>JAUESR010000205.1:4175000-4885000 GCA_030914345.1 Drosophila koepferae
CATTCGCATTTTCATTTTCATTTGCATGCGGCAACAGCCGCAGCAGTGGCCCACGCAGCGTATACGCAATTTAGCTGCTTGTCGAACAGATCCGTTGTTACATTCCCATTCCCATTCGCAGTCTCATTCCCATTCCCATTCCCAATCCCAGTCTCATTCCCATTCCCATGCCAAATGCCATTTCCATTCAGTAAACGTGCCGCGCGCTCGTCGCCCACGCAAAAGTCGATAAATTATTAGATTGTAAATAAAAAGCATGAGTCGAGGGTGTGAGTGGTAGTGGGGGCCATTTACTTTGGTGGGCGTGGCAAAAGGTAGGCAGCAACTGCTGATGTTGATGGCAAGCAAAAAACTGGCGTAAAAGAAAAAGATTATTGGGTAACCGCAGCAAAGTTTTTCTTTTGGCTTTACGCAGCCGGCGCACATGTGTCCAAAAGGAAAAAACCACAAAAAAAAAAAAAAATCAGAAATGAGCAAGAAGCAGAAGTTGAAGTTGAAGAAGAAGAAGCAGAAATAGAAGCATCAGCAGTAAAAAAAAAAAAAAACAGTGTCGAAAGCTATACAAATACAGGCAATAGTTGTGAGCATGTGTGTGCGTGTGTGTGTCAGCTGTCGCCAGCTCTAGACAACAACAACAGCCTAAGCCATATACATGGCATGCATGTGTGTGCGTGTGTGTGTGTGTGTTCACATAAGTGAGAATGCGTGTAAAGTGTGTGTAATCAATCATTTATGAAATTACGCTACTTCCGCTTTTGACAATTTTCCTTTCAACATGCCGTCCCTGGCTAAACCCAGGCAACGCCTACACACAACCTATCAGCCCACACACTCCCCCCGGTACTCAAGCCCCATAAGCTTATGTCCTATCGGCGATGACGTAAGTGTCTTTCTAATATGTAAAATGCAAATTTACACACACATTCCTTCAGTTTCTCGGTTTCGCTCTCTCTTCTCAGTGTGCTTATCGAAATCTTCGATGGGGCATAGATTATGATGATGCCCAGCAACAGAATGCGATAAAAAAAGAACTGAAAAGAAAAGAAAACTTTTGCCTAACAAAATAAAATAAAATAAGATAAAGAGCCACACGCAGCGACAGCTGAGAAAAGTGTTAGCAGTGCGAGACCCAACAACAGCCAAGATATAGTATATACATAGACATACATCTAAATATATGTGTATATTGAAATTTTATAAAAAAAAGGCATGTACAATTTGATATATAACCTTGAACCCGAGGCGTAAGAACTTTGACCTCAGTTGCAAATTTTAATAAAAAAAAAAAAAACCAGAAACAGACGCAGAGCAATTGTTCTATATGATAGATGGAGCTAATAACTACGTATCAATTGATTTCGATACTTTTAACACATCCATAGATATTTAAAAATATATTTCTAAATATATTTGAACAAGAAGTAATCTCTATAGTATTAAGAAGCCAGTAAAAAAAGGCTACATAACAAATGTCGGCTAGTTCTTATATGGAATGCATGGAATTGAAACACAATGAAGGTTTACAAAGGTTTCTTAAATAAAAATTAATTTGCAATACATAGAATTAAATTAAAAATTACAAAAACTATAAAAATAATAGATATTAAGTTAAATAAAAGAGAGCACTTTAAAGGCGCAAAATATAAATTTAAAAAACCAACACAAAAATTTCAAAAATTCATAAATAAATATGCTCATACGTATGTGGAGAAAAAAACAAGAAAAAAAAAAACACTCTGTTCTAACTGAAAAAATCAAAATATTTTTAAAAAATATTTACAACTGCATTTAACAAAAATTGTTTTTAAATTCTTTATAAAGGTTGGAAAAAAAAAAACAAAGATTATAAAAAGCGAAAAACTTTTGCGTGGAATTCAACATTGAAATACGAGCCAAAATAGTTGGCGAGTGTTGGGCCCTCTTTTAATGGTTGGCCAGAAGTAGTAGTCGTAGTGCCCGCCCCTCGAGGTATGCAATATGAATTTAATGTGTTCTTTTGACCACGCTTGGAGCCAGCTTCTGCTATATGGCCATCAACTAATTTGCATTTATTTGACCATCAAAAGAGTCGTAACCCAAATATGAAAATGGGTTAGAGGTGTGCAAGCTAGTATGTGTGAGTAGATGTAGGTAGGTGTGTGTGTGTGTGTTTGTGTGTGTGTGTGTGGCGCCTTTGGCAGTTATGGGGCCCTGCGGTTGGCCGCAATGTCAGGCGAGAGTCCTTTTGACTAATTAGACGACTTGCGGTGAACGTAATCATAAATACACACACAGCAGTAATTATGATATGAGGGCCAACAACAACAACTTGGCATATATACACAGATACATATACTTGAATATATATACTATATATTTATATATATATATAAGGCTGGCTTGCCTAAGCTGTCGAGTTAATTAATTTAAAACTGGCCCAAACTGCAGAGCCTCAAGTATTAGGCCTCGCGTCTTGGCCATGTGCAAAGCCTGTCTCTCTCGCTGTGTGTGTGTGTGCAGCAGCCCAACTGGAAGCCTCCGTGTCTGTGTGTTGTTTTCTACATTTCTTTGCTTTTTTTTTTTTTTGCTTTTATTTTTCGCTAGCTCTTCTTTTTGCTTTTTTGGCAATTGGAATTGGACGCTGAATGTGGAGCGCAGCGCGCGCAGTTGAAATTTCAAAAACTAGCGACTGGAATAGCCAAAACCAGTTTAATCTAGCGTATACAACTTACGCTAAATATATAAATTAAATATATCAAATACAATTTTCAGTGAATTTATTACAATTTATAAATATATATCAAATAGAAAACATTCGAATATTTTTCTGTGGGCGCACAGTAAATAAAATTCCTACAGCTCAACTTATATAAACGGCGTAAGCAGAAAAAAAAAAAAAAAAAAAAAAACGTTGCAGAGCCTCGCAAGCTTCGTGTCATGTGAGAGCCAGCGCTGAATAACCTAAGAGCAAGCGAGCACGAGAGAGCCAGCGAGCGTGCGGCAAATACAGAGAGCACAACTTGTCAGCTGCTTAGCGCGCTCTCTCATCGATGCGCTCTCGTGCTCGCTGGCTCATTTGCTCGCTCGCTCTCTTTGCATCACCTGATTTGCACAGCAGTCGCGTTTCGAACTAGAAACATGTTAAGGCTGCGGCTGCTGTTAGCTTGTAGGTGCGCATGTAAGTGTGTGTGTGTGTGTGTCTTTTGGGGGTGGGTCTACAACCGCTGGCTGTTAGTTTGCCTGCTGCTGATGTTGTTGTGCAGGCATTTAAATGTGTGCCAGCCGTACACACACACACACGCACACAAATTTAAATTTAAATTACGCATACGCCCGGTGGTGTAAGTGTGGGTGAGTGTAGCTGCTGCCACTGCTGCTGCTGCTCCTGGCTCTGCTGCTGCTTAGCAGCTGCCTCAAGTTTTTCTTAATCAGCAGCGCAATTCACATGCTTGCAACGTGCTTTTGCCACACACACAAACACACACACACAGATACAGAGGCCATTCACGAGATTTTACTTCAGTTTTTTTTTCCTACTTTCTTTTTTATTTTTTTTATTTTTTTTTATGCTGCCCCCTTGGCAAAGCTTTTCCTTTTGCCCCTGTTGCCCAGTTCTGTCTGTGTGTGTGTTTGTGGCGCTCATTAGCGGTCGCATTGTCGCAACGCCTTCTCCACCTCGCTTGACATGCTTGCCAGCTTTGCTTTTTGCCATTTGCCCGTTGCCAGTTGGTCAGCTTAGCTCTGTTGCCAGTTGTTTAAAGGCTTGCAACAAATAATTGCCAATTATGCACACACATATATACACGCACATACAGAGAGATAAAGAGGAAGAGAGAGAGAGAGAGTCATCAAATATGCAGTCAAATGTTTGCACAGACACTGAAAAATGTGGCACAGTTCGCCAGTTGGCGACCTCTAAGTGCCACAAATTAACCGCAACGCGTTGCTTCTTTGCTATACCCCTCGCACCTCTCTCTCACACACATACACTCACTCGCTCTCTCTCTCTCTCTCTCTTGCTTTAGCAACACTGATAATTACGAGCAGAAATATTAAACCCGGGCAGGGCATGGGGTCCGTTTGGACGACTGCTGTGCGCGGATTTTGTGAAGTGGGCAGCTCTTGGGGCAAGGCTCGTTCCCCATCAACGTCTCCATCTCCGTCTCCGACTCGTGCCCACGTCCGTCCGTCCATCCGACTTCAATAATTAATGAGCAGCTAAAAATGTCACGCAGTTGCGTCCCTCTGCAGGATTTAGCCATAGCCGAGAGTTTACACACTGCAACAGCGGCAGCAACACCACCAGCACCAGCAGCAATCGCTGCCTTAAGCTTGTTAAGTACCCATGCCCAAATCACATTACTTTATAGCCAGGCTACACTGTACACTGCAAGCCGTTATGTCAGAGCTCTCAAAAATGTTGTTCGTCCCTGCTTAATGAAACTCTAATTGAAGCTAAGTTCTGCTCAAGTATTCATAATGTATGTGAAATATTATAGTTGAACAGGGTATTTGATAGTCGTATATTTGATTAGACGCATAGATTTACCAGTTTTCATTTGTCTTGGCTGGGCTGTGGCTTGAGGGCTTTGGGGGCTTGGCATATTTTGGGGTTAACGGGCTGAATTTAAATGCGAGTTATGTTGTGTCCTGTTGATGTCCTGTTGTCCTTGTTATTGTTGTTGTTGTTATCCTGTGGTAAGGGTTGCCAACCCATTGCACAGTATTTAATTAAAACATGATGTAATGCGAGCGCGTGTCCCGCGACAATCCGGTGAGAAATGCACAGAGATAAAGACTGAGAGATAGAGAGATAGACAGAGGAGACAGACTGAAGAGCTTGAAGCCATTTAATAGAATTTGTGACTAGAACACTTTCTATTCATTGCCAAAGTGAAAGATGGACCATAACGATGAGAGAGAGAGAGAGAGAGAGAGAGAGAGAGAGAGAGAGAGAGAGAGAGAGCGCGAGTAAGTTGAGCAGGAATCTAACGAATTTTAAAATACTTTTTGGAAACTTTATCCATTTTAACTGATGGCAGCTAGCAGAAGGCAGAGTGCAGGGCAGAGCTAAAACAATGAAAAGTCAACTGAACTCTGAAGCTAATTTTGAAATATTTTGAATATTTATATTTGTGTTTGTCGAGGAGGTAGCGAGAAAGAAGAAAGTAAAGTAAGAAAAGAAGTGAAATATTTCCATCCATACTCTTATCGTTGCTGAGAGTGTAAGAGAGAGAGAGAACTAGTGGTCGGAAGACCTTACCTATATCTCCACTGGAGTCAGAAAGTAGGTATATAAGTTGGGTCTATATACCAGTAAATCTAGTATCTTGTAGCTATTACTAATAAAAGTATTAGCTGAATGTATATTCCAACTTAAACGAGCAGACAATATAAATAAGGAATCTCTCCAAGCGAGAGGTAGAATCTAGAAGTAGAACGGAGAGAGAGAGAGAGAGAGAGAGAGAGAGAGAGAGAGAGAGAGAGATTTGATTTATAAGAGTTTTAAAGACTAAGTCGACAAGACAGTAGAAGGCCAAACTGTAGGAAAAGAAATTTAGCTTTATCGAATCTCCACTCAATATAGAGATGAATGAAGGAAAGTATAATAGACTATGTAGCCCAATCAATAGATATACGATCCCTTCTCCAAGCAATCATTACAATTAGCATTCAATTCAGAGAATAAAGATAGCAAAGAGTTGCCAAGCAATCTAGAGTAGTTCACACTCAACATAGAATTCGATTATGATAGAAGTAGCAAAGGGCTTAGAACCCTATGATATAACACATACATCAATAAACACCTGGTAAATTAATCCTTTTACAGAGACTGTATACTTATTGCAGAGACTGTGTATACTCATATACAATTAAAATAATTTGTATACTCGTTTTGAACTCACCTTGCAGTCATCGCACTGATTGACCAGCGAATACACCTGCCGGCAGTCGAATCGAAACAGAATCTCGGCCAGTTCACAAGTTAAGCGATTGGCCAGCGCATCCACGTCGAGCAGATCGCTTAGCAAGCGAATGCACTTGTCCCGATCCGAGAGCGTTGCGTTTAGGGCCAATGTATGTAGTGCACTGAACACGCTGCGTTCACAGCAATGGCGCAGTCGAAGGGTGCGCAGGCGGGCGAGCAGCTGACCAGGTGAGCGCAGGCCGCACAGATGCTGTGGACTCGTCTCGGCTGCATCGCCCAGGTAATCAAGGCACTGTTGTTGTTGCTGTTGTTGTTGTTGTTGTTGTTGTTGTGGTTGGTGTTCGTTGACGCTGAGCTGTTCGTGTGTCTGGAGTTGGCTATAAAGCAATGTGGACTGATCCTCATCCAGCATTGCCTCATCTTCAATGTTGCTGCTGGGCGTGCTGCTAGCATCACTCGCCTCCTGCTCCACATCATCCAACTCCTGTTCGGTTGTGCTTGCTGTTGCTGCCGCCTCCGTTGGAGCACTGTCAACAACAACAACATTCTCATCCCATTGCCTATCGCGTCGCACTCGAGACATGGCCTTTAAGTTATTGTTACTGTTACTGTTGCTGTTGCTGTTGCTGTTGCGATTATGCGTCGTCCTATAGTTAAACGTATTTGCATTTATGAAATACTTGAGTTTATTATGATCGATGCTGCTTTCCATTGGCTGCTGTTCGGCACAGGAACGCGGACAGAGTGGCGGACCAGGTCCCTCATCCACCCAGGCCATGGGCAGTGTGCCAGCCGAGCACTGACCCTGGAAGAGGGAGAAGAATCAAAGAAGAAAATATTAATAAAATGCAAAAGTATAATAAACTTTTAATGAAACATTCCTATAGCTAGCTAGAGTGGAATATATATATATATACATAAATCTATAAATTGAATTCCTTTTCTCCATATATATATTATTTTTATACCCTGAACCCATTGAAAATTACTCAAATTACTCTTCTCCAAGATATGCCCAAACATTTATGAATTAATCAACTGCTAAGATCTAACTGAATACTTAGCATAAATTAGAAAGCTGTTTTAATCTCTCTCCGATGATGTTGAACTTCTCAAAAAAGTTGATACGAAACTATTTTGAGCTCTTAAATAATTCAATTCTCAAATTGAAACAAGAAAGTCAAGTTGATGCCGCCGCTTAAACTTTCCTGTCAAAGCAGAGCTCGGAAAAAAGTTTGCATTGTGTGAGATTTTTTTGTGGGGGCGCGGGGGCGGGGCACAAAATTAATTTGGGAACATTTCAAGCGCTTAACACATGATGAAATATTAAATGCTAAAATATATATATACATACGTTTATATATGCATATGAAATAAATGACAGGCGATTAAGCTGGCAATTAGAACAGAGATTAAAGGAATTAAACAGCTGAGGGTAAGCAGCATACAGCGAGAGAGATGGAGAGAGAGAGAGAGAGAGAGAGAGATGAAAGCAGAGAAAGTGAGAGAAAAATCTAAATTTTAAATGCATTTATTTAAACAGAAATGTTTTGTATTATTGCAAAATTAAACAATGCACATAGAGACAGAGTGAGAGAGGGGGAAGCGAACTAAGAGAGAGAGAGAGACAGATAGACTGAGGGGGCCGGGGTTTATATGGGCTGCAAGGCAACGGGGTAGCAAAACAAAAAGTACTCTGGTATATTGAAAAAGTTTTATGCAGCTACGAACAACAACAAAAACAACACACACTGAGGGAAAGTCATAAAATAAAACAACAACAACAACAACAATGGCAAGCTGCGTAGAGTAGCGCAAGTAAAATAGAAGCCAAACAACGAAACGAGCAACAGCAACAACAACAACAACAACAACAATGGCAATGAGTGCATAAAGAGCTGATGTTTTTCGTTATTAAAATGACCGCACTTCGTTGGAATTTTTCTCCTTGCTTGCCCTCTCCTAGCCGCTCGCATGCTCCTCAAGCACTGGCAGCAACAACAACAACAACAACAGTAGCAAGAAAAAGGCAAAATAATCGTAGCGCAGTTTATGGCGTCGCCGCGTATCAATGCGCAGCCAATGCGACTGTTGGCCAAAACCCAAACCGTTTATAGCCTTCACATGTGTGGCCCATTAAAATTAAAGGCGCGCTATATAAATAAATTCACAAAAAAATATTAAAATAAATAAGAAAAATAAAATCAAACGGAAATCGAAGCGAATTAAATGAGGAAAAACGAAATATGTTCGAAGTTAACTAAAGCTGCGAGCTGAAATGAGCATAAATCAGCTGCAGTTGAAATGTGTGTGTGAGCGACAGCGCTGGCAATTAAATGCTAGCTCAAAAGAACTAGTTCTAAATGATAAGAAAAATCGAAGGCTCAAATAGTCAAAGTCGAGCGGAACTTGGAGTGTGTGTGATTGTTTGAAATGGAACTTAATGCTAGATCAAAAGAACTAGTTCCAAATAATAAAAAATAAATAAATTAGTTACTCAAATAGCCAAAGTCAAGCAGAACTTGGAGTGTGTGTGCTTGTCTGAAATGGAACTAAATGCCAGATCAAAAGAACTAGTTCCAAAGGACAAGGAAAATCCATGACTCAAATAACCAAACAAAACCCTTAAAAGAAGAATCTAAACCAAATCGAATTTACCTGATGCTTAAATGTATATATCAGCAATGGAACTAAATGCCAAATGTAACGAACTAGTTCCAAATGTCAAGTGAAATCTAAACAACACAAGGATTAGAACTATAACTGGAAGAGCTTGAGCTGAACAACAAGAGTTTCATTTAAAGTACTAAGAGATTTATAAAGAAGAACCGGCTGGAACTGGAACGGGAACTGAAGTGGAATTATAATATAATTGGCAGCAGTCAATAATCAAATGTTAGAACTATAAAGGAATGGAAAATGATCAACCATAAAGCTACCATCAAAAAGATGCAGAAATAATTAAATAAACTATATATTGAGCAGAGAAAGACCGCAGAAGAAGCTCTTAAAGAATATATATTGAGTAGAGAAAGACAGCAGAAGAAGCAGCACAGCTAGAACAAGCAACTAGTTTTAGCCACATGAGTAAGACGAGCTACAAAGGCAGCTCCAAGGAATCAAAGTCAGCAAAGAAACAGAGAAAAACTACAAAAATAAATAGTCAAGCACAAGCTAGAAGCATATTCGTAACAAATAGCCAAAAGAAATGCTAGAAACAAATAGAGTGAAGGACAATGTGCAAATTGCATTATAAGGAACATTAATATTGCATGTCACACAGCAAGTAGGTTGGATAGTAGGTGTGTGTGTGTGTGGGAGAGAAAGAGAAAGAGAGAAGGCGAGAGAGACAGCAAGAAATGTGCAGCAATCAACGACGCATAAAAACTCAATTGCCTGAGCCCAGAGAACTGTTTTATCCCTCGACAATAACAATATGTTGCAAAATGTCTACAGTATAGTTTACTCCCATATACCTATATATATATATATATATATATATATATATACAGTATATACATGGTGTGCGTGTGTGCAATTCAGGTTAGAGACGAATCCAAATGTGAAATGAAAAAATCAGACAATGAATAATAACACACAGCACTGAATGGCAAAAAGCTGAGCGCATTCAAAGACTTACAGATGCGCTTTAAGCTAAATGCAAAATACAATGTTTTATTGATTATACATAAATGTCAATTAAAGATTATTAAGCTAATACTAATAATAACATATGCCAAATATATATTAAGCCTTAAGCCATGTTCTGTGAGTACATGAAGCAAAGCAAAAGGCAATTCATGAAATTTGTATTTATTCATTTGCTAATATTGATTAAGTTTATGATAAATATTTAGGTTACAATTGGAATAGATTTGAATTCAAAATAAAAAGTAAAAATATCAAAGGCTAACTAATTATAATAGAAAATAAATTAACAATGAGAAGAATTCATATCAATAACTAGAGAATCTGCATAAGAACTAAATCTAAATAAACTATATAACTAAATAAACTTATTTAGAGTTCAAGCATGGAATGGCAATAGTACATTGCATATTAGCTTAATTATTTTATTAATTTGTAATAAAAGTTGTCGTTTCGTGGAGCAACAAACAGTTTAACATAGATCGTGGTAGCCCATATAACAACATGTTTTTATATGCAATGTAATCAAGATATTTAAGTATTATGCATAACAGAAACTTAATAAGCCAAAGGCCATAGCAGCCAGTGCTTAACTCTAGTTTAATTTTACATTAACTCTAAGCTCTAAATAAATAAATAAACTTAATATCTTAAATGAGACTTTAAGCTGGAATTAACTTATGCTAAAAACGTAAATTAAATTAAATATAGCAGCTTAATACTTAAGAGTAATCATATTAGCTCTACAGAGTGAAACACAACACGAAAAAAATTTGTCAAATAATAAAAATAAAATAATAATAAAAAATATCTCTTTTTTTCCAAAATTAGAACATGTATAGCTTTCTGTTGCTAAAAATAATATGAAATACAAATAAAAATACATATGAACAGCCCTTATTCATAATATGCAATCCTGGCCGTGCCCCTGCCCCTGCCTAACCCCAGGGCTCAACCAGCTAAAATTTCAATTTCAACAAACATTTGCGCATTCATCATTAGTCTCTGAACATATAGACTTTAGAGTCTCTAGCAGCTAAGCGAGTCGCTTAAAAGCTAGGCTGCATTAAATACAGGGTATACAACACACACACACAGTCGCAGGGTAGAGACAGGGAAGCACGTGTACACGGCGTCATTGTTGATTTAATGGCAGACCAGCTGCGGCCCAGTGCACAACAATGCGACCCACTCGCTAGCCTGTTCAGGGTTTCGTGTTGTTGTTGTTGTTGTTTTATATTTTGCTTTCTGCTGTTGTTGTTGGGGTGGGGTAGGGGTTAGAAGCTTAAACGAACACAATACAAGAAGACAGCAACAAGATAAATTCTTGAATGCGCAACAGCGAAATAAGAAATTACAGAATGAACTGACATTACAATTTGTAAAAAAAAAAAGGGTGTGTAGCCCCAACCAACACCATACCACAAAGCAATAGCAACCCCAACGCAGAGCCACCCCTTTGACCCGGCCTTTGGCAGTGCTGCGCGCTGATTAGTTCGCGATGGCTGTTCAAACAGTTTTTGAAAATGCAAAGTTTTTGTTAAAACTTTGATGAGGTTTTCTTCTTTTGCTCCCTTACTTTTTATTTTGTTGTTCTCGTTGTTGTTGCGTGAAAAGTTTGCACTTGCTGATGGTTTCAAGAGGAAATGGGAATTTTGCTGGCCAAATGAACTTCGAACTGGCCAACACTTAATTATGCTGAATTGTTGTGAAGCTTTCCACCTGCAGGCCAAATGCTAAGCAAAATTCTTCATAAATTAATAACTTTTAATTATAAAAGTCGATGCCGAAGACGATCAAGTCGCAAGTAAATTAAAAATTAAGCAAATTAACTAATGAGAGCTGATGAGCTATGACCTGACTTGAGTGCATGCCTGCCTCTCCTGGCTGGCCTGCCTGGCCTACCTCGTCTATCTGTCAGCTTCATCAACACGCTTGTCCAGGACATTTTTGCTCTTGGTTCAAGTGCGGCCAGCGGCTATGCATGCCATCCAAGCCAAGCCAAGCTGCCAGCTCATTGTCTAAGCGAAGGCTTATTAGACAGCCAAGCTCTGTGCAGCGATTAGTGCAATGAGCAGAGCCAACCAGCAGAGCCAGTTGCAGACAAAGGCCTCAGTGCCACACACAAAGCACTTTTAACTAGCCAAGTGTCAGTCACCCAGAGAGTGAGTGAGAGAGAGAGAGAGAGAGGGCATTTGTTTGTGTTCTTTGCTATTATACATAATGCATACACTCCATTATGCTAAAGCTTTGTCTAAGGCCTAATTTCTAGGCCTATGCGAGAACCTATTTAAACGTTTAAAAACTAGCTTGGTATAGAGGTATCTATACATCAATCTGTTTATTTTTATATACTTGTCTATCTATTTACCTAAATATCCATCTATAATTGAGACACTTAATTGCTATTATCATAATTATCTTATCATTATATTCCTTTCGTTCCAGTTTACAGCTGAGCGCCTTGGGTTGAACTATTCGTATGACGAGCATCGTGAAGAGAGCGATATGATTGACGCTCGCTAAATAAGGCTCAGCAAGAGAGCAGTTAAGTCACAGAGTCAATGCAAGTGATCTTCAGTTTCACCTATACATGCACACACTGGCTCTCACGTATACTCATGGAGTGCTTAGCGTAGGCAACCCACGCATACTTACATAGATTTTCAGCCAAACGATCGAAGAACAACCAATCGCAGCGTAACAAAGAAAACGAAAGCAAAGCAAGCAGCGAGCCGATCGTGAACGAAGTTGCTAAAGACTCAATCGTTTGCTTGCCGAGTCTTTTGTCAGAGTGAGAGTGTGAGTGTGAGAGTGTGAGAGTGTGAATCAAATAAGAACTTGTAGACACTGAGAGACGCTCAACAGTTATTTGTGAGCGAATGGCAATTACTATGTACATTAAATACAGAGCGAGAGAGAGAGAGAGGGAGGACAAATTTGATGAAATATAATTCTAAATGCATGCATTTAAAAAGCAAACTCTATTTATGCACAGATATATACATATATAGATGAATAGGCATAACATCTTCTTTAGCATTGCTCTATCTCCCTGTCTCCTGATTACATGTCTCCCGCCTTTGTATGCCTCTACTCTACCCTCTTCTTCTCTTACCAAAATGTCAGTAAATTCTATGTAAAAAAAACTAAGATTTTTTGATATTTATAAAATTTATTAATCCATATGCTTCATACTCCATACGCTCTCTATATGATTTCAATTTTTCATACGCAGATGCAAGTCTTTAATAAAAATATACATATACATATATGTATATTGACGAGTAGAAAGTGGAATTTATAAGAGTACAGCAAATGCCGACCCACAGCAGTCTGTAGTCTGCAGTAGGAGAGTATTTAATCTGCGGCTTTTCAAGCAGCAATAAATTGCTTAAGCTTGCCTGTCAGTCAGCCTCGACGGAGAAAAAGACAGAAAGAGAGTGTGAGAGAGAGGGAGAGGAGACAAACGCTGAGCCTATGTATCCTATCCATCTGTCCACAGAAAATACACATGAATGTTTTAGCTTTTGGCCACGTGACTGTTGCTGGAGTCTTTGTTGCAGCTGTTGCAATTTCAATTATCCACATCTACGACGATGAATATTTCATGCCAAACATTTTCGAATTTCATTTCACTCTAGCTTTGCTCGCCTCTCTCTCTCTCTCTATCTTGCATTCTTTTTGTCCATATGTTGTTTTTGTTTTTTCTTTGTGCTCGAACGGCTCAACGGGTCGCATGAGTAATGTGGCGTGTGGCATGTGGCATGTGGCATGCTGGGGATTTTCAATTGTTGCTCTTGCCAACAGTCACAGTTTGCAACTGACAAAGCTGGCAAGTGACAAGCATCAACGGACATTAGCATAATTGTCTCTAAATGTTTGCCGTTTGCCGTTTGCGCCCAAACCCAATGCAAGTTTTTCTCGACACGGCCAAATGCATTTGCAATTGCATGGCAACTGCCAGCCGCAGCAATTATGTTAATTTATGTTAGCTGGCCACTTATGTAGGTAAAAATGTTAAGCTGACTGAATGTGAATCGTTGAGCTTAGAAGAAAATCAAATAATTTGAATATTTGCAATGTTTGTGTTTAGAATTCTCAATTAGTTTTGGTCTAACAAAATGTTATAGTACTCAATTACTTTAAGTAGAGTTCATAAAAAAAAAAACTTAAGCTTTTTCATATGTTTCTCATATGGCAAACAACATTATTTCCTTCTTTTTCTGCAGCAATTTTTGTTAAAATTCAGTTAATTTACAGCTGCTGCTAGAGTATGTGCTAATATTTGGCAAAACAATTAAAGTGTGCCAAAGAGAGAGGGAGAGAGAGAGAGAGAGAGTAAGAAAGTGGGGGAGAGAGAGAGAAGCTGAGTGAGCAAAGCGAATAAAAACGCTAACCAAAACATGGACTGGCTGGCAGCAGTGTCAGAGGCCAAAGAGGAAGCGACCAAAAGTGCACTTGAGCTAAACACCAACAGCAGCAGCAACAGCAACAACAGCAACAACGGCAACGGCAGCGGAACCGACAACACTTTAAATGTTACAGCTTAACCTCGACAGGCAATTCAAACAATGCACAAACTTACACACACACACGGCTCTAAATGCATGCGAGTGTGTGTGTGTGTGTGAGTGTGTGTGTGTGTCAAATTTCAACGCTTGTCAACAATGGTGCAAGAAAAATGCAAGTGCAAAACAGCAACAACAGCAACAACAACAGCAGCAGCAGCAACAACAGCTGCAGCCATGTCAACAACAGCAGCGAGAAATATGTCGCAAGCAGCACTCAAATTTCCAAATGCAATGCCAGCGAGTGTGCAAATGTGTGTGTGTGTGTGTGTTTGCCTGGCAAAAGCATAAAAAAGTGACAGCCAACACACACACGCACACACACATACACAGAGAGAGAGAGAACCACACTCATAGCCACAAGGGAGACAGGCTGGCATAGCGCGTACAGCATTCGGCTGTTGGAAGGGGCACGAACTTTGCATAAGGCCTGCGTTTAATTGTTTGTCACTTGACGGGCCGCGATATGCACAGGCAACACCCACACTCACACACACATACACTCGCACTCAGTTACATATACTGCAATCGCAACAACAGCAACAAAGATTTCACCTTGATTTTGTTGGACGTCGCCGTTTGCTTTTGTTGTCAAATTCATAAACATGGCCCCATGTCTTGTTGAACCTCTTGTTACAGTGCCCCACTATACCTCTCTCTCTATCTCTCACTCTATATCTCTCTCTCTTTCTTTATGCCTCACTCTACACCTGCCTCTAAGCCTCGCTCTATACCTCCCCCTTTATAGCTCTACTTCTCTCTAGCTACCGCTATACCTCTTTCTGTAGCTTTCTCCCTCTCTCTCTCTCTCTCTCTCTCTCTCTCTCTCTCTGTCCACCTCTTCCTCTCTCTCTCTCTCTACCTACCTAACCTACCTCTATAGCTCTCCCCAGTTACCCACTTTGTATCATTTGCCAAGCCTCCTGCTACACCCCACCATTTCCCCCATTTCCTCATTTGCTCTATCTTTCTCCTATGTCATCCTCTCCAACAACTCATTCCCAGCACCCTACTTAGCCTCACTTTTGTTTATATTTCATGTTACGCGGTCATTTTCAGCTGCCATTTTCGCATTGCTGCATGCATAAAGACAAACAGCAACAACAACAATTTGTTATATAACAAAATGTCTGTTGAAATTAAATGACATTAGCTGCAAGTGCCGAGTATAAGGCGCACTAAAAAATTCCTTTTTTGGAAATTTTAAATATTAATTAAACTAAATGCATTTCATTTTGAATAATTAATTATACAAAATGGCAGAATATAAAATTAAATTTTTGAATAATTAATTATATGAAATAGATAAAAAATTGAATTGAAATTTAAATGTGATTTACTCTCAGATTTGGAAATTTTAATTTGCTTATTAGGAAAATTCATTCTACATAAAGCAAGTAGCTCAGCCAAATAGAACTATGAGGTTGACTTGCAAAACTCTACATTATTTAAAAAAAAAAAAAAAACTATTATGCTCTTTCTTAAATTCGTTCTTAAGGCAAGTTATGCCTACTCAACTCGTAATCTAACAGAAATTTGCTAGAGAACTTATTGACTTTAAAAGCGCATTAAAACTTAAAACTTAAAACTTTGTTTAATAAAGATTAATCTGTTTTCCTTTTGAGGGCTCTTTATCTCAGCTTATATTTAGGATATCATTAAAGCTTAAAGCATATTAATATAACATATTGTCTTTAGAGTTCAAACACTCTTTAGTTAATAAAATTCAAATATAAACCAACCTATATCATCTAATGATGATAAACTCTATGTCTCAGCTTAAATTAAACTATTCATCTCCCTCACTCTCTTTCTCCCTCACTCTCTTTCTCTCTCTCTCTCAAATTGCCCACACTTTATCACTCATAAATGAATTCAAATTACATCTGCTCGCGTGTTAGTTTCAGCTCGTGTCATTGGGCATTTTACAGCAGAGGTAAGCGCTATTATGCTGTCTGGCAACGCGAATCACCTCTGTTGCCTCCTGCTCTCTTTGGTGTGCGTTGTTCTGCTCTGTTCCTGTTCCTGTTGCTGTTGCTGTTGCTGTTGGTGCCGTCAAATTAGCGTGCGTTAAGGACAAATCACGAAACGTTACGAAACGCCTGGCCCGGACAATTACCGAGCTGCATGCATAATTCAGCGAGTGCTCCCAAAGGTGTTGTAAAAACCACCAAATGGGACAAATCATTTCAATGTTTCCGCCACACGCACAGCACCTGATGTAATTGTCGAATGTGCCAAGCGACGATGGCAATGGGAAACAGAAGTTAAAGTGAAAAAAAAAAAACAAATATATATATTTGTCATTCACTAAACGGATATTTTGGATGGAAGTTTGGAACTTTAAAGTAGGAAATTGTGAATGAGTTGAATTTCATAGGAGACAGAGCGAAAGAAAAAGAGACAGGAAAGGGAGAAAAGATAGAAAGATTGAGATACAGACAGATAAAGAGAGAGAGAGAGAAAGAGAGAGAAAGAGATAGAGAGAGAGAGAGAGAGAGAGAGAGACGGAAAGAGTGGGGAGGGATAAAAGGAAAGACAAAAGAAGCCTGAGAAGAATACAAAAGATATTAGATGGAAGAGAAAAAATAGAAAGAGATAGACAGATAGAGAGCATGAGCGTGAGCGTGTGGTAGATGAGAGAGATAAAGGGATGGAAGAATAGGAATATCTATAAGAAAAGCTTAAAAAATCTCTTACAAACTAAGACAAATTTGCCAACATTGACCTATGTCTATATAGAAGCATATATACCTTCGCTTTCTCCACATCAATAGATGAATATAGATCAAGAGAGAAAGTTCAGAGTAAAGAAATATTAAAGTTGAAATTTATTACACTCTCTATTCAAACATACCCATATCAGAAATGCAACAGAATTCAATAGACAAACAGGATTTTCAGAAACACAAAGAGAGAGAGAGAGAGAGAATGCTAAAAAAAAAATAGGAAAAGAGTGTGACACTGGGAGTTCATGGGCTTTCAGATTTCAGTACACAAATCCCATAGAACATGCTCCACACTTGACAAAACTTGATATCAAGCGGAAAGTTGAACTATAACCAAACAATTTTATGCAACGCTACACAACACTGGCCGCATGGCGAGAGGGAGCGAGAGGGAGCGATAGCTAGAGTGGTCGCATATGTTTCCATTGTTATGCCCAAACACGAGCCAAGAGCTAAAGCAATAATGCAGCATTTATGTTATAGAGCCGTCTCTCTATCAAAGGCAATCCATCAAAAATATGCATAAAGCGAAATGTTTTTTCATTACGTGGAGCAGGAGGCGAACTGGAGGTGAGCAGGAGTCGGCCGAAGCGTGTAGCTGGGCTGAGTGGCATATTTGTGAGGGAGGCGCATTATTTTAATCATATTTAAACAGCGCGTGTATTTATCATTAATTATTTATGCATATATCAATCTATATGGTCGTAAGCCCCCCATTAACAGGCAAACAACAAATGCCAAAAGAGAGGAACAAGCCGCGCCCCAAAAATATCGAAGCATGGAATTTAGGCAATGCCTCCAAGTGTGGGTATGTAGGTGGGTGGCAGTGTTTCTGTGTGTGTGTGTGTGTGTGGGTGTGGGTGTGGCATGTGGCAATGCGCACCTGTCCATCAACGTGAATGATACTCCATCGCATTTGTTTGTTCAGCTCATGGGCAGCAAATTGAAAGGCTCGCTTGGACAGCTCCTGACAACAGCAGCAGCAGCAGCAGCAACAACAGCAACAACAACAACAATGCGACGAATAACAACAATAACAACAATAATAATAATAATAATAATAAAAGCAATTTTATCAACATTAATTTGTCAAACATTTACCGGCTGTGCCGTCGCTTCGCCTTTGCATATGCACGAGTCTATTTGTAGCTCTGCCTAATGGCAACACGCACACAATGGCAATGGCATTTTATGAAATGAGTTGTAAACAGTTGTGGACAGCTATGCGGTTCACGCATAAAGCAAGTCCTGTTATCATTTTAGACAGCAATGGCGACAGGGTTTGCGATAGCGACAGCAAGCTGTGGCCACGTTTCAAGTTCAATTTACGCACTCGTCACTCGTCACACATCACTCGCTTTGATTTGATTAAATGAAGGCCTACAAAGTCGGGGATTTATTCTATTTAATTGTTAACTTGTTATCCGCTTAGCTCGTTATAAGTTACTCGTTACGCTGCACTAGCTATATGACAGTAGCTCTTACTCGTTTATTATTCTTACTCGCTACTCGTTGCATTTCTAATTTCCTCTGACTTCTTCAATGTCACTTCTTGTCATTGACTTTTAGTTGCTGTATATCCTCGATCCTTCCACCACACTTTATTATTCGCTCCGAGTCACTGGCTTATTTTCAATTTATTCGTATTTGAGAAACTATCGTCATCATGCCTCATCTCTATAACTTCCTTACCTATTTTCTTAAATAATACTTATCACTTATTAATAATTTGTTGTTACTCGTTATTTCCATTCAATACTTCTTCTCTTCACTTCTTTCTTGACAACTACTTATTCCTTCTTTATTCGATATCATTCGATATTAGTCGCCTACCGTCATTCTTTACTTTCCATTATTCATTCGTCATTCTGTCTCCGCTCGTTACTCTGCCTCCACTCGCCACTGTCTCCTCTCGTTACTCACCATTCACACGCTTTCCTACTGCCCTCCACAATTCCATAGCCCTCGCTTAACCTTTTCTTTTCTTGCTTTCAGGTCCAATAAATCGTGACCAGATTCCATTTGCTATTCTACCCATTCGTAATTCGTCGCTCATCGCTCGCAACTCGCTGCAATTCCCCATTTGTTCCACTTTTCTTCTTTTTTTTTTTTTTTTTTGCCGTTCAACTCGTAATGAAATTCTTCAACTGAATTTCATTTGCAACTTTTCAACAATGCTCATTGAATAATTTACGCTGAGCGCAGAGGCCACATACACAGAGAGAATGAGAGAGAGAGAGAGAGAGAGAGAGAGAGAGAGCGGAGGACAGAGAACGAGTGGAAGAGCGAAAGGCAACCCAACGGCAAACGAATGTGGCTTTAGTTCCAGCTCCGCCTACAGTAAAGCTTGGGAAATGTGGGCAAAGCAGAGTAAATGGCGCTCCACTTAAGCTAGTCCCACGGCAATTTACGTGCCGAGCTGCTGCTCCTGCTCCCGCTCCCGCTCTCGCTCCCACTCCTGTCGATTCTCCTCCTGCTAATGCCAAGCTACGCCCACGCATATAATTGCATTAACTGCTATGGGTGAGCGTTCGACAAATGGGCATGGCCTTAGCCATACTGGACTTCCGCTCGCAGCTCAATTTAATGTAATTGTTTAGCGTGCACTCGTTGCGGCCCAATCCGAGATGTCTTAATCAATGCATGCAATACACATGCCACAAATCGTGGCAAACAATCAGCCAAAAGCCATTTGCATCCAAGCCAAGGAAAGTTGACTCAGGCTAAGGCTAACGCAAATTGTCGGTAATTAACGGCTCTGAACCGCAGCAAAAGTTCGAACGGCCAGAAAGAGAGAGAGAGAGAGAGAGAGAGAGAGAAAGAGGGAAAGTGAGAGAGAGAGAGGACAGATAAGTCCTGGCGACACGACACGTTGCAAAGCGCCTACTAATCCCAGCTAATTAGGCTGCAAACTAATTGAACTTCGTGTAGCTAATGTGCAGACGGTTTATGCGGATATTCAAGTGGAAGAGTGCGAAACTTGTGCAAAATGAGACTCTGCAACGCCCGCTAATTAATAACTCCTGTTTACAGCCGATTATTCATTATGGTTTATCCATTATAATTGATTTATATCAGGCTTAAAGTTACGTCGCCCACTTTCATCGTATGGTTCACATGCTTTCGAAAACTTTCACTTAACTTGATGGAAGTTATCTTTTTTGTAATGAAGAATAAAATATATTGAGGGAAGAGGAAGTTGTAATAAGAATCTGAAATTTATAGCTGATTATGCATTATGCATCATTAATTGTTATTAACTAATATTGGCAAGTCATTTGATGAAATATATATGAAAATATATGCAGAAAATATTACTATTATCATTATTATTATTATTCATTATAAACTAATTTTTATATCTATTATTAACTATTTATTATTCATTATTCATTATTTATCATCCAATATCCATTTGTCATTATTCATTATTCATTGTTCATCATTCATTATTCATTATGCAGTATTCATTATTCGTTATTCATTATTCATTATTCATTATTCATTATTCATTATTCATTATTCATTATTCATTATTCATTATTCATTATTCATTATTAATTATCCATTATTCATTACTCATTACTCATAATTCATTGTTAATTATCGAATGTTAATTATTATATTCATTTTTGATACAAATTATTTATGCAAATTAATAAAAATCAATTTGATGGCTTTAATCATATTTCTCGTGATTTCATCATACGAGATGCCCAAAGCAAGTTTTACAGCACATTATTTATATTTTATTATTAATTTAAAAACATAATTGATTTAAAGACTAGTTTTAAAGACATTCCTGCTTGTGACACCCAAATTCCATCAGAGCTCAAAACTTGCATTTGGAACTTATGCAAATATTTGAGAGAAAGAAAACTCGAAATATTTTAGCAATAAATAACATGAAATTTAGTCAGCTTGTGCATTATGCATCATTTGCTATGCCATTATAATTGATTTATGTTAGAAAATGATTTTGCAGACTTTATTGAATCGAATTTTCATTTCATTTAAATTTGAACAAAGTCTTTGCTAGACAATTTCATCAATTTTGTGGTTCAATTTCATTCGCTCTCTCTCTCACTCTCTCTCAGTATGTTTTCTCTGTATTTCATATTTGTTGCACAATTTAATATCATGTTAATCAATGTTGCACAAGTTGCACAGGCACAAATAAATTGTCGCAATCGGCATCGCATTGACAGCGCGTTGGATATGCCTATGAATTTCTTATGGCCCCAAATGCCCAACTACTCTGCCAAGGCACTTTACTTTATTTCATGGCAAGAACACAACGGAAATGCCAATAACTGAATGTCTCTGTGTTCTGTGTAAGTGTGTGTGTGTGTGTGTGTGTGTGTGTGTGTGTGTGTGTGTGTGTGTGTGTTCCTGTTGTAGTTCTGCTGCTGGGAGACACAACTGGCTAGCGGCAGCGGCCCATTCAATCTGTATTATTGCTGCCTGTCCAAAATCTCCCCGGCGGCCACAAGTTTCAACGATTTCAACCAGAAGTAAATCTTATCCAGCCCGTGCTCCTGCTCCTGCTCATGCTGCTCATGCTGCTGCTGGTCCTCCTGCTTCGTCAAAAGCAGAGCGGAAACTTATGACAGCATTCGCATTCAACTGCAATTTGGCTTGTCTGTCTGCCATTTGGTATTTTGCTATTGAGCTCACACTCACTCACTCACTTACTCTCGCTCTCTCCATCTCTCTCTCTCTCGCTGTACCTCTCTGTGTGTTGGCAGTGAAAATGATGTAATCATATTGCACATGACAGCAGTTGCTGCTGCTGCTGCTGCTGCTGCTGCTAGTGCTGCTGTTGCTGTTGCTGTTGCATTTGCCACTTGCCACTTGCCACTTGCCACTGCTGTGTGCGTTTTGCCTGCTTACAAAATAATTGATTTTGTGTGCACATCCTTGACACAAATAAACACTCTACACACACACACACACACAGAGACCCACGACTCGCACTGGAAGCTCTATAAAATCTGAATTAAATGCAACAAAGCAACGGCTCTTAATTGAATTTCAAAAAAGGGTTTGCAACAAATGACCAATGCAATACATTTGCTAATATATATACATATATATACTATATACATATATCAATATATCACACATCTTCTATAATAATAAAGCCACTCGATTTTGTTTGCCATTTGTTGAACAGTTTTTTTCTTCTTTCTAGTTTCCAGTTGGCAGCATTTGGCTTCTGTTTGCAACGTGCAAGTCAATGCAGACGTGCATACACGACTGCCCAATGCTCGTTTACGGTTCGAAAGCAAATATATGCAAATCATAATAATTAAGAATTTTTTAATAAAATTTTAAATCTATTTAGAAGTTCAATGTGTTAAATATGAAAAATTTCTATTTCAAAAGTTTCCATATATATTTAAAAAAATGTATTACTTTAATATATTAGAGACTATGCTATGCTATATATAATGTACAAAACAAATGTCTTTAGAAAAAGAAAAAAGAAAATATATATACATATACATATGCATATATGCGAATATGCTCTCACTTCACTTTCACCGACCGAGCATAAAAAGAACAAAAAAACAAATCTATAGCAATAATAGGTAGGGAGGGGGTGGGCGTCACAACGCACAAGTGAGGCAAACCGAAAAAAAGGACACGCAATCGAGATGGTGGAGGGAGCTGAGGATGTAGAAGATGTTTGCTTGAAAACTGAAAACTGAAAACTGAAACTGAGGCCCACTTGACAGGCACTCATGACATGCGCCAAGTTGCATATGCATATATGTGTAGCAGGAGCATGTGCACCTACCACTTGACAACAGAGAAACCGAAAGAGAAGGCGACACACACACACACACAGAGAGAGAGTGAAAGAGAGCGAGCGAGCCAACGATAACACATCAACAGACGGCGAGAAGCTGTAGTTGAAAGCTGAAAGCTGTTGCCGATGATTCTGCCAAAGCCAAGAGACGTGCGACGTGAGAGGTGAGACGATGGACAAGAGACGCGTGCTGAGAGCTGCGAGCTGAGAGACAGGAGACGAGGCCTCATCACAAATTCCGCACTCGCACTTGTATTCCCAATGAGCTGACAGCTGGCATTCTATATATACCCAATACTAGCCAGCCCCCCCTCTCCAGCCACATCAATACACGTGGCACAGAAAAGAGCATAGGCATAGTTTGGCTCAAGATAATGTTCGCTTATTTACAGTTTTCAGTTTAACTTTACTTTCCCATGCCTTTACTTTTCTCTTTGCTGCTTTTCTCAGCTTTTTGCTTAATTCCAGTTTAATTGGCTGCCAGCTGCACAGCGGCGAAAGGTTCGTCCAATCACTTGGGCAAAAGGATTTGCCAACTTTGTGGCATCCATCAATGTCAGCGGCAGTGAGAGGCGCCCCATTTCATATTTTAATTAAACTTGCCACAAAGACGAACAATATGAATATATGACAGATGCACCATGCACCAGACACCAGGCAAAGTGCAGCAAATGCAAGCTAAAACTAAGTTTAACTAGATGTAAATAGGTATTTGCGAGGGCAGTTAGAAGAGTTAGCAGGCGGCTCAGTGCGAGCAACAGCAGATGAAACTATATATATAGATATATAATATGAGCTGCATAAATATAACAAAGCTCTCTCTATCTGAAAACTCTCTTGAATAAATATTGATTTGATTTGTGAAAAATGTCGAGTGAAAATCATTAAAATTTCATTAAATTGATATATATTTTAGCATCACTTTAAATAAGCTTTATTATTAATACAGCTGCTGTATATGAAGTATATAAATTTGCAAATTACTTCAAGCTAAAACAATTTCAAATATATTAACATATACATATATAGATACAAGCTTCTGCAAGCATTACTAAAATACAAATTGAACCCAAAATCCAAATTAGCCTTTTGTTACATCAATCTCTCAGTTCAATTGAAATCAGCTTTGCTTTAAATCAAAATGAATTGATTGACAGGTGCTCGATGTGTTGCTTTCTTGCAAATCAAACGTCAATTGATATGTATTTAGCTTACAATATATTTAGTTTACGTGGAGCTTGAACTCTAGCTGTAGCTGAACCCCATTTAAATGCTTTGATTGACTTGATTATTTAATTGCCGCTGGCCACAAATAACCAGCAGACAAACAGGAAAGAAATTAAAAAAAAAAAAAAAAAAAATCATATAGATTAAGCAGAGTTGGAGTTGGTGGCGCTGAAGGAGAGTTCTTTCCTGGACATTGATTGAAAATCAATAGTCGCGCGTGTGTTTTTCTCTGGAATGAAATTGAGGAGTCAGTAAGAGCAAACTAATTGGCATTGAAAGTCGTCTGTCTGTCTGTCTGTCTGGCTGTCCCACTTGTCCCAGCTGCCAGTTCGACTGTCTGTCAACTATAGCCAGCAACATTTTAATTGTTTTTTATCTATATATATATATATATATAATTTTTTTGGCTGGCATTAATCAGGCCAAAATGTGGGCAATGGCCAAAAAGCAGGCTTCCTGTGGCAAACGCCAAAGCAATCGCAATCGCAATCAAAAGGCCATTGAGAAATGCCACGAAATTGAATTAGATTTGCATAGGAAAACAGGCCAAAAGAGACAGACGTCGGCGACATTGCTGGCTGTTAATAAATATTAAAATTTGAATTATACTTGGCAAACCAATGAGAGTTTTATCACAGAAAGAAAAACAAACCAACTGAAGCGCGCTGGTAGTGTGAGTGACTGACTAACAGATGCTCTGTAGTAGTCTGCAATGTGTCTTTTAAGACTGAGATGCTTGCAGCTGAATGTAAGGCTAAGGAATGTAATAAGGAGCAAGAAGGAATACCTGAATTTGTGTTATACCAAAACTGATATCTTATTGTATATTTTATTATACTTGGCAAGCTAATGACGTCTTTAAGATATAGGAAAGTACTCGTAGAACACTACGATCCCAAGTTTTTGAGAGATAGCCTGCAATTCTGGCAATTCTTTCTCCACAAAAATATGCCAATCTCTTCTCATGGATTTATTGAGCTGATGTCAAGTAGTGAACTAATTGATATTGAATTGCATAACTGATATTGATATATTTAAGTAGAGTCTATAAACAACATTTTGTTACTAAACGTATTGGATTATTTGCTTAAATAGTTAAGGCTCTATGAATATTAAGCGATTTGGAATCAATGGCTATTGAGTTTATTATTAGTATTATACAAGATTATTATCAATTTTAAGAAGATATTGCTAACTATGCTAGCTATGTGCAGAATTTCAAGTCTTTCATGCTGATACTATCCAAGATCAACATATTTATGCATGCAGTTAGACAGACAGACAGCGAAAGAGAAAGAGAGAAACAGATAGAGTTTCAGCTCATATATTAAGTAGTAATATATTAAACGCGACAATGTTTACTTTTAACGAATCATAAAGATATTGGAACTTTATATTTTATCTCCAGAGCTTGAGCTGGAATAGTAGGAACATCTCTCAAGCTTAATATATTAGGTAATATATTAAGTAGTTAGTCTTAAGTCTATTAATAATACTCTTATATATTGTTAAAAAAGGCTCAGTATAAGTCATCCACCAGCTAGTCTCTAGCTCTTTTACGTCTATAGATTCACACAGAGAAATGAACGAATTTGAAGAGCTCCTAAACTCTTATAAATTTATTCAGGTCTATATATACTCTATGTTCGACTCGACTGTTGATTGCATAGCTCGAGCTCGAAATGGACAAACTCGTCTCTCACTCTTATACCAAATGCGTAATCCTCAGTTCTTAAACTCTTATACATGCATGCAGATCTGAGTCGGCTCGCCTATTGGAATAACTTAGCTCGCCTCTAACTCTTATACAAACCAGTTCTAAGACTCTTATAAAAATATACATGCATATTTATACATATTAGCAATTCTTTGTCCATATTAACTGCTCTTCAACGGCTTGCATCAACTTTCTACTCACATCACTGCCAATATACCCATCTGAACTATGCTTAAGGTATTCACACAAAAATAAAAGGCCATCTCAGACAGCGCATTTTGTGGTCATGCAGGGGCGGCTTCACTGTGGGTGTGGTCGCACATTTTGGCAACGTTTCAAAATGTCGGCCTCTGATTTCAAGAGAGCGCACACAAAAGCCAAAAGCCAAAAAAAATATACAAAAATATATATATATATATATAAGAAAAATAAAGAAAATAAAGAAGAAAATTTGTAATGAAAATGCAAAAAGTGACGACGAATTGAAAGTTTTGCTCGTTTTCTTTTGGTTTCTTTTTCTTTTTTCTCCCTTTTTTTTTTTGTCGGCACAATTACCAAAGCCATTTTCGTTGATTTGTAACACGTTGCAGGCTGATGATGACGATGTTCTGAATGATAATCATGATCAGAATCATGACGATGATGCTGATGATGGTTTGAAAAGTAGAACTTGAGTGGCCCCCAAGATGTGGCGCAATTGTCACACAAACACTTTGCATGCACAATCAGAGCCGCGAACGAAGAGGCAAAAAAAAAAGAATGGAATATTGTCCCGGCGCCTCTCCTGCTCCTGCTGTTGCTGCTGCTGCTGGTGCTCCTTCAACATTTGAGTGGCAGCCCTTAGTATTCGAAATTCCCACAATTCGCCCCTCGCGAACACAGCTTGAGCAACAGTAGTAATAAAAGTATATAGGGAAACTTGTCGCTCGGCAGCTGCAGCTGCAGCTGCTGCAGCATCTGCTCAACATTTCAATATGCAATATGCAGTTAAATATTTAAGCAAACGAATAGTTAAAATTCACAATTTGCAATTTGCGCAACGAATTTCCAATGGCAACGTTTGCAGCATAAATTAAAGCAATACGATTTTCCCTTGCCAGCCAACAGACAGGCAAAGTGGGAGCTCGATGAAATGGCCGACAGAAAGCTGATTGCTATATATTGAGGGATGCGCTAAAAACTATGCTACACTTTTTTCCTTTTCTTTTTCTGCCTCGTTTTATGTCTAGTTACAAAAGAGTATATAATAGTAAATAGGAGTATATATAATAAGCATGTAATGCATTGATTTCTAGCTTTGTCATTGCATTTGTATGCATTTAATCTGCCCATTGTTGCATTGCCACAATATGGCCAATCCAGCTAAACGAAGGCAAAGACCAGAATAAAAATGGCGAACAAAATGCAAACCGATTTATCTAATATATTTTTATGTTGGCTAACAGAAATGCTCTGGCAGCGTTAAATGTATTAGTAATGATAGAAAATATATATATAATAGGAAATTATGAATCTATATGAGAAAACTAAAGTAAGAAAATGATTTTGAGCTCTGGCATATATTAATAGATTTTGATAAGCTTTATCAATTTGTGTTGTTAAGATACTAAATTTGATTGGCGCTTTAGAAATATATATAAAAAATATATAAAATTCACAAATCTTTCAAAAATGTATTTGAAAATGAAGAGCTGCCTGAATATTAAAAAAAATAGGGTAAACTTTTAGAGCTTAATGAAGTAAACAAAAAAATATTAATTAAGCACTAAAAAATATTGCCAAGAAATACAATGTCAGGATAGGTTTTTGGGCAAATTAATTGACAACTCCAATCTTATTTGGATTGTGAAGAATATTAACTTATTAAATAATTTGCCAACTAGTATTTTAAATCTCAGTCAATGCAGTGTGGAATAAAAACTCAAAAACTTCTTTTCAGCAAATGTAGGCTAAATGAGAATATATTTCAAATATTACCTATCTCATTCAATATGGAATAGAGAGAAAGAAACTTGCTATCGGCAAATATAAATGCATTGTGTGCTCAATATAAACCAGAATCTAGTCTTATATATATATATATATATATTTTATGTATCTTAAAAACAAAATATCTAAGAAATGCTGAAAAGTCTCTGTGCCCAATGACAACAATGGCAAAAAGTAGTTTCTTGTCCATTGTTGCAGCTTCTTAAGCAGTTTCTGTTCAGTGAAATTCTGTGTTGTCGTGTCATGCGCGTGACCTCAGCATTCACAGTCACAGTCACAGTCACAGTCACATTCGCATTCGCATTCGCATTCACATTTACTGCCATCCATTTGATATCATATAATAATAATGCTGTACATGTGTCCAATATGGCAAGGAATACTGCATTTGCAACACTCTATAAGTATGTGTGTGTGTGTGTGTGTGTGAGTCTACGGCTGTGTGTGTGTAAAGCCACGTGCAAGGTCGCCATCAGAGCGATTTCAATAAGATATTACACATTTAATTGCGCATTCGAGTGAAGTCAGCAATGTCACAAACAATATCAATATCAATATACATATACACTGCGCAAAAAAAAAGGGAGTGTATATTTGACAGCAGTGCTGGCTCTTTATCAAAAGACTCTCGACATATCTTTAAATCGACAGAAACTAAGGAAAGCTGAAACGGCTTTGAGCCTCTCGTCTTGACGTATTGAGCATTGGCATGCTCAACTACTTTTCTCTCAGTGTATTGGCATCTTTTTATATTCATAGTGTACTTTTTTTTCTCATAAAAGCTGAGCTGCCAGCGAAAATTCTTAATTTCACTGAATGAGAAGCAGAAATGTTTAAGTTTAAGTTTGGAATCGTTTGATGCATGATGATTCATCATTTATTTTTCATATATGTATATTCACTGCACTTTTCTAGTAATTTATATTGAAAAGGGTGAAATGCACGCTAGATTTGAAATATTGATCACATAGAACTGGCTTCCCTTAGAAATACTTCTTTCATTCACAATTCTATTTTCTTTACTTTCATTCATATCTTAGTTTCGCATTCACTTTTTAATTCCTATGCCCACATTTTTCTTCTTTTTTTTATCACATTCTTATCATATCTTGCCTTCCGTTAACTTCGGAATGCCATTGTAAAGTTTTGTAACTCACCTGCAAATCGGTGCCGGTTGAGCCCGGCTGTGCCAGATCACAAGCTGATATCCAAGGATTAAGGCGTGTTAGCGCTGTCGCAGAGCTGAGTATGGACTGTCGTGGATCTGCGGGCGTTGTGTCACCCGAGCTCTCACCAATCGTTCCACTCGTTGCTGTTGCGCTTGTTGGATTTGTGCCGCCGTCCCTTTGACCGAGTCCGACTAGACGCGCCGCATAAGCGCCGTTGACTAGATGCTCCTGTCTTTCGCCTGTTTCTCGCTTGTTGTTGTTGTTGTTGCTGCTGCTGTAGCTCTCCTTCTCCTTTTGCTTCTTGTTCTCGTTCTCGTTGTGTTGCGCATGCAGCACGCTCTCATCGACCAAGCTACTTTCGTCTTGCTGCTCCGTTTCTCGTACTCGTTCCCGCACCCTTTCCCGTTCTCTTTCCCGCTCCTGCACCTGCTGCTGCTGCTGCTGATCTTGCTCCTGTTCTTGCTCTTGTTGTTGCTGACTTAACGCTTGATTATAATCCTCCTCTTCCGTGGCTGCGTCCTCGCTAAGCTTTATCAGCCGATCGAACGATTCCTCCGAAAATAGATCGTCCTCGGCGACCAGCGCAAAGATGTCCTCGTCTGCCTCCTCGTCAAATGCACGCGATGATGCGTATTGCACCGGCAGTCCACTATTATCCTCCTGCTCCTCCTCCTGTTCCCGCTCCTGCTCCTGCTCCTGCTCCTGCTCCTCGTCTCTCTCACTGATGAGCGTTGCCTCACTGGACTCGGGCGCCCCCGCCGCCGTCGCCGTCGACTCGGTGCCTCTGCCCCTTTCGAGACTGCGTGCCCGCCGCAGCGTTTCGTCTGGCGGATGCAATGCGGGCCGCCTCTGATAATAATCAAATTGGAGCAACGGCAAGACGTGGGCGGGGGCGTCACCGGGGCTACCGTCGTGCAATCCTGGCAGCCGATATGAGAAGCCGCCACCAACAGCTTCTCCACTGCTGGCCGAATCGTAGCTGGACGGTAAGTGTGTTGCCGATTGTGTTGTTGTTTCTGTTCCTATTCCTCTTGTTGTTGTTGTTGTTGCTGTTGTTGTTATTATTGTTGTTGTTGGTGTTATCGAACGGCTGCTGGTGCTGCTGCCGCTGCTGATGGTATTGGTGGTGCTGGCACGCCGAGCCCCCGAAATAAACGCAAGCGCCATCACGACCAGCCCGGGTCCTGGCCGCATATTGACCTCGGGTTCGGCGGTGCTAGCATGGTGCAGGCCCGCTTGAGACGCGCTTGCGACTCCAATTCAATGCGATAAATGATGGGCTCATGGCCCCATCATCATCATTAATATGTCGTGTGTCGTGTCGATTTTCGCCTGCTTCAGCTGTATCAGCTGCCTCAGCGTCAGCTGCGACTCTCTAACCGTATCCTGGCAACTGCTCGACGGCTCGTCTCTGCGCTCTGCGGCTAGCGGCATGAATCAAAAATACTTTTCCACTTCAAAGGGCAATGGCGTTGCCAGACTGTCAACCAAAAAGAACTCGTTGCGTTTGCTTTATGTTGATGTTGATCGACACATGGCAGCAGCACGAAGAAGGGGAAATGAGTTGAAACGTAAACGTAAACGTAAATGCAAATGCAAACGTAACGCAACGCAACGCAACGTAACGTAACGAAAGTCACGGACTGTGGCCGATTTATTTCAAACTGATATCGATAACACAACACATTTTAACAATTTACACAATTTTCTTTTTCTTTTCTTTATTTATTTTAATTTATTTTATTTTTATTTTTTAAAGCTATTTTTGCTTTTGGTGTTGTTGGGGCCGTGGTTATGGTTGTTGTTGCTGCTGCTGTTGTTGTTGTTGTTATTGCGACACTGCTGCACATTAACCTTGAAATTTAAATTGAAATTCGTGTGTCGTGTGTTTTTTCTTGTTTTGTTGCTGTTGCTGTTGTTGTTGATGTAGTTGTTGTTGTTGTTGATGTTGCTGCTGCTGCTGTTGTTGTTGCTGTTGCATTCTTTTTTGGACTTACAGCCACACGCGAAGGTCACATAGCAGCAAATTATTATTATGATTTTTGTATTCAATTTCAATTAGATTTTTGTTGGGTTTTGGCTGGACTGTAAATGGTATTATCATTGATTAGTTGTAATTTGATTAATGAGTTTTCTACATTTTTATTTTTATACGATTTGTTAGGTAGGATAACAAAAGACTTTTAAGGTTGCCGCAGCGCTTTGCGCTTTTCGAAACGAAATTTTCGGTTTTGAACACGCTCTCTCTCTGTCTCCCTATCCCTCTCTCTCTCTCTCTCTCTGAATTAATCTTTTTCTCTCTTACGCTCGCACGCTCACTCTCTCTCGCGCTGAGACTGCCGAAAACGCCAACGCAACGGTTTACGTATGGCTCGTTGCCTGTTGTCGTCGTCGTGCGCCCACGCTCCAAGCTCAGCTGCGCGCTCTCCTTTTTTTTTTTTCTTTTCCGTTCTTGGTTTCGTTTCTTTTTTTCTGCTTTTCTTTTAGTGTGCTGGCAAAGAGCGTTCTGCATTTGATTTGCATTTGAAATGCCGTTACATGCGTTATGCGCTTCGTCAAAGAAGCAAAAAGAAGGAGCTTATAAAACGCAATTTGATGACTGAGATTTATGGCAACAACTTTGCATTTTTTATTTTCTGTGTTTTTTTATTTTTTTGCATTGTCTGCTGATTTGCATTTGTTCACGCGAAAAAGACACAAAAGCTAAGCATGTGTGCGTGTGTGTGACACAGCAGCAAGCCAATAAGCGTAAGTGTGAGAGGGAGAGTGGGAGTGGGAGAACGAGACCGAGAGCGAGCGAGTAAGTGCGAACAGCGAACACGACGAGCACATGATGAACGCACGAAGTAAAACCGAAGCAGCCGCAGCAGCCACCGCACAAAGAAGAACGCCGAAAAAACGTCCCTAGCATACACACACATACACACGCATTGAGAGACAGCAGCAGCAGCAGTACACGCACAGGCCAAAGAAATTTATATAATTCGCAGCGGCCGTCGTTGCTGCTGCTGCTTATCGTTGTTGTTGTTATTGCTGCAAACACAAAACAGCGGCCGAGGCGCTCGTGGGTGGTAAGCAGCAGCAGCGGCAGCAGCAGTGCTCTATAAGTATGTATGTGTGCGTCTGTGTGTGAGTAGTTACTTAGGGCAGCCAGGCAAGCACTCGGCGTGCCTTTTGTAGCAGCATGAAGTAGTCGCCGTCTTCTTTGTCACTGTACGTGTTAGTGTTGGTGGTAAACGTAAGTACGTACGTACGTGTACGTATATGTTTGTCTGTGTATGTGGTGTGTGTGTGTGTGTCAAAGACGACAGCGACAGCGGCGCCTGCATGTGGATTTCGATAGTATGTCTATGTATTGGTGTTAGCTGCTGCTGCTGATACTGCTGCTGGTTGTCCAACAATAAGCGCTGCATACTAACTGGCAAAACGTTCCTTTTATTTAGCGCACGAATAAATTGTTTTTGTACTTTTTTAATGCATGTATTCAATGCTTTTTCTAGTCACAAAAGACGCGCTGCGCTTTTCAAATAAGTACAAAAAATAATAATAACAATAATAATAATTATAAGTGTAGGCTGGCTCTGTCATAGAAAGTCATTTGAATGGATGCTCTGGTCACACTGTGCGTGTGTATTTGTTAACTTTCACTTTTGTTTTATTTGCTGCGTTGACACTGCGCACACACACACACACACATGCATATGTATGTATAGGTATTTTCTCTTTTTTTTTGTGCGTTTGTGCGTATGTGTGTATGTGTGTGCTACTTCGGGTTTCTGCTGATGCTGTTGGCGGCTGCTTATATAAGCCCGGAACATGGCACAAAAAACTATTCACAACGAACTTTTCGCTGTACGTTTTTCCTGCAATTTGCCACAGCGTTTTTGTTTATGCAACGTGGTCACAATTTGTGGGCATGGGGCAACGTGGAGGCTTCTGTGTGTGTGAGTGTGTGTGTCTGTGTATGTGTGTGGGCGGTGGGGGCGTGACCACAGTGGCAGGCAATGATTTTCACATATTATATAATATTGGCGATAAAAATTCGAAGGTTTCATTGAATCGTGGCGGCCAGCCGATTGATTGTGTTTGTTACAGCAATCGCACTATCGATCGTGATCTATCGTAACGGTAAAGCACTAAGCGTTTACGTTACGTTGCCAACTAACATAACAAATGCCCAAATATACGCTCATAATTACAATGTGTTTGCATGTTTGTGTGTGTGTGTATGTTAGTGTTAGTATGTGTGTGTGTGTAGGTATTTCTTCCAAGAGCGCAGCATCAACTGCCGTAACGGCCGCGTGGGCGGAGCTGCGGCAGCGGATGAAGGGACGTAAAGGCTGCTTGCTTTGCTGTATTTTTTTTTTATTGAGAGATTGGGGTTTTAGGCTAGGCGCTTTGAGTGTTATGCTAAACAGATTTGATTAGTTAAACACCATGGAGAAGTGGCCAATTCTTCATTTCTTTAATGCTTAAACAAAAACGATAACAATAACGTTAGCGATAACGATAACCCGATTTGTTGGCGTTTGGCTCGTTTGGCTTGATTCGCAACTTTTCACAATTTCTTTGCCGTTAATTTGATTATTTGTTAATATTATTTGTAATTCTCTTCATTATTATTTGGCATTTACATTAGAACATTTATTTTCTTTTCTATTTTTTTTTTTTTTTTTTTTGCTTTTTTTTGTATTTAATTTTTTTTTTTTTTGGTTCTTTGCTGCTTGCTTTTGTGTGTGGACAAACAGTTGCGCGACGTCGCAGGATATACCGTTACAATCCTGCTTCTTGCTGATGGCCCCAAACGGCACTGACTGAGCCACAAATTGCAGATGGCGCTTAACTGGAATATGCCAATGGCCCGAGCTGCCCAAAGGGGGCAAAATACGAACAAAAATCTTGCGCTCACCGCTGACAAAAAACAAAAACGAAGGCGAGAGAGCTCAGCAATGACAAACGCTCTCACGCTCACATACTCTTTCGCGCGCTCTCTCGCTTTCCGCTCTCAATCGCTCTCTCAGCAGTTCGAATGAAAAGCTTCCAGCGCTGTTAACTTAACAGCGCCTCCTTAACAGCTGTGTGCGTGTGTGTGTGTGTGTGTCTGCGATGCTCTGTTGAGCTGAAGCAAGAAAAATTACTTGCTGCAGGGCACTTAATCACTAATGACAGCGACGCCACAGTCAGCGTTCGCTGCGGGCGTCGACAGCGACGACGACGTCGACTGCAGCAGCGGTGCCTGAACCTCAACTCTCACTCAAAATGCGTTTCACCCACTCGACTCGAATTGAATCAACTCGACACTCGACTTGGATTACGTCGTTTTCGCTATGACTTGGGCATTTGCTGATGTTGCTGCTGCTGCTGCTGCTGCTTGTTTCGTTACGGCGTTTTGTCTCACTTGGCCTAAATGTCTAATACCCTATAATATCGTTTAATCCCACTCAACGTGCTTTAGTTTTGCTCTCCTTACAGAAATACAAGCCGCATTGCATTGCAGTTGACAGTTCCAAATGAACCCAGGCGACAGAAAGAGAGATAGAGAGAGAGAATGCGTCACCACACAGACACAGAGGCGTGAATGTATGTGTGTTTGTTTGTGGGTGAGGGATAGCATGCTTTAATTGCAATTTTGTAGCATAACTTTGAGCGCAAATGCACCTCTCCAAGTTGCTAATCACAAACTTACAGCGTACTGGCCTCAAACAATAAATAAAACAGCAATAGAGCGACAAGCCAAGGCCAGGCGTCCTTCAAGGGCGGAAGAAGAAGATGACAAGACTGATGCCAAAAATATTCTACCACCTGAATTATTTACCTTTGTGTTAATTAACGTAAGTAACTGTGACACACAAATCAAAAGTGCGAGAAAAAATGTGGGAGGGGCAGGTAGCGAGATTACATGAATATGCAATGTACTACGATCATATGCGAGAGTATGCTAAGAAGCTTCTGTTAAAAGAAAAATATGTTAAAAATAAAAAAAATAATAATAATAAAAAAAAAAATAGAAAAAAAATGCAATAATATGTATATAAAATAAAACTAAAATATTGAAATAAAACAGCAAAAACTCTAATTAGCCCTAGAAAATATCTAAAATCTCATTGCATAAAATATTTAAAAATATAAATTTGCTTTAATCTCAATAAGATTATGTTTTTATGTTAAACACTGATTAGAATTCGACATTGGGATTTACACAGATTTTGCTTTCCTAGTGGATTTTCGGCTACCCTTCACTACAGACGCCCCCTGACCCCTGCCCCTTCACACTCTCCTGACCACGCCCTCTGTTGATAAGCCTAAAGGAACAAAAAAATAAAAGTAAAAGTAAACGAGGCGACAGACAAAAGAAACCTAAAAAAGAAACTTAAAACAGCGGCAGGAAGCAGCAAAAAAAAACACAAAAAAAAAACAGAAAAGAAAGGGACAACCGAGATGAGACGAAGTAGAAGAAGAAGATGAAGAAAATGAAGCGAATCCCACATAATTTGGCTTGGAAAGCATTTTGCTTCAATTTATGCGCATTCCAATCAATAACTGTGACACATGCAACCAGGACCAGGCAAGGACATCAAGGAGAGTGAAAGTGCTAAGATATGCCTCATGGCACACACAGACACACATACGCACACGCAAACAGGATGCCCCCAAAGGACGCCAGAGGATGAGCAGCTTTTGCCCAGCTTCTAAGCAGACACAAACACACACATACATAGATTGAAGAGCAGAGGCTGAGACTGAGGCATTGGCAGCGGCGGTGGCAGAGGCAGAGCAAAGGAATGGATATGAATGTGTCAAACTTATGCGGGCACACACACAGTTACACTCACACGCCCAACTGTGTGTGCGTGCAGAAATTGATAAGAAACAAAATAACCCTGAAGAAGAAATTGTGCAAAGAGCGGCAAGCCAAGCAAATAACAGAAAGAGAGAATGTGCGAGTGTGTGTGAGAAAATGGAAAACAAAACCAAAAATGCCAGCACAAATAACAATACAACAGCAACAGAGACAATTCCGAGAAATTCTATTAGCAGCGCGTGCTTATGTGTGTCTGTGCGTGTCTGTGTCCATGTTTGCGTTTGCGTCTGTGTGTGTGTGCGTGCCTAAGTCGTGTATGCAGATCATAAGCTCTGCAGACCTTGTGCAAAAGTCAGCAAATCTAGAGCCTGCAGCTAGGCGAGGTTAATCGATATCGATACATATGTAAATGCTATTACTTGGTATTTAAATACGTATATTGATGTCAAATTGTGCGCATTACTAGCAATTGTTAGATTCTGCAGCTAAATAGCTTTGTGATATCGATAGACATGTAAATAACATCATTTGGTATTTAAATTAAGTTTAGGCAAATTATACGCTTTATATGCAGATTCAGATATTTTATAATTAAACATGGTTATATTGTATGTATATGCATATGTAAATAAAAAGCTGGCAATTTATGCACTTTATTGGCAGCGATCAGTATTCATTGCCATAATCGAAAGCAATTTAAATTAAACATTTGACAGTAGTTGGCAATCGGTTATCGCAATTGTAATCGAAATCAATGTCTACCTTGGCACACATACACAGTGCACAGACTGGGCGATAAGCGTTACAAGGACGCCGCCGCCGCCGCTGCCGCAGCATCAACAGCAGTAACCTCTGCTGCGAGGCTGGGCAGCCAAAGCAAGCGGCAAGGATTTTGCGCAGTTCTGCTGACAGCCAAGTGGCAGACGGTCGGGCAGGCGGGCAAGCGACTTCTGCTCTTTTTGCACGCACACACAGCAACAACAACAACAACAACAACAATAAATAGCAAAAATAAAACATGAAGAAGAGGAAGAAGAAGAGGAGACAGGCAAAGGCAACGCAAGTTTTGTGAATGAAATTTCGCGCAGGCACAAAGCGCACAAACAACGTTTAGCTGCCACACACAGGCGCACACATACACGCACATGCACACGCACACTCACACAGACAGACAGTTGCTCCCACTCTCACTCGCACTGGCATACTGTATGGAAAGTCACGCGGCTAGCGTATGCACAGATGCGAAGCACATAGACAAAAGGGAATGGCCGTAGGGGCAGCAGCATGGCAAAGCAGCAGCCCAAAAGCAAAGCAAACAATGCCGCGCGCTCTGTGTTTGGGTTCAAATCTACTAGAAAAAAAAAAAAAAAACACGAAAAAGAAAAAAAAGGAACGAAAATGAAACGAAACGAAACGTAAGCAAAGCAGCGCTCTTAGCAGAGCTGAACGTTGAGCGGAACGTGTGGGATGACAGAACAGAACAGAGCAGAACAGTTGGACGGCTGATTGGCAGGGCGAACCCAAAAGGGAATCAACATCTGCCGCTGGGCAGGCAGACAGTCGCTCTCGCGGGCGTGGTGGTCGGACGGTCTGTCGCTCTGTCCGTCGGTCGGTCGCTTGGTTGGTCGGCCGTTGCCTTGGCGAAGCTCTGCTGGAAGCGCTGCTGGAAAATACAAGCCGAAAAACTAAACTAATGCTCAACATTTATCGATGATGACGGTACGTGCAGGGGATGCGAGCAAGCAGCAAGCAGCAGCCGAAGGAGTTTGTGGAATTGACCCACAAATATTGCTATAGATAATTATGTTAACCTCTCTGGCGCTCTGTCTGGCAGCGTACGAAGATTGTCGCGCATAAGATAATGTTCAAAATGAAGCGAATGCTGATAAGATGGCTTGACTTGGATCCCACTCGACCCTTTGTAAATTCAGCTAAAGTTCAAGTGCAAGTAAACAAGAAAATACAGCTGGGCGCATAAAGCAAAGTTAAGATCGTGTCCAGAGCAGAGGTAATGGATGAAGTCATTGTGGCTATAAACATGCACAAACGTGCACATGCATCTGCATGTGTGTGTGTGTGTGTGTGTTTGTGTGGTTTGTGTGAGCTTCAGCTAGAGTTTAGCTGAAAAGTATGCAGTGACTTTTATGCTTAACGTAGCGCATTGGCGCTGCCCACACAAACAGACACACACACACACATACACGCGCACACATGTGTAAAATGTAAATTCTGTGCTGTGCTGCGTATGTTGGTTGGGTGATAAAGCCATAGATATAGCCTGGCCTGCATGAGTGTGGATAATGGCGCGGCGAAAAGTCGAAACGCACACAGCATACACACGCACACACACACGCACACACATATATGCACACAGACACACACATGCGCGCACATAATAAGGTGCGATTTGTCTCGCGCATAAAACGAAATTTCCTGCAAATACACACAACGACACACACACACACACATACTTGGGCAACAATGGTCGCAGCACAGCAGGTGGAGCGTGCGAGAGAAAGAGAGAGAGAGAGAGAGGAAGAGGTATAGGGAGACCAGTTTCGATTGCTTTGTTGCTTGTATATGACAGCGTGTCTTTGTGTGTGCGTGTGTGTGTGTGTGTGTGTGTGTGTGGGGAGGACATCTTTGTAGGTTAAGGCTCATGTCAAAGCTGGCAAACTGGTGCGATAAAAAGGGCGTAAGACTTTAGGCGTGGCAAACTCGTTTGCCATAATTATTGCCTTTGTTGTTGCACGCGTGTGTATGGGTGGGTGTAGCATTATTATTTTAACCGGAAATGTGCGCTCTGCCCTTTCCCCCTATGCGCCCACAAACAGCAAAAATTTGTGAACTGCATGAACTTTTTATACAGCAACGCGTGTACAACAAATAGGGTATGATAAGTGGCCAGCTAAATAAATATAAAATTGATCAAAGTAAAAAAATTAAATATAAGAATTATAAATTAATAAATATACTAAAAATGTCTAAAGTTAAGAACAACTTATTGAATGTAAAGTTATACAAATATTTAAAAATCAATAAATATAACATTTTATAGGATATATGCTAGTCGAGCACTCCAGCTTGTTTTTCACATATGTATATATATAATTTTTTTGCATTGGCGGAAGCTTTTGCTCCGTGCCGGCGACAACATTTAGCAAATTTTTTATGACAATGTCGAGCGAGTTCTCTCTGCTCCCCACACACACACACACACATTGTCGCCCTCCCTCTCTCACGTTCTCCCGCCCTCTCTCACGCTCAATCTCTTTTGTGCTCTGCTTAACCTCAGCTGACGACAGCGCCCACTTTTATGACAAATATTATGTTAAAGACCGAATATGCGCTACGCCATAAAAGTCAATCATTTTTCATTTCGCTTTGCGCGTCGCTGCCAGCTGCGACGTCGCTGTCGCTGTCGCCGTCGCCGTTGTCGTCGCTGTCCGTCAGAGTCACTCTCGCAGCTCCATTCACACAAAAACCAAACGTCCCGCTGCCCGCTTCAGCTGCTGCTGTTCCTGATTTTGCCTTTGGCTCTGCTTGATTTTGCCTTTCTTCTCTTTTCTTTTATTCTTTGCTGCTGCTTTTTTTTTTCAAGCTTGTCCGCTGGGGACATTTAATTTTTGGCGGTCATTCGTTGTGATTTTCCTTGATATGCGATATAGTATTTTATGTACAGAGTGCGTGTGTGTGTGTTAGTGTGAGTGTGCGTGTACTTGTTTCAGTGTATTTGCTTGGCTAAGCGCTTGTTGTTGATATTTGGCGCGGCTTGCTTCAATTTATGTGCTGTTTGCCTTTATTGTCGAGTTTTACTTGTTCCCATTTTCAATTTTTTTTTTTGCGCTCTCTTCTTTTTTTCCCCATTTTTTTTTTTAAAGGACCTTTTTTTTAGGGTGCGTGGATCACATTTGTTGTGCTGTTGTATTGATAAGTTCATTTAATGGGCACGACCTCTGCCCACGCGCACACACACATATACATATACAAATACACACACAGATACACATATATATGTATATGTGTGTGGCATTTGTTTGAGTGCGTTGCGCCTAATGAGTTTAATGCTTTGCTATCAGCGCTGTAATCTGCTTATGTAATATGCGGCCAAAACTTCAACATAATTGAATCACAAATTATGTCATTTTGACTTTATTTATGTATGTATGTATGGATGAGTGTGCGTGTGTGTGCGCGTCTGGCTGTGACTTTTTATACACACACACACACACTCACGCATACACTCACGAGATTTGAAGGCCTTGGGCGCAACTTTAAACGCATTAATTGCCAGATTGTCAGCGATTGGAGTGAGTGGCAATTAAGCAATGTGCTGATAAACGTTTTAATGGCAAATGCTTAAGCATTTCGCAACTGGCTTGACTTTTGCATAAGTGTGTCATATGTTAGAGCGAGATAAGTATAGCAACCAGATGATCACTTAAGCTACAGTATAGACCCACTAATGCTAACGAAGACTTATAATTATTGTGAATTTTTAAAGTGAAATGTCATTCGATTTCTCTTAGCCCAATTGGAAATATTCAATATATATAAAATATTAAAATATTTTTAAAAAGTTTTCTACTTTTACTTTTACTAAATTCCGAATAATTCGAAAACATATTTGCTTGAATTTAAGCGGCTTTACTGTAAATCCAAAGCATTCATTTGCAATTGGTCAACTTACATTACAGCTTTGCAAAGCCAGCAAGCAATGCAAGTAGAAGCCAACGAGTGCGAATATAGTTCATGTGAGCAATAGTGCTTATGCGCCATTTGCAAGTAAGCTGCAATTGCTGCTCGGCTTGTTAGAGCGAGATAAGTATAGAGGCAAACTGATCTTAACGTGCTTTCGTTAAATATAGTCGCCATTTGCAACCAGTATAGTAGCCTGATTGGCTAATCAAGCTGTGCTAATTTAATGCGTAAGAACGAGAGCAAAATATAATCAAAAAGTGACAGCCAGACAATTTATAGCACTTCTTTAAACATGAATTTTATCACGGAAATTAACTAATTTTAAATGTCTCATCAATTAGCGTAGCAAAATGAAAAGCAAACCATTTAGCGCAGCAATTGTCACAAAGCAATTAGAGTGGGGAAGACCACACCTGATCGGTTTCTGTTTGTTTTCATAGCAATTTTTTTCTTCTTGTACTGCAGTCGCTGGGACACGTGCCCCGGGCCTGTCTTCCTCTTCTTCTTTTGCCCATCACGTTGGCTGTCAATGACGGAAGGCCACTTTCATTTTGTAGGAAAAGCAAATGAAACTTAACGGAAAAGAAAATTACATCATGCTCGTTTCAATGGGTCGACATAATATTATTTTCCTTCGTTTTTTCTGTTTTTTTTTTTTTTTATATATTTTTTTTTTTTATTTTTGCTCTTCTTTTGGTGCGCACCCACTGTTTGAGCCATATACACGTGCAAGCTCGCTCTCTCTGTGTTTGTGTGTGTGTGTGCTTCATCATCATCTTCCTTCTGTCGATTTTTTATTTATTTATTTTATGCCTACGCACATACGCGCCAAGCAGTTTGACAGGTGTCGCCGACTGAGTGGCTGCCTGATAAGAGAGGCGCAGGCGAGCAGGCAGTTGTGTGTGTGTGTGTGTATGGAGGCGTGGTTTCTCTGTGTGTGAGTGCCTCGCGGGGTAGTTGGCATCGAATGAAAAATGTCTCCCTATTATTCTTTGTATTGTTTTTATGCGGCAGTTATACGCTTATTTTTGTTGTCTTTTAATAGACGTGGCAAAGTGCGCCCAAAAGACAAAGGCAGACGAACAAGCGCTGGGGCTACTTTACCTACTCAATAAAGAGAAAAAAAAACGAAACCCCCTAGCACAGACACAGGCTAACAGGCCACACCCAACCCCTGTGCCTGGAGCCTTCGTCTGCTGGCGTTTTATCATCATCCAATCAGTAGATAAATAACACATAAAATGAGGTGCTTAATCGGGTTTGAAGTGATGAAAGTGAAACTGTGCGTCTCCTCTCGTCTGCCTGTTAGTCTGTATATCTGTCTGTCTGCCTGTCGCTCTGTCTGTTTGTCGCCAAGGGGCTGGGTCTTTGTCTTCGACATAAATCTAAGTTAACAACTTTATATTTGTATATCAGTTACTTAAGAGCTTGTCAATTGCGCGTGACAACATAATTTGCTATTAAATTGTACGCGTAGACAAGTAATTTGTCAACATTTATTTGCATTACATGCGAAAACAAGTTAATCAAATTGATTGACAAGCAGCTACACTGCTAATATAAAGCACAAACAATTTTAAAATTTTAGCTAAACGTAAAGTTTAGTTAACGCACAAATTTAAATTCCATGAGAAACTTAACGAAGAGCTAACTGAGATACATTTTAAATTTGGCGCTCTACTTAACGATAATCTGGCTGAAATTACAATAAGTTGGCAGCACATTTGGCACAGAATTGAACTTATCGAATTGCCGCCACTTTGACAATCGATTCACACAGCTGTATTGTTTTTTTTTTCTGTGTGCGCTTTTAGTAAGCAAAGTTATTGTACGCAAACAGTATTAAAATCGCTGAAAACTACGGATTTCAATTTGAATTAAATTAAATACGAGTCTATTGCATAAGCTATAAGAATTAAGTGTTTGTAGAATTAATTACATATGCTGCAGTCGGGAAATAAATAATATTAGTAAGACGCCTCGCCGCTGCAGCGGAACACGGCTTGGAAAAGACAAAAAAAAAAAAAAAAAGGCCAGGTAAAGCAAACAGAAAAAAAAACTAGACCAGAAAAAAGCTGCATAAATTTAGCATACAATTAAAATCTAACTTTGTACGGTTCATTTTGTACACTGACCAACATGTGACTTGTTGAGCATTTATTGATTTTTATGTTTAATTTCTATAAAAATAAATCAAGAGCGCAATCGCCGCAGAAAATGTCTCAATGTTGACAGCTGTTATGGCTTTAAATAAAGCTAAACAAAAAACAAATACTCCGACCGCTTATCAGGCGTGGGCAATTCTATATTGTGGTGTTTTTTTATCGGCTAGGTACTCATTTATTACGGATGATTATCAAGCTGACGCCTTTTCCCCACCCTCAAAGAGCTGTTAAGTGATTCGAGCTGCTAATTGATCAAATTGCTTGCTAATCAATTTAGTCTACGATTTTGTGGCTCAATTAAAGCCGTTAAGCAGTTAAACAACCGACAAAAATGCAAGAAGTGAAATGCTACTAATAAATTGATTATCTCTTAATTTGTATTGTAGAAATGCCTCTTAATTAAAAATCAAATCAATTGTCAAAGCTGAAAATCAAAAATGAAACAGAAAAGCTGGCGACACAAGCGAAAATAACTAAGTAAGAATCTATCAACGTTAGCTAACGGTAACTAAGGATACTAAAGCAAAAGAGCCCAAAAAGACGTTTAGCTAAGGGAACATGCTTGGACGCACGCAGAAACTGCTGCTGGGACTGGCCATCCTGTTGCTAGTCAATGTCCTCTGGGTATCATCCAGCGAACTAAGCAAGGTATATAAAGAAGATGTCCATATATTCATAAGATACACATTAATAAACCTCAACTCACACAGATTCTGTACGAGGATGATAAATATGATAAGCCATTCTTTAGCACCTACTTCAAGACGTCGATGTTCAGCATCTATTTGTTGATCATTGGCATTATAGCGCCCTGGAAGGAGTCATGCGAGCGGCAACATGGAAACTATGCGGTTTGTATAGCTTAAAAAATATTCTATAAACATAGTAATCTATTGAAATTCTCACTTTTCAGATGATGGAACAGAATGCTGATGAGGAGAACTATTATTCCAATCAAGCTTCTTTGGTTAGACCCTCAACTCTTAGACCCTCCGAAGGATTCTAACTTGTTTCATTTGACTTTTCAGGGTGATTCGACTTTTGTCCCCATACGCGTGGCTAATCCCATAAATGGTATTGTGTCCGGCACGGAGAGTGATGATTCAAGTGTGCGCAGCGTTCGCTTTTGCAAGATGGCCGAGGTGCGTGAGATGTCAGCGCATGAGGCCACGGATGCCTTGATGGCTCGACTATCCTATGCCGCAAGCATGAGGATTCGAAGACAGAAGACGCATCACAAGACAGCAAAGACAGCGTTGCTCTTCTGCTTACTCTGGTTTGCTGCGAATTACTTTTCACAGCTCGCTTTGAATATGGATGAAGAGCCCATGATAACGCTCATCAGGTTGATTCATTTCGACTTTAGCTATAAATTAAATTATTATCTAAACTTGCATTCTCTTGCAGGTCCACTTCAGCTACGTTGTTTACCATATTGTTGGCTGCCCTGTTTCCATCAGCCATGGGCGACAAGCTGACCATAACGAAGCTAATTGCTGCTACGATGAGCATTGCCGGCGTCGTGGTCATCAGCATGAATGATTTGCACGACTCGAAGATGACACGAGGCGTTCTCTTAGCTCTATTTAGTGCTTTCTTCTATGCCTCGTATTTGGTGTTTGTCAAGCGAAAAAGTGACACAGAGGAAAAAGTGGACATTCCTTTGTTCTTTGGTAAATATTCATTACAATTATGTTCTTATTTGTTTATATTATATATTTTGTTTGCCTTGCAGGATTTGTTGGTCTCTGGAATCTGTTGCTGCTGTGGCCCATTTTCTTTATCTTGCATTTCACCAAGATCGAAACATTCGAGATGCCCAGTCAGGGACAGTTTGGCATGCTCTTCTTAAATGGTTTCATTTGCACAGTGCTCGCTGTGGCTCTCTGGCTCTGGGGCTGTTTTCTCACCTCCTCGTTAATTGGAACGCTGACCATGTCGCTGCAAATACCATTGACAATTGCATTTGATGTTCTGCTCAAGCAAAAGCCCTACTCTTCGCTATATTGGATGGGATCGATGGGCCTGATAATGTCAGTGCTGCTTGTTGTTTTGCTAATGCGCAACGATGACTCAGATCCGCTAATGAAACTATTCAAAGTTGTGTATAGAAAGATCTGTGGTTGCCGCAAGCCAAACATTGTGAGGTAATATCATACTTAATATAATTGCTCTTTATATTTCTGGATTGACATTTTTAACTTTTCAGAGTCACCGATGATGAGCAACAGGAATCTCTTATCAATAGCAGCGATTAAAGTCTGACAATTGATTTTCTGGAAAGGCTTTTAGAAAACGCGCTTTCTCAACAATTTTAAAAATTGCTCACTGCAATTGCAATGCAAATCCAAAACTTGGCTGTTCACGACTTCGTTTCGAATCGTTCTTTAATCCATAGCGACAAATATATATACACATACATATATATATTTAACTATATACATAATATACATATATGTATGTACGTAGTTGTAGTTGATATTTCGCACAACTCTCATATATATATATTAGACATTAACTATAGCGAACTTTTCCTAATTGGTTTTTAAGTTGAAAAGCTGATTTTCCTGATTTGCAATTTTACGTACAATTAAGCTAACATATGTGTATATCTTATATTTATTATTAATATTATATATATTATTTTTTGTGTAAATAGATTTAGTCTTAGTGTTTATCTCTCTGTATGTGATAGGTCTTTCGATATGCTGAAGCTCAGTTATAATTTATGCTAAATTTACTGTTATTTGCTTTAGTGCTCGACTTTATAATTTATATATACATATATATATATATATATATATATATATATATATATGTACACATACCCTCCATACTCAATTCAAACATTTCTAATATTTTGTGTCTGATATAGCTTGTATGTCCGACATGAAACAGTTCATTAATTATATATACCCCAAAATGTGTTAATAATCGTATATAAATACCCCCACACAATTAGATGATATGTTAAAAACTATGTAAACCTGCCTAACTTTGCAATTGAGTCCCATTTATGTGTGCTTAATTTAGCATAAACATATACTACACTTATGTATAGCTGTCTATTGTTAACAATAAACAAAGAAAACCACATTTAATTTGTAACCCCCAATACAATATTTCCCCATGTAATTAATGAAAGTGCATTGACATGTGCATACAATCCGTCTTAATATTGTCAAACAACCAGAAAAATAACGCAACTTAATAAATAAATAAAACGATTAGAGCAGTTCAATTTTATATTGAGTAGAAGGTATCGATATATTTCAGAAACTGTATACAACACTAAAATGCTCGCGTCGCTCTTCAATAGCAGAAAGAGCTGATGTTAACATAGCTGCGACGCCAACTGCGCGGCCTCAGTCTGATTCTAGCGTCTGAATTGTGTGGACGTATTTCTGTTTGGTGAAAGAAAAATTTTGATAAAAATGAAATTTGCTCTGGCTTTGTGCCTGATTGCTATTGCGACCGGCATTGTGGTTGCTGATGAGAGCAAAGGACCCAAAGTGACCGACAAGGTACGCAAAAACAACCACATACACAGTCACACACACGAATATACTGTGTGTACCTGCGTCACTTGGTATACACAAACACATAAATCAACTGCGCGGTCTTTGTTTTTGTTTTCTCTTAAATATTCAATAAGTATTTTTTATGAATGTGTCTTTGTTGCGTAGGTTTTCTTTGACATCACCATTGGCGGTGAACCGGCAGGTCGCATTGAGATCGGTTTGTTTGGCAAAACTGTAGAGAAGACCGTGAGGAACTTCAAGGAACTGGCTGAAAAGCCACAAGGCGAGGGGTAAGCGAAAACAAAACAGTTAGTTGGCATTCACCCATACACACACATGCGAGCAGCTAGTATGTACACACATACAAGCAAGTAGTTAATATAATTGTAGATGAGTACACACTAACCATGTGTGTACATATGTATATACACACGGCTGCATTTCTAGGTTAGAGCCGGCGTGTATTGCTATCAATTACGTGGCGTATAACTGTAAATTAGTCAACAAAAGCAGGAAATTAAGTTGTTCATCAATTGAGATCTGACACTAATTTGTTCATTGTGCCACTGTGCCAATTCTTCTGATTATCATTTCTATAGTTACAAGGGCAGCAAGTTCCATCGCATCATCAAGGACTTTATGATCCAGGGTGGCGACTTCACCAAGGGTGATGGCACTGGCGGACGTTCCATCTATGGCGAACGCTTCGAGGATGAGAACTTCAAGCTGAAGCACTATGGCGCTGGATGGTTGAGCATGGCCAATGCTGGCAAGGACACCAATGGCTCTCAGTTCTTCATTACCACCAAGCAGACCAGCTGGCTGGATGGCCGTCATGTGGTCTTTGGCAAGGTTCTGTCCGGCATGGATGTGGTTCGCAAGATTGAGTCGAGTGCCACAGATGCACGCGATCGTCCCGTCAAGGATGTGGTCATTGCCAACTCTGGCACCATTGCAGTAGCCGAGCCATTCGCCGTTTCCAAGACTGATGCCACAGAATAAGCAATATCTATAATATACAATATACATACCACTCGCATATATACGTATCTGTGTGGCTTTTAAACAAAATGTCTTCTTGAAACATAATCAACTCAAATTATTGTCTTGGAGCGTGCTCTAGCGTACAGCAGCAATCGATTTTTCTCAGCGTTTGAGCTGAGATTTTGCATTTAAATTAATAATTAAAAGTAACAAAAAAAAAAATTCTAAACTGTAAGCGAACTACACTCTGCTCAAAATAACAAAGTTTTTCTCAAATTTGTATTGCATTATAATTAAAGTTTTGTGATAAAAAAAAAAAAAACGATGAAAATTTCATTTATGTTTTGGTTTCTTGTCGGGTGCGCTGCGGTTCATTGAACTGGTTTTTTCTTTACTACTTGTCGCTGTCTCCCTCTAACGGAACCGGTTTACCAACAGCGGCATCAACCTCTGCTTTTTCCCTACATCTGCTGCCGCGTTTGCAGCTGACTCGCTAATTTTTTCCTTCGTTCTTTCTCTTTTCGTTATTGTGCTGAGCTGCTTTGTCGCTGTTGATATTTGTTTGTTGCTTTTTTTATTTATCAAAAAAGCTGACACAGTTGTCGGTTTGCGATTCGTGTCACGTTCTTTAGCAGCAGCGCGCCAATTAGCTGAGCAAATACATATTGCGTTTGTCAATGCCAAATTAAGCTCACGAAGTTCTAAAGCAGCCTTGGATTTACAGCAAAACTAAATAAAAAGATGCGACACTTGCTGAGTGGCATTAAACCAGTTCTTACATGAATAAGAATCGAACTTAACGAATTTCAATTCGACATTTAGTCATTTCCAATAAGCTTTACTCTTATCTTTAGCCTTTTAATATATATTAAAAAAAAAAAAAAAAAAAAAAAAAAAAACTAAATATAATTTAGCTGTTATCATGCATTTTCTGTCTTTAACCCTTGAGTTCAGTATAAATCAATCAAAATACCCCAAATACTTAAATTGTCATTGATTTATAAATAATAAAAGCAAATAATAAAAAATATTATCTAATCGAATGCGAATCAGGCTGACTGGTTTCAAATTAGAATATATTCTTATCAGACTATTTTTTAACCCACAAAAACTAAACAAAACACTTGAATGTTTACTATTTACACACTTTAATGCTGCACAAAGTGCAACAACCCCAAAGTGATTTTCCAGCTTCCAGTTGCTGCACGCCTATTCCAATTGGAATGTTTATATAAAATGCATTTTGATTAAGAAAAGTAATTATATAAATTTAGCGAGCACTTGTCCGCTCCAGCTACATGCAACAGAGAGCCAATTGGAAAAAGAGAGAGAGAGAGAGAGATAGAGCGAGGATCTTGCTCCGAGTGGCTCCCCAATATACAAAGAATTGCCTCAGTCAGTGCAATTGTATACCCCCAGCTATATAGATTGTATATACATCTATATGTATGTATATGCACATGAGTATTGTTTATGTCGGCTCACAATCTCATGTGCCACATATGTTTCCCACATTCAGAAAGCGAGAGAGAGAGAGGTATATAGAGCATAAGCGAGAAGGGGAAGAGGAAGAGACACCATGTACATCTACAATAAACCACAGAAATTCTAAGATTATTTACTGCGAGCAATCGAAACGAGGCAGCAAAGCGTTTGGATGGAATATTCTCAAAAGCCGCAAGAAAAAAGGATTGTAGAACGCAAATTTTAGAAAAACTGCAATTGAAGATTTAAAGGATTAAAGACGCTAGAGAACTAACTTTATGCAGTTTACAATGGTGAGTTATGAGTGCATAAAGTGTAAAGGCAGAGCAGATACGGCAATTTATAATATATATACATATGTATACATACATACATATATATAAAACTTATTGATAAGCAACCGAACTGAGAGCAGTCGCAGATGCTGCGGCTGCTACTGCTGCTGATGTTGCTGATGTGTACCAATCAAAATCTGCCTTAGGCAAACATAATTGAATTTCAAAATTCATTAAAGAATTTGAATTTGTGCAGAGAGACAAAGTGTTGACAGGCAAACTAATAGAATGCACTAGAAAGTACAATGATTATGGAACTTATGCTACAAGAAATTCAGCCCTAATCAAACAAGAATTAGCATACAAATTTGCTAAAATCTTTCAAAAGCAATGCCTACTGCGCGAAACAGGTGAAAGCATTTGATTTATAGGTATGAGCTTAGTTAGCTGAAACAAAATGATTAATAAAACTTAAACGAATATAGAGGGCAGATAATATATTGAATATATTACAGAAAGAAGGCTGTCGAAATTAAGGCCAAGCTAGTAAACTAAACTCTAAATTAGGTAAATGACGGAGCAAATGCAGTAATCAAACTATATAAATCTAAGAAATTTAGTAAGAGAACCTAGACTAAGGGTACTTACAGCTTAAAACTAAAAGCAAGTCATTAAGTTAGAGCATTGTAATTGATATATGATGATGGTTATAGAATAGTAATTAAGGGGCAACATACCCGCTCCCTTCACACAGATACACGCTTCTATCCACATCTATCCAAATATATATTCTACATCTCAATCCACTTCTTTAACAGCAATCGAAATCATGGCCTGTGATCTGTCTATTGCTGCTCTGTTTGCTGCTGGGATTGGAGAAGAGTCGTTGCGCCAATATACTCGTGCTCTTTCCACATGCGAGCGAAAGTCATTTTGCAGTGATGCGCACTCTGGTCGCCGAGCTGGCCAGCAAGGAGCATAATGTAAGCCATATACATATATGATAGGTTAAATAATTCCCAAATCATTCCCATTGTCAGGTAACTGTTTATGGGGGTCATGGCCTGAATGACAAGTTGGAGCGTGTTGTGGAGCATGTTGTGCAGCCGGAATTTGACTTTTGGAGCAACTGTAAGAAAAGCAAATATTGAGTCCCATAAACAAATAAACAGCATCTTCCATCTCACTCTCACTCTTACAGTGCAAGAGCAGGCAGCACCAGGTGGCAGTCTGGAAGACTTAGCTCTCTTGCCAGACAGCAAACTGCGCAGTTCCTTGGCTTCGGTTGGAGCTCGAGCAGTAGAACATTTTCTGGTGCAGGCCCCGCTGCTGAAGTTGCTGCAGCTGTCTAGTGCGGAATTCGACTATGATCTAATCATTGTTGATTACTTCTATACAGAGGCGCTGTTGGCACTCGGCTACATGCATAATAAGCCCACAATTGGCGTAATAAGCACAGATTTTGGCAACTACATGAATGCAGTGCAAGAGGCTTTAGTGCCCGTCGCCTGTTCGCCCATTGATTATGAGTCGTATACTAAGGATTTGGGTTTCTCGGCACGCTTGGGCAATATACGCGAGTGTATGGCGAGACGTAAACAATTTTACAATGAACATTACGCGGCACAGGAACAAATAATACGCAAACACTTTAAAAGTAAGTTTATGCCTATTCCACTTGGCGGCAGAAGCAATGTGAATGGCAAAAAAAAAAAGATAGATGTGGCAACACTAAATATTGCGCTCGCCGATATTTACTTATTTCTTAATTATCGATAAATTTATGCCTAAATTGTATTGAATTTGAGTTTAATTTAATTTATGGCTATTTATCTATTTTAATAATTGTAATTGTGTTAATTTCTTTCAGCTTCTGTTAACATACCAGAACTTCAGGCACATCATTTAGCGCTTTTGCTGCTCAACAATCATGTGCCCCTTTGGACTCCACGCCCGTTGCTGCCACAAATTGTACCGGCTGGCGGTCTGCATATACGTGGACCTCGCGAATTGATGTGGAATGTGAAACGCTTTGTGGAGGAATCTAGAGACGGTGTCATCTACATACAGTTAGGCAACGAGCAACCCTGCGGTCAGCTGTCCCAGCCGAAGCTAAAGATACTCTTTGATTTTATGGATACCCGCAAGGAGCGTTTCATATGGACGTGCCACGATGTGAAGACGCTGCACGGCCTGCCAAAAAATGTGCTCATCCAGCATGCTGTACCACAGATCGATATCCTGGCCCATCCCCATGTACGAGCTTTCATCATGAACGGGGATCTGTTGAGTCTGCAGGAGGGTATTATGCGTCATGTGCCGATGCTGGGTTTGCCCAACTTCCGGAATGAACGCAAAAATATGCAACTAGCTGTGCAGCTGGGCGTTGCGCTACAGCTAGAACAGAGTAATTTTACGAAATCCGCTCTCAACTGGGCTCTGGATGAGCTGACAAAACGGCAGCATTTTAAGCTAACCATTCGTGAGGTTTCCAGCGAATTTCGGGATAGGCCCTTGGGCGCCTTGGCCAATGCCATGTTCTGGGTGAACTATGTGGTGAGGCACAAGGGTGGCGCTGCGATCAGGACAAGTGGCATAGATATTGCTTCCAATCATTTGCATCTTTTTGACTTGTTTGTATTTTACTTCGGTTTGGCCATTGCTATCTGTGCCGTATTGATAGCTAGCTATTTTGGAGTCGTTTACGTTCTGCGAAGAAAACGTACTGATGCCAAGTTGTCAAAATTAAGTTAAATTTTTGCTTCAATTTAATAAAAGCTAAAGCAAAATAAATAAATATATTTTGTTAATTGACCTATTTAATCGATTTGAATTTGCGCCATTCACACTGTTGCTATAAATCCGATAATCGGGCAGGAGATACAACTCTGCCGATTTAAAAGTGCTGCCAAGTTTTCGGCAATCGACGGTAGCCATCTTCCTTTCTAAAGAATCGCGTTCGCACAGCAGACGTGTTTAAAACCTTTTCGAGTGTTTTAAAAGGTAATAAATGTTTCACTTTATGCGCAAATGTATTAAAAATTCCCTGCACTTCGTGCGAATGCAAAGAAATATGAATGCAGGCTGACTGAAGCGTGATTAAGGCGTATGGTGAGCGCAGCGTGTCACACGTGGAGTCTCGGGTTGCTCAGCGGAGCAGCTAAAGCATTTAGGTTATGTTGAAAACAGAAACAACAATAAATATCCCGTGAACTGTAACAACATGTAAATTGGTGTATAAACTCCTAGCCTAATGTGTTTGTGTATATATCTTGCAGCTCCGCCAATATGTCGACTGGTACAACAGCCACAATTCGCACTCGCAAGTTCATGACCAACCGTCTGCTTGCCAGGAAACAAATGGTCTGCGATGTTCTTCATCCTGGACTCTCATCGGTTAACAAGACCGAGATTCGCGAGAAGCTCGCCGCCATGTACAAAGTGACACCTGATGTTGTCTTTACTTTCGGTTTCCGCACCAACTTCGGTGGTGGCCGCTCCACTGGCTTTGCCTTGATCTACGATACTCTGGACTTTGCCAAGAAGTTTGAGCCTAAGTACCGTCTGGCTCGTCACGGTCTGTTCGAGCAGAAGAAGCAGACACGCAAGCAGCGCAAGGAACGTCGCAACAGAATGAAGAAGGTCCGTGGTACCGCCAAGGCCAAGATCGGTACCGGCAAGAAGTAAAACAATCTAGCTGGCACATGAATATGATATTGTGTGTGTGTGTTGCTGGTGGCGCGCACCTGCAATTCCAAAAATTAACTGCTGCGTTAGTTGTACTTCTTTTATAAATCCAACGACAACACAAAAATCCGTTGTTTACTTTTTGGAGCGGCTTTTGTTTTATATGCTTAAGAAAATAAAACTCTAAAAGTAAATTACATCCATCTCTTGCATATCTTAAAATGTATTTATTTAAATACAGGCAACATTTGCTGTAAACAATACAATATGCATATTTAGTTGCTGCGACAACGCTGCCATACTTGTCAAAGCACAGCACATTTTAAATGGCAATACACAATTTATGACAGTCTGGCCACATTTGTCGAGCATTTCAACCCTACTAGCAACACTAAAAAAAATTTAGTTGCAAAAAAAAAATAAAAAAAAAACGAAACCGGAAAAAGTTTCATATACAGAAATTGTATAAAATTGTTATAAATGTCAATTGCTAGGCTGGCCAGCATAATTGATAATTTTTCGTAGCTGCGGTCACACAACTTTCAGTTTAGCGAAATGTCGAATTGTGTGGGAGGAGGCGGCGGCGGTGGAAGCAGCAGCGGCGGCATCACCGTCTCGGCTGGTGATTGGATTTGCCCAGATATTGAGTGAGTGCGCGTAAAGCTTCATGCGTAAAGATCAATGGGCAAAATGCAATGCATCCAGCACTACAACAACTACAAACTACATACTATACCTTCTATCCTCATATTTAACATAACCGACAAAAATACAATAACAATAAATTTGTTGTTTTGTTACTCTTATTCTTCCTCCAATCGCATCTGCGTCTCTTTCTCGCTCTCTTACTCTCACTGAATGTGTGTGTTGCAGCTGTCGCCATTTGAACTTTGCGCGGCGCCTGCAATGTAACAAATGCAATCGAGAACGCGAAAATAGCAACAATGAGAAATCAGACAGAGATCGTGACCGAGACCGAGGCAATGGCAGTAGCAGCAGCAGCAGTTCTTCCAAAAAGAAACTGGGTACAGAGATTGGCAAAGTAGCCGCAGACAAATCACGTGGACTCTTCAGCGCCGAGGATTGGCAGTGCAGCAAGTGTGCGAATGTGAATTGGGCTCGACGGCAGACTTGCAACATGTGCAACGCGCCCAAATTTACGGATGTGGAGGAGCGGACAGGCAAGTAGATTCAGCATACAAAAGAGGGTGGCCAATTAATTAATTCCAATCTCTGGCAGGCTTCGGTGGAGGCTATAATGATCGTGGTGTTGTTGAGTACAAGGAGCGTGAGGATTCGGACAGCGAATACGATGAATTTGGACGACGCAAGAAGCGTAAAAACAATGACAAAGGCGGCGATGAGGATGGTCGCAACAGAGGCAGAGATGATTCGAAACGAGCACGACGCGGTGATATCGAGGGTGATGAGGACGAGGAGGAGGATGAGGACGATGACGGAGATTTGTCTAAATACGATTTGTGGGGCGACAATGAAGTGAGCTCCAGCAATGTGAAGAGCAAGGAGACGGACAACGGGACTAGCAACAACAGCAGCAGCACCAAGGAGAAGCTAATGCCATCATCAAATGCCAGCAGTAAAAGAGCATCACGAGCATCCACCTCGTCCATTTCATCATCATCCTCATCCAGTTCGTCCAGTTCCAGTGACTCCTCGTCTAGCTCCTCATCGAGTAGCTCTAGCAGCAGCAACGCTTCCAATAGCAAACGTGACAGGAAACGTTCAGACGGACGTTGCCGCTAGGAACAGTGCGTTCCTACTCGATTTGAATCTCCGTAGAGAGAATTCATTTTGTTTTGTCTTCACTTCATTAAGAGAGCTAACAATTGTTTATTTATTTTTCTAAGCATTCGCCATTCGCCCATGACATGTATTTGAATTCTACCACTTCACCACCCTCTGCATGAAAATCAATAAAATCATATAATTTAAGAAATTGCCATACGACACAACTTTATTGCAATGAAATTAATTAATGGAAGGTTTCATCCGATTGTTTGCGTGTGGCGGCGGCCGCTGCTTCGCGCAGCTCTTGCAGCTGTGCCAGCTGCTGGCGCGTCTCCTCGATCTGCTCTTCTGTCACAGTTACTGGTACATCGCAATCGATCTGTTCCTGCCGGACGAATGTCATCTTCTTGATGGCATCCTCTAAGAAAGGTATTTGTTGCTCTTGCAACTCTTTGTGATAAGCTTCCAGATGCTCCTCCTTGATCTTCTCGCAGTAAATGTCGGTTAGCTTCTGTAACGATTCTTTGCGCGTTATCCAATGGAACTTCGCAGGCGGTGGCTTATAGACCAAATCCAGCTTCTCTAAAATCCACTCGAAACGTGGATAATCCCAGCGCCTCAGATACTTCAGAAACTTTTTACGCTTGTCAATCATTTCCTTTAGTCGCACTTTGATCATCTTGTCGCGTGGATGAACTTCCATGTGTGACTGATAGCGTCGTATGAGCGCCGTCATCCTAGCCACTGTTGCAGAAATAGACAATAGAGAAAGACTATGTTATAAACAGATCTATAAGGCATACACATGGTTTATCGTGATCTATTCACATTTGGCTTCCATTGAGCCGTAGTCCTGTGCATGCCGCTGCACCTCCTTGATCATTTGATCGCGATAAAAGCGCGTTGTCAAATGGTTCGGGTTGTTCCTCAACAAAAACATTGATCTGACAGTTTCATCGGCACTACAAGGAAAATATATTAATATATTTGAAAATGTCGTGGCATATATATTATGAGCTAACTAACTTTTCCAGCTCCTTGGAGTCTTTGTAATCCGGCAACAGTTCATTGGGACTCAGCGGAGGCAGCTGTGCCAGATCGCCGCTCTTCTCTGGCTTTATACATGATATCTTTTCGGGTCGTACCCATTTTATTTTCAGATCCGACTTGAATGCATAGTCACGCACAAATTGGCGTGGCACAGCGTGTGCAATATTTAATAGTTTATTCATAAATAACAATTTCTAATGTTGCACTTCGCTGCTTGAGGTTATATCACTGGGCCAGTGTGCACATCCCTTAAATCCAATTAAAATCGTTTACCGCAACACCAGCTGACTTGAAACAGTGTGCACGCACCATGCGAAAATGCTCCAAATCATCTGCATTAGTTGTTGCTTTTTTTTGCTGCGTGTGTTTTGTTTGTTGTGAGCAGAAAATAGGAAAACTGTGAAATTGAGAAATATTTAACTTTTTTATTACATTGGATTTGTAATATTTTACAATGGCGCACATGTCACATATGCTACCGCAAGCGTCAACAACACCAGTGCCAACTGGAAGCTCGTCCCGTACAATGTCCCTTATGGAGAAACAGAAATATATCGAGGATTATGATTTTCCCTACTGCGATGAAAGCAGTAAATACGAGAAAGTAGCCAAAATAGGTCAGGGTACATTCGGGTGAGTTACAATAACCAGCATATGTCAAAAATAAATTACATTGAAAACTCTTGCTGTTTCGCTGTGCTACGTAGCGAGGTCTTCAAAGCACGCGAAAAGAAGAGCAACAAAAAATTTGTTGCTATGAAAAAGGTGCTCATGGACAATGAAAAGGAAGGCGTAAGTAGTGATAAGAACCGCAATAATTAAAATAAATAACCCTTCGTTTGTAGTTTCCCATTACGGCTCTGCGTGAGATTCGCATCTTGCAGCTGCTAAAGCACGAGAACGTGGTCAATCTCATAGAGATATGCCGCACCAAGGCCACTGTGCACAACGGATATAGATCGACTTTCTATTTGGTCTTTGATTTCTGCGAGCATGATTTAGCTGGTCTGCTCTCCAATATGAATGTGAAATTCAGTCTGGGAGAAATTAAGAAAGTTATGCAGCAACTGCTCAATGGACTCTACTACATACATAGTAATAAGGTGCGTACATATTCATCATATTCACTTTAATGCTTTAACCTATTTGATAATTGATTTGTAGATTCTGCATCGCGATATGAAGGCTGCCAACGTACTGATCACAAAACATGGTATTTTGAAGCTGGCCGATTTTGGTTTGGCCCGTGCATTTAGCATTCCAAAGAATGATTGCAAAAATCGTTATACAAATCGTGTTGTTACCCTGTGGTATCGACCGCCGGAGCTGCTTCTCGGTGACCGCAACTATGGACCACCAGTGGATATGTGGGGAGCAGGCTGCATTATGGCTGAGATGTGGACACGTTCGCCCATTATGCAGGGCAACACGGAGCAGCAGCAGCTGACCTTCATATCACAGCTGTGCGGTTCCTTTACCCCAGATGTTTGGCCGGGCGTTGAAGAGCTCGAGTTGTACAAATCGATTGAGCTTCCAAAGAATCAAAAGCGCCGAGTAAAAGAGCGTCTGCGTCCATATGTTAAGGATCCCACTGGCTGTGATTTGCTAGATAAGCTGTTGACTCTGGACCCGAAGAAACGCATCGATGCAGACACAGCACTAAATCACGATTTCTTCTGGAATGATCCTATGCCAAGTGATCTGAGCAAAATGTTGTCGCAGCATTTACAGAGCATGTTCGAATATCTGGCGCAGCCGCGTCGCAGTAATCAGATGCGCAATTATCATCAGCAGCTGACGACAATGAATCAGAAGCCGCAGGATAATAGCATGATCGATAGAGTCTGGTAGATCGTAAGCCCTATATTAAGTTTAGATATGAAAGTATACAATTGTAATTTACATTATATGCAGCGATTTGAAGGAGTTTCAGATTCAACTGTATATCAAGAAAAATATTAAAAATATACTGTTAAAGCGCAACAAGCAGATTGCTTGAACGGCAAAAATTACGATATAAAACTTGAGTTCGAATTATTTAAGAATGGTAAAAGAGCGGCGCTGCTAGAAAGGTAAATATTTTGATACAGATCAATGATAATTTACAGAATAGTCTTTTCGTAAATAATTAGAGCTGCGTACCGTTCTTTGTCTAAGCGGTTGAATGTGTTAGTGTGTACACACTCTGAACTTAATTTTGTGGTATTTTTTAGGCCCACTCTGGACGAGATGCACATTGAGCAAAAGACGAACAAAGTGAAAAAGGCAGAAAAAAAGCAGCGTCGCAGCCTGGCAACTATAAAAGCCGACTGTAATGTCTCTAAAAGTGACTCTCCCACCCCTTACCTGGCCATACTCAACGTGGGACTTAGCAATGGACTTACAGAGGAAGCGCTGCTGTCCGCAGCAGCTGCAACAGGCGGTCAGGTGTCACAGGTGCTGATGTTGCCTTCGAAATCGTATTGTTTTCTTATGTGCACCACATTAGAGGATGCGCAGCTTCTATACAATGGCATGCACAATCGGGCAACCATTGGTCAGAAGGGTGCCGTTGCCTACCTCAGCTATGTATTGGAATTGCCGCAGCAAAGGGAAGAAAACGGTTGGCAGAAGCCATTGCCAGGAGGACTTATGTTGCTGCCTAATTTCGTGAGTGAAGCGGAGGAAGCAACGCTGCTACAGGCAGTCGCTGTTGGTGTTGCCAGCACTTCAGACAGTCTAAAGCACAGGCAAGTGAAGCATTTTGGCTACGAGTTTCTCTATGGCAGCAACAATGTGAATCCGTTACAACCCCTCGAGCAGGGTATTCCAGCTGCTTGTGATTTTATGTGGCAACGTTTGGAGTTGCCGGCATTTGAGCCACCCGATCAACTGACTGTAAATGAGTATGAACCAGGACAGGGTATTCCACCGCACGTGGACACACATAGCGCCTTTAAGGACCCCATACTCTCGCTTTCACTGCAATCCGATGTTGTGATGGACTTTCGTCGCGGAGATCAGCTAGTCCATGTGCTACTGCCACGACGTTCACTGCTAGTCATGTCAGGGGAATCACGATATGATTGGACACATGGCATCCGACCAAAGCATATTGATGTATTGACCACGCCATCAGGCAGCCTGACTACTCAAGCGCGCAGTAAGAGAACCTCTCTTACCTTCAGGCGTCTGCGCCGTGGTCCCTGTGATTGCCAATATCCCGCGTTATGTGATACGCAACAGACGGCAACTCCCCCAGAGGTGTGTGATAAGCTGGCCACCCATGCCAGTCACCTGGAGCAGCAGAATGTGCATGAAGTCTACGAGAAGATTGCAAATCATTTCAGTGATACGCGTCACACACCCTGGCCACAAGTTGCTGAGTTCCTAAACTCGTTTGAGCCGCAGTCCGTGCTACTGGACGTGGGGTGTGGTAATGGCAAATATTTGGGCTGCAATCCTCAATTGCTGTCCATTGGTTGTGATCGTTCGCTGGGTTTGCTGGGCGTAGGCAACGCGCGTGGTCAAAACGTCTTTCGTTGCGATTGCTTGCAGCTGCCTGTGCGCAGTTCCAGCATCGATGGTTGCATTAGCATTGCGGTCATTCATCATCTGGCTAGCAGCGAACGGCGACTGGCAGCAATTCGTGAACTGACTCGCGTACTGCGTCCAGGCGGACGTGCGCTCGTCTATGTCTGGGCCAAGGATCAGCGTAGGAACGATAAGAAGTCAACATACCTAAAGCAAAATACAGCCGTCAATAAGGAGCGCACCACGGAGCAGGCACAACGACAGAAGCTTGCACGACAGCTTGAGAATATGGAACAGCAGTTGCCAGTCGCTTTGCCAGTACACACGAATCGAACGGAATTCCAGCAGCAGGATGTATATGTGCCATGGAAAACTAAAGATGAACAACGCACAACTTTTCTACGCTACTATCATGTGTTTGAGGAACAGGAACTGGAAAATTTGGTGCATCAAGTAAAAGGAGTTATGATTCGAAAAAGTTACTATGACCAAGGCAATCATTGTGTGATCTTTGAAAAGATCTAAAATTTAACGATGATTTCAGATTAAAGAAGACAAAGTTGTAAACTTATTGAAAAATACAAATTATGTAAATCTATCGAAATCACTTGATATCTGTAAATGCTGTAAATTTGTCAATAAAAATATTGTTTTATAATGTACAGTCTACAAATTAATGAAAAGCTTTCTACTGAATGAATTATTCCGTTTATTTGATTTCAAAAAATACACATCCACATTATATTTATTTAATAGCGAATCGAACGTAGACCAATTATAAATTAATTATGCTTATTTCTGACCCATTCAAATGGTTTGTTTATAATTATTTTGTATTTTTTTTTTATTATTATTGTAGCTTTGGACCATAAATTGACAATTCCTTAATAACAACATGTGTTCCGTTCGATAATCCAGTTTTTCTTCTTGCTATATTCGTAAATTTGGTATGGATTCTATTTTAAATAGTAGGGATTAAAGAACTTATTGAGTAGATACATGTGCGGGTGTTTATATACATAAGAATTGTTTTAGACAAAGATTTGACAGACAGTTTATAATTATATTTAGTATAAGTTATTAGAGGGTTTAATTAAGCAAGTATATTGCTCAGAGAATTGAAGTAACATAACTAGATAACTAAATGTAAATGACTACCTAGAGAAAAGAGAGCAAATGGTTTTCTGTGCTGCCATCAGTTCCATATATAATTCATATAACTATCATATAGGTACATCAAGTGAAACTGTTTGAAAATGCATGCTTAAAACTAAAAGGATACTCGTACATACACCTATATTTCTATATATTTATATGTATATATTTATATATAATATATCTATAAAGAGTTATATATATCTTTAAAATGACGTCTTTATAATAAACGTACAAGTACAAGTAGTTTTAAAAACACTTAGAACTCATCCTGGGCACTTTCTTACTTGACAATTCTATATTACAATATCGTATTGTAGGAATTTAAGTTTATAGACTAGTTTTACAGTTTCAACGTTTCGTTTTTGGTCGTGGGTATTTGATATGTTAGCTAGTAAGTAAGAGTAAGTAAGTTAGTAACGATTTCGACTATCCTCAATTGTTCTTTGTGCCTACAAACTACATAGTGAGGGTACATTCTCAACTACCTCTAGGGTATATACGTGTATAGGCTACTAGTGAAAAACATATAGTTATAGAGGTATATATATATAAAGATGTGTTGGTGCCCTAGGTTTTGGCTATAACTAACTATTCATATTTGGGTGTAAGTGTGTATATATATATAGATATAGAAGAGAACATGTTTAGATATATATGTATATATAACTTTGTCAACAGGGTTTCAAGTCTGCCTACGTCTAGGGTTAAACCAGAAATTCTTCGTAATATATTAAAGCCTGATAGTTTACTTGTTTGTCGTTAAAGCTGATTTATCAGTTGTGTGTGTGTTTGTCTGTCACATCATCTATAGTTCGTATATGTATAACATCAGTCGTTGTTGAACATACAAAACTCTTGCTTGCAATATATTGATGCACCTCTTTCATTTCCCTTCTTGTTTTAGTACATAAACTACGTCTATGCCTACGTCTATTTCTAGTAATACGTTTACAACTAATTTAACTGCCTAAAGAGGCATTCAAATCCCCTTCAGCTTCACCGAAACACTTATTTGAGCAGCTGGCATACTTCTAAACCGCCTTTCCATCTGAGTCAAGGATAGTGTGTGTGTGTGTGAGTGTTTGTGGCTGTGGGTGGGTGTATAGATTCGTGTAAAAACTGTGATTGTGACTGGGTGTCCAGTTTGCCTTGAGTGAGCGCGCTTAGATAAATGTTTCGGCTGCCATTTGTTACAAACATTCCGCCAGGGGTGGCTTCTCAATGGGCGGCGATGGACCGGACACTGAAACCATTGGCACGGCGCTAATCTTTGGCTTGATGATCTTCAAGCCCAGGCCCAAATTCTTGGGACTGCTATGCGGCGATGAGGATGCCGTCGAAGAGCGTTGATGCACCAGCACACGCGGCTTGGCCTCAATGGCAATGCTGGGTGTGGAGGCGGCAGAAACGGAGGATGCCGTAGCCGTTGCACTGGCAAGCAGTGGAACATGCACCAGTTCCTCCACCGTTTCAGCTGAGTCCTGTGAATCGTGCACCAGAGCCGAAGTATCGCTGTGTATGAGAGCTGATATGGAGGTGGCGTCATCATCTTGCATATACGGCGGTGGAGCCTCCAATGAAATGCTGCCCACGATAACATTAGCCGTGGTTATGGCAGAGGAACGTGCTAGTAAGCTAGTTACGGCTGTTGGTGATTGTTTGGCGTCGTGGAGTACGGGCAGCGTAAGCAGCTCACCAGCATTGGCACCACACTCCTTCATCTCAATGTCCTGGGAGGAGTTTTGCTGCTGCTGCTGCTGGACGGAGTCATCGTCGGTGCGCCATGGACGCAGGCTCTTCTGCAAGTTAAATATATTATTAAGATTCTTTGCTTTAGCATGACAGTTTACCCTGCGTCCATTTTCGGTAATATTCTCTGCACTCTTGGCCTTTCGGCAGAGCACACTCTGTGAGCCATGGCGACGCAGGAACTCGATCGAGTCGAATCCGCGACCCTCCGACGAGACGAATATCGCCGAGTTGATGCGGCTGCGTGTGCAGCGCTCCGATATCGATGTGGACCGTTCCTCGGCGAGCATGTGGATGTGCTGCAAGACAGAGGTTCATTAGAGAGGTGATCTGATATTCAAAAACTAATATAATCTTTGCAGTTTGTTTCTCTTACGCGGCTATTGCAGTGCAACGGTGGGTGAGCAAAGGTGCCGCCACATTCACTGCTGTCGAACTGTATTCTCAACGATATATAGAAGTTGAAAGAGAGAGATAGAAAGAGAGAGACATGGAAGAGAAAGAACAGATAAAGAGAGAGACCCAGAGGTGGAAAACAAAAACAAAATGTCGCACTTTGCACGCACACACACGCACGCACACACTAACACACTTACACATATACAATTTAAAAATCGAAGAACAGGAATTTCAGAGACGAAACGAAGTATATATCCTCTTCAGGTGATTAACAATAAGAACAACAGAAGCAAGCGAAAAGCGTAAAGCAACAACCTGCAATGCGTTGGACAATACTCTACAAAAGCGATACGAAAACTGTTAGTGAATTGGTGTCATTTAATTTTGTTTTATTTATATTTTTTGGAGTTGGCGGCTGTGTTTTTGGCTGTGCTCTAGTGAAGTGTGAGTCTAGAATTGACTCCTCTAGCTGTACAATGTGTATTGGTGTTGATGTGCTAAGTACTTTTATTTGGTGCTCTAAAATATTTGTTTTTCAACGCTGCAAACGCCGGGCGAACGAACGGTAAAACGGTTTAAACGGTTAAACGATTAACGTGCCCAACACGAAGTGCATGGCGTTTAGTGCAATTATCGGAATCGATAGGCTAGCGAAACGGAACGAAACGAGCAAGCGCATGCGATTACATGAACGAAACGAACGAGCACATTTAAATGTGAGCGAACGCTTAAACAAGCAATCGGATGCGCTATATCGTTTATCGATTGGCGTCTCGAAAAGCACTTACGCTGGCCGGTTCACTGTAGTTGCTGTGATTGAGCATGGATGATTCGGTGTGTATGGTATCGCTGGCGACCATGCTGTGATATTTTTGCAGCGTGGATGATCCACGACTCTCGCGCGATCCATCACGACTGCGATCGGCGCATGAATACTGCCGCCGATATTGTCGTCGTCGGCGTCCCACATTGCCCGCACCGGATGTGGAGCCCCCAACTCCATATCCCATGGCGCTGTGATTGATGCCGACGCCGGCAGCACCAATGGCACCTGGCCCATAATCAGCGTATGCCAACGGTCTAGACGGCAACGGAGGCGGGCGAAAGTAGCTGGGGTCATAGCTGAACTGTCGCCGTCGCCACTGATCGTATTGCCGATAGTGGCTGAAGAGGCGCCGCCGACGCAATATCAATTGCTTTTTGGCCTCGAGCACCTCATTTTCCTCGACAAAGGTGCGCTCCTGTGAGTTCTTCAATATACTGCGCTGTTGTGCAAATCGACGCTGCTTCGTATGGCTATTGACCGAAAGAGGCAACACACGCTGTGGCAGTTGCGGCTGCATTGCTGGCTCCCGCTGCAACAGTAGCTTATCATCCTCGGCTGGTTGACAGCCATCTGCATCCACATCTGTATCAGCATTTCTTAGTGGTACAGCGCTATCAATGCTATCCACATGCTCCAGCACATTCGACTGATTATCAACGCTGAGTCCACGCACATATGTGTTGGTGGGCGTGCCATGGCTATGGCTAACGGCCGCCGTGGGCGTGGACGCCGTTTCACGATGCACTGGTTGCTAGCTCTCCACATCCGCTTTGTGCAGCAGGGCAAACTGACAGCCGCAATCGCGCTCGAGCTCCCGTCGCGGATACTGAAAGCAGCGATCGAAGATGCCGCAGCCCTCGCAACGGGGCAAGCACTGGGTGCAGCGCATTAACAGTAGAAAGAGATAAACATAAAGAGAGAGAGAGAGAGAGGAAGAGAAAGAGAGAGAGAGAGAGAGAGAGAGACAGCGGCGAGAGCGGGAGCAGGCGAGAGCGAGCCAAGTGTATTGATTGGGTGGAATATTAAGAAACTTTTGTCAGTGATTTTCATTAAAAGCTCGAAGAACCTCAACAAAGCTCAACAAAAAGCTTAAAACCAAAACCGCTAAACTAATTACGAAATATGAATAGAAAATGCAAATGGGGTAAAAACTTGTATATATATATTTATATATTCAAAAGAGTGCTTCCATGCGCGGAACCATCAAACATGTACAAATGGAACGAATGGAACTGGTTCATTTAGGGTCAACCGCCTGTGTGCAGTTCTAAATGTGACTAAAATAATTTATGGAAATTTTAAAATAATTTTTTATTTTTGTTTAATTGAAGAAAGTTGAAGCGCACGATTCTAAGTAGAAGAAGAGGAGTTAAGAAAACTATCTTCGGTGCACACCGAAGTGAGAGGTACTCTAAAGAAACTTCAAAAGTAAGCGTGTTAGAGTATATTTGTATACTACAAAGTCTGTCAAAGCAAAATCATATTTGAACTAGAAAAAAGCTTGAGTCTTAAGCAAATTATAATTAAGTAGAAGATGAATAAGGAGGGTGAAGTCTATTTTATTTATAATTGTTCCAATAATCCATAGACAAAGGGTGTACATTTGTACGGGTCGTATGCATGATTTTGATAGCCCGGCAAAGTATGCTATATATATTTCATGTTGATTTATTTTACATTTTATCTATCTTATATGATCTATTATCGCTTTAAAACAGACAAATATATACAGGAATTTCACAGCTTTGACTGAAAAGGTCCAACAGCGTCTCTACATTCAATTTGAAATAAAAATAGAACATTTCCTCAATTGAATTTCTAAATAATCAGATCCAAATAGTTTTTGTTAAGTAGGAGAGAAGGGTAAATTTTGAAAGAGCAGGGCTTGGTGCACTAGTTTAAGAAAATTGTGCGCATTTTGTTTTTTTATAAGTATTTTCATGAATAAAACTTTTCATATAGTCTTTACTTGACTTGTTGCACTAAGCTAATAAAATGCAAAAGAAAAAACAATTTTTTTTTTTTGACTCGTAATGCAATAAGTAATTGAGAAATGAAAGATTTTTGTATACCTTGACAAAGAAATCGGGGTGTAGGTTCTATAAATAAAGCATAACAAAAAAGGAAACATAGTTAAAGTTCATTTCGCGCTCAGAAAACAGAACAAATACTTGTTTTTTTTTTTTTTTTTGTCTGCCCTGCGTAAATCGCCCACATTAAATACCCATTAAATGCCAGCTCACTATAGTAGCATCTATATATATATATATATGTCTATAAATATACATGTGAATGTACATATATATATTTATATATATGTATGTGTTCCATACGATCCATACCTGGTGTGAGTGCTGACCATTGCAGCCGCTGGCACTGCAAACACCTGTGCCCGGCACCTTCAGCTGTTCGTGCTTGTAGTCCGGCTGATAGGGCAGCAGCATACGGATTTTGCCCCAACGGTTGAAAAAGAGCGCTATGGCACCTGCCCACACCATCAGTACGATTAGCACAATGCCTATCTCAACGCCACGTATCTGTAGGAAGAAAAAGATAATTCATTTAAAAATGTTTTTTCTTTTTATATAAAAAATTGTTTCATATACACGTATATTATAGATTCTTTCTTACCGTTGGCAGCTCTCGGGACGTTCTATGTGTCAGCGTATTGGTGGCTGTAGAGGTAACATCGTCGCCAAAGCCGGTGCTGTTGCCAGAGCCATTGCGTCCATAGATGCCTGGCGGAAAGTCCTGCTGTGATGTATTTCGCGGCAGATCTATAATTTAAATATATAGTATATAGTATAAATACATGCGTGGGCTGACCAAGATAATTTTTTAAAAATATTTAAATTAATTAAGATACTCTTTAAGATCTATTCGTAAGAGATAGACCTTTCAATGTTCGCATATATTATTATTTTTTTATTATTATTAAATTTCAGATATTGGATAATGTCCTTTTCTTAGCTCTGCTACATTACGACTTCTTTTACTATTACTACGTGCTCCTACTACTACTAGTACTACAGTGTGCTATAAAACGAGCCATAAAGGAGAGATTGAGACAATTGCGCGTTACTTTGTTCAGGCTAATGCCCATAGCCCAAACAGACCCGCCCAATTAACACATTTTTTCTTCTTTACATTATAATGCATTATGGTCGGAAGCTCTCAAAGATACTTAAGATTTATTTAATATAGACTTATTAGTTTTAGCCAATGACTTACCCAGCGTGCGAAATTTGATTTGGCCGCGACTGCGATATCTCTTGCCCATCCAGATGGCCGTTACAGAGAGTGAATACTGTGTGCTGGGCAGCAGCCGGTCCAGTACAATGGCCTCGCTGTTGCCGGCAACGTCCTGTACAACCCTGTAACTTAAATTAATTCAATTACCACTCTCGAACGGCAGCTAAGTGTGACGGGATGTAACTATGTGTATTGGATGCGTAGTGAGTGTGACAGTGAGTGTGAGAGTGAGTGTGCAAGTGTGTGTGTCTAGCTAATTGCACAAAACTACAATAAATAGTTGCGAGAAGACATGAAATATGAGGCCAGGTTTGTGGCTCGTAATTACAGCATGGGCCCAATATTTCACTTTGTCACTTTGCTGGGCAGTTAGCCAAACATGTCCTAGATTTTGCCGCAATTGAGCTCGTATAACAGACCCGCTCCTTCTATACTTATATATATATATATACATAAGTATGTGTATATATACATAGGTATGTATATGCATGGTATATATATATATATATATCTGCTGTAAGCTAACAAGTGCGTGGTTAGCCGAGTCACAAAGCTTTGCGTAGACTTGTGGCCTTTGCTGCAATGTCTCCTGTTACAGAAGCGCGGCCGCTATACAACAGCCTGACAAATGATTCATTATTCATACATAGCACATAGCAGTTACAGTTAATACACACACTAACACTAACACAGACACACACACACACACACGCACACATAAACACGCTCTGCCAATGGGCCCCAGTGGAATCGACGCCTCGGCCATTGGAGGTTAAAAAACATACGCGGCTCGGCTTTTGTTGCCTGCAGCCATAACAAAAACAAAAACATAAACTAACGCAAAGTGTGTCAATTCGAAAGCGATGAACGACTATCAGTACCCTGTAAAACTTAAATATTACATCTAATTTTGATTGGAATATAAGAAGAGTATGCATAAAATGCAACAAAAAAAAAAAAAAAAAAAAAAAAAAAAAAAAAAAAAGAACGACAGAAAAAATTTATAAATATAAATACATTTTTAGTTGCTAACTAATATGCCAAAAATAATATATTACTATATATCGAGTAGCTAATTAATAGCCTGTAACTTGATCGAAAATGTAGACTTTATCTTACATGCATAACATGTTTCTTTCTTATTAGCTTCTGCAGTTCTAGACTCGGATCTTCCTAAAAAAATCTCCTTTAGTTTGTTAACTAACTCGAATTTCTATTAAGAAACTAAGTTTTGATGGTCAGGTACGCTAACTCTTAACACCTGCCACGAACATATCAATTTTGATTGGCCCCAACATATAATTAGTACTTAAATATTCAATCAATAATTGTATATAATTAGAATATTTCAAGGTTTCTTTCCTGGTAAACTCCTGGTATTTAAATATTCTAGCAATAATTATATCAAATTATCTTTGTTGAAAAGTAGTTTATTCCACCCATTTCATATAAAACCAAATATATTAATATCTTAATTATCAAATTTTTAAATTGAATTGTTGAAGAAAAATTATAGAGTATCTACCCAGTCAGGCAAGCGCATCTGGAGTACATCTAATTGTTTGGTCAAATTTCGTTTAACTTTAAAGTTTCGAAATCTATTTCGCTTTTAGCATCAGAGTCAAACATAAAAGGTAAACATAATATCTAAATGTTTGCATATAGTATATGAAAGGTAAATATATACAGCTGCATGGGTATTAAATATCCTAACTAACCATACAAAAAGCATTTCATTTAAGTTAACTAGTATTTGTGCCCCATTTAAACTAACTTTGCTTAACCTAAACATTTCGCTCATAGTTTTCGAATGCAAACACAAGACCAAATGTTAACCCAGTTAAACAGTTGTTCGCTTAGATTTCCATAAATTTAGTTCATAAATAATATTATCCTTTATACTAAAATGCCCCATACTCTCTCTCTCTCTCTCCCTCTCTCTCTCTCTCTCTCTCTCTCACACACACTCTCATTCCCAAACTCACGCTTAAGTTCGTATCTTTTATAAAGCTGCTGTGTACTCTGTATTCCCAGCATAACCATGAAATGTAGATATGAAGAAACAGGCTTATATATTATACTGACATACAGTATACAGAGACACAGAGTCTATGGCATGCTTTAGCTAATATGCCCCATGCACCACTTAAGTGTCACACAGAAAACAGTTTGCTTTTATTTTTGTTGTTGGCAGTTTATGCAAACTTTGCCGTCGGACATGGCAACAGATGTGACAATGTCTAAAGTTGGCCAGGTCGACGGTTCAAAATCAAGTTTAAGCCCCACTGTCAGCTGCCGGTACATTGATTGCCAACCACAATTTGCACGCACAAGCCAAGTTTGATGTGGCTTTCGGGTGGCGCGGCTTAGAACATTTAACTTTAGGGAATTGAGAGAGCAAGCTCGCGTACGTTCTCTCTCTCTCTCTCTCAGTCGTTGTTGCTCATAAATGTTGCCAAAAATTTCATATATGCTCTTTAGCTTTACCCTTTTGACCCAGTCTAAACTTTCTCTTGGCTTTTCCATCAAAACTTTTTTGCTGCTGCTCCTGCTGCTGCTGCTGCTGCTGCTGCTGCTGTTGTTAAAGTTCCAGGCCAATGGATTTCCGTTTGCCGTTGAATAAACAAACAGTTTAGAAAGCGCGCTTACAATTGGCTACGTTCAGCATTTTTTGAGTCCATTACTCAAACTCCAAAATTGAAATTTCAAGTTAAATGTGTGTGTGTGTGTAGTATATATATAAAAACATTTGGTTTGCCATTTTTAATAACTTATGTTGCACATAGTATGTTTGTTTGTTATTTTCTCTCTCTTTTTTTTCTGTATATAAGCTGGCTGAGTTTATTGTATTGTAAATGTATAACAACTGAAGTAGCAGGATTAAGGGTTAACACACACACACACATGCATATATAAAAGCATACATTGTGTGTGGCAGAGTTAAAGCTTTGTTTCGCTGTCATGCACACTCACAGACGTACAAACACAGACACGTTTGTATTGGCAATGCCATATAGCTTATAGATTATTAGTTTACATATTATTATGCTGTTTCATGAAGTGATATGTGTGCTGCTTTGCTGTTCATTCGCATTGCTCTGGGAATGCAGTGGCTTTCGCAACTATTGAAGCGAAAGATTGCAAATTTTGAGCACACATAATCCTGTGCCTTTTGCAACCAATTTGAACAACTTGTTTGTAGTTGGGAGTGTTCGCTTGGTACATAGCTGCACCCAAAACAGAACTTGAATTTAAAACATTTTACGTAATTTTTAAAAGCATACAAGGCAAAGAAGACATGCATTAGGTATAGGTAGCTGCACCTGGGCTGCAGGTTAGGCTGTGCCATGAGAGGCACAAGGCTAAAGTGACTGAGCTCGTTGCCTAGGCTCTGCTTTGCCATTCTAGCCATTTATATAAAGTTTTTGCTTAGTCCATATTGCATGTAGTCTAAATACTTGTATAAAGTATATGCCATGTACTTATATGTAATTCTAATAGAAAATGTATTAAAATATGTAGCTAAAATTGTCTATCAATTAATGCAATCCTTTTCACCTTTCAAGCAACAAACTTTCCTTTGGCAACATATTAAGAATCAATTGAATTTTTCGTTGCCCTCTTAGAATTGAAGAACTCTTCGCACAAACCATAAGCTGCTTTGCAGAGTAAATGGGATTAGGAAAGGGCACACATCGCTTTTGCTGTGGAGGGCAAATGAGCGAGGACATTGATTTGAAGCTAATGAAGGCGCCCACAGTATACAATTTGTTAGAGTTAATTCAGTTTGACTATGCGAATGACAGACATATGTCTATAGCAGAGTAAGCAACTTTTATGTAACTAAAAAAAAACTTTTTAAAATCTCTAACTGCATTAACTTCCCAATTTGTCAGCAAATTCTATATGCAAATTTGCAAAAGAAAAAAAAAAACAAAACTGTGAAAAACAAAGTTAACTAATTAGTCCAAAGCCCAAATACGATTACAATAAAAACTAAAAGTGAATTATTAAATAATCTGAAAAACATGCACATGCAAACCCAAAAAACTTTTCATTTAACTGAGCTCATTTATTATGGAAAGCAGGTCCAATAAAATCTCCCATTCAGGTCTGTCGCCATAATTGAGACTTAAATAATTAAAAAAAAAAAAAAATTCTTGAAAGTAGAGAGAGTATAGTCATATATTTAACATATTTTTAATATGCTCAAAGTCTTTGGTGAGCACAGCGCCCAAGAGAAAATCTGTCCTAAGTCTTTAATTGGCTCTAGGTGTTGCAGACTTGCCAAACTAAATGATTTAAAAGTTGCTCTCGTTTAAGCATTAGATGGGATAGATGCGAGTCAGAAGTTAATTAAGTATACGTCATGTTGTGCAGCAGACAGCAAACATTTTTCATTTTGAAAATATGCAAAATGATTTACCAACAGCCAAAAATTATAGAGCAGACAAAATGCTAACCAATTAAATGGGAATTCAGAATGGCAATGGGAAAAGTGAAAAGCTGAAAAACTGAACAGTGCATTGCAGTGGAAAAAAACAAATTGAGAAAAACAAAGTTGAGCTGTACAGCACTCTTAGCGGGGCCATGACATTTGACCTTTCTGTTGCATTTTTGGTTACGTTACGATAATAATTAGAGGCTGTCAGTGGCAAGTGCTCAAAATATGTAAAATAAATGCTGTAAAAACGCTGTTCCACTTTATATATATTATGTATTAGAATCTGAATACATATAGATACAAATGTATTCCATTCAGTATTGATTGAAAAATTTCCAGAGCACTTTAGCGTTAGCCCTTAGTGCCTGGACAGTAATTGTTATTAATTATTATTGTTATTGATGGTGCTTGACAAATTGTAGCACATATCCTTTGCCCAGGAATGGCCAGCCAGTCAACAACAGGACTGACAGACAGCAAAATACATGTGAACACTGTGAGAAAATGCTCAACTAAATAGGGTAATCATAGGCATACATAGAAGAGCCGTGTGTGTGTGCGTAATAATTTAGTAGATGCCCATGTCATCAACTGGCTTATGTCAAGCATTAAATTTGCATTCATATTATGCTCTGTCAAACAGAAAGCTAAAATTAAGTATACGCTGAAAAGTTCACCTAATATCAAGTATACGCTTTTGTCAAGCTGAAATACACACAGGAGAGCAAATGATGGGATCAAATTCAATTTTAGGAATGTTCAATTAATATTGTTTAATGGAATAATTAATAATAATATTGAGTATGCGCTTGTACTCTTTAATTTAAGCCATTTATTTGTAATCATTGCTGACTGTTCAACAAATTTCTAGCATTTCTCTCACATCTCATTTCTCACAGTGTAGCTCTATATGAACACATACTTTTCCTTTATTATAAAGCTACTAGAAATGTATGCAGTTCCACATATGTAATTTTTGTCTGCCCGTCTAGCACAAGGGTGTGTGCACACACTCACACACACTCTCGCTCACACACACAAAGTTCGTTGAATGTATTTGTGTGTGTGTTGGCTCTTCACTGGGTAGGTAGGCACTATGACTATGTTATAGACCCATTCAGTTGAGTCGAGTTCGAGTCATCGTCAACGTGTCTATGTACTAATCATACATTATTCATCAACACAATTTTACTCGAAAAACGGCTGGAAGATAGAACACAAAACTAGGCCCCGCCCCCCCTAGAGCCCCCACTCCCCCAAATGCCTCACCCGCTTGGGCCTTTTTGTAATGAGTGCGAGCACTAAAAATCGATACTAAAGAAAAACACAAAAATTAAAAAACAAACTGACTTATAAATAATGTCCAGGCCATGAGAAATGAAGCCAACAACAATAGCAACAGCAACAGCAACAGCAAACGAAATGAATGTAATAAAATTTTGATATAGGCGTGAACTTTATGAAACAATAAGAAAGAAATAACAACAACAATAACATTGGCCAATGGTCACTAAAAGACAAACACGCGCATGCAGTCAAACACTCACACACACACACACACACACACACAACAAACACACACGCAGCTATTAAATTGAAAACACCTTGAAGAACAACAAGAACAATGGTAGGCAACAGCAGCCAGCCTAACCGAACTGCAGCCGCAGTCAAAAAGTCACAAAAGCCAAGCACTTAACTTATTACACGGCATTCCAATGTCCTTCCAAAACATTGACGTGCCACGCCCCCCCCCCCCCCCCCCATCTCCCAGCTCCTACCGCCAAACGCCACGCTACCGAGTCGAGCCGCCTCCGTTGTGGCACGCCCCGCGGAGCGCTTCTCGCGTCTTGCGTCTTGCGTCTCGCGCCAGCGGAAGTGCTTAGTTTGTAGTCGTTAGCAGAGACTCTTTCCCGGTCGCCGTGCGACTTCTAGCCGAAATATGCAACGCCACTTGACTTGTTTTCTATTTTTTCCTTCTCCTCCTCCTGCTCCGCTTCTTCTTTTTTTCACTCTGCTACAGTCAAATCGCAGCCAAAGAGAGAAGAGTGAGAGAGAGAGACGTGGAGCAAAGAAAATATTACGATTACAAGCATGTTTTGTTCTTCCTGCTGCTTCACCATCGCATTTTTTTCATACTCGTCTGCCTTACTGCTCCAGTGCAGCAGTTTATATGCTTGCTGGCATGCTTGCAGCGCAATGCACTGAGAGAAATACGAGGGCATTAATCATAGTAACTGTGGCAAGTTGTTCAATGCTGATTTCCCTTTTATCTCTTTCTCTTTTTTTCTGACTCTCTCTCTGACACACTCTTTCGGACTTGCTCTCTCTCTCTATCTATATATCTCAATCTTGCTTTTGCCATGCCAATCTCCCTTTATCATTCTTTATCGATCTGTATGTTGTTTAATCTTCCATTCTTTATATTTCCTTCTTTATCTCGCTATCTAGGTTCTACTCCTGCTCTATGTCTATCTCTTCTATAATATCCTAAATCAGTTGATAATCCCTTTTTCTCATCCTTATTCTCTCTGTTTGTCTCTATGACACTCTTTCTTAATATCATTTTAACAATGTTTCTCTATCTCTTTGCATATTTCATTATATGCTCATCTCAATCTCATTATCTTTCTCCATCTCTCTCGCTCAAAAAGTTCAAACAATAATCACATTAATTAGCCAAACTTATAATTAGATAAAACCCTTTGTTTTCCCCATTTCCATTCATATGAAAAAAGTTGTATTTTTCATATTGTTTTTGGGCTTTCGCTCAGTGTAATAGAACTTTGGTAACTTCAAGTACACGCGGCGGCGGCTTCTTTTGTTTTTCTTTTTCGGGCTTTGCCGTTATACGCGGTCATTTTGGCTTTAACTTTGTATTTGCTGTTGTAGCCTCCTAGCCCCCACTTGCCTTAACTTGAATCGTTATTTAGCTCAGGGCCATTACACACACACGCACACACACATACAGACGTAGATACACATACACACAGCTGAGCCTTGTCAATTGCACAAAATATTGTAAAGTCAGCGACGCCTCTTTGCATAATTGCATCAAGTTTGTGAGCTATGTAAAGGAAGCAAAGTATATGTATGTGTGTGTGTGTGCGTGTGGTTGACTATGCCTGGGAGTGTGTAGTAGTAGTAACGCCAGAGGTACCTACCTGTCATCTGTCGGTTTATACGTTACAATGTACTTCTCAATGGGATGCGCCTTTAGATCAATCTGCGTTTGCCACGAGACACGCACAGCCGTTGGCGTTAGAAATGTTACGGTTATATTTTCCGGCGTAGCTGGTATAGTGCCTGCATACAGATAACAAAAGCAGATATATAATAGAAGTGTTGATAAATAACAGCCAGTCGTACTATATGCATAGATAAACTAGGTATTTTTAGCTTGAAATTAACATACTCCGGATTAGGAAGTCAATAAAAAATCACAGCTATATATATAAACCTGGACTGCAGTTTGATTCGAATTGATTGCAATCCGGAATTTACATTTCATATTTACTCTGCATCGTATACACTTGAACAAAAATATAAATACTTTAGAAAATATCAAAATTTTAAAACATTTTTAAAGTAAATATAATAGTTCTGAAAGGCAAAATGTGAAGAACCGTGAAATATACAATTATAAAACTATGTAACATGTAAAATATAATATACAATCTTTTCTTCTATCAATCTATCCTTGTGTTAATTTCTTCATTCTATAGATTATAAATATATTTGTCTATTAAAAATACAGTTCTTTAACTAATATTTTCACATTTAACTGTTGAACTTTAAATCATATTTTCATTGTATTTCATTTAAGAAGTCACTCTTAATTTCTTTCAGTGTACACACTCACCAGCTAGACAGGTATTGACAAACAGAACGACAATGAACACAAACATTGCGCTTCAATTGCTTCAATAGTTTCAATTTCAGTTGCTGTTGATGATGGCTTTGATAATTCTTCTTCTTGTTGTTGTTGTTAGTTCGTTGTTTGTTGCTGTTCGTTGTTTGTTGTTGTTGGTGCTGCTGTTGTTCTTGTTGTTGTTGTAGTATGTCCTAAAAAAGCCGGATTTCCTATGGTTTCCGCTTCATTTGCTTCTGGCATTCGTCATTGCACCTTCTCATGTAATTTTTGTAATTTCTTTTCTTTTCTTTTTGTTTTTGTTTAGCTTAGTATTTTATGAGTATTTTTGTTGTTTTTTAGTATTTAGTTTGTTTGCCAGTTTGCATATGAATAGAAAGCTAACTAAAAAACATAAAAATCAGTCTTTCTTTTTGTTCTCTGCTGCTTTTTCTTCTTCTTTTACTTTTTCTGTTGCTTTTGCCGTTATTACGCTGGCCAATTAGGCATTGTATATGTAATTGTTGTTCTTGTGGCTTAGTTTTTTTTTTTGTTCGCTTTTGTTTTAACTTTAACTTGAACTTTAGTTGGCTGTTTTCTTTGTTTTGTTTGAATTTATGCGTTTTTATTTTTTATAGCACATTTTTATGGGCTTTGCCATAGGCGTGTGATTGTGTGTCTGTGTGTGTGTGTGTCTCTAAGTGTGTGTGTGCGTTGTCTTGAATCATCAGAGCGTTTTATTTTAGCTATGTTTATCTATACTTGTATACATATATATCTATATATATCTGTTTCGTTTTCTGCTTTTACTTCTTCTTCTTCTTCTTCTTCTTATTGTATCGTGCTACAATTGAGTAAAAATTATTCACATTGCGTTTGCTTTTGTTTTTTGTTTATTTCTTTTGCTGCGGCTCAATGCCATTTGTTGCTGTTGTTGTTGTTGTTGTTTTTGTTTCTCTCTTTTTTTTTTTATATAAAATCAATAAAAAGCGACAAACGCCAAACGCCAATCGTTCAGTTGACAGTCGTTGATTTCGAACTGGAAACAAAAAGTTTCTTTTTTTTTTCTATTTGAGTGTTTACTTATTCTTTTGTTTTGCTTCGCTTTTTTTTAGTTTTTCCGCTTTTCCGTTTTTCAATTTTCGTTTCGCTTTTCAAACGGCCAATTTAGGTGCTGTTGAAATTAATTCAATGAGACGGCGACGGCTCTGCATGGGGGCCGCACAGCTTTTCCACCTGTCGTCGCCGTCTTGTGATTTATTGTTGTTGTCGTTGTTGTTGTTGTTGCTGCTGTTGTTGTTGTCTCTTTAATTTTATGCATTGCGCATTTGGTTAACAGTATTTTTTTTTCTGTCTGTTTGTTGTTGGGTTAATTGCTATAGAAGCATTAAGGCAGCTAATTTTTGCGCCTCTTGTTGCGCTTATTTCTTTGCCTTTCTTTGTTTTTCCTCTGTTTGTGTTTCGTGGCACGTTTTCGCCTTAATTACAATTGTTTTCGGTTATTGTTGTGACTGTTGTTGTTGTTGCTGTGGTTGTTGTTGCTGCTGCAATAAATCAAAGTTTTTGTGGAATATTAATGAGCATCTTGGCAAATGGTTTGGTCAAATTGGTTGTAAGAAGCTTGGGAAAACAAGTCAGCCGAACAATTACTAAAGCACAGTGAACACTCAAGCAATTAGCTGAGCAATATCACTTATAAAGTTATTAGCTGATATTAGCATTTCAATAAAGAAAACTTTCCATGCAGTAATCTGCAAATGACTTAAGCTGTTCATGCTAGTGTGGTTTGACTGTATTTATTATATATATGTACATATATATATATATATATATATATATATATATATATATATATATATATATATATATATATATATATATATATATATATATATATATATATATATATTCATTAATCTATTCATATATAAATATATGTAAGAGAAGCCCGACTTTCGCTTTCATTACGAAAATTGAAACCAAACAAAGTGCTGCATACTTTCCGGCCCAAATACATTGCGCATACGCTACATGTAACACACAGTTGTACACACACACACACACACATGAACATACACACACACCTGTCTAATGTGTTTTTCTAATACATAATTCCATTTGATATTCACGTTCACGTTTCACGTTCAATTAGAAAGCCCTACATTAGCACGCAATCGCATTCGATCAAGCATGAATTTTTTTTGTAGTTATATTTAGTAATATATATAGAATATGGTATTTAAGTGATATATAGCATTGGTATTCACAGAATTTTATGGTCTGTCGATAGTTTAGCCTTGTGAAGCGTACACATTTCATATGCATATGCATGTTGTTTGCATGCTTTAATAGCTTATTCTAGAGTTTTCTCTAGATCTAGGACGATCCTTTATACTTTTATGAATTATCTATATAATTAATGCTTTTTCAGCAGAAATAATTTTGCATAAATGAAAATGCAGTTACAACATAGCTTAGACAAAAAAAAAAAATCATTTAGAATTCTCAAACAGTTAAGGCAAACTCAAATCACTCAATGCAAGCAAAAAATGAATAAAAATAAATAATCGCGAAATCAATTTACTGACAATAAAAGTACATTTAATTTCCTATTAGAGTAGACTTCATTAAGAATTCTCAACCAAAGTCAAACAATTTGATGCAGGCATTAAATGAGTAGAAATAAGCAGTCGACCTATATACGAAAGAAAATCAATTTGCTGCCAATAAAAGTAGTTAGTTTCTTATTAGAACTAAAATCATTTACAATTCTCAAGTAGTTAAACCAAACTAAACAGCGTTTGGCCAAGGCATCAAATTAATAGAAAAGAAATTCTAAAAACAGAATTCTCAAACAGAAGAAATTAAAAATTATGTTTGCAGTTGTGTGCAAAGGCATGAAATGATAACAAATCAACACAGAGTTATAGCTAAGCGCCAGCTAATTTATTTGCAGCTTAGCTCGACTTACAAAAAAGTTTCCGAAGTTCGAAAAAAAAAGTAAACCCAAGTGAATATCTAACAGAATAATTCATGAATGGGCTACAGTTAGGGATAAGTGGAGGGTGGAGGGCGGAGGTTGGCCATTGAATAGCAACGGAGCCGCATTGAATATTGATACATTTAAGTTGTTTAAGTAGCTTAAATGCGGTATATAAAGCCGCCCTTTGATTGAATGTCCAGCGATTTACGGCCGCACATATGTAACGTTGGCTACCTGACGCTCCACCTGTGTGTGTCCATGTGACATACGTGGCATCATTAAACTGTCACACGGCATTTACTGGCAGCGGAACGTGTCCCGAGCCAAAGGGCAGACGTAATTGATGCAATTGTAAATGAGTTTACTTTAGTAAATTTCGACTGTGCAAAACTAAATGATGTGCATGAATGAGTAACTATATAGATGTATATACGTATATATATATGTATGTAATATATGTGATGTCATTATGCAGGAAATTATGTAAACAAGTTGCTGGAATTTGTTTATTAAATTTGAATAGCACGCGCCTTGGCATGCTGAAGAAAATTATTGTTGAGCATTTTGTAATTTAAGCGAGCTGACTCGCAATTTAAATGTTAATTTTCCAAGAAATTTTCATTTGACACTCTCAAAAACGAAAGGAAGTGAGTGCTTGAGAGTTGGCACGACTAACTGTTAGCCTGTATGAATAACTTTTGCATTCAATCTCTCACTCTCTGTCTGTCTCTCTCTCTTTTTCTTTGGCAAAACAATGGAAAGTTTTATACTTAAATAACTTTTTGTTTATGCTTCAAATAAACTTTTAATGCCTATATATGTATATATATGTACGTATACGAAAATGTTAGGGTATTTACTCTTCACATTTTCATATATAAAATATAAATAATTTAATATGCAAACAGCTTCGACTTAACGCAAGTACTCTCAGCTGCATTCTTCTATCTTTGCAATACAATTGACAACTTGATAATACCCTTTACTTCCATATATATTCAAATGGGGTACATAGTATATACATATAAAAAAGCATGTTGCTGACGTGCTGTGAAAATAATTTCCAACTCTGTGACGCTGGTGACGCACTGCGAGAATATTTTCAACTGAAGCACTGGGGAAGTATGGGTAAGTTTGAATGTATTGTTGTTTGTGTATGTGTGTGTTTGAATGTGTGTGCTGCCACATGCACTCCGCATACATTGAGAATGAGTGAAAACAAGTAGGTGAAAACAGTTATCGTAAAATTAAAATGGCGGCTAGTACGCGCTGTCGCCGCTGACGTCGTCGTCGCCATCGTCGTCGCCATCGTCGTCGCCGTCGTCGTCGTCGCAACTGTTAATTATGGCGACAATACATGCACGCATACAAGCGCACGCTTCACACACACACACACACATATTCATAAGGCAGCCCTTTCGCTTGCATGTCTACAGCTATTGTACAAAAGTGTGTTTGTGTGTGTTTGGTATTTTTGTTTTTTATTGCACACGTTGCGACTCCGGCTTATTGAGGACTTTTGGCATTTTCCTGATCAACGTTGTTGTTTGTATGGAATTTTTTGTTGTTTTTTTTTCGGTGCGTTTCTGTTGTTGTTGTTGTTGCCGTTGGGCTGGTGTTTGCGGTAGCCACTGAACAGACAATAAATCAATCAGCTGTGTTAACATCAAATTGCGTACCCCAGACAATTGCCGTTGTCTCTGTGTGTGCGTGTGCGTGTGCATGTGTGCGTGCTCTTAACAAAAAGGTCAGCTTAGTCGCTGACTAACCCCAAAAGGCTTGTATGGCCAGCGTTTAACTTAATTCAGCCATAACTTCAACTACAGCCATTCCTTTATGTGTATGCGTGTGTGTATGTGTGCTCACTCGCTCACTGAGAGAAACAGCTCAATTTGCGCTACATTTAAAACTCAATTAATGAGTAAATTATTAAAGCGAACGACAGCTTAAGTTTTTCGCGCAAAATTTAAGAGCGCTCTTAGCTGTACTTTGCCGTTTGAGTGACAAACGAAAGCTCTTCGTTCACTTTGTTGCACTCATTGCATTTGCATAATTAAATGAGCATAAAATTTAATTTGTGAAGCGCATTGTACACACTTGTCTTTTGCATTTATATGTGTGTGGCTTATCTTTTGACATTTTGCCAGCTTCCCTTTTTCGCTCAGTGTACTGTTGTAAAACGGTGTAGAGAGCACACATAAAATGCTATTATTTGCTGGGCTGCTCGTAAAAACAAAAAAGCACTTGAATTCAGCGCCCAAAAGCGCGCTCTAGCATATGCATGTGTGTGTGTGTGTGTGTGCGTGCCTTGGCCATGCACTTTAAGCTGAGCTGCTGCTACTGCTGCTACTGCTGCTGAAAATTCGTTAGATCCCTCACTCTCAACAAATCCCTAACGGCAGCAATACGCCATGTTGCTTTTGTTATAGGTCCCCTTCGTTTTTGGCTGTTGCTGCTAGCTCTGCACCTCTGTCTCTTCTCTCTTTCTATCTCCTGCTCTACGCCTGGCCATTCCCCTTGGAATATCGAAAGTGTGTCGCCTGCCAGTGTGTACACATATAGACAAACATATGCACATACATACGCACATTTGTGTTGTCATAGGTTCTTCGCAGTGAGTATTTTACATACTCGAGTATTTTACATATGTCTGAGTATGTGTACGTGTGTAGCGTGCTTGAACTGATTTCGCTGCGTGCAATTTACTTCGCCGCTGCTTCAGGCCAAAAATAACATAAATCGTATAAATAAATTGCCACATTTCAACATTTCCACATGTGCAGTAGCAGCAGCAGCAGCAGCAACAGCGGCAACTCACGCAACAATGCGGCGATGGCTGCGGCGGCGATTGCGGTGTCAGTGGCGACAAGCGGCGAATTTATTTGTAAATTGAGAAGAAACAAAAAACAAAACAAAAATCATTTGCCGCGTTTTGACTATTCGGAACTTAAATTCGGATTCGTACCGTTCTAGACGTCTCTCTGTGTGTATGTATATATGTGAGCGTGTAGTTGTTTATAAACTTGCAGCAACTTTGTTTATAAATACTGGAATCGTGTTATTTTGGCGCGATACGTGCTACGTGCTAATGGCCAGAGATGAAAAAGATTTATAAGATTTATATAGTATATGTACACACACACACCCACGCTTTCCCATTAACTTGAAATTCGCATTGAACATGTGCATAAAATGAGTTTTTAATTACGACAGCTGCTGTTCATCTCTGCTGGCTGTTTCACCTTGGTTTTCTTGCTCATTGTTTTTTTTTTGTTTCTTATTGTTGTTGTTGTTATTGCAGCCGCTTCCTGCATGAAATATAAAATCGACAAAGTCCATTAGCGGCCGTTTGTTTCGTTAAGTTTTGCTTTGTTTCATTACAATTACCGTTTTTTTTTTTTTTTTTTTTTTAATTTTAATGCCATTTATTGGCTTAACATGCAGCTAAACAACAACAACCACAACAACAACAATATCAGCAGTGTGGCCCAAGCCTCGCGCTATGTCCGGGCCGTTAATTGAGAGGCGCGAACAGACAAACACACTCATACAGACACAGCAGGTAGGCAGCTCAAGCACACACACACACACACACTAGCAGCCACTCCAAAATATATATATGAATGTGTCTGTGTATATGTGTGTGCATAGGATAAAAGTGCTTAGCAAAATATATATTTTTGCACACGTATTTGTATTTACATATATTTATATTTATATTTTTGTATTCGTATTTGTTGCTTTTAAGTGTATAATTTACTTGGGCTCTTTTGTGGCTTTTTTGCCGCCGGCTCAGCTGCTGCCACCTGCTCTCTGACGATTTGGTCTTTTGCTGCCGCCAAACTGATAACACAGACACAAGACTAAAGAACAAGCGCTGGCAGAGCACATACAGTCTGGAGCTGCGCTTCGCCTATGTCGCCGCTGTCTCTATTTCTGTCTTCGCTATTCGTACACCGTTTATCCGCTTGTTCGTTAGCGTTGTGCTGCGGCCGACGCGTAAACTACAACTGAACAGCAGCGCGCCTTCGTTTGTTGCGTTCCTCTTTACGCATGCAGGCCAAAGAGAGGATACCAGGGCTACACCATTCGAATTATGGCCAGTAGGCAAAAATAGCTATCAGGCAGGCAACTGGTGCACCGTGTTTGTTTACACTCAATTTCTTTTAGTGTAAGCTTTTGCTCTTACATGCGCGCTCTTTTCGATTAACTGTAAAGCTTTTGCATTGTGTTAGGTCGCGGTTGCGGGCGACTCTGATTGCTGTGTCTGAGGGAGAGGGATGTATGCTTTATTAACTGACAGCGGGTTGACTCACAGTCTGATTGGGCGACTGATTGACTGAAGAGACGAACGTTGGGTTTTTAAGCGCATTATTTGACCCACCAATAAGAAGGGCGAACAGGGGGTCGGGGGCAGGGTGTCGGGGTGTCTTTTGCAGGATACTCGAGTGCGTTCTAGGAAATTAAAAGCATACTTAAAGGCGTTTAATTACTTATTCATGACTCTTTGATTACAGCGAGCTTTGCGCGCCAAAACCAACCAAAAAAAAAAGGGCCAATTCAAAAATAAACAAACCTGCCGTTGGATTTCCCAGGCCTCCCCCGGCTGGAAGCCATGGAATTTGCTGTCAGGGCTACTTTAACAATTTCTTGCTTCCGTTGTTTGATCGAAATTATTTCAGCTTAAGATACACGTACTACAAAAATTGCATTAACATTCGCTACAGCCAATTAAATATATAGAAACACACATATATATTTTGTACAAAATGGGAGACGAGAAGCGAGGTTCTATAGTTAATTCGGTGTCCATCAGGCCCAAACAAATCTACGGCCTGCGCACCGATGTCATTGGCAACATACAATTCAATCTGACCAAGGAGGTCATGTATCCGGTCGAGGGTGTTCTGGCCTTCCATGACTACGTAACCAGCAAGCAGAGATTCCTGCGCTTTCCCGAGGATACGAAAGCGGAAATCATTGTCCTAAGCTCACATCGCAAACTGATGGCTGTGCTCGAGCTGCATGCAAAGAAGTGAGTAAGAGGCTTAACTAGCTAGTGTTGCATGCATAACAAATCTGATTGCAAATTCTGTCGCTCTCATTCGGTTTCTTTCTAGTGGTCGCTATGTGTCCATCTATGAGTTGGCGACGTTGAAGAAGCGTCGCCACTTGGAGTTGCCGGCAAATCATCGCAATGCCTCGATACGGCAAATGATTTTCACGAATGATTCGCGTGCCATTGTAATGATCACGAAGCCACCCAATGAGATGGTCTTCATGCTGGTCCTGGACAAGACGAGCACCGTCATCGAGGGCAGAGCCACATTGCCCGGCTCCCATGGTAACGCCGAGTGCATTGCCGGCAATCCCAATGACTGTGGATTTGTCGCTGTCGGCGGAGATAGGACTTTGTTGCTGCTGAGCAAATCGGAGCGAGGATTCACCATTAGCAATAATATCAAGATCAATTTTCGAGTGACCTCAATGGCATTTTTAAGCATGGATCTGCTGATGATGGGCACGGATCGTGATATGTTGATCTTGGTGGAGAATGGCGAAATAAAGCTCAGTCAGAAGGCGAGCGTGGCAGAAACGGTGGATCTGATGCTGGACCAGGAGATGTTCGATAAGGAGCGCGAGGCGCAGGAGCAACGCTTCTCCGCTTTGCAGCCAATGATCCTGCCCGACTGGCGTGTCCTCTGCATGTCGGCCTTTACCCGCGGCTTCGCCTTCATCATTTTCAACAAGGTTTTCGTCTTCGAGCGCGTTTCCAAGTTCAAATTTGAGCGCAAGACGGTTTTGACTGTACCCATGACCATCTACTCGGAGCCTCAATATCAGATCACAAATATGGCCATCGATCACAAGCAGGAGACGGTCATTGTGACCTGCTCCCATGCCCAGATCTATGTGGGCATTCTCATCGTGCCGGAGACTCTGAAGACGAAGCAACTCAAGTTTGAGCCGCTCGGCGTGCTCATACACATTGCCGAAGTGGTCGATCTCTCCGTGTGCGCCTGGAAGCCCATCATAATGACAGCCTGTAAGTAGTCCTCCAAGATCATTAATATATTATCATATATACTCTATTAGCAAGGGATCAAACGATACGCATTTGGAACTATGAGACTGGCAAGGTGGAGCTGGTGCGCAAATTCCAGGTGGATGTGAATATTGTCGAACTGAATTCTACAGGCCTCATGGCAGCCATCGGCTTCTCCGATCAGCTGCGTATCACACAGATCTTTATGGATGAGCTGAATGTAAGTTGAATATAATGTAGGGCATATATATATATTTATATACATATATACTCAATTCAACTCCATAAACTTATTCTTCTCTGCGCTTAAGCATTCTCATATAACACACTTGAGCTATTCTTCATATTGAGCTACATTGGCGATTTGCCATTCGCTATTCGCCATTTTAAAACTGCGCTCTAAGCTGTTCTCCATTTTGAGTGAGTCTCTTTAAAGGCTCTTCACTTTGAGCGAATTGTGAGTTAAGTCAGCTGCTTGCTATCTCTCATCATTATCAGCCATTTTTAAAAAACATCACAAGCTGCTGTCAAATGTGAACCGATGGCAGAGACACGTCGTATGGTGCTCGCCACATGTGGAGTGAGCGTCGTATGGTGCTCGCCACATGTTAAGTGAGCGTCGTAAGCTGCTCGCCACACACGAAGTGACCGTCGCGACGGTCACGACGCGTCGTAAGCTGCTCACCACATGTAAAGAGAGCGCCGTAAGCAGCTTAGCACGTGTGAAGAGAGCGTTATAAGCTCTTTGCCTCTTTGAGTAAGGCTCTTTGGCTGTATCCGTTTTTGAGTGAGTTTATTTTTGAACGAAGATTAGCTATAAAAAGGCACTTGCTGCTGATCGCCTTTAGTCGCGTGCCAGTGTTCGAGTAGAGAAGTCGTAAAGGATTGCAGTGTACTTGGTGATTTTATTTAAGTTGCTTTGTTAAATAGTATTAGTATTTTGTTCATAAATGTATATAAAAATATGTATATAATTTTTATATGCTGATATTATTATCTTAAAATTAAAATAATAAGATTAACATTTAATATGATAATAATCACAAATTTATTTGTGATTAAGTTGATAACAGTAAGATAGTGGTCAGTGAGTCAATGTTTATCTCTGTAATTAACTTATTTCCGACTGTCTCTTCTAATTTATTTTTCTCTCTCTCTCTCTCTCTCTTTCAATCTCTCTGTCTCTCTCATCCACTAGATCGTGAAAACATATAACTTTCCGCACTGCAACGATGTGAAATACTCGAATTTCGGACATTTGATGGCTGCTGCGTATGATAATAATATCAGTGTGACATCGGTATATAGCCTCGATGTGGTCATCCATTTGAAGGGCCATAATGGCAATGTGTTGTCTGTGGCCTGGACGAAGACGGATAAGTACTTGATTTCTGGTGGAGCCGAGGGCGCCATTTACCAGTGGGACATTGAGACGGGCGCCCGACTGCAGGAGATCGTGCAGAAGGGCACAGAATATGTGACGATCTGCGTCAGCTTCAACGAGCCGATGACCATCTTTGCGGGCACAAATCATGGCACCATACGCGAGTTCCAGGACGCGACGCTTCAACGGGAAATAAATGTGCCATCGCGCAATAAGGGATCCGTTTCGGACATGTGTCTGGCTCGGTCGGATCTGATCATGTTCATAGCGGATCATGAGGGCGGCCTGTTCAATATGCAGCTGCCGTTCCTGGAAGCGGGCGGCGGCACCTTCACCAACTTCCGCTTCTTCGATGGGCCCATTAATAAGCTGAGATTCACCTATGACGGATCGATGCTGGTGGCCATATCGAAGCGTGGCACTGTGGCTATTTGGAGCATGGAGAACATTGAGGAGAAGGTGGCGCCCATCGATCAGGATCTGTTGAAGAGCCAAGAGGTGTTGATACCACGCACCCAACTCAGCGATAAACTCGAACAGATCACGAATCTGGAGCTGCGTCTCAAGCAACAGGCGGAGGAGTTTCAATATCAGCTGAGCCAGAACGAGATCTTCGATGGACAGCAGCTGCAGGAGGTGCATCGCAGCTATTGCAGTGCTTTGGAGGAGCTCAAGGAGCTGAACAACGAGATTGTGTCGAAGCATACGGAGGAAATGAATCTGATAACATTCCAGATCAACGACATGAAGCAGGATCATCGCTCCCAAATGGACGTGTTGGCCAGCCAGTATTCCGAGCGGATGCTCATCGAATACCAAAAGTTCACCAATCTGCGTGAGAATATGCTGGAGCTGCGCGAGAGCTACGAGGACAAGCTGAAGAACTCGACGGGTACGCTGCAGGACACTATCGAGGCGTTGGAGAACGATTACAAGAAGCAGCTGGACGAGCGCAAGGATCTCATCCGCGAGCTGATGAAGGAGATGCAGGACAAGAAGGACGAGTTCATCAAGTACTGCCAAGAGGTAGAGGCGGAGAACGATCGCAATATGGTCGCCACCCAGACGGAATACGAGAATAAGTTGACCACGGAGCGGAACGAGACACAAATGTGGCGCGGCAAGGCGGGTGTGCTTCAGAAGAAATACGAATCGCAGTGCCATGAAATCGAGACGCTGCTGGAGGAGGTGGAGACATTGAAAGAGGAACACATCAAGTCGCAAGGCAAGATGCAGAAACAACTGCGCAATATCGAGGATCTGCAAAAGGATATTTCGGATCGTGATTACGCCATTGGCGCCAAGGAAAAGCGCATCCAGGAGCTGCTGCACAAGAACCAGGAGCTGGACAAATACAAGCAAGTGCTCAATCACAAGATCGCCGAGCTGAAGGCACAGATCGAGCCGCGCGAATTTCAGATCAACGACAAGCGCAAGCACATCATTGAAATGGAGCACGAGCTGGAGGGCCTCAATCAGAACAACATTCAGCTGGAGCTGCAGCTCAAGGAGATGCGTGACAAGTATCTGAGCAATGCGGCCGAGTTGCGCACTGAGCGACATCGCGCAAAGTCCGCCCGGGAATGCCTCAATGCCATCTGTACGGACATCTTTTATGTGGCCGGCGAGGTGAGCACAGCGGATGGCCTAAAGAAGGCCGTCAAGGAGCTGTTCCACAAACATGCCAGCGACGATGAACTGAAGCGTTTCGTTACGCTGGATGCCGAGGTACGAGATGAGTTCCTTAGACAGCGCAAGCAAATCGAATCCGTCCTGGCGCGCTACAAATCCGTGGCTGAAGACAAGAGCGTGCAGAAGAAGTACGATAAGCTGTTCAACGAGAACTGCCTGCTGCTGGAGGAGATTGAGGGCCTGCGCCTTGAGAACAAGAGCTTGCGTTCAAGGCTCAGGGAAGATGTGCGACGCACTACCAAGCTCGCAGCGATAGCAGATAACTCCTAATAAGTAATCTTACCTATACATATTTATATATGTATTATGTAGGGATATACATATTGTACGTACATAGATTATATTGTTCCATACAGAGAGCTTAAGCTCAGACGAATAAAGATAATGGCATTCAGGCCGCCTTCAGAAACTCGTTTGCTTTCGACTGTACCTTCTTCACCTGCAGCATTAGCTACAGTATCTATTCCACTCTACTGCAGCTTCACCTCCTATCCAGCCGCGCCTCCTTTTGCTGTCTGTACTCGCTTCGCTTATTGCCATCGGTAAGAAGTTGTAGACTAGTCGTATAGTGTTTACAAATTGCTTGGAATAATCTTATATCAAAATATATATCTTTCACATAGGACTCGCGACAAAAACGGATTATATGTACAAATACATATACAAAAAGTTTTAAGCTTAGTTGAATAAAGTAAATGGCATTTAGCTTTTAGGCCTCCACTAGTATTTTCTTTGCCTTTGTTTTGCTCGCTTTGGTTGCAGCTCTCTCCTGCTCTTGCTCTTGGCCATCCTCCAATTCCGCCACCTCCTCCTCTTCTGCCTTGGCTGGCAGCTCTTCACTGGGCACATCGGGCAATTGTACGTTTTGCTCCTCAGCCTCTAGGGCATCGAGCTCGGCGAGCACATCATCCTCATCTTGCGGGGTCAGCACATCCGTTAGGATGGCATCTATTTCCTGTTGCTTTTCGATGCCTTCGCGTGTTTCGTCCATGATACGTTCCACCTCGTCGATGTTCAGCATATCGTGTACCTTTTTCAGCGCAGCATTGCCTTGCTTCAAGCCATCCAGCACCTTCATTTCCACCTGTGCGAATTCCAAGTCGGAGGCCAACTTCTCCAAGTTTTCCAGCTGTTTGTCCGTATTTGTGAGCAAACTTTCCTGGTATTTCTTTTTGCGCAGCAGCAGTTTCGCGCGACTAAAATGATTGTTGATAAAAAATAATACTGGTGTGTACATTTAATGTCACTTACTCTTTTCTGCCTTGCTGCAGGCACTTCTTGGCGAGCAATCTATCATTCTCCAGCTGTAGCTCGATGCGTTTTTGATACTGCTTCAGTCGATCCCGTTGCTGCTTCAATTGCTGAAATTTATCAACGAATTAATACATGTTACAATTAACAAACATCTATAAAAAGAGGTGTATTTACCAGCACGGCCTTGTCATGATCTGTAATCCGACTTGGAGCTGTCTTTTTACTAGATTTCCCAAACAATGCACCCATGACTAACTCACAATAACCAGCCACTAACTATCGAAACCATCTATTTACATTGTCGATATATTTATTTACTTTATTTACCTCTTTTACGATTCAGCTACAGTATTTTTAATATCGATAATAAAGTTGAAAAATATCGGAATAGTTTAATTTCGATTCGGAATAAATTTTATCAATTCAATTCTAATGTAGTAAATCTTTAATAAAAATCCAATTTGTTTAATTTAAAACAGTTTTTACTAATTAACAATTAATATTTACATATACATATTATATTTTTCACATTTTAGCTATCAAAGCTTCATAGCACTGCGGTTTATATCTTTTATACATGCTACGCCAGAAATCCATACGCTCCCCATCCGGATTTCGCTGCATTTTACATTCTCGATCTAGTTGCATATAATCCAATTGATAAGCATCGAGAATACCCTTCGCATTTCGGCTTTGCTTCTGTACGGGTGTCCAATCATCCGCTGGCTTACCATATTTCGCAAAGTTAGCCCACATATGGGCCATACTTTTAGAAATATGAGCATCATCGGCAGTTAAAGGGGATTTATCATTAAACCATTGGAAAAGGTAGGAGAGTTCATCGGCGTGCGAGGCTCCACGCAATTTGTCTGCCATAAAGGCTTGCTTGTACATATTCCGTCCGCCCACATAGTCGAAGCGATAGAAATAGAAGGGCGCCTTCTGAAAATTGGAGTGAACCTCTGCTGTGTGCTGAAGATCGAGTATGAAGTGCACATCGCCGAGCAAGTCCACCAGATTGTCGAAGCACTCCATCGTCAGCGACTTACCATTGAAATAAAATTGACGTATGTCTTCCGCTGCTTCTAAGGCCTCGGGCGCCTCTGGGTCCTCCACCAAATTACGTGGTACTAAGCGTGCCATATCCTTATTGTAGAGGTCCACCTTTTGCTTAGGATTTGAAATCAGAACTATGCCCTCTGCTGAATTGTATCCTAATAGAACAGGCATTTTGGACAATCTCTTCCTGTCATGCAACAGATCAAGGAAAGGCTTATCTAGCATACTATCTGGACTCCTTGGATCCTCCACAACTGGCTTAAAGGAAAAAGGCAGATGACGACGTCGCTCATCAGCAGTCAGCACATCTAAAGTTTTAGTTAACATCGCCAATGGAGTCGCCGCCTCCGATTGCAGGAATTCCAGCAACTTATTATTCTGCTCTATTTTCTTTCCATGCAACAGTTCGCCTAGACGTCGAGCTTTGTAGGACCCATTTTCCTGGAGTACCCACTCTGAATTGCCTGTTCCACTCTGCATGATGGCCTTGTGGAACAGTTTGTTAGCATGGGATGCATACATGTGCATATGAACGGAAGAGCCACCAGCGCTCTCTCCGAAATGGGTAACATTCTGTGGGTCACCATTGAAGTTGGCAATGTTTTCGTGTACCCACTGCAGAGCCAACCGTTGATCCTTCAGACCCGCATTGCCATAGATGCCCGCCTCGGGTAAGCTGAGAAATCCCAAAGCTCCAAGGCGATAGTTCAGGGTAACCACAATGACCTCCTCTTGCATGAGCTGCGCAGGAAAGTAACTGTAAATGGAAGTCAAGTCAAGTCAATGGTTATTTATATGTGCATCTTTAAATATAATCTAATAGATCACACTCACTAATCCCTGCTACCACTACCAAACCAGAAGCCTCCACCATGAATCCAGACCATAACGGGCAGCGGCTTCTTCGACTTGCTCTTGGGTACATATATATTGAGGAATAGACAGTTCTCGGTACCAATCACTTGCTGCTTGAGTGGATCACGCTGATGCGAGACGTCGCCTTCTTTAGTGCAGTCCACCACATGCTCCCTGAATCGTTCCAGAGGCACAGGGCTCTAATATACATACGTCAGATGGCAGGAGTTGATCAATATTTTTGCTTCGATTCACCCACCCGAAAACGCAGCTCTCCCACAGGTGGTTCTGCATAGGGAACGCCCAAAAAACTTTCGTATGCTACACCATTACGCAGTTTTTGTTGTGTGCCAACAACAATTCCTTGTTTCACAGGCACCTTCACCGGGAAATTTATTAATAAATTTCAAATTATTCAGGGTTTATCCTACCTTCACATTGCTGTAAAATCGAAGGTAATTGGTATTAAAATAACCACATCGTAGAGCAAATAAACTGCGCATTATTATAAGCACTTATGCGTGTATATATGTTTACATAAAATTCAGCAGTTTACAGTTTCAACTTTGATTTGAATATGTTTATTACTGATCTTGCACTCAAAGATGAACAGCTGATGGATCTTCATATTATCGATATATGCAAATAATTATCTATCGAAGTTATAAAATACTATATGTTAAAAATACTAGAAATATATCGATACAAAATTACACAATTTAAAATTGCAATATCAATGGTATATATACATAGTCCGGGTAAATGTCAGTTACAATTTAGCTCTTAATTCTGCATAGCATTTCGATCTATATCTTTTGTACATGCTGCGCCAGAAATCGATACGCTCCCCATCAGGGTTGCGTCGCATTTGGCATTCCCGATCTATTTGCATATAGTCCAAGTGGAAGGGCTCAAGCTCCCCATTGGCACTCCTCTTTTGTCTCTGCACTGGTATCCAGCTATCCGATGGTTTTCCATACTTGGCAAAGTTCGCCCACATATGACATAAACGCTGCGACATTTCAGCATCTGCTTGCTCCAGCTTTGTATCGTCCTCAGACATTTGAAATAGATAAAACAGTTCATCTCCATGCGAAGCTCCACGCAAATCATTCGCTTGGAAAATATTTTTGTATATATTCCGACCGCCCACATAGTCGAAGCGATAGAAGTAGAGCGGGGAAGTTCTCTGGCAGTTGGCATGAATTTCCGCAGCGTGCTGAGCATCGATATTGAAGTAATAATCCGTGAATATATCGACCAGGTTTTCAACCGTCACATCCTGTCCATTGAAGTAGAATTGACGCATGTCGTTGGCTGCCTCTAGAGCCTCTGGTGCCTCTGGTTTCACAACTAGATTGCGCGGTACCATGCGCGCCAAGTCCTCGTTGTAAAGCTCCAGCTTTCGCTTGGCAGGCACAATCATGGCTATGCCTTCGCCCGAGTTATAGCCCATCAGCAGAGGCATGCCACACAAGCGTTCTTTCTCATGCATTAAATCCAGAATTGGCGACGTTATAAAGCTATCCGGACTGCTTGGATCCTCAATAACAGGTTTAAAAGCCAGCGGCAGCTGTCGACGACGTTCGTCTGGAGTCAGTACTTCCAATGTTTTCGCTAGCATTCCCAACGGCGTCACCGCCTCAGATTGCAGAAACTGTAGCAATTGGCTATCTGTCTCTATATTCTTGCCCTGCAGCAATTCGCCAAGCCGACGCGCCTTGAAGGGTCCATTTTCTTGGAACACCCAGTCCATGTTGGCTGTTCCACTCTGCATGATTGCCTTGTGGAACAGCTTATTGGCATGTGCCGAATATGTGTGTAGATGCACTGAAGCCCCACCCGCACTCTCGCCAAAGAGGGTAACGTTCTGTGGATCACCATTGAAATTAGCAATGTTGTCCTGCACCCACTGCAGAGCCAAGCGTTGATCCTTCAGACCCGCATTGCCATAGATGCCCGCCTCGGGTAAGCTGAGAAATCCCAAAGCTCCAAGGCGATAGTTCAGGGTAACCACAATGACCTCCTCTTGCATGAGCTGCGCAGGAAAGTGACTGCAGATGGGAGTAAATTAAACTAAGTTTATATAACTTTAATATAATCTACGATATTCCACTCACTAATCTCTGTTGCCATTGCCAAACCAGAAGCCTCCTCCATGAATCCAGACCATCACGGGCAGCGGCTTCTGTGACTTGCTCTTGGGCACATAAACATTGAGGAAAAGACAGTTCTCGGAGCCAACCACTTCGAGAGTAAACGGATCACGCTGATGCGAGACATTGCCTTCTTTGCTGCAGTCCAGCTCTGGCACTGGTAAACGCTCCAATGGCAGGGGGCTCTAAGTGGGTCAAGGTCTTAGTCAATATCAACAAGTTCCTCAACTGGCGCACTCACCCGAAACCGCAGCTCGCCCACAGGTGGTTGTGCATAGGGCACGCCCAGGAAACTCTCATATTGCAAACCGCTGGGCAGCTGCTGTCGTTGTCCAACCAGAACGCCCTGCTTCACCTCCACTTTCACCTGGTTATGACAAACATAAATCAATTTGATTTACTTCTGTCAAAGCCTTTTCCATTGCTACTCCGCTTACCTGCATACTGTTACTGTAAAATCTCAAATACCTGACTGCAGAACGTCCACGTCGGACTGATGTAAATCCCCACATAATTTTTAGCGCAAATCAGTTAACAGAGAAATGTGTAATCGTACTATTACCGGTCCAAAATACGAATGTTGCTTGGCAATGGACTTTAGTCAGACAAACACAATCAGCTGTAGACGCTTTAACCCGTCAATGGGCGCAAGGGATTGATTTTGCACGCATGAAACAGAAATTTTGTAAGAGAAAGAAACTGAAACTGAAGACGTATATCGAATAGCTGGTTTTATAACCTCATTATTCTTATTAATTGTTATATTTACTCTAAATGAAAATTTGTTGTTATTAATTCTATTAATAGTGTCTGATATAAAGCCAAAATTTGATACATATGAGCATATATATATATATATATATATATATATATATATATATGAGCATTTGAGGTTTTCTATTATGTAGATCAAAATAAAAATATTGGACAAATTCTACAATTAATTTTAAAAATCAAATAGCTTTAATTAAATTACAAAAATATGCACATTTCAATAGATCATAATATTATTCAAATATTGAATAAAATACAAAAGTATAGAGAATCTACATATAGAAAGCTGTCCTCCAGAAAATATCAACATAAAACAAAAATTTTTTTTAAGTTTGTAAAAAGATTTTCCATAAATACTCCAAATCACTTTAGCCCATTAAGAACCATTAAAACGCATTCTTTTTTTTTACACATTTATAATTACATTTAAAATGTTTCTAAGTTTTATTTGACTAGTTCCATTGCATAAACATTAATACAAGTTTTCAAGTTTCAATAATTTTTGTTTTTTGCTTTTTTTTTTCATATATAATTTTTGTTTTTGTCATGAAAGAACTCTAGGTGTAACTATGGATTCGGCCCTTATAGTAGCAAACAACAATAGCAACAGCAACAACTGTCGAGCTGACAGTTGGGAAAATGCCGTGAAAATTGGTGTTTTAGTCAGTTAGAATCGAAGCGCGAAGCAACGAGACAACTTGATAAAGGGTTTGAGCTTCCCACAGCGAATCCCAACAAAAGATTATCAACTCACAGTTGTTGCTGTTGTTGTTGTATGTTGATTGTTGTCTGTGTGTTTCTTGTTTGTTAGGTAAGGTAATTAATAAGTTGAATTAAATTTAGTTTGTTGTTGTTGTTCTTGATTTGTTGTTTTAAGCATAGGGTTTGTTTTTGTTTTGTTTTGTTGCTCACACCGAAAAAAATGGAAAAAACATTTACACTTATGTACATACAATATACATGCACACCACATACATCCAAAAAACACTTAATAAACATTTATAATAATCATAATAATAATAATAATAATTCGTATTCATAATAATGTGTGTAGTAATAGATAATAAGTTTATATAGCACACGCATCGTATGTCTGCCATATATAACTATATTCCGTTTATCATTATCTTCTTTAATTGTATATAAGTATATAATGTTCGAGACTCTTTTAGCCATGGTTATTCGCATTTGTTGTTGTTGGTTTTCTTTTGTTTTTTTTTTTTACTAATTTTTTTTTTTCTTTTTTTAAATAAGGTTCACAAAAAGGTTTCTTTTACAAATAGTAAATTGGTGTTTTGTTCTTCTTCTTCAACTTCATCATCTACAACTATATCTTAATCATCATCATCATCATCATCATCATCATCGTCGTCGTCGTCGTCGTCATGTTGTTAAACATTGTCATCAATTATGTGTTCAATTTGTAACTAATCTAAAAACGTCTCAGCGCCAAAGTGCGCTTCAAATAGAGGCAAATGGCTCGATGTATTAGCTCGTATTGTTCAGAGTTTTGAACCATGCCGCCACGTTGCAGCCGTAAATTGCAAACAATGCCCAAGATATCCACAAAGATGTCCGGCATCTTGGGCAGCTGATCGAAGCTAACAGCATCCGGTTGCTCAACAATATGCTGTATATGCAAGAGAGTATTGCAGCTAAAGCTAGATTCGGTATCTTCGTCGCTGACATATTGTGTGCACGGCATATCTTGGATAGTCAGCGTTTTGTTTAGCATCCCGGTCAGCGAGTAGGCCAACGATTGTCGCAGCTGACGCACTGCATTCAGTATGGCTGTGAAGCAACCGGTGCGTCCAATGCCCGCCGAGCAGTGTATCACGGGCAGCGGCTGCACCGCATTAAAGATGTCCTGCTTGTAGATCTCTAAACGTTGAGCACTCAAATGTGCATTCCGTGTGCTGCGCTTGTCGTCGTAGTTATCGAATTCCGACTCGCATTTGCCCAGATTTAGCACATGTAAACAGGTGTCCAACAAGGTATTGATATCTCGCGGCGAATGGTGATCGGGCCAGTCGGGATACCAATAATGATAGCAGCAAATCTTTTGCAAATAATACTCCAGCAGACCCGCACTGTCCGGCACATTTATACAGTAGAGCAGGATGAGCTTGCGCACAGAATACCCATTTCGTCGCACGATGCCCACATTTTTGGCCAAAAAGAAACTCCCAGTGGCGGGCAGTGAGCGACGCAGCGATTCGCTCAGCGTCACCTTCTGCGAATCGATGGCTATGTGCCAGCGATTGTTGAGCTGTTCCCGTTCCGGCTGCAGCTCACTGCTGAGATTAGTTCCAGACTCATCGCGCTCCTGCATCGGCATCAGATGCGGCTCAAAATAGGCGCGTGCCTGCGCGCTCAACTCAAACACCTCGCCCTTGGCGGCTACCGCAAAGATCTCGTTCAGCTCGATGGGGAAATATACGGCACACTTCTGTCGATTGCATTCCGAGAAATTTGTCAGCATTACGATCTTTTGATAATATTGCTGCAAGATGTGAGTTCGATCTACATGCGGACTGCTGCCACCATCCATGCAGCGCCGTATATAACGCTGTGTATTCTGATATATCATCAGCCAGAACTCGAATATGGTGTTCGGCAGAGGTCCCTGCGTGGCCACGTAGCATTTGGAAACATAGTCCGGGCCCTGAAAACAAATTAAATTGTATTCAATTGATGTGTGGATCTTATGACTTTATTCCTACCTTGATGTAATTGGCATTGATGTAGGGCAAATCCTCGTTGCCCAGCAGCGTCGTTTTGCTCATCAGCTCTTCATTTGCAGTTTGGGTCTGTAGCAGGCAGCAGCTCTGCAAATTCAATAGTTCCGTCGCCTCGCTCTCGAGTAAAACCCGCGAATGTTCGTTGGGCAGAATCGTTTTGTAGCGATTCTTTGTCTGCGATCCTAATACCATGGGCTTCTCCTGATGATTAAGTGGCAAATCCCAAAATTCCTTATGCAAATCGCGAAATATACGCTTCTGTTCCTCGTCCTCCAGATGCGGCAAAGGTGTAACGATTCGCTTGACCACCGTCTGATACATGTTCAGCAGTTCGCTGTCTTCAGATGTGGGCGGCACTTGATTTGTGGGCGTGCCGCCTTCACGTCCCAACACTAACACCGGCGGCTGTTCCAAGTTCACTTTGTAGCTGTGATCGAACACATGATTCAACTTGATCAGATCGTACTGATTCAGCGGATTTGAGGCACTCTGCAGCATCTGTATGCTGGCCAAATAGATTTTAAACTCTTCGCTCGTCGTCTGCGGTGAAAGCGGACGCGTCATAATATTCCGAATAACGCCTCCACCGCCCCCACCAGCTGCACAGGTGCAGAGCACAACGCCCGACTCGTCATTTCCGATGGGCGATTTGTTCTTCGACTGCTCGCTGGGCTGCAGATCGGAGGCAGAGCCGAAGCACAGCGGCTGCTTGAAGTCCAAATACTGTGAGCTGTTGCCGCCACGATTGCTGTTCAAGTTCTCGGTGCTAAAGAATTTGCGCTGATGTGTCGCCTGAGCGGCATTCGCTGCACCACAGCTGCAGACAGTTAACTTGGGCTGCGTTGGATCTGGAGCTCCTCCGCCTCCACCGGCTACACTCAGCTGGCCGCCCATATTGAGAGTTAGACTCTGATTGCTGCCACGTCGCTCGAGCAGGCCACGCTTGGGAGTCGTCTGATTGGCCATGGAGTTGAGCTCTCCGCAAGAATTGGTCGTGTGACTCTGCAAGGTGATGCTGTGATTGGAGCCACGTCGCCGAAATAACCCTTGACGCGCACCCTGGCCGCTGCCCGCAGCGACAGTTAAATGATTAAGCGGCTGTGGCTGCTGTTGATTGTGCGGCTGTTGCTGCTCCAGATTGCAGCTGGACTTGGAGTTACTGACGGAGCCCAAGCTATAATTCGAGACACTCAAGCCGCTGTTCATTAGATTGCCACAGGAGCTATGCAGATTCAAGGTGAGACTGTGATTCGAACCACGACGCTGCAAAAGATTCATCGAGCCATGACCGACGTTCTTGCTGGGCAGATCCATGGACTTTTGCTTAAAGGGCGACTCCACAGCCGCTGTGCTTGGCGTAAACTCCACCAGGGTCAAGCACTCTGGCAATGTCTTCAAATTGGTGCTCGACGAGTGCAGCATGGGATTCAATTTGTGTGCACTGCGTGGTGCCAGAGTGGCTCCAAGCGTAAACTTGCCACTGTTGTTGCTGCTGCTGTCCACGCTTGAGGCCGACTTGAGTTCATCCGCATCCAGTGAGCTCTGATATGGATTCTGTTTGCGATGATACATTTGCCAATCGCTGCTATTCAAGCCCGGTGATTTGCGTCGCGTGCTGCGTCGACTGTGCAGCGACTGTTGGGTATCCAGGCGTGACAGCGAGGTGGAGTGCAAACTGGAGGCAGTTGGCTGCATTAACATATTGCTTTGATTCATGGCATGACCCGGGCCATGCCCATATCCATATCCATATCCATGTCCGCCGCTGCTGCCAGGCATGGGATGAGATTCATTTATCGGATGCACCACAATCGACAACTCCGTTTCGTTGGCTGCGGAGTCCAGAGAGCGTGCCTTCTCCTTGGTGCTCTTAATCGTAGGCGTCTTTGGCTTGGAGGGCGATAACGGCTTGGCCAGCTGCACATCTGTGATGCGTATGGTGAGATTGTTCTTATTCTTACGATTGCGTCGACCCGTCTCTGCTGTGACAGCTTGCTTGGCTTGCTGCTGCTGCTGTTGCTGATTGTCAGGCTCTTCGGCTGCCAGGGCAGCGATGGGTGGCGATTGCACCACCATATCCTGCACCACATGATCGATTTCGGGAAATCGAAAGAAATTGCCATTTTTATAGCCAGCCGAATTGATGATGTTGAGCGGGGAGCCGCTCAATGAGTGATTCAAATTCAAATTATTTATGGAGGAGAGCAACTTGGGTGAGTAGCTAAGGCGGCTCGCATCGTTGAGGAGATTTGGCGTTGTTGTTGCCGTTGATGTTGTTGTTGTTGATGTCGTCGTTGAGCTTTCATCTCTAAAAAGGATTGTTGGTGAGTTATGTTCGCTTTTCGATAAATACAAACTATCGTGATCGTTATCGGTGCCGCATTTTTTTGGTATCGTATTCTCCTTGTTAGCAAATATACGACTTGCGTCCTGCGGCGAACATGAACGTCGATCGTATAAAGAAAATCGCTTAAATTTACGATTTAGCGTCGTCGGCGATTGGGGCAATTGTGTTGAGTGCTGCTGCTGCTGTGGCTGCTGCTTGGGATTGCAAATTGTAAACTGTTTCGGCGTATAGAGTGGCTCCTCATCGCATGCGTCAGATGTCGCTGCTGCAGCTGGAGTTGTTGGCGATGGAAACTCAAAGGAGGTCTGTAGATATTCGAGGGGCGTAAAATATGGTGTGGGCGTGCTCTTATTGCTTTCCACATCGACATCGGTGTCAGCAGCATTGGTATAGGAGCACTCAATTGATGCAATAACTGCATGTTCTTTGTTGTTGTTTTTTAACTTGTCCATTATATACACACACAAAACACACAGAAAACGCGCTCCGCTCCTCACTCCTCACTCCACACACACACCGCTCCACTCTGCGCTGACACGCTCGCTCGCTTCGTTCACACGCCTTCAGTTTGTGCTGGGGCTGCTGTTTGGCTAGACAGGCGCTGCCATGCAGTTGCTATAATGCCGTCAAACGGTTAACATTATTGGCATGCACATTGGCCACTAGCTGCTTGACAAACTATATAGGCATTGCAATAAAATTGCGCTTTTCACAACACAACATTTTTACACACGCAAAATAAAGAAAATAATCAACCTAAAAACAATGTGACCAGGCTATCTTACACATAAATTAATACATATATATAATTATATATATACCAACAATATATCGATATAGATATGGTATTATTTTGTTTGGAGAAAAAAAAAACAGAAAAATACTATTTTATCGGCCATTGCATAGGCAGGCCAAGTTTATTGTTTGGCCGTTGCATTTCAATTTAGTTTTTAGTCAACAGGCAAAACTTAGAACACACAATATAACTAATATAACTTTAAAAATTTATCTGTCTGAAAAATGTTTACTAGCATATCAGTTGATCAGAGTTCAGCCATAAGCGTAGCATGGTGCGATTTTGTGCCAAAAGTGAAGCTTCCTCGAGATATTTAAAATGTTTGTCCTCAAATTGTGGTACCTTCATTGGTTCTGGCGATTGTAAGCAAATGACGCAAATGCTTTGATTTTTGACTATCCGCTGCAATCGCTCCTGATGAAAGCTTAAATAACTGATCGAATCCACAAACGTCGGCGATTTCACATTGTTGTTATTGTTGTTGTTATTGTGGTGATCCTGCTGCTGCTGCTGCTGCTTGATTGATGTGCCCTGGCTATGACTTTGACTTTGAGCTTGGCTGCCATTCGATGTTGTTAATGAATTGCCCTGAATTGAATTCAAATTTCCAGCCGTCTGCGGCTCGTTTGCCGCAACGGCAACGCTGTCAGCCGCATTGCATGCCAGTGTTTTGGAATTCAATTCAAGTACTTTAATATCAGCATCTTCTGGTTCAGCTTTCGGCTCGCTTGTCTTCAATGTGACAATTCTTGTTGCAGTTGAAGTTGCAGGTGTTGTTGTTGCGGTTGCTGTTGCTGCTGCGGTTGTTGGCTTCTTCGTTTTGGTTGTCTTCAAGCGTGCAGTTGCTTTCATCGCCTCAACATCAGCACGAAACACTTTTGGATCGATTCGGACAATGTGCGGCTTATGTGGTTGTTCATCAAATATTCGAAACTTTGTATCAGCGATTATCTTACTATTATGATTAGTATTATTATTATGATGATGATGATTATTATTATTATTATTATTATTGTTGTTATTGGCCTTTTGGCCCTTGTTGCCAGGCTTATTATTATATTTTTTTAGTCGCGGCGATATCATAACTTTCACACCAAGTCCAGTTTGTACGGCGGCAGCATAGCTCATTCGCATGCCTTGAAATGCCGCCGATGGCAATGATGATGAGGACGTTGCTGCTGCTGTTGCAGCTGATGATGTTGTTGTTGCTGCTGCCGCTGTTGTTGTGGTTGTTGCTCCTGCCGTTTCTCCTGCTGTTGCGGCTGCTGCTGCCGATGCCACAACCGCTGCTGTTGGGCCCTCCAAATTCATATACTCACCGAGCGGCTTGCGACGCACGGGCACAAATTGACACGGCTCCTTGGCCAGATCATCGTCATGATGCCCAACGCTGTTGTCATGCTCATCATTATCATCGTTGTTGTTTTGATTGCTGTAGTTGCTGCTGCTGCTGCTACTGCTGTTGTTGCCGCTGCTCTGGCTATTGTTGCTGTTGCTATTGCTATTGCTATTGTTGCTGTTGTTATTGCTATTATGATGATGCTGATACTGACTCTTTCTGCGTGCATTGCGGTTCTTGCGTTTCACGAGCGCAGCCGCTGACTTTGATTTGGGCGCCTCCAGTTTCGACAGACGTCTTCCTTTGATCACCACTGGTTGGATATCTTTGGTGAATGGACGCATTTAAGAATTGTCGCACATATGTATATAATACGATGCATGTATGTATATATGCAATGTACAATATGCATATACATACAAAGATGCACAGGCATAGGCATAGGCATACATACGTGTACATGTATGTATGTGTGCGTATGTCAATTAGCACGTTGAACTCTTATTAATCAATGTAATCAACAGCTAATAATAATCTATTCAATTTACAAATTGGACTTACCGATATCGGGATGTAGTTTTCGCGGAGTTCTGTGATGTTGTTTTTTTTTATTGCTACTTTCATTTTACAAAATTTTTTATTTTGATCTACTTTCTCTGACAGTAAATTTAGATGCCTTTAGCATTTGTTAACAATCCAGAAAGTTTTTATAATCGCATCAAACATTGAAATATATATGTATATATATATTTACAATATATATATACACGTACATATATATATATATAAAATATAAATACAAATATAAAGACGCAAAAATGTTTCCCGCTGGTTTGTTTCTACGCACACAAGCCTCAATTCCAAATTACGCGTAAGTCCATATCAACTATCCGCAACTTAGTGGTAATCCCTTGCTCGCTCCCCAATAGACGTTACTCAGAGTCCAAGAGCAGTTTACCCTCAAATGTATTTCTGCTGGGCGGCGGCCTAGGTAAACTGCAAGGTGGCATCAAGGAAGAAGAATACTTTAGCTCGATCAATCACGGATTAATGTCAAATATACGCAAACATATTGAGTCCTCGAAAACTGCTGACTATATGCGCAAATACGAGGAATATCAACGTACATTAGATCATGCTGCTCTCTACAATACAACTTGTATAAACAAATACAAGGATATACATGAAGAGGCATTCTTCATGAATGAGGTAAGTAAATATAGTATAGTTCGAATAGATAGATATCATAGAACTGACCTCTCACTCTCCCTCTTTCTTTCTTTCTCTCTCTCTCTCTCTCTCTCTTTCTCGCCCTCTCTCTCCTTCTCTCTCCCTCTTTCACTCACTCACTCACTCTCTAGAGCACTGAATGCTTAAAGGTTTTGCATAATCGTGGCAAGGACGATCCCATCGATGACGACGAACCTTAAGCATAGTATTTGGCAAATCCCAACCAATGTTAAAAAAAAAATGCAAAGTTAAAAAAAAAAAACACCAACGAATCGATAAAAATTCTCATAATTTTCAACTGATTTGGACGCCATTTCTTCTGTTGTTTCTCGTTTCATATGCAAATTGTGTTGAACTGCTCTGAATTAGGCAGCAGAGCAGTATTTTCAAATCACAATTCAAATTTTTCCCCCGTTTAAATTCGGAAGTCTTACAAACAAGTTGGCAGAGCCCGCAAAAAAAACTATACCAATCCGAACGGTACGGACAATGCACAAGCAGCTGAGATTTTCATAATACCATGAAATAAAGAGCAACAATCACTCATCGTATATTACTAACCGAAACACATATATATATATATACCTAAAAACATATATATATATATATATATACTTTTAAGTAATATAATATATTAGCTGCCGGTATATAAATCAATATGTTTACACTGCGCCGCATCAGTCAACATCTGTATCCAAAACAAATTCAGTAAGTTCCATAAGAGCAGTGAGAGATGATTGCATAAGCACTCTCTCGCTCGCACTCTCTCAATTAACATACATATGTATATACCTGTTACGAATATATACATATATTTATAATTACATTTATTTATTTGTTTATTTAGACACTTGAGAATGTCGCATGTGGGCGAGCTGGGCAGTGGTGCGGGCAAAGGTGGTGGCGCTGGCGGCTCCATACGCGAAGCTGGTGGATCGTTTGGCAAAATGGAAGCTGCGCGCGAAGAGGAGTTCTTCTATAAACAGGTCGGCACATAAAAATAGAAACTTTATATATATAGTCTATATAGACGGGAGTGACTTGCGGAATTGTCGCAATGAAGTTGAATTCGAATGAAATGATTTATAAATTTTCTTCTATCATATATTTGCTTATCGACATTTTTCTTTTCCATTTCAGCAAAAGGAACAACTCAAGAACCTGAAGACTAAAACCGACACCAAGGAGCCCGAAGCAACAAAGAAATGAAATACACACACATACACACATATATAAATGATCAATTTTATAGTTTTTAGTTTTGTTTGATAGTTTTTTATGGATGACATTTCGAAATAAATTGAAATATTTTGTGTGAATAAATTTGCTATAGTATCTAATGAGTGTGTGCATATATGCCGCTATAGATAGCTCTTGAAGAGGCTGATGCAATTAGCAGTAGTTCAGATTTAATAGGGAATGTAGCAGATCTATTATAAGCGAGGGTGGGCTGAACAATTTGCTATCTTGGATGAATGAAAAATTAAATCAAATTGAAATTTTTTAATATTGTTAATTTAATTGTTGATGTTTCATATGCAATAATTAATTATAAAAATATATATTGTAATAGTATTTTAATTATATATATATATATCAATTGTTTTCAATTTTTACTAATAAAAGTTTGCAATTTTATATATATATTTATTTAAAATATATATCTAAACATTTCTATCATTCAAATATAATTCTTTATTTAAAGCTTGCAGTAGATTTACAAATAGAATTTTTAACTTTTCATTACATACATTAAAGATTTCCAATATTATAATCATATAAACTTATTCTAATTCTCGTATTGGTATAAAAAAGGCTTCTTTAAATAATATTATTATTATTTAATAGTCCGTATTCGCTTATTGAGTTGTAGTTTCGACCTTCTTGGCGTTATCCTCCTTGGAGGAGGGTCCAGTCTGTGTGATTTGCACGAGGCGCTCGTTGGAGGGCGGGGGCAACTTCTTCATGGGTGCCGTAATGGTCAGCAGACCATCCGACGACAGCGAGGAGGTGACTGTGTCTGGGTTGACATCAGCTGTAATAAGTGACAGAAAGTAGTTATAGCATAAAGCAGAAGAAGAGCAGAAATTCATGGGAGACCTACCGGGCAGCTGATAGCGTCGGGAGAACTGTCTTGACACAAAGCCATGCTCGTCTTGTTTCTCCTCGTGCTTGCCCTCGACTATGACGAATTTATCCGCAACTTTCACGGTAATCTCATTCGGTGAGAACTGCTGCACATCGAGAATCACTTCGAACTTCTCGTTGTCGATATTCAAAGTGGATCCCGATTCCTGTCTCTGCAAACTGTTGGCGGAACGCTGCCAGGGACGCAGATAGCCCGAGCGCAGCACAGTGGGACGAGAGTTCCAAACGGATGACAAGAGATCATCACGTTTCAGACCCTGGCCAAAGTGTTGATCCAACAGGCGCGAGGTGCGCATTGGAAAGTCAAGCTCATCCCACCAATCACGGAACATTAGAGGCACTACGGACATCTATTTGATGCGGAAAAATTATACAAGAAGGTAATGGCAGTTACTGCACATCATTCAGTTAGTTCAGTTATAATCCTAAGCGATTGAAGTTGCTTATAATTTAATTTTTTTTCTTTGTTTTAATTTTTATTAATTTCTTGGCCTTTCGTACCTTTGTTAATTAATCCAATTGATCACAAATTGTAAAATTTTTCGTGTTTTCCGTTTCGCGGTTGCTGCGTTTTTGTGGAACATTTCGAAAAATCTGCTCAGTTTTATAGCATCGCATTCAACTGTTTACATTTGCCCCTCTATGTGCTAAAAATATGAAAATGTATTTGCGATCTAAATTTAGCCAAGCGTCATCCACATGAATTTATATCTATATACATATATAGATGACTATATGCCATATATATCTCGTGTTTGACCAAATATATTGCTTGTGCAAATAAACTACAAAATATACCCTATAAATGGATGTTAAGAAAAACTTTTTATGTTATGTTATATTACTAAATTTCTACAAAAAAAAAAAAAATAATAATAAATAAATATAAATATTTTTAATATATATTTAAAATATTTTCGATTGAAAAAAGTATTTATTTTATATACTTTGTATATAATATTAATATTACTAATTTTTTATTTGTACGAATTTATCTTTTATGATTCTTACAGGATATGTTTGATTGACATACTTAATATTTTTCTAAAGTCTTTGTTTGTCTGCTTGTTTTGGTTATTTGGGGAAAGACGTGTTCACTGACGCCTATGCATGGAAAATTCTATATAGGTCTTAAATGTTCCATGGACCATTGAGAAAATGCTGTTCAAACAAGCTAAACCACAATGCATACAATTATTTTGTATAATCTTTTAATAAGATATATATAAATGCAAATGTACTAGAAGATTTGGCCAAATCTTTTCGAATGTTTCGCATAAAGCCATTTTTTATGGATAATCTTAGAAGTTGCCAGAAATGGATTATATTTACGTATATTTCTTGATGTTCCTATAGAAATATCGAAACACCTACATTAAGCTACTTATAAATGGCCTTACAAACGCTCGATAGGAAATATTTCTTGAATTCAACCTGTTAAAAATCATTTGATGCCACACATTAAAATATTTTGGCAAATAAATGAGTTTTTAGATTATTTTAGGCATCTGCTGCTGAGTCACGATGCGTCTGTTAGACAAACGCTGTGACGTATAGAAGATGTCGTTGATTTTTATTTTGATAAATATGAAAATAATATTTAGCATTTTCATTTATCATCTTATTCTTAAATAAGACATAGTCAGATAGACTGACTAATCAGTTCTGTCTTACTTTCTGCTCGGTGTCTGTCTATTTCCATTTGTCTCACTTACTCTCCCTCTCTATTTTTTAAATCGTTCTTTCCGTATCTTCATCTTTCTCCCTTTCTGCATTCCGTTATCCCCGCCCCCTCTCTCTCTCTCTCTCTCTCTCTCTCTCTCTCTCCCTGACTCTCTCTGACTCCAGCTAGTACTTCTTTCTCCTTCTCTCTCCCTATATTGTTCATATGTTTTTCTTTCTTGGCAGATACACCCTGTTTTTTGCAATGCACCACCTCAGTAGCCCCCATATTGGTCCACGATTCACACACACACAAACACATAAAGTTTGTGCGTGTGTGCGTGAAATATGGGGAAACCGATTCGAAGCCGAGCGACGCCCAAAAGTAGGCCAAAGCCAAAACAGCGGGTAACTCGCAGGCTGTGTATGTGTGTGCGTCTGTGTGTTATCTGCGTGTCTGCTCCTGCGTCATGTGATTCACGAAAAGGAGGCGAAAATAGCATAACAAAAACATCAATTACGAAACGCAACGCAATGCAAGAGGTGCGACACAGTAAAAGGTTGCAAGTAATGTGTGCACTTTATTTTACTATTTTACGCTCTTTGCAGGCGCTGCCCATGACGTTAAGCCTGCCCAGACATGGTGGAAATGGGGAACAAGGAGGACATGGAGGTTGGCTGCTGCTCATGCTGATGCTGTTAGTGGCGTTAACACCTCTGCACGCTAGCGAGGAGGGACGCAGCTCAAACAAACGCTACTCGGACCAGAGCGTGCATGGTTACATGACTGAGGTATCAATTGCAACAAATTAAAGGTCCATTTGGATTTACCAATGCATTTATAGCGCACCTGCTGGTGGAATGAGGTGTGCAAGGAGGAGTTCCAGAATCTGTTTCGGTGCAAGTGTCCCCAGTATTCCTATTGCCGGTATGTGTGGATGTTATCTTATCAAAGCGAATTACTTGTAATCGTACAATCTCTACTTTCAGCTCGCCAGGACGCTATTATAATGCGTATTGCTCTATGACAGACACCGGTTATATTTGGACTCAACTGGCGCTGGGCACCGTCGAGCGCTGAGTGCGTGACGTCAAACATATCATAACAGTTAAATTACCAACAACAACAACAAGAACATGAAGAGCAATAACAATAACATAGACCAGCACCAATGGCAGCTACACTGATTGCTGATAGTTTGCAACCATTTCCCAAGTGGCCTACAACAAAAATTTTAAATCACTCTGATCACTACAAATATTAGCAACAAATTAAATAAGTTAATTGTGCTTATGCATTTATCGACATTTAAATATTGCCAATCAGTTAAAGTGAACTGCGCAGAGATAAATATCGATAAATGGTAAGCGCTCGAATGCACCTAGGACACACCACGAATCATACAACATAGCAAATACGAAGATTATTAGGACATAAAGCACAAATCTGGTGCATGACAAAATTTGTTCTACATGACCGATCTATATGTTGTATGGTTTGTGGACACACGCACACATACTTGCACGTCTGCCTGTGTGAGTTAGTTCATTATTTGGATCTTGTGTTATCGATTTGTATGCGTAAATAAACCTATCGAACATTTTCATTAAACGGCCTTTTTCCTGTTGCCTAACTTTTGGCGCTAAATTTTTTGGCCAATTGGAAAATCAATAAAACGTTTTTCAATCAGCGCGCTTCAAGCTGTGTTCGTGCCACCGTGGCACAAACTGCTAACAACACTGGCCGTCATATAAATTGCAACCGTTTCTAGCGTATGCGAACCACAGTAAAGGAGAGGCGCATGCGTTTGCAATGAAAGCGAAAAGTGTAGGTGCTGTGCGTATGTTGGCTCCGAGTGATTTTAGTTATTGCCAGCTCAACATATAGACAACTCCAACAGATGTTAAGGCAGGCAAAGACATCGAAAATTGTGTGCAAATAAACGAGCATCAGTGCGGTTTGCAGTCTAATAGCTAAAATTGCAGAGCAAATAATATATATAATTCAAAATCTCATAAAATGCGGACCTATTTTTTCGTAGCGCTTCTGGCGCTTGGTTTATTCGAAATATCTGCGATTGGGGGCAACCACCTGCCAGAAGCTGCCTTAAACCTCAACGAACGTTTCTTCGATGAGGTCAGGGAGCTCATCAAGCGACGCATGGAGGTAAGTTGCAGCTCTGCTATTGTGGCAATTAGTTTTCACTCTTGTCCTACATCTTTCTTTCTCTCCCTTTCCACCAAACAAATTTCCCCTCTCTTTATAGAGCAAGCCGCTGCCTTTGGCGGGCGATGAAGTCGCGCTGCAGAATCAACGTAGCTACGACAATGTGCCCATACCTGCAGCTAATGTGCCCGTTCCCGTGCTGGTCGAGAATTGGCCCACAGATCAGCATAGTTTTGGTCAAGTCACAGCTGTATCTGTTGACCCAGAAGGCAATCCTGTGATTTTTCATCGCGCTGACCGCTACTGGGACGTTAAGTAGGTCAACAGCTGTCCACTAACAAGTGTTTGTCACCTATACATATATTTATGCTCTCTTTTCTCTTGCAGCACCTTCAATGAGAGCAATATATACTACCTGATTGAGTATGGACCCATTAAGGAGAAAACCATTTATGTGCTGGACCCAAAGACGGGAGCCATTAAAACAGGCTGGGGCTCGGAAATGTTTTATATGCCACATGGCATGACTATAGATGGTCATGGAAACTACTGGATAACCGATGTGGCCATGCATCAGGCCTTCAAGGTGGGTTAAACACTTTTACTAAATTTATATAAAATAACATATGTTTAAATCCATCTATCAATTCCAGTTCCGACCCTTTGAGAGCAAGCCCCAGTTGGTCATTGGTAAGCGTTTCCGACCCGGCTCCTCTGTCAAGCATCTGTGCAAGCCCACTTCAATTGCCGTTGCCACAACAGGCGAGGTAAGTAGAATTTGTGTTTAATGCAATCTTGTATTAAATCCATTGTTTTATTTCTTGCAGTTCTTCATAGCTGATGGCTACTGTAATAGTCGCATACTCAAGTTCAATGCAGCTGGAAAACTGCTGCGCAGCATTCCACAGCCCCCGGGTGCGTATACTTGATTTGTTTTACTAAAATCAATTTTAACATTGCAAATGCTTCCAGAATTCCTCTCCTTACAAGTGCCGCATGCAATTACCCTATTGGAACACCTGGATTTACTGTGCATTGCGGATCGTGAGAATATGCGTGTTGTTTGCCCCAAGTAAGAGAATAAAAAACTGATAAGAGAAATAATAAATGGAGATATTAGACAAAGATAAGAGAACGGATAAGAGAAAAGGGAAGAGAATAGAGAAGTCAAAAATGATAAGGCCCAAGAGTAGAAAAGAAACCAGATACGAAGATACGATTCGAGTTATCAAAAAAATCAATCGAAGCGAGAGAAGGATATATATATTTTTAATTTAAATATTAATGTACTATTTTCAGAGCTGGTCTGAAGTCATCGCATGGTGAGGGTCAACCGGCTGCCACCATTCAGGAACCGGATCTGGGACGCGTCTTTGGCGTCAGTGGCTATGGCGACATTGTCTTTGCTGTGAATGGGCCAACCTCGATGCTGCCTGTGCGTGGCTTCACCATCGATCCACGCTCTGAGACAATTATTGGACATTGGGGAGAGTTCAAGAATCCTCACTCGATAGCCGTCAGTGTGAATGGATCGGCTCTCTATGTGACGGAGACGGGCACCAATCACCAGACGAATCGCGTGTGGAAATATGTTTTGGCTTGAGGTATTGTTCGATTGCCACACACCCAGAAAAGCTCCCGATTAGCAGCAAGAACATATATCTGAGAGGCGTATCGGCATATCCCAAATAATAAATAAATAAAAAATAGTCAATAATAGTTATATAGAACCAAGCACTTAAGACCTATAGAGCAACAGTGAAGCAGAACACCAAAAACCAAAATCAAAACAATAGACAGTTATTTTTATAAGACAACCAAGTTAAATTGAAGAAAAAACCAATAGTAGTAATTTATTAATTATACAATTTAAGTATGTAAATTGCTGGACAAAACAAATTACCACAACAAAGATAACCTCAACACTTATGTTTTGCACCGTAATCGAGCAAATGGATTTACAAAGCATACATATATGCTATATATATATATATATCTACAACTATAACCGTGAGAGTTATCTAAACTATAAATTATATAAAAATTATTTAACACTATGTATCATATTGTAATCCGCACAAATATAACATATATATATCTCTCTCTCTTTATATTATTGTCATCCATGTAAATTATGTATGTAATAAACTGTTGTTGTTGTTGTGCACCTACATATATATTTTCTTAAATGTATTACTATATAATAGCTAATGCACATGAATATTGATCAATTGGTATTTGAAGGGAATCCAATATGTTTCAGTCAAGGAATGTTTACTTGGCAAGTTTTCGCTGACTACAATTTGTTTACTGTTGACCTTAGCTTAGACTAGACAAATTCTGGAAAATACAAATACAAACTGAATCAGTTAATCAACAATACAATTATAAAACCTTACGATAAATATCTAAAAATATAATTGGAAATGAATTATATAAACTAATTGGAGGCACCACTTAACCACATAAATATATAATATTAATAATATATATATAATATAAATTCATTGCTAAGAGGCATTTAACCAGCGTTTGGTGAATGCCAACGTTTCATTTAGCCTGCGCAGCCACTCGACCAGCTCCGCTTGGGTATCCGCTGCAAAGAAGGCCTCACCATTGGGACACTGCAGCCAGAAGCTGCGAGCACGTGCGCACAGCTCTCGTGGCGCTACATCCAGTTGCGATTGCCTGCACTCGCCCATCTGCAGTGACAACAGCGGCGGCTGCTCACTGAGATTGTGCTCGTACTGCCAAACGGCCAGATGTAGTCCATCCAGCGTGCACCAGCGACGATTCCAATTGTGTTTATTCCTCGGATCCGTGTCTTGCACATTCAGATAACCTGCATATTGAGACTTGGGCAAACGCAATTCAACTCGACCACTCAGCTGGATTTGTGGCATTAGATTTGAGGATTTGGTGTGCGGCGTCAACGGCAGTTGCCAGGTGCGAGAGGTACGCAGCCACAGTTTATCACTGGGTTGAGTATCACTGGAGACCAGCTCGTAGGGCACCAGATCCGAGGCTTTCAACGTAAAGGAGGCATGCAGACGAAAGCGTGAGACGATCTGTGAGTTGCTGCTGGAGGAACTGTTAGAGCCAAGGCTGCCACTGCCGCGTTTCTAAAAAAACAAATTTATTATGAGTAAGGATTAGGAGAAGTTATGGAAATGAATCTACCAGCTTGTTAGTTGGCTCCAGCGACAGCGTCGACACCTTGCGAAGACGTAGCATGAATATTTGACAGCGCAGCTCCAGTGCCTCCGCGTCGCCTGCGCTATAAAACTCCAAGCCGCAATCGCGAAAGATGGCAGCTCCATGCTGGCACTCAATGGATTGGGTGGAGCGTATACGACCCTCGCACTCGATGGTGCAGATGTAATAATAATTGAAGAACATATCCTGGTTAGCATCCGATTTGACAGGCAAATGCAAGCCATCCAGGAGTAGGCATTGTGATTGCTGACGCACAGCAAGAGTTGCCTCTCTGGCGGGGATTGATGGCTCCGTCTTGGGTCGCAACGCGCTGAAGAGCAGTAGGCGTTCCGCCTCCACCATTTCCGGCGAGATTTCCAGTTCGGGCATTTGGCGGCAAATGCTGACAGCTTGCGCCAGCTGCTCCTTTGTGGTCAGCGATTCATTGAGCAGCGAATCCAGATTGAAGCTGGCGTAGTAGCTACTGCTATCCAACTCGGTATCTGTTTGATTGGAATGATCGCGGGATATGCTCAGATTCTGAGCTAGCCGCTGCTTCTCGGCCAGCAAAAAGTCTTTGCCCTTGCGATATGAGCGACGCACTGCATCCTTTAGCAGACGATAGCGCGCCATCGTGCTCATGGATAACAGCTGGCTCTCGTTTGCTGGCAGTTCTGTTAAGCTGCTATAAGATGGCTTCAACGGCGGCAGCTGCTCTTGCTGCTGTGGTGTGGTTGGACAGCTGTGGCTTACAGTCTGCCCTGGCACCGACGGACCATCATTGATATCAATGCTGGGCTAAAATAAATTAGGCGCAAGGCAATGGTTAGCATATACTAAACTAAGTTGAAATGTGTTTGGCAAAGCAAAGAAGAAGCAAGCAGAAAGTGTTTTTGTCTTTGTTTATATCTAATTTATAATGTGTGATATAACTCTGTACAGGGATTGTTTTGATATATGTATATATACAGCGAAAGTGTGTTTGGCTATTGAGTATTAACAAAAATCTCTACCTTAGTCGTAAAGCGCTGCTGCTGCTGCTGAGGCTGCTGTTGTTTTTTCTTTGGCGTGCTCTGATTATCGGAAGATGGAGGCGGCGGCTCCAGCTGTACAGATCCATATTTAGTGGCTAATGAACTGCCACTGGCGTTGCGAGCATCGATCATATAGCCGTCATATAGTTCCACTGGCATATCATAGGAGACATCATCTGCAGCAGGATTAGCTCTCAGGCAGGTCTACCGAGAAAAAAAACGTAATTTTAATACAAATTTTATATTACAATTTTTAATACTCACATTTTGCACCTTTTCCAGTCGCACATTGTCATCCGGATCCAGCACCATTTCGCTGCGACAGAGATTCTCTAGGAATATCTCGCTGCGCTGCAGCGATAGCTCCGATTTGCTTAGATTACGATTCTTTTTAGGCGGCGAGTGCTGCTCGTTAATGTTATTTAGCGATTGATGCATTGGCAGCGTTGCTTGATTCGAGATACTATTCGAGTTGGACATGAGATATGAGCTCTCACTAATGGGCTCGTCTGGCAGTGGCATAAACTGAAAGAAGCTGCCATTCTGTAAGGATTCCTGTAGAAATTCTCCCAGTGCTCTGGGTGGAGGCACAGACTTTGCGGGCGTTGCCTTCGATGGCGTCTTGTTGGCCTTTTGGACTTGGGCATAGAGTGCACCGATATCTACAGGCGGAACAGGCGAGGACAAGGGTGTTGGCTCACTAATTGTTTTAGGCACTGTGGCCGTTGTTGTGGGCGTGGGCGTTGCTGTGGCGGTTGGCGTGGATGTTTGAGTAGACGTTGGCGTAGATGTAGGTGTTGGTGCTACTTTAAGTTGCGCTTCTGTACGCACATCAAATTGTGGACTGCCGCTTATATGCATGCAGTCCTCTTCAATTTCAGAGTAGATCGGTTCGCGTTCAAGAGTACGATGCTGCCGTTGTATAGTTGTTGAGCGTTGCAAACCACTGCTTGGTGCATCTATACAATCAGAACCATCCGACGGCAGCTCCACATTGTGAAATCGTTCCTCAGGCGTCAGACGTGTATTACCCTAAAATATGATCATAATTTTCCAAAATTACAATTAGATAGTTTCCTAATTAATTGTCCACTTTAGAAATATGTACTTGTAAATACATCAATAAATTTCAAAGAATTGACTCTTTCCACGTATTACGCGCGCTGTCAAAATGTTCGAAAACAATCGCATTTATCGGTTTGTGTGAATGGCAACTAACTGTGCTATGCAATGCGAATGTCAAAATAACATTAGTTTGCGGGACGGTCGCTGGCTGGCGTTGTTTATATATTTTGGTCGGAATAGGGAATCAAATTGCTTTACAGCATTCGCATTCGTGTAATTATATCCAATGTATAAATCCCCATTCCGACCACTAAGCATGAGATTTCAATTCATACGCAATAGTTTGCATAGTAGGCGCCAGCCAAGACAGAAAATGGAGCAACCCTACGATTTTAATCGCGAATGGACGCTAACATCAAAATATGAGGCTAATTCACTATCCAAAATAAAGTTGCTATCGTACAACATTCTCGCCCAGGACCTGCTTACGGAGCACATTTTTCTCTATGTGAACATCAAGCAGGAGTGGCTAACGTGGCGACATCGTTTACAGAATATCCATCGTGAGATTCACAAATTGGATCCGGACATACTTTGCTTGCAGGAGATGCAATTCGATCATTTGCCCATGCTGGTACAGCGTTTAAGGACCAGCAGTGGCAAGCGCTTGGAATATGTATATAAAAAGAAGACAGGCAGCCGCACGGATGGCTGTGCCATAATATACGATTCGTGCAAGCTGCAGCTGCTGAAGGAGCAGGCTGTCGAGCTCTACGATCCAAATGTCCCACTACTAAATCGTGAAAATGTGGCTATATTAGCCAAATTTCGACTAAAGCAACTAAACTGCACCAAGGACTCTTTTAAGGATAATGAAGTAATTGTGGCCACAACGCATCTTCTCTATAATCCGCGTCGTGATGATGTACGCTGTGCCCAAGTGAGCAAGTTGCTCACAGAACTACGCTGCTTTGCCACAGACTCGACTCAAAATTCAACGCCTGTCATTCTAACTGGAGACTTTAATTCGGAATTACATACGTCACCCATGCAACTGCTATTAAGCAAAGATAACGATCCTGCAGCACTTAATTTTGAGGCATTAAATTTCGGTGACTACACGGCCTCTACGCTGCAGAACGAGTGGATCACTGTCGACTATATTCTGCGGTCTATATGCCAGCAAACCCAGCAGAAGCTAGAAATATTAAGCGTTTATCGACTGCCAAGCATTAATTGCTGCGCCAATGTGGGCATGATACCCAATCACTATCTCGGCTCTGATCATTACGCGCTTGGAGCTATCTTTGCTCTGACATAGCATTTAAATGTCTTCCTAACTTCAAAATAAATGCCACCTAAATTTGTTGTACATATAAGTTATCGATGACAAACTAACGAAGTTCTCGACTTCGATCACCAAACATAACAGGACATTCGTGTAGAATGTTAGCTCGAGCTTACACTACACATTCTGCCATTTTAAATCATGATTCTGATTATTAGGCGTTTGATCACGCCTATATTAAACTCACCGCAAATGTACGAATGGCGCGCTCATCACTAGCTTCCAATTTGGCTCGTATGTTGCCCAGCAAGTAGCCCATTTTAGTGATGGTAACATCTTGATCTAGGTCCTTGTGAAATGAACGGTAGGTAGCAGCGGGCGCAGAATTAGTGTCGCCTTGAAAATTCAACTTGCGTGGGCGCTGTGCTCGCGGCTGCTTTGGTGGCTTCACCTTGCGTTCGAAATCAAAGTAGGGCTGCTCGGAGCTATCCTTGTAGTGAGGCTGTCGAACGGAGCTTGTTGTAGCCGTTGGCGTTGACTGTACTGGAGAATGATAGCTGCCCGGCGGTGACTGTGACTGCAAATCCAATTGAGATAGGGAGCTGGTCTGCACGCCCACTGTACACAAGCGAGGAGTGGGTCGACGACGTTCATTATGCTGCCGCTCCAACTGTTCTTGGTTGCTTTTCTTGGGCGAGACAAAGCGCAAGATTTTCTTTTTGGAATTATTCAAAAAGTTTTTAGACTTTTTGCGTAATCCTGTGCGCTGCTTGCTGCCACTCCAGGGCGTCAAACTGCGCAACTGTTCGCTCCAAATGAATTTCTGGCTGCTCTGCTTAGGCAGGCGTGGATATTTAATAGGCGTGTTCTTTTGCTCCATGTTGACGGCCAGATTATCGCTAACGCCATCAACTGTGTCCAGCGAGATCTTTGGCACCACCGGCACCTGCCAACCTATGCTAGCCACTTGTGGTGCTGGCTCTGGTGCATTAGTCTTGAACTGCGCCCGCTTAGCTATATCATAATTTAGCATATCATTGATTTTTGGCTCCGTCCAGCCGAGAGTAAAGTCCTTTATGGGCTTATCGGCCACGACATTCTTCTTACTGGCCATGTGTATATTTTTGGCATAATGTACGCCACGTTTCGACTCCACCACGCGCTCAATGTCACTCAGCGAGGGGCAGCTGGGCAATGGATGCACATGCATCGGCTTTTCAATTTCAGCTGTAAATGGGAAGCATTGATATAGAGAAACATAGCTATAAAGATCGTACAGTGAAAACTCTCTACAAAGAACTATGGCTTCTCATTTACAGAGTTTTCCCTATAACGAATAAGTCGACGTTTGTGTTACATACATTTTATTTCTACAATTTTAGTCGTATATTAATTTGGTATTAAGGAAAATGATTTATACTAACTACTGTTTTGGTTATACTATATATAATAGAGCTAATATAGCCTAACACCTTTCCATTAAAATTGCAACTCCTACTTACCTAATGGATAGGATTTACGTTTGCTCTTGACTTTCTGCAAGTTCTCTTTTTGAGCTGAAGGCAGCTGCACACCATGCTTGCGCAGAAATTCATCTAGAACACGCTCGGCATCCCGCACCGAAGGCGTTGTTGAGGTCAACGATGATAACGAAAATTTATCATCGAGACTCTGTGTGCTGCGGCGCGGTGGCTTTGGCGGAGGCTGCTCCATGTCGTGAGTTTTGAAATTCACCTGGCCCTGGGAGAGACGTTTCTGTAGAAGTCGTCCTCCACTGGAGCTGCGACGGGAACTGCGGCGAGTTGAATGCAAACTGCCGCCCGCTAGACTTGTTTGCTCCTCGCATTCCTCTAGTTGCGTCTCGTGTTCGCTTATGTTAGACAGTGCCGGCGCTGTGGGCTGATAGGTTACGGCCTCGGCTTGACGCATTTTGGGCGCAGCTGTCTTTTTCTTGGACGATGTGGCTGATGAAGTTGTTGATGTCGGGGTTCTAGTCGTTGACTGGCTGATGCCTGATAACTTATCGCGGTTAACGCGCACTTCGGATACAACACAATTGTCGCGCAGCTCCTGTATGATGTGTATGAGCGGCGCATTGTCGCCCACAGCACGCAAACTGCTGACCGCTGTCAAGGGGCTAGCAGCAATTGAGGTGTGCCCCGCAGCAATGACAGCTGCCTGTTTCTGTAGACTCCGTTTCGGCTGCTGTCGCTGATGCTGAGTGCTTAAATTATTGAGCGGCGGCTGTGCGACACCCAACTGTATGAGGAAACGTAGCATGTATTAGTATTATAAATATATGAATGAATATAAAATAAAATCTATGTAAAATTGAATGCGTTCATTAACAGACTCACCTTATTGCTTTCGGAGCGCTTGCTGCGTTTCTGCTGTCGCACGTGCCAGTCACGTGGCGGCGCAGTTGTCGAAGCGCAATCGCCACTGTCGCTGGTGAAGCAATAGCAGAAGCCGTTCTTGCACGGCTTGCCCTTGCGCTCTTGCGCCTTATTACACAAATTCTGGTTGATTAGATGCGCATCGGTTGTGTTGGCTGATGTCGCTGGAGCACCCTTTAGATCCTCGCCGCCAGCTGCTGGCATTTCGCGATCTCGACTGTGTGTGGAGACGCGTCTGATGCGACGTGCACGAAACTCGTTAATGCATTCCTGTAAACTAAACGAGCTAGTCGAACCAGATTCATCTTCCTCCTCCTCCTCCTCATCATCATCATCATCATTGTCGTCGTCATTGGATGCTGCGGCCATGCGTAGCTTTGGGTACTTTGGACCTGCAATAGTCTGTCGACGCGCTTTGTTTACATATTATAATATATAATATATTATAATTTTTACTCACTGTGGCCATTATCGTTTTGTTGTGCTAAATATTTCACTGATAAGGCTCTACAAACTGTTAGAAACCCGGGCACACTAACACGTTGCACGCTTTCTATTTTTTCTTTGCCCGCAGTTCAAAAGAAAAACGACGCGACGCTGCTGCATTTGAATTGACGCCGTCTCTCTTTCGTGCCGCTTTTCGCCGTTATCAGGCGCAAATAATGCAGGGCTGTGCTAGACGCACAGTGTCTCACACACAACAATAACCGGTTCTTAGCAGTCAACTTTGTTAGTATATGGCGCTAGTACTAGCTACAGATAATGCAATTTCTTTTTCCTAGTAAATCGTTATGAATAAAAATAAAATATAAATTTATTTTTAATTAAGTATATTTTTATAATTTTGTTTCACATGTTCGATATGTTGAGCAACAGTGGTCGCACAGTGTCACAGATTGCAACAGCTGTGTGTGAAACTTATTTCTAAAACAGCACCTACGACTGATATAAAATTGCTAGTTAACCCAAATAAATACAATTTCTTCTTTAATTAATTATTTATCTCCGGTATATCATGTGACAAATTTAATTTAGTTATTTTCTTTTGCTTATTGTAATACTGTGCCCACTTCAGTCACTGCGTTATGTTAGGCAACCCTGTCTAATAGCAGCAACAGAAACAGCTGACATTGTATTCGGCGTGTGGTTACGTCGTTTTTGGTTACGAAAATTAAGAAACTATAATTTCCACACCAACTGCAGCTGTATTACAATTTGAAAACAATTTAAAATGTCAAATAGTCATTTGTTTCTCAAATCCGGTTTTCCGCGCGCACCCCTACAAAATGGACTTGGCCGCTACGTCTGCCAGCTGCAGCGCATCACATTGAAGTTTTGCAAGAACAACGGCTCCAGCCGTGGCATGCGGTGAGCGTACATAAACAAATACTTACATTTCCACATATGTAGCTAATCGTAAATTGATTGATTAGTGATTTCATTGAAAACCATTTGGTGGACTTTGCTAAAGAGAATCCCGGCATTGTAGTCTATGTAAAGCCGCGCCGTCACCGCACGCCTGTGTTGGTGGGTGAATACTGTAAGTAGTCAGTGGACCTCAATATAAGATGAAGATATTTATCCTATATGCCTTTGAAACTCCTAGTAAATGGTGATCGAGAGTGGCTGAGCTGTCGCAATAGTACACAGGAAGAGATCAGCAAATGGATTGATCTGCTAAAGACACAAAATGGTAGCTCAAGTTCGCTACGTCTACGCAAAATGTGGCATACGGACGTACCATCCATACAAGGACCCTGGACACCTTTTCTGCTACGTTCACCCGACGCAAACAATCAAACCCTGCCCAGCGCTGAAGCATCAAAGCCGTTTGACATCCCACAAACGGCCACCGAGAAGCTTATCGAACTCTTCAAGCAACAGAAGCTGGAAGAAGGCAAAGCAGGTGATGAAATACTGGAACAAAAGCGAGCAGAGTAAAATATTTATGTAAAGACTTTAGTTGAGTTGTTTTATAATTATAATCGTTGCTTTTTATTGGGATAGTCAACAAAAGTTTTGTTTTCTAAACAAATAAATACACGATGTTTTAAAAGCCTAAATAATTATAACTTTAATCCCATCAATCTTATGTGCGACAATATTTTTCTATCTTTGTTAAGCGAACAGTTTATTGTCCCATTTAACAACAATATATATATATATATATATTGTGCTGCCAGCCATTTGTATGATATGTTCTGGGTATTTATATTAAATATCTATTTCAAATAATTGGGAATATCATAAATAATGCTTAAGGTTATTGAACTTCACGCCTTTGGCTCTGAAGGTCGGAATACATAATTCGAAATAAATATTTTTGTAAAAAGGCTTTATCAAACTGTTGAATATGCATTAAGCAATCTTCTTTATATCAATCAAATCTGTTTGTAGTTTGGAAAACTAACTTTTTGTTGTCCTGGAGATCAGCAAGAATAAATTTCATTACGGAGCGCTTTTAAGTACATGGATATATGCTCATAGTTCTATATATGTTTGATAAGTTCTTAGATAGCGAGTATATAATTGCATTTCAAAGAGCGAGTTTTGGAGTATATCAAAACAGACGAATAAACAAACAAGTATCAAATATTTAACTACACATAGAAAATATTTAGACAGACTTTCACATACGACTTATTTATACGTATTACAAATTACAAATACAATCAACGACAAATACATTGATGATAAAAAGCATTTTGCTTGCGTTTACACTTCTGAGTTTCAACTTTTGTTTGTTTGTTTGTGAATTCCTTTGGCAAAATGCATTTCTACTTAAATCTAAACAAATTGTTTTAACATTGCCTTAAAATAAATCAATCTGGACGTTTTTTCTTCTAGTTTTTGACTGTTACTTAAATAATGTTAATTGTTTAAATTGTGAATATCACCAATTCAATTTAAAAAAGTTTGTTTTCTTTTGCTTTTTGATGCGCGTTTGTCTTTTTTGTGTTTTACTTGCTAGTTGGTGGACTTAGAAGGCTCTTTTTTAAACTAACTATTAGTATCTGGTTGTTGTTTACTTTTCTTTTTGGTTTGATATAGCCCCTTTTTTATAAAGCAAATACAGTTTGACTTTTGGTCCTCCAACTCAAATATCACCCGTTTCCATGGCTGCGTTAATGTCAGTCACAATTTTGCCCATCACTTCGCGATATGGCGAATCCGTTTTGAAAGCCAGCTCCAATAGAGTCTCGTCGCCAAAGAAATCAAATACCTCATCAATGCGGCCAATGGATTTGTCTGTTAAATGTGACTGAACTATGGACTTGAGCGCCACTTGCGATTCCTTTATAGACTTTTGCAAATATGCCAAATCGAAGGTGAAGTCCACCTCGTAAAAGGAAATAATGGACAGTTGTGTGTTCTATAAAGGAAAAATTAATATATAAATCAAATATGATATTTATTTCGACTTTACTTGAAATTTTCGCTTAAAGTTCTCCGCATTTTGCAACTCCTCCTGGTTAAATTGATTATTTCGATTCAGGACACCAATTTTAATAACTATTTTGATTATGTTTTTAATAAGCTTTTCGGCTCGCGCTTTATTGCCCGTATGCAGTTTGCAAAGCCTATAGAGATTATCCAACAATGAAGCCGTTGTGCCGTCAATAAAGGTCTTTGCTATATTTTTTGTTGCCATGCGTGAGAGTATTTTCTTTTGAGCGCGTAACCCAATATCGTGCGACTTGAACACATTGTCCGCCATAACAGCTGCAATAGATGGTTTTGATAGGCATTATCTTATTTGAATTGTTAATGTGTTAGACAAAAAGAAAAGTGAAACTTAATAGCAAACTGAAAATCAAACCAAAGACGCAAAGTTAACGCTCTATATGCCATATATTACCTTCCAGATTCCAGTAGTCAACACTCCAGAGCAAAAGGCTCTGTCTGAAGCCTGCCACAGACATTTTGGAGCAGTTCTTTATTATTTTTTTTTTTTATTGTTAATCATCCAATTGCGAGCGTTAAAGATTGATAAAGATGTATACATTTATATATATAAAAACATGAGTAATTTCCACTGACATACCAAATATTGGGCACGCGTATCTTTAATGATAAAGGGCTGTCGCAAAGATAATGTTTCGGAGCTCTACACTTTTACAGCTACAGCGAATTGTGACTGAATTTCAATTCTTCTTTTCTTTCGCTTTTCCATTAGCTTATTCTAACGGCTTCTGCTGCATACGTGCTGTTGGCCATAAATGGAGCTGCCAGCCAAAAATGGGGCTCGGACTCGCTCGACCATTCGACCAATTTAATTAAGTAAGCACCCTAGACTCTAGGCTATATATGTATATACTTACATATATATATATGTGTGTGTATCTGTATAGTGTGTATGCATATTTGTAATGGCTAAAGGTCACGCGATATGCAATGATATGGCCACAAGGCATTGAAGGCGGACCTCGCATACGTCCAACTAAAGCTGGCTGAAGGACAAATGTGGCGAGCGGATGTGGTCATAGTGCATATAAAGGGAAATGCGGAAACGACGCGGCAGCTGAGAACACCAACAACAATAATAATAGCAAGCACAACAATCAGCGCATATGTGGTACAATTTTATCGAATACATATATATTTTATGTGGAACAGAGGTTTGTTGTAGTTATTGTTATTATTACACATCATGGGTAAGAGGGAGATGGAGTCAGCGGGAGGGGTGGGAACAGAGGGTGCCTTTTGTTGTATTATTGATTGCAAGACGCAAGCAAACAAGCCTTCCCATTCAGTTACACACTCATACACACACAGCTAAACCCAGTAGAACTTTGGCGCTCAATTAACAGTTAACTCACTCACTCACCTGTTAGTCTTCGTTGTTGTTGTTCTAGGTATCCTTGAGATATACTTGAAATTGTCTATGCGCGTGTGCAGCAGTAGCAGGAGTAGTAGGCTAATGCTATAAATATTTAATAAGCCAACGTACTGAGTATGTGGAAATAAGTGGCAGCGTTACATTTATCAAGGACAATTAAAAAACAACACGAAGAAAACAAAAATACGAAAGCGCTGTGTGCAGCAAAAACGACGCAAAATAAAACCTAGTGATGACTAAAAACAACGATAGCAAAATTCTAACTATTAGAGCTGGCAAACTATCGATAGCACTATCGATATATCGAATCTTCACATTTTTGCGCCACCATCGATATTTTTATCCACTATCGATAGGGATCGAAAATAACGCTCGCAGTTTGACACATCACTCGTTTTGGCGATTTGGTTATACGAAATTTATTAAAATATAATCCGGTATAAGCTTTTTGGTTAGTGGTATAGAACAAATTTGGCATGGACAAATTTTTGATCTATAATAACAAGGGTGAGTATTATTTTCCATTTCATTGTTAGAACCGTAAAACTAATTTTATAAGTATGTATTAACATAGATGGCGACATTTGCAATGTGGATCTTGAAAACACGGTTGCCAAAAAACCGCGCATTGGCAAATCTAAAGTTTGGCAATTCTTTACAAGAACTAATGATGGTAAATTGGCAAAGTGTCGTTCATGTGATAAAACGTACAAGATAAGTGGAAATACATCTAATTTATTCGACCACCTCAAACGTGTACATCCAACACTGCAAATAAGAATTGCCAATCGTTAACAAAATCGAGAGCTACGTAAGCGCAACATATGATTCTTCAATAAGAAATCGAAGTTGCAAGACTATTTACGCAAAACTAATGTTTGTGCCATAACCACTGACATGTGGACGTCTGTATCCAATGATGCATATTTGACAGTAACTTACACATTTGTGACAGATGATTTCAGTTTTGTTTTTTAAGTTAATATAATTTTTGTTATTTTGTTGAGTTTTCTTGTTAAAATTTGTTATTTTGTTATTTTTCGTTATTTTTAAATTTAAATGAAAATAAAGACGGTTTTAGCGATAGTATCGATAGTATCGAATTTTTTTCTAGAAAACATCGAAAATATCGAATGGCGCCACTATCGATAGTTTGCCAGCTCTACTAACTAATGTCTATCGATAGCCAATATTGAAGTTTCAGTGTTACACTGCTGGAATTTCAAATAATCAATGTTGATCAAATCAGGCGCAGTTTTCAAAATATTCTGCAATCGCGATGTAGTTAGTTAAGGCTAAATATTTTTAAACACATATCGTTGAAGCTTAGCAGTTTATTATAGACATTGCGAGTACTGGATTTAAGCACTTAAATTAGTAATAATTTGTCTTTAAATACTCACAATTTCAATTTCAGTGTTACCATGTTAAGATTTTGTTTTTATATCAATACTTCGATAAATTTTTATTAAGCCGGCGCCTTCCTCAAAATTGACTATAAACCAAATCATGATTGAGTTTTATTTTATATCTCGCAACCACATTTACGCAATAAGTTCATCAAAATGCTTACATCTAGAACAGCAAAAACCAGCATTGGCTACTCCTTCGGCTTATAGGGTATCATAAGGTTCTCTGAAAACGCTTTAATGCTATCCGGGCCGCGAACCTCTTTTTCAAGCAACGGTAGCTTAATAACATGGAAGTCCTCATATAAATCAGCAATCTGGTCAAGATATTTCTCCTGGATCTTGTAGCGGGATGCGCACATGCTACACCTATTATGCGATTTGTCTAAGAATAACAGTTGGTTCACAATTATGTTGTGAACATCGATGCCGCACTTGGTTAGCTCCTGTACCAGACGCTCCGTTTCGTATAGGGAAAAGAACTCGGCAATACAAACGCAAACAAAGGTCGTTTGATCCTAACGACAGGGAGTTACAAATATTAGATTTACGTTTATGAAGTTAATTAACCTAATTCTTACTGGATCCTTGAATTGTTCGTTGACCTGCGTTATGATCCGCAACATATCGTCCAACTTTTGTGACAGCGTGTCCGCATTCAAATCGGTCATACCCAGCATGGAGACGAATTGTGAGAGTAATGGTGCCAGCTTCATCTTGAGGCGCAGTAGCTTTCCCAAACCCCTCTCTACGACCTGTGGGAATGCGATGAGTCGCAGTGTGTGACCCGTGGGTGCCGTATCAAATACGACCACAGAGAAATTCATGCTTTTCACTAGCTTCATAACCTCGGCATAGCTCATTGCCTCATCGATGCCAGGAAGCGCGTTAATCATTTCTTGCATGACACCCTTGCTGACTCGTAATGCTTCGTTGTCGCCTTCGAAATACTCGTCGGGCAATTCACCGACTCCTGCATTTGGATCAATTTCCATGGCAAATAGATTGTCAAATCCATTTACCTTCGTCGGCACCTTGGTGAACTTTTGATCGAATGCATCGGATATGTTGTGAGCTGGATCCGTGGAGATGATTAACACTGATTCCCTTACTTTTGACAACTGCACGGCCAAGCTGGAGCTGCAAAATGTTTAATTGGATTTATCGAGCATAAAAATTGTTGTTGTTGTTGTTGCTGTCATTGTCATTGTCATTGATGACTGTCTCTGTCACTCACCTGCAAGTAGTTTTCCCCACGCCACCTTTACCACCTACAAATATCCATTTTAGAGATTCCTGTTCGACCAAGTTTTGTAGACTAGGCTCGAGGGGTGGTAAATTGTCAACCATATTGCGAAATGCCAATCGAGACACGTAATTTAGCGTAAAATTTTAAGCAAGTTTTTGGTTGCCGTCCAGGGGTGGAGAAATAAACCTAATATATATCGACTTTATGGGAAATCTACTTTTATAGCATGTTATCGAAAGTGTTGTGATAGCAACTATCAATAAGTGAAATATTTTATTAAATTATTTGATGAGTGTTTGAATAATATATCAATGAAACCCTTTAATTCTAACATAACAGGTTTTATAACTGATAGTTGATCTTTATCGTTTAAAACATGTATTTCAAACAAGGTGCAATTTCAACCATTTGGTATTTCTGTTAGGTGTGCAGTATTTCTGTTAAATGAAGTGAAAGTTACTCGATATATATTTAGTGTTGATTAAGTTACGTTACTCAGTGTTTAGCAACGATACGATTTACCGTTTTTAGCACTGGACCTCTGTGGAGCATTGATTTGCGTGTTTGCTCTGTGCTTTTGACTGTTAAAATGTGTTTGTTTTGTAATTAAACTATATTAGTTTTCGTGTTTGAAACAAAAAATATTTATACTCGCACCCATTTGAGAACCATTAATGAAACCGCAAATACTCAGTACGTGTGAAAACAGTGAAAAGTTGCGAACCGAAAGGCGTGGGTTCTACCAATACTAGAAAATAGAAGCAAAGCAAGAGATTAAGCGTGTCCTGTATGTACATATGTGTGCGTGTGCGCCTTTAAGATTTTTGGCTCATATGCCCAATTTTGTTGTTGATGCAGTTGCCGCACGATAAATATTAAGTAAGCGAAATACGCGATTAATTGCAAATCGGATTCAAAAATGTGTGTTTAATGTGAATAAAAATGACAACGGTACAATCACACGCACACAAACACTGCCAACAGCAAATCTTCGCCGACATCGCAGCCGCACCTACGTACATACATATATTGAGATAGTGTGTGTGTGTATATATTATAGTGGGTGTAGAGATGTACGTAGGCGCAAATGAAATCAAATAAAATAAAATACATGTAATGAGTGGCAGCGTTCCATGCGATAATTAAATAAAGAATTGTTTAAATAAATAATCATTTTGTACAAGGCAAATACCGATACACACGCAGAATCAACCATCCAGCCAACCAACATATGTACGTATGTACTCTCACACCTATATACACACACACACCACAAGAAAGGCATAGAGAGCCAGAGTGAGAGCGAGAGAGCTAGAGAGAGAAAGAGGGAGAGAAAGAGGGAGAGAAAGAGAGAGACACAGAGAGAGAGAGAGAGAGAGAGAGAGAGAGAGAGAGAGAAAGCACGGTGCCAAAAAGGAACGTCAAAAGGAAGAAGCAGCAGCAGCAGCACACAGCATCGGCGCGTTGCGGGAAGATTGAAAATAAACGTGTAGTAGAGAATTTTTGAAGCACAATCCACACATATACACATACACACGCACACACATACGGCAACCAACCAACCGCCCACTGCCGCCGTTCTCCCCAGCGAACATACATACAGACAAACACTCACACACACACGCCGACACACATACAAACACAGAGACTCGTATGCGCGAAAAGAAGTGTAAGCCGTGCACAGTTGCTGGTGTTGTTGTTGCTGCTGTTCCTGTTAGCCGCTGCCGCTGCCACTGCCGCTGCCGCCAAAGGACGACAGACGCGACGGCGACGACAACGACAACGCCAACGACCACGACCACGTCGACAACGACGCAGCAGAGGACGTGTTGTTGTTGCTGCTGTTGAAGCCAACGCAAATGGCAGACCCTCTAAGCGGGCCCTGCTTTTGAGACATGTCGTAATGGCCAGAGAGGTAAGTGAAATTTCTTGCGGGCTAAGCGAAATGCGAAATGCCAAAAGTGGGTAGATGCCGGCCCACACACATAGTTATGCATTGCCTGTGAATTAAAATATTATACTCCCATACATACATACTGTTGTTGCCATTACTTCTAACATAAAACGGACTGTAACAGTAACATTTCTCTCCACTACGAACCTATCATTTCGATTTACAGTTGCTTCCCAATTCCGGCTTGTCTTTACTCTCCGCTCATTTGTTTTCAACTTAGTTGCTGAGCTGTGTTAGCTTTGGGGCTAAGCCCCCGTTAAGCATTTAAATGTACGTATGTGTCTGTGTATGTGTGTGCGTATATCAATATGCGCGCATGTGTGTATGCATACTTTATGCAGTTTCTTCATTTCGTTTCGTTTTCCTTTGCTTTGCTTTGCGGCTGAGTGAATAGCTTTGACCCAAATAACTGTAATACACCCTACTGGATGCTCACATGTAGCTTTTGTTAATGCTCACCGTTTTTACGTTTACGTTACATATTTTGTTTTTGTTGATGTTTATGCTCAATGTGATCTATGTATTGTGTAGTGATGCAATATATTTCGAGTAGCTAAATTAACAGTAACACACACATATGTATATATATGTATGTTTATTTATGAATTAGCGAACGACTTAGCAGCGTTGTGGACATGACCTACATGTTAATTACATCGCTGTTTAATAGAAATCATATTATTTTGGACAATATGTAACTGCCAACCTCTTTATTAATCGAATTTCTATATTTATGAAGGAATTCGAGAACTAATTTGCTTTTTGCATTTAGAAAATACTGCTTGATTGCTCCATTCATTTATTAAACACGCAGCTGTTAACATTTTGGGGTAAATGTAAATGTGAGCTTTTCTTACAGCTGGCAATGCTGTGCGGAGAGCATAAGGGAGAGAGAGAGAGAGAGAGTGAGAGAGAGCTGCTGCAGCACATAGAATTGCATTACTATTGTTTTCGTGTTACAAGCACAATTTTTATTTATTTTTTTTATACAAAATTACTTTAAATTACATTTTAAAAAAATATAATGAATGTAATTTTTTTTAGTTTTGTTTATATTTCACAATACTTGTATAGCATACTTTTCAGCGTAAATCTGTACAGCGCACTGATTTTTTTTTACTGTTTGCTGCAGTTTGAAAAATTAAACAGATTAATTCAAAGGATTGATTTAAAATAAATGTTTACCCACTGCTCTGCTTTGCTTTAATCAACTGCTGCAAAGCGGAGCGGACCAAATGAAAATGAAAGCGAACCAATAGCAACCTTGTGCAAGTTTTCACCATGCTCACACTGTCGCTCTCCCTCTCTATCTAACTGTGCACCTTTATGTGCATGTGTGTATGGGTATATGTGTGTGAATGTATGTTTGTGCCTAATTGACAGAGCTTCTGGCATTTATGTATAGCTGTGAGCCTCTGAATCCTGAATACTTGTGGAGCGTTCGTGTGTGCGCGCCCGTTTTGTTAGCTGTTAGCTGTGTTAGCTTTAGCGCGGCCTGATTATATCACATTGCGAATGTAGGCCAAAGCACAGATGTTACTATCAAAGGAGAGTGTGTATGTAAGAAAGAGAGAGAGAGAGAGAGAGAGAAAGGGAGCAATGCAACGCAACGCAATGCACAGTGCAGTTGAGCAGCCTACGCTTTAACATTACAATTACTACAAAATACGCATTAACAGAACCCGCACATACACACATACCCACATGCATATATATTTATATATTTGAAATGCGCTCACGCGAGCTTTGCGCTCTCATTCTCCATTTATGCGCACAACCTTCGCGCTCTCTCACTGCACGCTGCAGCAGCAGTAGAACTTTAACAGTAACAGCTGCTGTTAACATAACAGAAAGAAGGAGCATGCAAGCAAGCAAGCAGGCAAGCAGGCAGGCAGGCAGGCATGCATGCATGCAGTCAGGCAGGTTCAGCAGTGTGGCCAGGCAGCCAGCTACAGCGAGCAATGATGCTACTTTCGTTAACGTACACAAGCTACGCGATTCCGCTGGCACATTGTTGAAATATTAAATTTTTAACTGGGTGTGACAACTGCAACAGGGGCAGCAACCGCAGCAGTAATAAAACGATCAATTTTAATATTACAATAAGAATTCTAATAAGAAACGAAATAAAAAGTTTGTGTTAAAAAAGAAGAAAATAAAAATTTAAAAAGTGTGCCACAAATTGCAATCAAATCGAAGGCTTAACGCACCTGGCCCCAGCCTCAGGCTTAGGTTCAGCCCCAGCCCCTTTGGCCCCTATCCTTCTACGACCCCCCACCAAATGAAAAGTCGGCGGTTTCAGGCGCTCGCAAGTGTAGTAAAGTGAAAGTGCGAAGGTCAACTCAACTCTTCGACAATTCAGCCCAGCTGCTGCTGCTGTGGCCCATAAAAGAAAAGGAGAGAAAGAAAAAAACTAAAGCTTCAACTAAAACTAAAACTAAAACTATTTCTTATCGAAGATAACAATAATTCATAATTTAGTGTATCTTTTACAAAAAAAAAATTTAAATAACAATTTTTATATTGGTTATTGTTTTTGTAAGTGCGCAGCAATTTGTTACGATTTTTTGTAGCCTTACGCGACGAATTTTCCCCCAAATTGCATTTAAAAAACAACTACAATAAAACGCGTTCAACTTAGGAGTAAGCTTATAAGCATTTGTAACGTTTTATAAACATAATTTTCTATAAAACCCAAAATAAAAAATAATAATGTGTGTGTGCATTTTATATAACAATTTTGAAATCAACAAGAAAAAATAAGTAAACCTACAGCTATATATTTAACATAACGAAAAGTTCAAACTGAATGAGAAATGTTAATTTGTGTTAATGTTATTGTTGTCAGTTAATCGGATTGTATCCAATTGGACAGATAACTAATCAGAATCAGCATTAAAGTGGCTGGCAAAGGTGAAGCGAGCATTTGCAACGCCACCATGTGGTCCAATGCTCTGTGCACACTGGGCGTGACAAAGCCTTTGTGCAACTGTTTGAGCATCAGGCAAGTGGCTGCAGCAGCAGCCGCAGCAGCGGCTGCCAATCAGAATGCTGGCGCAGCCATTACAACGGGACCGACGGCGGCGACAAATGCTGCAGTCGCAGCGGCAGCGGCAGCAGCTGGGGTAAACCAAAGATAATAACTAATTACCGTTTAAAGCATATCTATCAATCAGCAGAGCCAACAGCAGTACCCACCCCCAAAACGACCCTCTACAATAGTAGTAGTAGCAGCAGCAGCAGCAGCTGATGGCCATATGGCAGCAGACTTGACCTATCCCAATGCAGCACACATACAACTCTATCTCTCTGTCTCTCTCTCTCTCTCTCTCCCGCTCTCGCAGTTTTGATGTGTGTGTGTTACGCTGATTACAGTTTCCATACAAACTGCAATTCCAATTGCAATTGCAATTGCAACTCGAGTGCCAACTCCAATTTGACAAAAGCAAACTTTTCGAGCAAATGTCCAATAAGCAAACGTCAAAAAGTATTTCAAGTAATTTTTCATAGTTTTTTCTTTTTTGTTAAACTCTGTTGGCTACATGCTATAACTTTTATATGTGTGTGTGTGTATGTGTTGAATCGAGTATGTACTTGTGTGTGTGTGTGTGTGTGTTTCTCTGTCTCTTCATTTTTTCTTGTTATTCAGCTCGTGTGCTGCACTCGTTACTGGGTCACTGGAGCGCCACACTCATGTCCTTGCAATATATTAAACATGCCTTCTGCTGCTGCTTCTTCTTCTTTCTTTGTTGTTGTTGTTGTTCTTATTTGATTTTGCTTTCAGTGAAAGCTCTGTTAACTAACAGCACACTGTTATTGCACAACAGCTGTGCTCGCTGTTAATATGCAATGGAGACACCTCAAAATTTTATTTGTTGATGATGTTAATTGTGAATTGTTACGTTTACCTTTGCTGATATATAAATATGTCCATATATATGTGTGTATATTTGTGTGTGGATATGTGTCTGTGGCCTAATGTTGTGCAGATCAGCTGCAGCTGCTGCTGCTGCTGCTGTTTGAACTGTAGCTGACAGCGGCCTTGACATTTGCGCCCTTTTTTTAGCGACTGCAAACCTCAATTAGTAGCGTAACTTATGACGCTGCTCAGGCCTGCCACACCCACTTGTCATACACTCACCCACATACACACACAGGTGTCACACCCACGCCCAAAAAACAACAAACATATGTGTGTGCTTACATCTAAAATCATATATATACACATATATAGAGATATATAAAATATTATCTAAACGATGTTTTTAACGACGCTAAAATGTACCTATATTAAAAATTAAGGTGCGACTTCTCTAGCCTTTGCTCTACTTTTCTTGATTAATTTACATATATATTTATGTTTTATAGCCTCCATTAAGTCAAGCCCATATTTTCTTTGTGCATCTTTCACTAATATTTGATTAGATTGAATTTGATTAATTTGTGTCATTTAGATTTGTTTATTTTTGACAAGTTAAGTTGATATAGCGCTTGGTCAAATGAAGATTTATTGACTTTGTCTGTGCTTTATGCGTATTGTTGGGTTAGGTCAAGCATATCTTATCAAAGAAAACAACAATTATTTCAATTACTTAATGCTAGAGACGTGTACAAAACGTAAATAATGTTTACTTGTATTTATTTATAGTTTATTTATAATTTATAGAATATAGATATAGAGTTTCTCTCTGCCCAACCAAAGACTCCTTCCATTTGCAAATGCTAATAATGCTTAACTCAACTTATAAAACCCGAGTTCTAACTTTATTTTACCTCATTTACCAACTGAGAAAGCTTATCACTGATTTCTAATCAATTCGTTATTGAATTTTGCAGGAGTCTCGCGGCAAGCGACCACTAAAGATTTGGGACAGTTGGCGAAATGTGCGCAAAGGCGTCGTAGTTGGTACATTCGAGGAGTTATTGGTGCGTGGGAAGGATAAATTGGGGGTTCCTGCCTCAGAACCCGTGCGCGTTGTTCTGGAGTGTGATGGAACCCAAATTGAGGATGGCGAATACTTTCGCACCCTGGCCAACAATACGGTACTCTTGCTGTTGAGGCAGGGCGAACGATGGTATCCAACGGGCGTGGATGTCATAAAGGCTGGTTAGTGAACGTTGATTTATGTATGTATTAATAAATATACTAATCAGTTTATTCTCTAATCTCTCAGCTATATCAGCTATACCGAAAATCGTCTGTGAGACGATCCATGCACTGGAACTGCACGATGAGACACCATCTTGGAAGATTATGGATAATAAAGGGCGTGTCACGGTCGTACTGCACTGGGATCAGCGCCAGGGTGGTGGAGGAGGTGGAGGAGGAGGTGGTGGCGGCGGTGGAGGAGGTGGTGGTGGAGGCATGTGCATGGGCGCCGGCCTGGGCAGCAGCAACGGGTTGCTGTCGTCCGACAAGTACTCGCCCTCGAAGAAGGGCCTCTCTGCGCAAAGTTCGCTGGACAACAAGTCCGTGTCGTCGCAATCCTCACAGCAACGCTATGCCAGCCCACAAATAACGGTGATCAGCGATGAGGGCCCGGCTAGCATTTACCATCCTGGTGGCGTTGTCCTGCCGCCAGGCGTTGTGATACCTGGCAGCGGCAGCAGTCGTCGGCTATCCAAGCAGGGCGGCTCCTTCGATAGCGCCGTCGGTGCTGTCCATGTGCATACGCCAGAGTGTGCACATCATGCCCATACGCCCAGCCGGGCGGGCAGCCCGAGCACGACGGAATGTGATTTCCATTGCTGTGCACTGCACGAAGAGGGACGAAAGATAGCCGTGCACAAGAGCGTGGCCACGTCACCCATACAGGATGGCAGCAGCAGTCCGCAGCCGCAGCTGCAGGCGGGGCATCAGGCGACGCTGGCGATGTCGTCATCGGTTATGGATCCTATGCTAGGCGGTAACGGCAGCATGCAACGACGTTCGTCGGGCGCCAAGGGTCATGTACGATTCCTGGATATTGCACCGGAACGCGACAGTTCGGAGAGTGAGACGGAGAATACGGTGATGGAGGATGATAAGACGACCACAGAGAAATTTCTGCTGTTGATCGATCAGCTGTCTGTTGATCAGAAGCGACATCTTAGCATCAAGGACATCGGCATCATATTGGAGCGTCTCAACTCCAAAATACTCGATGTGGAGCGTTTGGATCGTGAATCGGAATCAGATGATTGCTACAACTGGACGATAAAGGCGACAATACGCGGCGATGCGCTGCGGGAACTGGGCGTCATCTACAATGGCAACTACTATGCCATATCCGAGCATCCTGGCTACAAGGAGGAGCTCGAGGAGAACGGCGAGGAGGTCGAGGAGGAAGACGAAGAAGATAGAATTTAAAAGCAACAACAAAACCAAAAAACAACTACATAAATTAACATTAAATTACAAATGGCAACATGAAAAGAGAATGGTCTCATTAATAAGTGCATTTTAGACAGGACACGCGCCACGCCCCCCGCAACCCACACACACACACACCCAAACATCCAAACACACAAACAAACTCGTATAAAAACTAAATATGAATTATGAAAATGAGAATTAAGAGTAAAAGAAAAGCCAAACGAATAAGAAAGGCAACAGCACATTGTACAATAGTGAAGTAAGCAACAAAGTGAATAACAAAACCAAACAAACACAAACAACATTAACATAAAGGATATATATGAAAAACAAAAATGAGATTAAGGATAACAAATTCCAGCAGCCAATAGGAACGAAAATGTTTTTTCGTAGCATTTAGCGAATTTGTCATTTTGGCTCCCCAAAAAGTTGTAAGCGATAAGCGATATAGCACACATATATGTGTATATGTATATGTATATATATATATATATATATACTTAAACTAAAAAGGTATTTCTGTTATTTATTTATTATCATTATCATTATCATGAACATGAACATTGCCATTATGATTATTATAATTATTGTTGTTATTAATTGAGTTGTGTGCCAAACAGCCAAACCGCATGCCTTATTTAGTTGTAAAAAGATGAAGAAAAGTCCCCCAAAAATGCATAACTAACTTTTACCAATTGCTAAACAATGAAACAATGGCTTGTGGGTACAGTGAAAACTCTATAGACGAACGGCAAAAGAGAGAACTATTTTTTTAAAAATTGAATTTATGATGGCTTCTGACACAAAAATCTAGCGAAAGCTCCACATTTTTCTTTTGATCTAAATTAAAATACCTGAACATAAATATTGTGTCTGACAAACTTTTGGACCACCCTCGTAAAGTGAGCTAGAAAACTTGATTAACTTATATTACTAACAAAATTGGTTTTGTATCTGTTCGTTTTGATCGGAAACATATCTTATCTGTGCCGTTCCAGAGAGTTTTCTGTCTAACATATATATATATATATATATACAAAGATTTATCTACATATATAAATTTCTAACAAGGCCAACTACAATCAGCTCTAAGCGTGCCAAACTGCATGCCAATGTATGTATATATATCACTATATATATACCTATACATATATATATGTATATATATATATATGTGTCTGTGTATACTTTGTGTAGTTCCTCAGTTGTATTCCTTATAGAGCACATTGGTATATTCCTATAGAAAAGAACCCGATATTTAATTGCAGTTGCTTTCCATGGCTTCCATATATGTTGTTTCTATTCATCTATTAGGCTATTATAAGTGAAGTGAAGAAAGTGAATGAGATAAATGAAATGAATAAATAAGAATAAACTTTCCCTCTCGAATCAGCATTTCAAAACTGCCGTTATTTGTAGTGTTAAAAGAAACTCGCGCACAACCAGCCAAAAGAAAAAAAAAAAAAAAACAAAAAAAAAACACAAAACATTTGGCATTAAAAACACTTAGGTCTATATGAAAAGTGGAAAATGATATTGAAAAATGCAAATTGAAACTGAAAGTGAAACGAACATGCATGAAATGATCATCAGGCTAAATGATGATGACGTAATTAACTGTAGTTAAACTAAACATTGTAGCGACTAAATAAGAAAGAGCAAAGCAACTTAAGAAATCACCCGAAATCGAAAAAACAAAAAAAAAAACAAAAAAAAAAAAAAAAAACAAAGAACATTTTATATAGCAATGAACACATATACATACATACTCACATTCACACTCACTTCTACACCTATACCTACCTTTTATGTTCCTCTTTTTGAATATCAGCGTGTGATTAGAGTTTACAAAGGTATGTCTAAATGGAGTATAACATATTACATACAAATGAAACACTGCCAACAACAACAACAACAACAACATTAAAAGAAAAGAAAAAGTAAAAAAAAAAAATTGTTAAACAATAATGAGAATGTGCCCCTCAATTCATTTGGATCATCATTCATATTGTTCCTTGAGTTTTGTTAGAGTGTTCAAAGCAGAAGAAAAAAAAAAAAAACACAATACAGAAATTATTAAAACACGTTCAGTTCAGGAGAGCTTAGAATATATATTGAGTGTTCCGATAAGCGCTCATAATATCTGTGCTAAATTCCTAACACACATAAAAAAAAAAAAAAACAAAAACAAACAAAACATTTTCAATCAACTATAGCCCCGTGCTATAGCTAAAGTAATTCCGTTAAGCTGTCATAGCTAATCAGCTATCGCGTAACGCTCGTCGTCTGATTGTGATGAATTATGCCCTGACTGCGGCACTACATTTGGCACACATATAGTCGCTCTCTGCTCTATATAGATAAACACATAGAACAGAAGTGTGTGTGTGCTTCAAATCGAATTGATAATTGATTACAAAAATTGATAATAAATACAACAAAGAAAGTTAGCAGAGAAATATAAATAAAATAAATAAAGAAACAAACCAAAAATAAAACAATTCACAATTAGTAAAGAACACAAGAAAAAAAAAGAAAAAAAAAAAACAAAACGAATTCATTAGCGTTGTTTTAATTTATTAGTAAGTCAACAAAAAGAAGAAGCAGAAAAACGTGCAAAGAATGATATAAGATATAAGATGATGATTAAAGCATGCAGATGAGCAGTAGCCGAAGAAGAAGAAGTAAAATATACATATAAACAAATTAAAATAAACAAATAACTATACATACTCAAAAAAACAAAAACAAAAATAACATTTGCATTACATTTATAATAAGAAAACTCTCTCATAAAAAAAAAAAATGAAAAGAAAAAAAAACTTCAAAGAACTTTCCATACCAAAAAAATACTGAAAATACCGACTTCTTCATATAAACTGACTTCCATAATCATAAAAGAGAAAACAAAAGAAAAACAAAAACATTGTTAACACTTCTAGTTAAGAATTGCGCTTAGAACCAAAGTTTATCATTTAAACCATTTATTTTTGTTTTATCTAGAAGACATATATCTTAAGATATATCTCCAACAATTTTGTTCTAGTTTAACACACACACACACACTCACACAATCCTCGACTTATCTTTTAGCCAATCCATAATTGAAGAAAAGAAACGTAAATCCGACTTAACTTTAACACGTAACACACTCTGTATAAATGCAATCAGTTAGATTTATAAGATAACAAATCATATAAGAAGAAAACCCCAAAATGAAAATCAGTTAAGGAAGAGCGAAAAAAAAGTATATAAACACTAATGCAGAAGGGAAAATCGAAAAAGAGTTGTGGAAAAACGTGGCCAAGGCACAAAAAAAGAAAAATAAATAATTTAAAAAAAAAAAAAATAAAAAAGAATATACGTTACATTGTTTTAATATTACAAATTACGAATAAATTGATCAATTAACATATATACAAAATAAAAAATAAAAACAAAAAATCACAAAAAAAAAATAAGTGAAAAAAAATGGAAATTGTTTTTATTAATTTTGTTAAAAATGCGAATAAAAACTTAATAAATAAACGAAAAAAAAAAAACAAAACAAAACAAATAAAATAAAATAAAATAATATATACATATACACAAAATGAAGAAGCAGAGTAAAGTAAATAAATAACAAGAAAAACAATTCAATTAAAAAACAAACAAAACAAAGTTTAATATGCAGAACAAACAAACAACAAAAACAAAACATTTGTTCAAAACGTAAATGTAAAGCAAACATAAAAAAAAAACCAAAACAAATTAAGGAAAAAGGAGTAAAAAAGTTATTATAATTATAAAACACACACACGTACTGCATGCATACAACATTTAAAACAAAAAACATGCAAAAAGTCTAAATAACAAATACTAAAAATCAAAAAACAAAAAACAACATAAACATTCATAACAATTGGACTAAAAATAAACATTAAAAAAAAAAAAAAAAAAAAAAAAAAAAACAATAACAAAATTCGATTACAAGAACATGAAAAAAAAAACAAAAAAGGTTATTTATGATGCGATTTAAACAATAAAATGAAAAATAAAAAAAAAACAAAAAAATTTAAACAAAACTTGAGTCAAATTTATTCTTGAGCAAAAACGGAAGCGAACTCAGGGTATTCACACTTGAGAAAACAATTTATAAACTTAATTATTGCACACAGAAAAACAACAAACTTTGTTTAACAAGAAAAACCATAAAAACTTGACTTTCAACTATACAGTACATATAGTATATACATATATTTATATGCATATAGTATATGTATATTTGCATGATATTTAAAAGTTTATTGGCACATTTTGCGCTCATTGAAGTTTTACGTTTTAAGTACAAAGCACGCGACTTATTATGAACATATATATGTATATATGTATGTAGATGAGCGTTGAGCACTTGACAGTTATATTAGAACCGCGTGACTTAACTATATACACATACATATATAAATAATTTAACTGTGTGTGGCATAAAATGTTGCTCGAGCTGCACTTTGCGACAATTACTTGAACAAAAAATGTGACGAAAGCTTTATCGCTCACAGACACACACACACACGCACACACACCCTCTGATACACAGTTGTTATATAGTATATGTAAACATTATTCAGCAATTTCACAATACACACATATACATACATATATATAAATATCTAATGTTATTCATCATTTGCTTAGTCTGTTTCTGGTTCTTGCCAGACAAACGTTCAATGGATGTTTAGGGCTACAATTATATATGTAGACAATACATATAGTATATTTACATATCTCTTTTTGCTTTCTATCTCTGTCTCTATATATACATTCTGTTCGTTAATTGAATTAAGTAAGTCACTTATCAGACGCGTGACTAATAGCTAATTGTGTGCGTGTGTGTGTGCCTCGATTAACCTTACAATGTGCCAATACAATTGGTTTTGTTATTGTTTACTGTTTTGGTATACATATGCTTTAGTTTTTTTTTTGTTTTATAAATTTACATCTGTGTTTAGGAGTTGTATATCTATGTGTGTGTGTGTTATGTATATGTGTATATATTGTCTTTATTCGTTGTTTGACTTACATAGTTTAACAAGTGCGTCTAAATACATTAAGTTAGTTGGCTTGATTAGGTTTTAGGTTTTAAGGGCTAAGTATATAATCACTATAAAATGAAGGATGGTTTGCGTTTGTTTGACTGACTGATTGATTGATTGATGATGGTTGCATGCCCACAAACTGGGCGCAATTTAAGGAAATTCAAATGTTGCACAGCATCCCTGCCTCTGCCTCTGCCTCTGCCACAGCCACTGACTGTATCTCTTTCCATGTCTCAGCAAGGCGTTTGCAGCTTTGTGCTGCTACGCGTAAACTTCTTCAGCAGCTTGCTGCTCCATTTGTTTGAGCGCTTCTTATTCTCCGAATAGGTGGACAGATTGGAGTTACTAGCGTTCAGTGTGTTCTGCTGTTCCTGCATATTGATGGCACTGACTGAGTGCGCATGTCGTAGCGGCTTGCCGGGACTGCCAAAGTTGAGCGTTAATTTTTGCAAGATTTTATCTTTGCGCTTGATTTTGAGTTCGGGCAACGGCGCCGTTGTATTGCCCGACATGGATTTGAGCTTTGTATCGTTTATATTCCAGTCAGATAGATCTGTTACGTCCGCATCGTTGATTAAGATGCGAGGCGTTTCCGGCTGAGGAAGCGTTTCAGTTACCGGCGGCCTGTATTAAGATTAAAACAAGATTAACTCCGTATTCAGATATTAAGTTAAGTCGAGCTATGCTTACGTAAGCTGCTGATTGGCACTGTATATGGACGCAGCATCCACATCTTGTAGAGAACGTGCTAGCTTATCCCAGAAATTGAACAAACTCGACGTATCCGTATAGTTAACATGCGTATAAATAGCCAGCGTCTGGGGTATAGTCATGTTCTGTTTGTACAATATCGGTATTATCTTGCGTGTGTTGTTCTCTGGAAGTATTTTATACATTTAGCACTTGAATCAACTGATTATCTAAGAGGTGATTACCGATTTGCAGCTTTTGCGTAAAGTTCACTAGATACGTGTTCTCGCGACTCTTGAGAAATTCCTCGGTGAGCACGACGATTAGATGATTACAGCGCGTGGCCATGAACTGTGACAACTCGACATGCTCGAAGGGCACGCCCAGCAGCAGATCCCTATGCCTCAAGAAGAGCTACCAAAATATAATTTTAGATACTATATGTAGATATATACATATTTATATAGATTGCCTTACCTTCAGATTGTAGGGCGGAGACTCTAGATTGTTCATAATGTCTGTTGCATGCTCAATGTCCGCCTCGGCGTACAGCACACAGGCATTGTAGCGCGGCAGCGGCTGTCCGTTTTGCAAGCACTTCTCATCATCGATGCTCAGCAAATTGACATCGCGTGCCAGACTATTGTTGTTCCGCTCCACACACTTGACAGTAGGCGTGGGCGTCAACTGCTCTAGCTGCTGTTGCTTTGTATTATAGCGGTTCGTATCCTTGACTACGAAGATGTAAAAGGAAATAGATTTACTACCTCAATCTCTCATTCTACCCCCTCTTTTTATGCTACCTACTTAGATTCTCCTGTATATCATCGCGCACATCCCAGCGATCGATGATGCCCAGATATTGCTCTAGATGTCCCACCTCAGCCGTTTGTGGATTATTCTTGATCCAGCTGTTGAGCACCAGATCCATGGGCATGTTGGCAAACTCGTCCACATAGTCACGTTGGCCGGACAGCGAGGCAATACCACGCCAATCCCGCTCGTAGCCCTCCTCGGAGCGCAGCACCTTCTTGCGATTGAGCATGCATGCCAGCTGACGACGCGTCTCGGAGCTCAGCTCTGTCAGGGGCGTACGATTGAACCCGGCTGTGGTAATGGCGCCCGCGTTGGACCCTTCTGGCCCCGGCATCACCATATTCGGATAACGATAACGATCCACCCGACTGACGTCAGCGGGCGTTCGGCAATAACTAAGTGAATGGTTATGTGTGTGCGTGTGTGTGCGGCATACAAATTGAGGGCGCATTCGCATTCGCACTTAGCTTTTGGCGCTTGGACAATTGCAATAATTTGTCACAGCACTTTTGTTGTTGTGACTGTTGTGGTTGTTGTTGTTAGTCTCGTTTTTTGTCGCTTTGATATTTATCAGCCCGTTCGGGTTATCAGTTAAACAATAAAACTGAAAAGAGTTGCGCGTGAGTGTGTTAACTGTTTTCGGTGTTTGCTGATGCTTTTGTTGTTGTGAGAATTGCGGGTGGCCGCGGCGAACCGTTCAGGAACGGAGTAGAGGGGGCGGCAGGGGGGCGATCGAACGCACTAAACGGCCGTGCGCGAAATGTGCTGAACTGACCTCGACGAGCACCTCGCGCCGCGTCACCGAGCACAGCTACAGCTACAGCTGCTGTTATTGTTGTTGTTGTTGTTGTTGATATTATTATTGTAGCTGTTGTTGTTTATCTGTCTGCTGCTGTTGCTGTCGCTGCTTTTTGATTGTTTCACCCCTTGCGTCAAGCCCTGTGCCTCTGTCTGTCTGCGCAGAAGATTTTGTTTTTAAATATTTTTACAGAAAGTCACACACGCAAACACTCAGGCTCGCACACATATACGATCACGCGACAGTTGCCTAAAAACACAAAAATAAACTCTATTTTATATTGATATTTTTATTTTATATATTTATATATTGCTTTTTTATATTGTGCCGTGCGCGACTTGCTGCTTGTTTTACTGCTGTTGTGCTTCTGTTTTTCTGTTTCGTTTTGCTGCGGCTAGTGACTGCGCGTTGTCGTTGCTCGAATCGTGTTTGTTTATTTAGTTTGTTTGAATTTTTCCTATACGTTTCCCGAATGCTTTTGTTTAGTTCGCGTATTGCAGTTTATTTACTGCACGTTAATTGCTAATTAATTTGTGTTGCGTTTCCCCATTTTCTGCGCAACAGGCTATTTGTTAGCGTTGTGTTGACTCGTTCCGAATAGCTCCGAATAAGTTCGATCGAACGATACACTAAACTTGTGTGAACTAAAAAGACCGTGACCGTTGTTCATCTGGTTCTCTGTTAAATAAACACCTTACGCTATCTTGTCAATCTGCTTTATTGTGATAATGGCCCCCCAGACCAGCTGTTATTAACAGTGCTTGCTAAGTGCTTGATAAGTGTGTTCATTCATTTGCTCATCTCTAATGGTTCAGTTTTATTTATTGTCGATACGTATTTGAATGCTAAGCGAAAACAGTTTCTTTTAGTTATTTAGAAAATTTGATTCAGTGTATCGATGTGCGCGCGCAAAGTAGTTCAAGAACTTTGAATTTTTTACATGTGGAGCAAAACTGTTAAGTTCCTGGTTCTCTGCTAAATGTTAACTGATGTGGCAGCACCAAAACATGACGCGCCTAATTTGAATTTGAAATTTCAAAAAGTAACTGGTTCAAATATTATATGAATAGTTAAATTAATATGTGCTGATTTTAAGCTTTTAAGTTCTACTTACATCCAGTTACCCCATAACAAAGAAAACAAATTGTATATCCATTTAAAAATTCCGTTTATTTTTCCATTGATTTTCTTCATTTTTGTTCAAGTTGATTCGTCGCATTTTCAAGAGTTTTGGTTTTTTTTTTTTTTTTTTTTTTTTGTTTTTGTGTTTGCTTCAGTTACAAATACTGATATACTAAACAGGTGACACAATTTAGCTGTTTGTTTATTATTTAAATTTAATATTATTTTTACTGCTTTGTTAGTTCAGAATTCAACATTGTTTGATGAATAAAACGCGGAATGCATTCAAATGTTTGATTTTGTTGTATTTTGTTTTGTTTGATTTGTTTGTTTTTGATTTTGAGCAACAATTAACAGTTAAGTTTGAATTCTTGCACACATTTAGTTATTAAATTGTTTGCTGTTATTTATCAGATATACATACATATAGGCTGCGCATGTATTTAACTAATTGTTGAAGACTTTTCCATTTACATTTACGCATTTGTATTATTGTATTTCATTTTTCCATTTTAGTTTTGTTTGTTTTGTTTTTAATTACAATTAAAATTTTGTTTGTTATGCTATTTACATTTTCTTTCAGTGTACTTTGTAAATAATTGCTTAAATAGAGTTCGTTTTACACTTTATTTAATTTTAGGTTTTTTTTTTCTTCTAACAAATTTTGTAGCCTCAAATTTTTAGTTTGTATTTTATTTTATTAATGCTTACTAAGTAATTTTTGTTTTTGATGCAATTTTTTGTTTTTAGTTTTTTGTTTTTATTTTTGATTTGTATAATAATTCAGCTTAGATTTTTATACACTTAGCCAAAGGTTTTCTTTTTTTGTAGATTTGCTTTTTTATGTTTTGCAAAAGTTTTAATTAATTTTTCTGTCTTACATAAATTTATATATATATATATTTTTTTTATCATTTTCAACTTATATTAAATGCAATTACAAAGTACTTTTTTTGTTGTTGCGAAATTCCATTTCATTTTCCAAAAACAATTTCTCGTGTTATTCAAGTTTGTTTTAGCTTTGAAGTTTTTTGTCCTATTGTGTGTGTGCGTGTGTGTGTGTGAGTGTGTGTGTGTGTGCATATTTATTAGTTGCTTTAGAATTTGTAGGTTTTAGTTCTGGTCCTGTTGTCAGTTAAATTGATTTACGAATGCAAATTCGAACGTATGTCAGCTGCTCTGTGTGTGTATGTGTGTGTGAGTGAATAGGTATATATTTGTGTGTGTTGTCTCTGTCTCTTTGTCTTGAACTTTGTCTATTAACATGTTTATTCATTAAATTGTTGGCTCTACTCACATTTCGCTTTGCATTTAACTAAAAATAAAAAAAAAAAACAACAACTTTGTTTTGCTAATTCAGTTATGCGATATTCAGAATTTGTTTGAAATTTAAAGCTTTCCATTTACTGTTATGTTTCAATTGTTACTATATGAACTCTTTTTTGTTTGTTTGCTTTGTATGTTTAAATAGTCGCTAGCAGTTAACATTATTGACATCGATTTTTATAGTTTAATTCATAATTTGTTAGCAGCTCTAACAGCTGCCTCCTTTGTCAGTTATACACAATTTAATTTAATTTATTATTAATTTAATTGTTTTTTTTTTTTTTGTTTTTTCTTTATTATTTTTTATATTTCTCACTTTCGATTAGGCACAATCTTACACAAAAATTCGAGCTGTTCTTTTTCTTTTATTTCTTCAACAATTTGCTTTCCCTTGTTTCAATTCATTTTTTTATTTCTTAAATAAAAGAGACAGAAAGTTTGAAGCAAAAAATTATAATTTTTATTTAGACTGCGCCTGAAAATCAGCTTCTTTTTTTTTTTTTTTTAGCTCTTTGCGGCTGAAACCGATAGAATGTGCATATATATATACATATAGATATATATACTATACATAGTACATATGCTTTAAGCTAAATGTTATGGAAATTGGCAACAGCATGGCTAAGCACACACGTACATTCACACACACACACATTCGCATTTAAATACACAAAGAAAAAGCCAAATTGAATACGCTCGATTGAAGCTGTTTGTAGAGAATTTGCATAGCTAACAGCTGCTCGCAAAAATCATACTAGTATATATAAATATAGAGATATATACACATATTTGCATAATATTTATATACATATCTCTCTCTCTCTCTCACACACATACACAGAAATTTTCTTTTGCTTTTGCATTGAACAGTTTTTCTTTTATTTTCTTTAATTTTTAACTTAATTTTTTAAGCTAAATTTTAAAATTAATTTGACAACAAGCTCGTTTTGCACTTAAGTAACTTTTTGTTTTGTTTTTTTAAATATTTTTGTAGTAACTAATTTATTAGGCTATACAACAATTATTTAGATGCCTTCTCTACTAACTGTTCTCTATCTCTCTCTTTCTCTTTTTGGCACACGCAAATTAAATTGTATCTAAAACTAGTTTTTCCTCTTTCTTTCTCTTGTTTTTTACTGCCGTTTTAATACTTACTTATAACGCATTTTGTTTTTATTATTATACTGAAAATTGTTTTCCATCTTTTTCCTAGTGTGCTTCTCTGCTCTCCGTTTTTGTTTTTTTGTTTTACTTAAGACTTACAAAAACTTTTTTGTTGCTGCTGCTTTTAACGCTTTGTTTTTATTTTGTATTTATTTTTTTTACTTATAAATACTTTCAGTTAACAACTTTGTTTCAGATATACATAACTATTGAGCAACTATTTTTTTTATTTTATTTTATTTTTATGTTCCTTCTTTTATTTTGTTTTTCCCATCTGTACCAAAAGCGCTGCGCAAAAGTTGATCGTGGAGGGCAGAAAGTAGAGTTTATGCTGTTGGCTGAAGTTAGTTAATAAAGAAAATTAGGTTGGAAGTGAAACCAATGAACAAACTAACTAAACTAGCGAAACCTTTTGTTTACCATTAGTTTATATACACAGAAAGAAAAACAACAGCAGGTTGCATCGGTATTAAATGACATTTGTCTTTCCATTATGTCAAAGTATAGGGTATTTGTTTCGAATTACTTTGGAAAAAAAGAGCAAAAACTATCAAAAGAGTAAAACAAAATATTTTAAATTTCATAATGTAAAAAAATACAAATATAATATAAAATATAATATATAATATACATAAATATTAAATAAATTATTTACTTTATTTTTCATATAGGAATACTTTTTGGACTGCCCTCATATATTATACTAAATGAATATCATAAAACATAACTTTCACTTATGAAGGTATTTTCACAGCTCTCTTCTTCTTTGTATACTAGAGCTTCAAAATGTCTTAATATAAATATTAAAACATAATGCTAAATGAATTTAAGGCGTTCGCTTAGCTCTCAATCTGTCTCCAGTCCACATTTCTTGCATTTTTAAATTACTAACTTAATATTCAAATAAATAAAAAAAATAAATTTATTTAGGATTTCTTATATTGAAAACTTGTTTCTAGTTGAAGCGCTTTGGCATTTGGTGCGACGTCGACGTCTCGACGCTGGTAACAGATCGTAACACGTAAAAATTACAGTTTTACATTTTTCTTTAGCATACATGACAATAAATACATTTACAATGCAATCGAACCAACTTTTTTTTTATAAATAACATTTTATTTATTTATTTTTTTTTAACTGGATCACTTTTTTCATTTATTTTTATGTTTTTTCTTTGACTAACAATCTGCTAAATACACGTATGTTTCATTTGTTCAATTATCAAACAAATTTTATTATATTCTCTCTTTAAGTTTTTGTCAATAGTTCTTTTTTTTATGAGCTAAATAGTTGTTTTTATCCACTGTAGCTTCGCTGCGTCTCCTCTAATTGTAGTTAACAAAGAGTTTTTGTTGCTTTTGCTTTTGCTTTTTATATTGTGCGCATAACTTGTTGAGTTTGAGTGGGGAGTTTCAGTGTTGAACAACGCCAGTGTTGTTGAGTAGTAACAGCAGTTGAGGCACATCAACTACTTTGGCCTAAGGAAATGCTGAAAAGCGTTTGTTATGGAAGCTGCACTGGCTTGTGATGCTGCTGTTGGTGTTGTTGTTGCTGCTGCTGCGCCTGCATTAGCAACTGTTGCTGTCGCTGTAGATTCAATTCTGTCATATTCTTCATCATGAGCGTGCGTTCCAGATTCTCTCGCATGCTGCGCTCGTTCTCCTGGCGAACTGCTCGAGACGAATAAAAGAAAAGTGATTAAAGCAAATGTTAAATAGTTGTAGAGTATGCAAATTATATAGAAATATATATTATTATATGCATTATCTAATGGAACAAGCTTATTTGGGCACATTTCACAATTTGGTGCTTTTGTTGCATTTCGTTTAAACTGCAGTTGAAGTAAATGCCTGTTGATGAATTCTTAGATATAAACTTTCATCAATCCAGACTATTTACTTTAAGCACAGTTCAACAGTTTATACGCGATATCCGTTAGTTGGCCACTTTCAGCGTCCGTTGCCGTTTCCGTTGCCGTTTCCGGTTCCGGTTTATCGATAACAATATCATATTTGGTTAAAAGCAAACTTTTCGACCCAGCGCCCCCCGCGCTGTCGTTTGTCGCTATTGCTTTTTGCTTTTGTGCATTTTACAGCACTTTTAATTAACGGCAAACAACAAAATTGACATGCGCATGTGGGCGTGGTCGCGCGTCAAGAGTGTCAAAAATTTGTTTGCCAATCAATCATACACAGCATCGTCTGGGTGGCGGGCAAATGGGCGAGTGGGCGTGGCACCCATGTCTGGTCTGTTGCTTTTGATAGTTTGCTCTATTTGTGTCTGTCGGCCCGCACTCTTCTGTTTGCTGTTAACTTTGTTCTGCATATTGCTTTTGCCTTTGTTTGTTGTTGTTGTTGTTTTTTCTTTTTTTTTTTTTTTTGACAAAGATTCGAGTTGATGTTGCAACACAGTTTGCTGCAACTGTGGCACGTTGTGCGCTGTGTGATGTGTGTGGTGCGCATCTGCCTGCAATACGTAACGCTTAACCCTGTCCTGAAGACCAAAAAATTTAATTAAAAAATACTTGCCCTAAATTGCAGACACACACACACACACACAAGCATGTACATGCATGCACATAAACACACACTCATACAATATAACGAAACAAATATTCAAGTAATTTACGAACGCTTTTATTTAATTGCAAAATTAGTTATTGAGAAAGATAAGAAAAAAACAAAATTAATGAAATGCCAATGAGTCGACCAAACAAATACCCAGTAAATGTGAAAGGTAATTATTTAAAAGAAGCTAAAAAGAAGTTAGGAAATAATACAGAAATTAATAATGAGCAATTTACTATGCTATTCCAATTCCAAGTATAGTAGTAGGCACAGCAGTAGTAGGTGCAATAGTAGTAGTAAGTAGTAGTAGTAATAATAGTACTAGTAAGTAGTAGTAGTAATAATAGTAGTAGTAAGTAGTAGTAGTAATAATAGTAGTAGTAGTAAGAGTAGTAGTAAGTAGTAATAATAGTAGTAGTAATAATAATAGTAGTAAGTAGTAGTAGTAATAATAGTAGTAGTAAGTAGTAGTAGTAATAATAGTAGTAGTAGTAAGAGTAGTAGTAAGTAGTAATAATAGTAGTAGTAATAATAATAGTAGTAAGTAGTAATAGTAATAATAGTAGTAGTAATAAGTAGTAGTAGTAATAATAGTAGTAGCAAAACTAATAGTAACTCTTAGCCGAGTCTCAATGAGCTGCAACTATTTGCTCTCATCAATAATAAATTTATGAAACTCATAATGAACTTTAATTAAAAAGAACTCTACCAATTGTAAAAAACCCAATTGACTTAAATATTACCAATTGTAGCTATGAATTTAAGGAATGTTTCATTAACAGCTCATTTGATTGGCATTTATATATCTTAAAATACCAATTGAAATGTTAATTTTATATATCTCTACGAACATATTAAACTTTTCTCATTTGTTGTTAAACTTATCAATGGAACAAATGATATTTAATTATTTGTTTTTCTGAATTTTTGTCATTTTAACAGCTCAGCCAAACTCTTTTTATAAATCAGAAATATACAGGAAATTAAGCTGACAATTAAAAATCCTTTTTTTTTAGTCTCACATCCAAACTTTCTCAATGAACAGCCTTACAATTCAATGGAGCTCTTTGCCATTGCCCATGATTTACAGGGTATTAAAAATAACAAATTAAATTTAATATGTGCACACGCCACGAGAATACGGCACTTAAAAAAAAAAATTGTCGCTGGGCCAAATGGACTCGCATGTGTTGGCAGGAAGAGAGGTGTGAGGGCATGTTGGCTCAAACAGAACTCAAACATGAGTTTTGTAAAGGATCACGTGGTCTGTGGTCGTAATCCTTGTCCTGTTGCACGCAGGCGTAGGCGCAACGTGTTAATGATGACAGAGGCGCAGTGGGAGCGGAGCCAGGGGCATTTGGCGGGGGCCGGGTCCAGAGGTGGGTCAGGCACAGGTGACGCTGCGGCTGGTTGCCTGCCATTATTCACTTGGCAAATGCCGCCACAGCTGCCGAGTACAATAGGGCGCGCAGTTCATATGTGTGTGCATGTGGGTGTGTGTGTGTGTGTGTGTGTGTGTGAGGCTATTTGAGACCAATTAACATAGAACTTTCCCACTGGTAAACAAGTTAAATTGTTAACAGCCATTATGGGCGCTCATAAATGCCGTCGTGTAACTTTTCAGAGACTCACTTTGTCTCTCTCACTCTCTCTCACTCTCTCTGCGGGTGTGTGTGACCAGGTGCGTGCGTGTGTGTATGTGTGTGTGGGTGAGTTGCTTCTTTGTGTCTTTCATGTTGTTTAATTATAAATGCGGCGTTGAAAGCAACAGCAGAGCCTGTGGCTCCGCTGCTCTGGCTCTGGCTCTGGCTGTGGCTCTGGCTCCTCCCTTGAGCTGCCGCCTGCTGTGCTGCCTGTGCAGTCACATGACGGATGAAGACCGAAGACCATGTAACTACAATGTAACTAATTAGTTTCCTGCCGCCCAGTGGGCGACTGGACAGGTTGATGAAAATTTAAGAAGTACCAGCCAGCGGTTTGGGGTCGACTGTTACTGCTTTACTCGCAAATTGAAATTATTGATGTGCGGTTTCCCCTCTTTTAGGGCTTTTTGCTGCGAATCAAACTTATTTCGGTCGAAACGAAAGGGTCATTAAGTTATTCAAATTGAAAATAGAATAGCAGACAGCATAATAAATTGTGAATAGTCTTTCAAGTTCTATTGAAAGGAGGAAGTGCACGTAATGCTTACATAATGCTTGACAAAACATTTAAAATATAATAAATTAGTAATAGAAATGTGGGGCAAAATCTAAGATCTTTTACGGTTCTCAACTGAATGAGAGTTGGTTATTTTTATTAAAAATTATTTAACTTTATGAAGTTAAAACTGATTTTGCTTTAAATGTTTCATAGCAAAACTTGTTGCGACTTTTTTGTAAAGTCTTCCTTCATGTATCTCTGCCTCTACCTAAATCTTTCTTTAACTACCTTATCTACTTTTTGCTTTATTTACATTCTTCTTCACTCTTATCTTCTTTCATACATCTTCATTTCATTCAGCATCTACCTTGATCTACATCATATTTTATCGAAATATTCTCTTCATTCATTTATATCTCTTCTGCACCCACACTAAAGTCGTTTCCGAGTTGACATTTTATCAATTGGCCATATTTATGTATAAAAACTGTATAAAGACATTAATTTTCGCATCAATTTACTTTTTCGATTAATAAATTTTCCACTATCTGGACAATTCAATTGAGCCGAGAGCTTTAATCAAACATATTTATTTATTATTATTTTTCATTTATTTATTCAAAGCCCACAATTGTTGTTGTCTCATTCTCCCATTCTCACGCTCAATTGAAATGAAATGGAAATTTTAATTTCTCACTCGACATTTGACGGCAGTTTGGTTCAATGCGAGTAATTGCAACGATAAACATAATTATAATGATAGTAATAATTATAATTACATATTATTTTTATCACGATTGCAAACAATTTTAATTGCGTGTAAATGAGGTTTACGTAGCGCTTTGACTGTTGATTTTGTAATGTTCGACTAAAAATTAAACAAAGCTCTTTTTTTTTTTGCATTTATTAAATATGCATTTTATTAATTAGTATTATATTTGCAAATATTCCTTTCATTGCAAATTCAATTTATGAATTGTGAGCTTAAGCTAAATAAATAATTCCGTAAGTTTCCTTTTGACTGCTGCTGCCTAGTTTATTGCAACTTTTAACTTAACCCTAACTAGTTGAACATAACCTAAAATTTGTCGAAAAGAGAACATAAAGCTATTCAAATATATATCAGTTATAATTATCAAAGCTCTTAGCAATACTATTTGTCCATTATCAATGCCTACAGCCCAAGTTCAAGCGAGCCTAATCTCATCCCATTCAGGCAATTAGAAAAGTTGCTAAAGCATCGTTGTTTACTGCATCTTTCAGCTTAACCTCAATTAGCGGAACTCAAGCTCTATTACACTAAAAGCGATTTTCTTATCCTCTTTTCTCTTTTCATATCCTTCAATTTTTCATGCTAATGACAATTAGTCTCATTGTGGTATTTCAACATAGTCTCATGTTGAACTACATAAAATGTATGTTAATGAGCTGTTAACTTAGTGCTAACATAAACTCAGCCCTATGTTAAGGAGCTGTTAAATAAGTTGAATGATTTCTATATACATTTAACAGCTCAAAGCAAACCCTAACTTGTTTCTAGTTCTTTTAACTATTGCTATATCATTAATTTTTGTATTCCTTATCAATTTTCTCTAGTGTATTGCAAAATTCGTCTTGAGCTGCTTTTGCTTGGCTTTTATGCTGTTCCTTTTTCTTTTGTCATTCGCTCTGATTACGTTTTCATTAATTTTGATGGCCATTATTTGTGTATAAAAATGAAAGCAGCCAAGAGACATATATCTTTGACATTGCCATCAGAGTTATTCTACTGTGTGACTGTCAATTTATTTGTTTGATGCGTTTTGTGGGGCGTGGCTGCTGGGGGCGGCTGTTACTAGTTGTGGTTGTTGTTGTTGTTGTTGTTAGTATTTGACTTGGTCGCGTGGGCTTTTTCACAGAACATTTTGACAAGGACGTGAAGCCAACTGAGCGGGCAATGTCACCAGCAGCAACAGCAGCAAACAATTGCTGCCAGTTGTTGTTGTTGCTGTTGTTGTGGCTGTTGCTGTTGCACTCACTCACGCGCACATGAAAAAGTAACCTAGTTTCATGTTGTAAACGTAAAATTACGACTGTGTGTGTGTGTGTGTGTGTGTAAATAAGCGTGCACGTCTGTAGGCGCACATACATACGTACATATACTGAAATGTATGTATGTATAAAAAGGATGCCAGCCGTTACCGTGGCTCACACACATACACACGCGCACGCACACAAACAAACAAACACAACTATTAAGTGAAAGTATAAAAAAAAGTGAGCATGATAACAAAAAGGTCCTTGCAGACGCAGCATCCACTGCCGCACGCTTGGCCAGTAAGTCAGTGAGTCAGTCAGGCAGTCAGGCAGACAGGCAGACAGACAGCCAGAGCACATTGTCATTGTCTGTGCTTGGCTAAACACACACACACACACACACAACAAAACACAACACAACAGAATACACACACACACACACACAGACACGCAGTGCTGATTAGTTTGGCTGCTGCAGTCAGAGCCACAGAGCCACAGAGCGAGAGCTACAGCCACAGTCATTAAAGTCGAGGTAAGCATCATTTTTTATAGCCAACGCATGTGTGTGTGTATTTTTGCATGTGTATATGCATGTGTGTGTGTGTGTGTGTGTGCTATTGCTGCTGCTGGTGTTTGCAAGTCAGTTAGTCGCTTAGTCATTGACTCAGTTATGTAATGCACGAGATTTGCTCAGGCTTTTACCAGCTCAATTTTCATAAGTCAGCATCTGGCAGCTGTTCATTGGGGAAAACGTAAAGGTATTTTGTGTGGCTTTATGATTCCATATGGGAACTTAAACTGACCCACAAAACACCAAGTCTAACTGCCTGCCTGCCTGCCGTCCGTCCGTCTGTCTCAATGTCTGTCTGACAATGGAGCCATTGGGTCCATATTCCGTTTGCATTTGTGCGTTAGCCAAATCAAAAGGAATTGCAAAATGGGAAACCAATTGCAGCCAATTGGGCTCTGTTTCAGTTTGTTAAGCAGGAAATGTATCGTAATTTAATTCTATTTTGTCATAGGTAATGTAATGGATTTGGATTAATATAATACATATCATTAGCAATACTTATCATGATATCGATAATTTAATTCTAATATATATATATTCTTTTGCAATTGCAGTTGACAGTTGGCATCAAACGCATTTTGAACACATGGAGTTAAAAGCTTGGCGCGTTCAATGATTTCTAGTAGATCTTTTTAACCTCGGTTATACCATACCAAGGTTATAGTCCTAGAAACCTAAATGATTACATTTCTGATCCAACAATATGAATGTTTTTCTTTTCAGCAGACAATTTTACATTGACTATTGCCCATACAATGATTTCCAGTCGACCGACATATGCTTGGTTATAACATACCAAGGATATAGTCCTGGAAACCGAAATCTAACGGGTCATAAGATCCACAAGTATGAATGACTTTTCCTTAGCGAACTTTTAACTGAGGCTCGTTTCCCTTAATGCTTCCCAGTCGATTAACATATCCTAGGTCATCAATACTTGGGATATAGTCCTGGAAATCTAAAGGACTAATTTGTCCACATTTATGAATGTTTTTCTTTCAGGTAACCTCTTGTATTGTCTATGGGAAATTCGAATTGCAATTCTCTTGTAAGACGATTTTACAAATTGACCTATATTATTTTCTACTGAGTTTACATTGCATTTGTATTCGATCTTGACTGCTCACTTCAATTTTGACCATGACTCAGCCAATCAATTTTAACTCAAAGAGAGGCGATCTGAACAAAGAATGTGCATGTAAAGTCATATAAAATACCAGGCGCACAGAAATGATTAGCAGGCAGCTGTATATTATTTTATGTTGAGTTAACATTGCATTCTACGTTGACCATGACTCAGCCAATTAATATTTACGCAAAGAGAGGCGATCTGAGCAAAGAATATGCATGAGAATTCCTATAAAATACCAGGCACAAAGAAATGACTAGCAGGCAGCTGTATATTATTTTATGTTGAGTTGACATTGCATTTGTATTCGACCGAGATTGCTCACATCAATGTTTACTCACAGAGAGGCGATCTGATCAAAGAATATGAATGTAAACTCATATAAAATACCAGGCGCACAGAAATGATTAGCAGGCAGCTGTATATTATTTTATGTTGAGTTGACATTGCATTTGTATTCGACCTAGACTGCTCACATCAATGTATAGTCAGAGAGAGGCGATCTGAGCAAAGAATATGATTTTAAAGTCATATAAAATACCAGGCGCACAGAAATGATTAGCAGGCAGCTGTATATTATTTTATGTTGAGTTGACATTGCATTTGTATTCGACCTAGACTGCTCACATCAATGAATAGTCAGAGAGAGGCGATCTGAGCAAAGAATATGAATATAAAGTCATATAAAATACCAGGCGCACAGAAATGATTAGCAGGCAGCTGTATATTATTTTATGTTGAGTTGACATTGCATTTGTATTCGACCTAGACTGCTCACATCAATGTATGTATAGTCAGAGAGAGGCGATCTGAGCAAAGAATATGAATGTAAAGTCATATAAAGTACCAGGCACACAGAAATGACTAGCAGGCAGCTGTATATTATTTTATGTGGAGTTGACATTGCATTCTACGTTGACCATGACTTAGCCAATCATTGTTTACTCAAAGAGAGGCGATCTAATAGAGGAATATGCATGCGAATTCCTATAAAATACCAGGCACACAGAAATGACTAGCAGGCAGCTGTATATTATTTTATGTTGAGTTGACATTGCATTTGTATTCGACCGAGACTGCTCACATCAATGTTTACTCACAGAGAGGCGATCTGATCAAAGAATATGAATGTAAACTCATATAAAATACCAGGCGCACAGAAATGATTAGCAGGCAGCTGTATATTATTTTATGTTGAGTTGACATTGCATTTGTATTCGACCTAGACTGCTCACATCAATGTATAGTCAGAGAGAGGCGATCTGATCAAAGAATATGAATGTAAACTCATATAAAATACCAGGCGCACAGAAATGATTAGCAGGCAGCTGTGTATTATTTTATGTTGAGTTAACATTGCATTTTACGTTGACCATGACTCAGCCAATCAATATTTACTCAAAGAGAGGCGATCTGAGCAAAGAATGTGCATGTAAAGTCATATAAAATACCAGGCGCACAGAAATGATTAGCAGGCAGCTGTATATTATTTTATGTTGAGTTGACATTGCATTTGTATTCGACCTAGACTGCTCACATCAATGTATAGTCAGAGAGAGGCGATCTGAGCAAAGAATATGAATGTAAAGTCATATAAAGTACCAGGCACTCAGAAATGACTAGCAGGTAGCTGATTATTATTCTAAGTTGAGTTGACTTTGCATTTGTATTCGACCTAGACTGCTCACATCAATGTATAGTCAGAGAGAGGCGATCTGAGCAAAGAATATGAATGTAAAGTCATATAAAGTACCAGGCACACAGAAATGACTAGCAGGCAGCTGTATATTATTTTATGTTGAGTTGACATTGCATTTGTATTCGACCGAGACTGCTCACATCAATGTTTACTCACAGAGAGGCGATCTGATCAAAGAATATGAATGTAAACTCATATAAAATACCAGGCGCACAGAAATGATTAGCAGGCAGCTGTGTATTATTTTATGTTGAGTTAACATTGCATTTTACGTTGACCATGACTCAGCCAATCAATATTTACTCACAGAGAGGCGATCTGATCAAAGAATATGAATGTAAAGTCATATAAAATACCAGGCGCACAGAAATGACTAGCAGGTAGCTGATTATTATTCTACGTTGAGTTGACATTGCATTTGTAGTCGACCTAGACTGCTCACATCAATGTATAGTCAGAGAGAGGCGATCTGAGCAAAGAATATGAATGTAAAGTCATATAAAATACCAGGCACACAGAAATGACTAGCAGGCAGCTGTATATTATTTTATGTGGAGTTAACATTGCATTCTACTTTGACCATGACTCAGCCAATCAATATTTACTCACAGAGAGGCGATCTGATCAAAGAATATGAATGTAAAGTCATATAAAATACTAGGCGCACAGAAATGATTAGCAGGCAGCTGTATATTATTTTATGTTGAGTTAACATTGCATTCTACGTTGACCATGACTTAGCCAATCATTGTTTACTCAAAGAGAGGCGATCTAATAGAGGAATATGCATGCGAATTCCTATAAAATACCAGGCGCACAGAAATGACTAGCAAGCAGCTAAATATTATTCTACATTGAGTTGACATTGCATTTGTATTCAACCTAGACTGCTCACATCAATGTTTAGTCAAAGAGAGGCGATCTGATCAAAGAATATTAATGTAAAGTCATATAAAAACCAGGTGAAGAGAATAGAGTAGCAGGTAGCTATTTTAAATTGAATTAAACTGGCACTTTCATTTAATGTGGAACTAACATAACAGTGTTATTTAACATTGCGTTATCAAACAATGTTATGCTATTTGACAGCGAGTTAGCTGAAAATGTTTAACTATGTGTTATCATAAAACTGTTACTTAACAGTTTGATAACATAACACAGCTAGTTAACAGTGAGATACCATAATACTGTTTCTTAGCAGTGAGTTAGCGAAGTTATTATAGGTTTACAAGGACTACATATATTGTAAAATATAGACAAGTATATGATAGTCCACAATCCATTAAATATGCAGACAAGCTATGGCAAAAATGTTTGCAAGTATAAGCAAAATTCGCCATAAGTCAGTCGATTGCTTTGGAAAAGAAATGTTCATTGTTTTTATTGTTAAGTTCAATTTACAATGCAGTATTGGCAAACTTTTTCAGTAAATTTTAAATCAATATTACGAATAAGTCAGTTGAGTCTTGATTAATGTTAAGTACATTCTGAATATATAGGCATATACTCATGATGTAAAGTAATATCCCATACTTATAAGTGAATTGCATATTTTTTGTTGACAATCATTATTTTTAATAAAATGAATTTAACAAACGAAAGCAGATGACATTCATGACTTACATATTTCACTTCGAATATTCCAGTTATTTAATAATCATGCTGTGAGAAGGCTTTTATGTAAAAAAAAAAAAAAAAATCCCAAAAAAAAAAGCTGGAAATTATGATTGACTTTTGTTATCGTTTCTGGTAACAAAAATATGCGACAAATATTTGATGTACGACAATAATAATTGATATAAATTTGATATGGAATTTGATTAACAATTAAGGCACATACTTTTGCATTTCAATTGATAAACTAAGGCTGAGCGCGTGTCGTGTTTGTAGCAGTGACACGAGCACGGCCAACTCTAAAGATTTATCAATATGTTGCTTGATTTTTAGTATTGGTAAATTAGTATTATTTTCAATTGCACTTTTTTCACTGGGTCACTGAATAGTTCACACAATAAAATGGAAATTTGCAATGAATCGAAAAGAGAAAATAAAACTTGAAAAGGCATTGCCTACTTACAGGCGCGTATTAGTATGTGTTTATCTTTTCAATTGCGATTCGCAGGAATTGTAGCCAATTGTTGTTGTTGTTGTTGTTGTTGTTGCTCCTGGACGTCGTTGGGCAATTTGTAAACTGTTTTGTTGTGCTGGCACTGTAGTGGAAGTGGACAATCGAACTGGCTCACAATTACACGCACGCACACAGAGAGAACGGGGCACAAGAGACATGAAGTAGTAGCAGTAGAAGTGGAAGAAGAAGAAGTAGAATTGGTAGTAAGCGCAGCGGAAACGGAAGTGAAAGCCGAATATAACAAACAGGAAACGGCATTGGGCCAAAGGCATCTACCGATTGTTGCTATCGCAGTTGCTATCGCTGTCGTAGTTCATGATGGTCGCATGCCCGTATAGTGCACGGGCGTATCCCTGCTGAACGAGTGCGGCTTCTTGCCGGACTGACTCTGGCCGGAGGTGAGGGTGACAATCAGCACGAAGACGCTGGCACAAACCAAGCACAGCAGCACAGTGGCCAGGACAATGCAGACGATCCGCTTACGTTTGCGATCCGCCTCCTCATCCTCGTCCGTCTCATCGCTCAGCGATTTCTTTTTGAGCTTATGCGAACCGCCGCTGAGCGAAGCCTTGCGGCCGGCCGCTAGCTTGTGATGAAAGGGACGCAGCACCTGAGCCGCAAAGGCGGCATCCGTCAGCTCCTGTTCGTAGGTCAGCGAGGATTTGCGCTCGAACGAGGGTCGCTTCTCCTCGATGAAGGCCGCTGCCACTGCAGCAGCTGAAATTGGACGTGGACTGCGCTTGATCTCATCCACATTGACTACGCCGGCGGCACTGACGCTGGGCACCGCCGTCGACAGCGGACGGCTGTTGCGTCGGTGGGGTGAACTAAGCTCGAAGTCATCCTCTGCAGCACCGCTGGCATCGCCACCAATGAAGCTCTTCGACTTTTTGGTCGCACTCAGTGCCTCCCGATAGCTGCGCAGTCGCACGCTTGCGCTGTGCAGCGCTTTGGCCTGCTTGACACTGGCGCTGGCGTTGGTGCCTTGGAAGGCGGCGGCTGCCGCCAGGACGCCGGGTCGATGCACAGTCAGCTCCTCCAGATTGCTGGGCGACAGGTACAGGGAGCGTCCGTGTTGTGCGCCGCGCTTGAAATGATACGCAGCACTGGCGGCTGCGGCAGCGCTGTGCAGTTTACTGGTGGATGGACGACCGTCCAGCTCCAGGCTGTGGGTGCTCTGCTGACGGGAGTGGGGTATATGATGGGGCTTCTGTTTGATGCTGTTCGAGGCGGAGGCGGCGGGCGGATGGGTGGCGCTGTGACCGGCGGCGACAATCAGACCAGGCGCCGTCTCATCAAACGAACCGGAACTCTTGCGCTGTATCCGCTGCACGGCCACAGCGGCGGCTGCCAGCTCTGCCACGCCCAGCTCATCCATTTTCGTATGGCTATTGCTGCGGGAACGCGACTCCACAAAGAGCTCATTCTCCAGCGACAGATTCGACTGGGGGAACAGCGAACGGCCGTCGAGTGGCTCGATTAGATCATCATTGAGCGACGGATGTCGTATCTGTGACTCAACCACCGAGTCGGGTTTGCTGCTGGGTCGTCGGCCAGGATCGTTAAAGGAGCGATGCGATCGACAGCCCCGACGACTGGGCGAGGGTGAACGTGAGATCTCCTTGCTGCCAGCGGGCGGGCCGGGCATCAGAAAGTTGGCACGCACCGAGCTGGTGCGACGACTGGAGCTGGCCGAGCCAGCGGCGACGGCCAATTGAATTTGCTCCATGGCGGCGGGATCCTGTTGGGCGTGGAAGGAATGCGTTTTCTTCATCTGAAAATTGGTAGACGGATGAACGTCAATTGTGTCTGAGCGCCGAAAGAGATTCTTTTTCAGCTGCAGCTGCTGTTGCTGCTGTTGATGCGTGTGGTGCTGCGTATGCGGGTGGTGCGGCAGCATATCATCGACATCAATGAATTGAATTGGTGATGTGCTGCCGCTGCCGCCCAGCGTGGAGCGACCCAGGCCAAGCGACATGCCCAGACCCACATTGTCGCCCAGGCTGCTGCTGCTGACTAAATAAATATCTGGCTGTGGTTGCTGCTGTTGTTGTTGTTGTCGGTGGTGCTGCTGCTGCTGTTGTTGTTGCAAATGCTGCTGCTGCTGCTGTTGCTGCTGCTGCTGGCCAAGCACTGGGCTGACCGCATGCGAGGTGGGTGAGCTGGTGGAGCTCGAGTGCGTGTGCTGGCGGTGGTGCTGATGTGGCGCATGCGTATGTGTTGGCAATTGGTGGTGTCGTGCAGCAGCTGCCTGTGCGGCCAGCTGCTGAAATGTGTGCATATGCAGCTGTTGCTGCTGTTGTTGTTGTTGTTGTTGGTGGTGCTGTTGTTGTTGTAGGTGGTGGTGCTGGCGTGCAGATAGTGCCGGCGAAACGGAACCGCTGCCACCAGCTACATGCGTATGTTGTTGTTGTTGTTGGGGTAAATGTTGTTGTTGTGGTGGTGGGAGTGCTAGGGTCTGCGGCGGTGCAGACGATCGCACGGGCAGCGGCGACGCCGAGCGGTGGATCAGCGGCTGCTCATGCACAATAAAGCCATCGTCTAAATCTAAATCAAGTTCACTAGCTATCGGCGCATAATTATCAATGGCCATCGACAATGAGCGATGGATGGGCTTCAGCTTGGGTGGTTTCTTTTTGGTGGCGGGATTATCAAAGGAGGATGTGCCCGAGGTATGCTCCTCATCCGCATCGCCAGCAATCAAATATGGATCATAGCTATGGACAGATACCACATGCTGGTGTCGCGACTGCTGTTGCTGTTGCTGTTGGTGGTGCTGCTGATGGTGGTGCTGGTGCTGCTGCTGCTGTTGGTGGTGGTGCGACTGCGACTGTTGCTGCTGACCACCGCTGGTGCCGCGCTCCATGCGGTAGTAATACTGCCGTGGGTATCTATGGTAGTAATGTGCAATTGTGGTGCTGGTATGTGGGTGGTGTGGCGAGCAGGAGTGGGGTAATCACACAGACACTGACCTGGTCGTTGGCTAACTGTAACGGTGGTGGTAGTGGTGGTGGTAGTTCTTGTTATTCGAATTCGAGTACGAGAGATTTCGACTTGTTCTTGACTGTTGGCCCGTTGCTGCGTTTGGCTACGCTGTTGATTGCTAGTGGTGCTGTGGTGCTAGTGCTTAGTAGTGCTAGACACCCAATAAACAGGGCTGCCGATGTGTGATAAGGAGACACAGAGAGCAGAAAGAGAGAAAGAGAGAGAGAGACACAGAAAGAAAGAAAGGAAGAGAGAGAGAGAGCAAGAAAGCTAGTAGGTGTGTGTAGTCGGAGCTGGGGGGCGGTTGGGCGGAGCTTTGGATTGCAGTCTAAGGACAAACACACACACACAGACACACACAAGGACTTAGACAGAGGCGCTAAACAACGAGATGTTAAATGTGCAGGATATTCAGGATATATGCAGCATTAAAGGCAACTAAGTTGTTGTTGTTGTTGTTGTTGTTTATTGTTGTGGTTCTTGTTATGTGATTGTTGTTGTTTTCAATGCGCTTCCTTTTTTGTGATGGCTATTGTTGTAGTTGTTGTTGTTGTTGTTGTTGTGGTGCAACTCGCTTGTTTATTTGTAAACGCTTTTGTTTTCTACTAGTTAATTTGGTTTTTATTGTCACATTGTGTATTGATGATTGTTGTAGTTGTTGTTTTTTGGATGTAAGAATGCTTTGTATTATTTGATGTTGTTGTTGTTGTTGTTATTTTTAGCTACACTCATTAAAATGGGCAAATACAAAAGCACAACTAGAATTAGACAAGAGAAATACATAAAGAAATAACATATTAGCAAGCTGGACGGGTTGTGTAAAGGAATTGGGGATGTGATAGTAGTTAGTCTAGACTTGGTGGGTAGTGGGTGGTGGTTGGTGGTTGGTTGGTGTGGTTGGTGGTGCAGCTTGCTGTGCTGTACTCATGTGTAGATTTGTGTATGGCCTCTAGTCAAATCAAAATCCAAAAATAAATTAGCAAAATTAATAAAAAAACACATAAAGGCGCGCTTGAAAATGACAAATTTCTGTTGCAAATTGAGTCGAAAGATGAAGAATTATAGAGAGACATATCTCGCTCTATTTATTATTAACATTATTTAGTTGCCATTTATATTTACCTTTTACAGTGCTGTAAAACTCATTAAAAAGCAGAGCTCTACTTTGTTTCGTTTCATATCTCTGCCTTTGTCAACTCTTAGCTTATGATTTTATTCATATACATCATTTTTCCCCTCTCCTCTCAATGGCCATTTCTATGGCTACGCCCACCCACCACTCATCAGTGTTGTAAAACTCAACCTAATCCCCGACAGGTTTAATCAATTTGTACTTTGCTTAGGCAATGACACGCCCCATTGCCGCGACAGCATTTGAAAGGCAAACGATGCCGAAACGTAACATTGCCATTACCCAAATGCCAAAGTACCTAAATTCCCGCTTTAGCCGGGACTTATCTATTTAAAGTACTTTCTCTGCAGCTGTGTGGAAAAATTTGCATTACAATCCTTGAAATTGTGGGGGCCCCCACACACAGCATTCGGTCACGTCGTGCCATCGTGGGATGCCAAATGCGCAATGTGAGTTAATCGAATTGAATCTATTTGGACAGTTCGTAAACCGAGCCAATGCAAGTCGGTTGGAGTTGGGGGCGTAGCGCTGTGGGTCAGCGTTCAGGGCGTGGGCGTGGGCGTGGCTGTTGAGTATCGCGCAACTCGTTTGTTGGCAACACACACACACACACAGACACACACACACACACACACAATTCATCATTTTGGGGGCGTGTACCTTTTGCTTGCCAAGGCGGGCGAACGCTTTGCATAATTTAAAGCGACAGGCCACAGTCGGTGGCTCCAGTTGGGCTTGGGTTTGGTCGGCATGTCCTTTGCCACAGTCACTGTCAGAGCGTTAATTTTTCAAAGCTCATTGATGGATGAGTGCGCCAGTTGACATTTATGTGCCTAGCCACACACACACACACACACACACACACACACAGAGGCACTCGCAGCGAAGTGCTGCCTGCGAAAGCTGTTCAAAAATTAACGCTCTGCGACTGAAAAACTTGTTCGTGTCTCTCTACGAAACGAGTTAAACATATTAAAATTTGCTTATGCAAAAGGTAAAGAATGAAAATACACACGCACACACACACGCACACTCTCTTACCCTAAGCGGCCTCTTGGTGTGTTTGTGTGTGTGTGTGTGGCAAATGCTCGGAAGACATTTAACATCACGTACTTTAAATATGTTTAAAAGAGCTTAAGTGAAATGAAATGTGGCGGTTGGGCATACATATACATACATACATATCTATGTACATACACATATGTATATGTATATTGAAATATGTAATAAAAAAGAAGTGTGCGCACACATTACATGCATATAGTCGCATTTACCAACACTGAAACGCAGACTCTCGCTGTATAAGTAATCACACATGTGTGTTTGACAGCGTCTGGCGTTGGCAACAATGCCAGCTGCGAGGTGTAAGCGTGTGAGTGAGCGACTGTGTGTGTGTGTATGTGTGAGACACAGATCCTTGGATACCCATATCCTTTTGTCTTAGAGCAGACAGCGAAAGCAGCAAGGAGCAGCAGCAGCAGCAGCAGCAGCAGCAGCAGCAGCAGCAGCAGCTTAGCCCCCCGTCTCGAGTAACGCTCGCGCATTTGAGAATTGTGTTTCAGTGGCTGTTTACTCCAGGAGTACTTGTCAAATTGCGTCTCATATGAAATCTGAGACGAATTACATGTAACTCTGCGCCATGCAAGTATCCCCTCATGCAAACGAATATTACTCGAGTGGGCAACACATAACAAATCGGATTTGTTTTTTGATATGCTTGAGCCTTTGTAGACGTGTCCCGAAAATACACACAAACACACACACATAGACACACACACACACATTTAATACGCCATTTGCAATGATTTGATTGCTGCTGCAGCAGCAACAATTTATTGTTAATGTTGTTCATTAATAAAAAACATTATAAATTTCTTGCAAATTATTAGAGATATTCCACAACATTATATATATTACAGTTTTTCCATGGCAGATTGGTATTTAGTTAGGCAAAATTTCCAGAAATTTGTTTACTTTTTCGCTTAAATAATTATAAATTAAAGAGATAATCATTTAAATAATATATTAAAACAAGACTTGGATATACAGAAGCTCAATCATCTCAAGGGGCACGTAGACCATATAAGAATATAGATCATACAGATCATATAGATCATATAAGCATAAGGAATAACAAACTATTTGCACAAGACAAATTAAAATACTACAAGTTTCGTCTTCATTAAAGATAAAGATATCAAACTTCGTATATTTGGCATATTTACTAGTATATAATAATAAACTCGTAAATCTTGGCTAGATTAATTTTCCTAAATTCTACGCCCACTCTCGTCGCAGCAAACGGAGCTTTGTGCTGGCCCCGTCCACGCTACTTGGGCGCATTTAAATACAATAGATTGTTCCATAAAGATTAGCTATAATTAAAATATTCTAGCATCAGCTGCAAATGATTATCAACTTGTGCGCAAGCATAAGCTATGCTCTTTATGCTCTCCATTCAATCACCCAAGCACCCATACCACTGGCTTTTGCTGAGTCGTGCGGCTCTTGGAGTACTTGCGGCATATTAGAAACGCAAAGCAGATAGATGCCTTAATTGGCATAAACAATGGTTAATTAACATAAAACTAACATTTCGAAACCAATTTAAATAGCCATACGTGCGTAATTAGCTGTCTCACATCCCTGTCCAGCCAATGTTGCATAATGACTGACGGCTGACTGCTGACTGCGGGCTGCTGACTGCGGGCTGCTGGCTGCTGACTGTTTTGTTGATTGTTGAAGGCAGTTGCTGAAATTTCCGGTCTGACTGTTTCGGCCTGGGCTAAGTGTGAGCAATTAATTGCGTTTAATGGCGACCCGCAAGCACACCGCACACTCACCCACCCATCCACACACACACACACAAACATCACCCACAGCCATCATATTTCGTTAAGTGGTAAACGAAGGTTGTGTGCCAGACGCCATCGTCGTCATCGTCAGTGTCGTCGTTTTAATATTATTAAATCCGGCGTGGTTTCCGTTGCGTTTCACGCATATTAATGAAGCCCAAAGCGATGCCAGTTGTCGCTGCCTGCCAAAAGGAATCGAAATTCGACTCAGACGACTCTGCAAATTCTTCTGCCTTGCACATTGCTACGCAATCCGATTAAATGCCAACCGAATTATGCAGTAAAATGCATTCTTGTCTCTGGCTGAAATTCAAGCTGCTCTCTCTGCTGACACTCAATTTGTTGTACTTATGTTTGTGCAATTAAAATGTTTGTGTACGTAAACACACAAATGCACTCAAACCTGCTCGCACTCACGCAAAACAAACTCAAATAAATGCTGAGCTATTTCTTGCATTTGGTCTGGCGTGCGCACAGTGGGTCAAATATCTACATTTATATGATATAAATAAGATAATATTCGTTGGAAATTATATAAGTTTTGTTAGTTCCATTTCGGTATTAAATAATAATTTCAATCTGTTATCTGCATATTTCAGCTTTGTTTGGAATAATATACAACTGTTATTTACATAGTTTGTCTGTATGGAATAACATTCTTCTGTTATATATGCAAACATAACATATTTCTGTTATCTACATAGTTCAGCTCTGTGTGCAATAACAGTCTTGTGTTAGAAGACATTTCATTTATGTATGCATGCATTTTGCCAACATCTTTATAGATTAACATTTTATTATTAAATACATAGCTATGCATTATGCAGCTTTGGTCTTGGACTTTACTCAGCTAATACAAAAATTCTCTAGAATTGTACTCTATAGAAAATACCAAAATTCTCTAGAATTTTGTGCTACCTTTGCTTTTATCTGCTGCGATACGAAACTGTGGCCATGGTGCATGGCGCAGTGACTGCTGTGCCTGACAGTTATGCAATATTATTTTAAAAACACATTCCTCCGCCGCTCTGGTCGTTGCTGCTGCTGCTGAAAGCGCTGCAGCAATGTCAGCAGCAAAATGGGGCAGCAGCAGATGATGGCTGAATGATGGCCAAGTCAAAGGCAGAGTCTAAGGCATTTCTGAGTTTCTATTTAATTTGAATTGTTTTGTAAATTGAATGAGCAAGCATTTGTGCTGCCCAGCACTGGTCGGAGTGGCGGGTCACGCGCCAATGCTCAACACTGGGGCCATGGCCGTACATAAGCTTATTAAGTGTGCTTAGCTCTTTAATAAACAGTCATAGAAACTTTGCTGCAAATGCAGCAGCAACAGCAACCCAGCAGCAGCAGCAACAGCAGTTCACATGGCCTCAAAAGCTTTTTGGCCACATCATTTTCGTTTGCGGCTGGCTATGGAAGAGGGACGCAACGGCGTTGGCTGCAGAAGGACAAATCTAAGCGCGCAAATAACAAAATAAATACAATATATAGAGGAAAACAGGCAAACAGATAGGGGGCGAGAGTGTGGGAGAAAGAGAGAGAGAGAGTGACAGAGAGAGGGGGAGAGAGAGTGGAGCTGAGGTAAAGTCCGCAACGCCTTCGGGTGCTAAATTCAATTAAATAACTGGACAAAACTTTTCACAACAGAAATTTTCAGCGTCTTGAAATGTTTTGGCTACAGTTTGACAACAATTTATTTACACACACAGTCACACACACACACACACACACGTTGCATGCGACTGGCTACAAAAGTTTTCTACAATTTTTTTGTAGCATTCACAAGACCCTTGGCCCAGAGTGAAAGTGCACGTAACATGCCACCCCACAAGCACCACACCCCTCTATGCCCTGTTCCACACACACATTTTGATGAATTGTGAAGTAGCTGAGCCAACGTGAAGAGCCATAGACTTGAACTAAATCTCGAAAACTTTTGCGCCGAGCGCAAAATGGTCGCAAGCATTCTTTAGCCAGTTTGCTAAATGAATTTACAAGACCACAAGCTGCTTAACTGGCCTCAAGTGGGCGTGGCCAGGGCGTGGGCAACGGATCAGAGGTCAGAGGACGAAGGTGAAGCAAACATAACTTAAGCCGCAAGCTCATTTTATATCACTTATCGCCCGTCCGTTGGCCACACCAGAAACAAATGGGTAATGAAAGGCCTGGCATAAAGTTTCATTTTAACAGTTACATATTGGGACAACAGACATGGCAGGAGATATGAAGCAATGCTCGACTAACAGATGCTCTGTAATAATGAAAGAACTGTTAATTGAGTAAATGCATTTGAATGGTTAATTCTAATAAAAAAGCGATACCTAGGCATTAGGTTAATCTGTTGTATTTTTATTAATAGTGTTCCTTAGACACTGCATTGCTGACTAAATAAAATAAATCAATAAGAAAATCTTGCAATAGATGTTACGAATACTTCATTTTAGACATTTTCTTTTGTAATTCAAGCTCTAACATATCCTTTTCGCTTCTTCAATTATCCTTAGGCCAGTTTGCACTTCATTTCCGCAATTGCAGTCAATTCTTTCTTTGTCAGTTGCTTCCCAGCTGCAGGGTATTACAAACTACAACTTGGGTCAACAGCTGCTTTATCAGCTGGCTTCCTTATGTACTTTCGTTCTTTCCCTTGCATATATTGACTGTATTCATTTTTATAGCTCTTTTATATACACACACACACACACACATATATCTCTATGAGTTTGCGTAATTATTTTTGCTGCTGTCTTCGCTCTATCTGCTTCTTCACAGTTTTCTTTCACTGCCGCCCAAGTTTCGTATGGATTATACCAAATTGTTGTTTAATACCATTTTCAATTAGACTTGATAGCATTATGAGCATACCGCTGACAGCGTTTTAAGCTTAATTCCACATGTTTGTAAATAAAACATGTCGAGCAGCTGTAAATCTTGCGTTTTCCGGCAAAAAAAAAAGTAATATCGATTTATTATTTATGCTTTAAAATTGTTACAATTTAAGCAAAATGAATATAACCTTGAACACTTGAACAAATTTACGCTACATTTAACAGCTACCTTAAAGGCTGTTAACAGCTACATTAGCATAACGTTTATCAGGCGCAGTGTTGTAAAATGCCAGCCATAAACGTTTTATGTGGCATTTCAACTTATTATGGAAATTGTAGACAGACCATAAATTGAAAATCATAAAATGTTGCTGCTTTAAAGAGAGCAAATCTTGTCAGTAAATATTTGATTGCAAGAATTTTTGTTAACTTCTCAGCACTAATTTCAAATTCCAAGCAAAATTTTAGAGCTACTAGCTGTGTGTCTTTAGATTAAACTTGATTTTACAAACATTTTATGGATGTCCTTTGGGTCTTTCATAAAAGTTAACATTGAGGACGAAAGTTTCACGAGTTTCTTCAAGCTGTGTCGATGAAGATTTGAGTTATGTGCTCACACAATATATTGTTGATGTTAGAAAAAGTGTTGCAAATTATTGAAATATTCAAATTACAGTCAACATTTGACTATGCTAACTAACAATATAATAAATAAATATAAATTATAAAATCAGTGTTGCAAAATGCCATAAACGCTTTTAAAGTTAAATGGTCCCTTTTAAAGTCACGTCGCATAAATTTCTTATACTTAAGACACTCAAGTTTAAATTTATGTACATGCCATGAGCCACAGCCTATTGTGGTTAAGGAGACATATTATTATTATTATTTTTTGCGGTTTTTGTTATGCTGCGGCTACGTGCTTTACACGGGGTCTTCGGTTTCGGTATTGAAAACGCACGGGAACCATTAATAAAAATGACAAAAAAAAAATTGAAAAAACGAGCCGCCCACATATTGAAAGCTGAAGTAAATAACAATGCGAACGCTTCATTAAATGATGTGGCACTAACCAACCAACAAGAGGCAGCAGGAGCAGAATGAGAAGGAGAAGGACAACTACATAGATAAAAGCCAGTCAATAGACAGTGGCTTACAGCTGTGTGCGGTCGCATGGCGTGAAACTTGGCATAAGTATATGTATAGACAAATATCTATTTATATAAATGTTTGTATGTATATATATATATATTGCCTTATCTGTTTTAGGGCTCTATTTGTAGCACTTGAATGGAAGAAGCTAGCGACGACCCGCAGTGATGGCAGCAACATTTGATCAAGATTTGTGGTAATATAGTATATATATATATGTGTGCGTGTGTATTTGTTCATGTTTATGTTTACAATGTAAACTGACATTTAGAATTAATTGATTTATGTGTTCGAGTATTTGGCAATTTGGCCTGGCCAGAGCTGGGGCATGCTGCCTGGCTTAAATAATGTCAACTGCTAGAACAAGGCTGCAATCAGCGAGGCCAAGTGCAATCAGCACGTACCAAGCCATGTGTGTGTATGAGTGTGTGCTGTTTTTGTTATTATGAGTAGCTGCTGCCAGGCCCCGCTGCCTGCTTGCATTAATCAATGCACAATTTTTCATAATAAGTCAGCCGCAGCTGCAGCACAAATTGAAAATGGCAGCCAACAAAACTAGAGAGAGAGAGAGAGAGAGAGAGAGAGAGAGAGAGAGACAGGGAGAGTGAGACAGTAGTATGAGCGAGTGAGCAACACGCACACACGTACAGACATCGTTCAGGTGTCCTTGACTGGCTCTGGTTATTGGGCAATTGCCGCAGGAGCCATTGATTCATTTATGTCGTGTAATTTGACAACATAAATAAATTAGAACCCATCGAACATGCCCAGCAATGAGGCAGGAACAATGACAAAACCGGCGGTAGATAAAGCTAACGATAAAGCTGTAGAGCTCTAGCTAAAGCTGCACACTAAAAACTCGTCAAAGTAAAGCCAAAGCCAATAGTACGGGTAAAAGCAAAGGTAAACGGATAGCGGATATTGGCAAGGCAACAGGAAACGCAGCAGCACGACATGCAGCAAAGATAGACATATAGAGCGAGAAAGAGAAGGGCAAGAAGAAGAGAGCTAAACAAAAAGAGAAAGAGAGAGAGCGAGAGAGAGAGAGAGCGAGAGGTATACACAGAGCGTAGCGGAACAAAGCGTAGCGAACAACAACATTTTCCAACAGTCCCAACGGAAACGGAAATCTCAGGTGTTTGCCTTTGCGTTGCGCCCCAACAAAATCGTTCAACATCAGCTTTTCCTTTCTGCTTCTTCATCATCATATTCTTCTTCTTCTTCTTCTTCTTCTTCAGCTACTGCTGCTGCCATCGCTGCTGTGTCGGCTTCAATTTTTAGCCACAGTTATGTTTCTTGGTACAGCGCTTGCCCTCAGCTACAGTTACAGGTCCAGCTAATTAATCTTATTCTCGAGCAAGCTGAAATAAAAACCATCTCAAATAACAAGCCACAAATTAATGGCTTGATACGACTATGATATACCCTGACCTAGATGTAAAAAAAAAGATGGAAATTGCTTGAATTTTAGTATCTCATTAGTTAGCTTGCCCAAGTTTATATGACTGACTGAAAGCTACCCTAACTTGTGGAAACTCGACTATATTCACAGAAGTTGTTAAACAGTTGTGGTATATATGTTATCTATATTATTTGCTTTGAGCTACCCCAATTTGAGTACAAAATGTAACTGAAAATAGCTAAATCCGTTTAGCTGCAACTTAGCTACAGTTAATAGGCTTAAGTGGGCGTAGCAAATATATATTCGCTTTTATGTTGACAGTGTAGTCAAGGCATGACATGAGTGCTCTATTAATAAGTTGCAAAGGTGTTTTTTTTTTTCACAGGACACGCATAAGTCCTTAAAGCTCTTCTCATCTTTACTCATATTTCAAGCAGCTCAAATATCCAATTTGTTCAGTTGAGTTTCAGATTTAACTCACTAATGGGTTGATTTTGTATCAGAATTGCGTAACTGCTAGCTTCTCTAGTTTAGACAGATATATTTCCAACAATCAACCTCTTTTTTCTCGCAGTGCATCAACGAGCACCCACGCCTAGCTGCCTCCGCCGTATGCTAAAAGCTATAAACTTCAAGCAAGCGTAGTCTAAACGCTGATAGAGACAATGAAAATGACGCTGAACCTGGCGACATTTCTCGTGATGTTGATGTTGACATGAATGACGTGATGAATGTCGCCAGCATTTTGATGAATGTGCCCCGAAGTAAACGTGGGAGAAACGGGCTGCAGCGTCAAGCTGGAAAAACACGCGCAAAACAATTTCAAGTGTCGTCATTGCGTTCGCATTGCCAAGCGCTCCATCATATGCGCGCATGTTCATTTGTTGCTTCCACTCGACTCGACACGACTCGACTCGACTGCCACGCCCATTCACAGAGCACACCTCAGCCGTGGGCCGCGATGAATGGCAATGACGCGCAACTCCTGCCATGCAGTTTGTCAACTGCAGTAACAGCAGCAGCAGCAGCGGAAAAAAACTCTGCGCTTTGCCTAGATGAAACACAAACAAACGTGGCGTATACGTAATGTTTTAATTTTCACGCTCAATGCGCTGATGCTGCTGCTGCTGTTGCAACTATTGCTGCTACTGCTGCTGCTGTTGCTGCTGCTATTGTAATATGTAAGTTGAAATACGATATTGCTTTCCATTCTGCAAAGCTGATTATATTTCAATTGTTGAGTGAAGAGCGGCAACAACGAACGCTAAACACAATGAAAAACATTTGCAAAAATATTTGCCTAAGTTTGGCATTAATTAAAACGAAAATCAAATGAAGAGAAAATCAAAGAAGTGTTTCGCGCTATTGTGTTGAAGCACTATTTGGGTTTGGATTGGTCATTGAATAAGCAAGCGATTCGGTTTATAGTGTTTGCTTAGGCATTGAAAGAGAAATACATTTCGTAATTACTGCTTTAATTGATTGAATTTGCAATGACTTTTAAGGTTTATTGTAAATAGTATTAACCTTAGAGTATCGTCGTATTTCCAGCCGTCTTGCTGTCACTCTGTCAATCGTGATTTTGCTTTACTCTCTCTCTTTTTAATCATAGCTGATAAATGTTGTTTTTATTATTTCTGACCATAGCTGTTGCTCTAAATCTTAATTTCGTCTTAAATTCTTTTCATCAGGTACGTATGCGGTAAGTTCATCTCACACTCTCCATCTGTTTCTTCTTCTGGTTTCTTCTTCTATTTATCCATTTTCTTTTTATCCTTTTCGTCTTTTCTCCATCTCTTTCTCTGCTCATCTGTCTTTATCTTTCCTATTCGTACCTCTCTCTCTTCACCTCTCTAACTCTCTCTCTCTCTCTCTCTCTCTCTCTGCATCTGCTCTCCCTGCATCTCGTTTCTCTTTATGTGTTCCAATCTTAATCGGCTTCTATACCTAAATTGTTAATATTAATTAATTATTAGTAAATATAATTTGTTAAAAATATTCAGCTATCTATCTATCTATCTATCTATCTATCAATCTATATATCTGTCATTTATCACCTATCCATTACAAATATAATTATGATTATTATGAACATAATTTTCTGATTTTCATCATCTGCGTATCAATCAATAATATTTGTAACTTTTTATAGTAAATTATTATTAATTTAATAAATTTTTACAAATCGTTTAAATAATACTTAGCAAAAATACACTAAATTACACTGCACTCGACAACTGACCAACACGAGCTCTGGAATGCAACTGAAGCAGCGCTGCAGCAGATGTCAGCTTATATAGCAAGCAACAGTCACTCAGACTGTATAAAAACTCAGCTCAAAAGTTCTTCGACAGAGTTCAAAGTTTGTTTTAGTGTCGGAAATATATATGTTAAGCTATCTATATACGTGATGATGTGCCAATGCACACTGAGTAAAGAGAAGATTAGGATAGTACATAATATGGATAGATGCAGGCATAGACTCAGCTGCTTTCCCACTGCATTCTCAATTTAGTTCCAAAGAAATATCAAATTTTTCATTGCAAACATAAAAAATAATATTTTTCTCTTCAGCTACTTAGCGCAATCAATGAAAAGTAATTGGGTTTTCCTAATCATATTTTGTTGAGCTGTCCCAAATATTGCATCGTTCGCTGGAATGATATCAACTTTTTTTTTTTTTTTTTTTTGTTTTGCTGCACAAAGTTTGCGATAAAAATTCAATTAGAACTGTTGCACGAATCGAGCTAGGAATCTGTTACAGCTGCATGCAATTCACATAGAAATTTGCACAATTTTTCCTGGATTTTCGTGGAAAATTGTTTTGCATTTATGTACACAGAATTACCGCAAACTTGTGAAACTTGTTGTTTTGCAGGCTTATGTTAGCCAAATCGATCATCAATCAGGCAAGCAAGCCATCAATAAGGTTTCAGTGTCTGTCAAAGTTTCCATAGATATATATATAGATATATATATATAGATATCTGTATATGTTATGCATATGTTCAATATTAGCTATGGATGGATGCTGTGTAGCAACAACACAACACAATTGCAAGCTCTACGGGCGTGCAAATGGGCAACAGTTAAACGACAAATAAATTAGAATTGGTAATACAATTTGACTGGGCGGGGGGAAGAGGACAGGATTACCAGTACAGACAGAATGTGGCTTGGTCAAAATGTAATCTGAGCAGCAAGTTGGAAATGTAATTTGAGCGTAAATTACATTTGAGTACAAAATTAGCAGAATTGTCAATCTAAGCCGCATGTGTGTGGGTGGATGAGTGTGATGTGTGAATCACAGCTGGAGATGAGTGTGTCACAATGTGTGTGACATCATAATGGACACAACAGAACAGGATGCGACAGGACAGCAACAGCAAACAGACGGTGGAGGCCAAAAGACTCGACGGTCGCTCAATTGATGTTCCTGCTTTAAAATTCATGAATTTCTATGCGCACAGGACCGCAGAGCAACGTTTTCAGGCTACCTTACAGCTGAGCAGGTCAAGAGATGCTGAGATGGAGAGGGACGGACGCCCAGCAGGACCTACAGCAGAGTGGACCACCTGCCTGTGTTTATATTCAATTTATGGATACAGAGTGCGTGTTGCATATGAACTGCTAGTAACAGAGACACACACACACACACACACACGTTGTGGCGCCACCTGTTGGCAATTTTCATAGGCTGCAACATTGTGGAAAATTTATGCAATTGCATTTATTATTTTTAATAAACGCATTCTGTCCCACAAAATGCAAATTAATTTTATTAAATAGATGACAAAAAATGAAAATGCAAATCAAGGTGAGTGCTAGACGAGCAGATATCCTCTAAACCATACAAAATATGGTTTATAAGAAAAAGTTAATATGGAAATACTTAACAACTTATACAAGGCAAAGCAATAGATTGTTTAAGATAGAGATATTCTGGTATACTAAAAGATTGACGAGCAGATACCCTGCAATCAGCTTAAACAACTCTCTTTTAGCTGTATTAAGCCTAAGAGAAGAAGTCATTATGTTTTTATATTACTCTTAATATATAGTAAATCATATATCAAAAGAACTAGCCAATATATAAATGATATCTCTTCTATCGATCTCAGTATACCCGCTTTCCCAACACTTTTCACAGGGCAACCAGGAGATAATGTTGCGCATCAATAATAATATAAAATATATGATGAAATGAATGCATTCTGTTGAAATTGGTTTGACTATTTATAAAACGTGGGCTAGTACAGTGGAGGAGGCGTGGTCTACTTTGCTAGCGCTTCCCATCTGCCTCTCCATCTCTCTCTCTTCCATTATCACTTTTTTGCTTTGCTGTTTCTGTATTTGGCCTTGCCATGGTTGGGCAAACAGTGCGTATGATTAATTGGCGCGTTCGCTTGTAATTTACGGTCCAGCCGATGCGACTCCTCGCTTCGCCCGGTGCTGCTGATATGAAAGCTTGTTGAAATGTTTACTGTGTGTATGTCCATGCCACAAACATATAAACAGAGATATACGCTGGCTGTGTGTGTGTGCACACGCCCACATGAATAGCCTGCAAAATTGTAAACTGAAATCACTTGATGCGAGTCTTGAATTTATGCGTAGCAAGCGGTAAAAGCAGTTTGCAGCAGTTGCCTTTAATTGAGAGTTCTACAGGCATACATAACGTATATATACAATATATATATTTTTGTATATAAATATATGCTAAAGTGCTTTTAAATATTCACTATTATATGTCTGCAATTCACAGAACTTGTTGAAACTTTTTTACTTCCTATATATTTTTATTTGTATAAGCAAATATATCAACAAACGTTTCAAATATTTGTCTTGTTGCTAACAAAACGAAAAAGACGAAAATAAAATTTCTAGAAATTCCTGACTACAATTTCCCAAAGAATTTCGGCAATTTACATTATTTGTATTTCATAAACAAAGGCTAATATTTTTTTTTTCTTCTCTGCTTTCGCAAGTAAATATGTGTTTCCGGTCAATAGTTGTTAGCCAAACAAATGTGCAGCAAATGGAATTCATAATTCTTTAATTTCATTTTAATTTAAGAAATAACATTTTGTATTTAATAAATAAAATGTAAAGGAATAACAAAAAATTAAGAGAAATTTTAATAATACATTTTAAAAGCTTGACTTTTATGGATGCAAACGGCAAGAGGAAGTTGATAGGAAAATTTTATGAAAAGAATTTAATTGGCAGGATTTGAGTCATTAGAAATCTTAACTTTAAAAGTCTACGAACAGTTTGAATAAATAGCAAATATCTTGATGTCCGACTTAATATTCATGTTTTCTTTTTGATTAATACAATCTTATATATAACTTCTCACTTATCTATTAATACAGTCTTCTACTTGACTTCTTTCTTCTCCATTAACACAGTCTTAAGCTCGACTGCTATAATCCTGTTTAGCCTGTTTTAATCTGCAGCTATCTGCTTTTAGCATTTGTTCATAGATTCAGCTGACTCAAAAGCAAATTCTAGCAATGCAACAGAAAAACTTTAAAATGCTTTTGCGCCAGTTGAACAAGGCGCTTAGCCGCAGCTTAGTGAGCCAGTGCAAGAGAAATAGAAATATATACAGAAAGAGAGGGAAATAGAGAGCGAGAGTGAGGTAGAGTGCTAGTGATAGTCAGCGTAATGCTCTTATAGAGCAGCATATGCTTTGGTCAAGTTTTCATTAGTTAAATGCAGAATTATTTATGCTTTTTACTTAGCTTACAAATGAACATTGCCAGTGGTCGCCCCCCATCCCCATCATAAGAGAGCGACGCCCCTATCACATAGCATATAGCACCTGCGCTGGCATGTCTTAATCATATTTTTACAATTTACGCTCACAGCAGGGTTTTTGTTGTTGTTAAAATGCAGCTTGCCAAATGACATGCATATAAAATGTACACAAATATTACATTACACAGCTGCATGGAGGGGGGGCGACGAGCATATGTAAAACGGGGCGTGTCACAAGGCAAGCGCGTATTACTTGTAATGAATAAATAAACATCGGAAGCATACGGGAAACACATACAAAGTCGCTATTGCTACCAACTGACAGCAAACACACACACACACACACACACACACACACACACGGAGTGCTGCTGCATGTGACAGTTTTGCTCGTAGCATTCGCAGTTTGTTACTTGCGCGAATAGTTGACATTTTTCATTTGCATCAATATCAATTCCATTCGCATATTTCATGCACAATAGATGCTCTATGCGTGTGTGTGTGTGTGTTGTGTATATGTCTCGGTTATGGCCACGGTTATGGTTATTGTTATCGCATACTGGCGGCAAAAGCAAATTAAAGAGCAAAGTCGAGCGACAGGCCACAGCATATAGAACAACATTTGCTGTTATCCTTCGACTCGCACTTTGTGTGTGTGTGTGTGTGTGTGTGTGTTTCTGAGGGTGACATATTGACAGTAGCAAAATGTTTTTATGTCCTTGCCAAGGATACTACAAATATGCTAAGGAATATGCAATGCACTTGAAGTAGTTAGACATATGCATATTATTTTATATGTCTAATAATAATATATATATATATAGAATAATATTGATAAAGATAGCAGACATAGAATAGAAGTTCTAAAGAGAGATAGATACCATCCTATTACTGATTATATTTAAGGGATTCTTAATGCTCTTAACATATTACGAAATTATAATACGTAGTCACAAAGTTTTTATAATATCGAAGAATTCCGCAAAATGTTTATAAAATTCATAGAAAAAATATAATTTACAGATATTTTATAGTTTTTAAGCGCATCCCATATAAACATAACTCTAACCATAGTAACATTCCTATCTATAAGCCAATTCATAAGGGCATTCAATGTTTCCTCACAGTTTTATTTTGCTTGTTCTCCGTTTCATTTGTATTAAGCCCCTGCAGGATGCCATTTTGCTAGACGTGTACAATGAATGAGGACAATTGTGCTTGACTCTTGACGCTGAACTCGACTTGTTTATTATATTGACTTTTGCTGTTCAAGCTTAATGGCAGTTGTTGCTGTTGCAAGTCTTGCACTAAAATTTCATGGCTAGTGCATTACTCTAATCACTTGCCACTCAGCTCAGCTCAGCTCAGCTCTGGCTCAGCACAGATTCAGTTCAAATTTCAGTTGCATAAAAAGCCAATCTCTGAAATGGATATTCATTTCAATTCAGTATTTTTTTTTTTGCTGCCTATTTACAGGTAGACAGCAAACTGACTGCCAAAGGGCCAATAGGTGGGCGCCCACAAAAGGGAGCAGCGTGCCGCTTGCCGGTTATGCAGTCAGCTTGCTATCAGCGCTTTATTGAATTAATCAATCAATTTGTGAGCACAGCCAAGGGAATAAATTCCAATATAAATCAAATGCGAGCGAATTCAATTGCTGCCGAGACTCTGCCAGAGTCTACAATATAGCTTGGATAAATAAATATGTGTGTAGACACAGATATGCTTGCTTGGCTAAGTAAATATGTAGGTAGATACAGTGCTGCTTGCCTAAATCGAATCATCATCATAATCAGCTGCCAGGCAACTAAGTGAAAATACATAGAGACTGTGAAACCAATTGAATACGCTGAAAGCTTTGCTTGAGATGAAATCAGGAAATGAAGTTAATTTAAATATTTTTAGAAGTAATTAAAATATGAGATTAAAAAGGTATATCTATCTATGAATCTATGAAAAAATAGTCCAACAATCCAAAGCATGACTAGAAGTTGAAAGATAAAACTATACAAATTTATAAAGAATTAACATTTTTGAAGCACAAACAATTTGTGTTTCATAGTGAGCTAATATAGTATCAATGTCAATATCGATATTTCGATGTAATGTGTAATTGGTTGATTGAAGCGGTCAGTTAAAGAGCTTTTGATTGATAACTGCTGACGCAAAGTGTGGCACATTAAGCGTTGGCCAATTTAACAATTTGTAAATAATTAATTTTCAATTATGCAACTGCAATACATAACAACAACAAATACGAGGGAAAAAAAAAACGTTGTAAGGGAAAGCTGCAAAAACACTGAAATCCATTAACACGCACAGGCAAAGGATGTGTTGAGGCAGGCAAATCGAGAGCAGCTGTTCAAATTGCCTCAACTCCAACAGAACGCGTGTGTGTGTGTTGTGTGTGTGTGTGTGTTGTGTATGTGTGCATTGTTGTTGTTTATGCTGCCATAATTATACGCACTCTAAGCTGCGGGCCAATGGGCAGCTACAATACAAACACAAAACACACGCAACAAATACGAACGGCCCTTTAGCTGCCCTCTCGCTCACTCACTCACTCACTCACTCTCGGTCTCTACCTATTTCTCTCTATATCTATATCTATCTCTGTCTCAACTCCATGCTTTTTGACCTTTGAACTGCTGCAACACAGATTGTCAAAAAGAATATTGAAATGGCGCATAAAAACACATACATGTATTTATATTTAGCTACATACATATATGCATAGATATATATGTATCTGTATCTGTATCTGTAACTGTATCTCTTACAGCCTAACAAAAGCTGGTCAATACTTCAGCTTTGTGCAAAAGTAAAATGCTAAAATTGTTTTATTCTGTCTGTGTGTGTGTGTGTGTGTGTGTTGCTGTTTTGATATGCGTTTACGTCCTGCTTGGTTTCTCTTGTTTATTTAGTCGACGAGGCCCAGTTTGTTTTGCTGTTTACTTTGTGGAGCACGCAGCATAGCATGCGAGGGGGGCAACGCACATTTAGCTTAACTGAAAATGAAAATGAAAATTGTGAAATGCAAAATTAAAGCATAATACACACACGCACACGCACACGCACACGCCTTTTTGTGACCATGGCAAATTTGCTGGTCATGGTTCAAGCGAGCTATTCGAGCGCATTTGTATCTGTATCCGCATCCGTAACACGAGTATCTTTCATGTCTCCCAGCCAATGTGCACGCTGACATTTTTCTTCCTCATTTTTCTCATTTTTTGTTTTTCAAAGAAAAAAGGGCACAAAATTTCACAATTTCACATTCCCAGCTGGGCCCGCACATGGCCAAAAGACAAAAGTGAACAAAAGTGAACAAAAAAAATACTGAAAGAAAAAAAGTATTACTTTTGCCATATGTGGGTCGGTTTAAAGTTTTACATTGCAGTCAGCGATTGTTGCTGCAGCAGATATTAAATATATACTTATTGAAAATATATTATAATATATGTATGTAAATATATGTATATAGCGCAGAGTTGAGCAAATGTTAAACTGGCAACTGCGACTCTGACAAGTTTTGAGTTGCATTGCAATTGCAGCTCTAGGTCAACTGTTAACACACAGTTTGTTCAGCTCGACAAAGATATATGGAGAATTCCATGAATATGCTGTAAATATATATAATCAAAAGTATCTGATACATTTGATGGCACAACTATCTAAGAGTTCTGTTCGAAAAGTTTCATAAATTCTTATTTTTGCTTTCTATTATTATATTTGGATTTGATGCCCTTTTATACCCCATTTAGGCTAACAAGTTCGAGCAATAAAACAGTATCAAATGTTTTGCCAAACCCACAAATGATGCTGCAGCTATCGTATTCCCTACTCTTGAATTGAAATCCAAGATGCAGATGAGAAAAAGCAAAGCAATGAAGAAGTTGTACAGGATCAGCAACAATTATTTTGAGAAATGCTGAGAGAGTGCGAAAAAAAAAATGGGATTTATATTGAAGGGAGCAGCATAGATATTTATATATAATTAAAAACGATAAGAAATAAAGAAAATGTTTGACATTGAGTTTCCATTTTCAATGGTAATCACAGAATTTACGCAACTTTTTGAGAAACTCTCTTTTATATACAATTTCAATACAAACAACTCTTTCTTTAAATAACTATTACTATCAAACAACAACATTTATTTTTAAAATTATATACACACAATCATTTCAAATACATTTCACACACATTCAACTTATATGTTACAAGTGCAGATTCATTTCATGTCTTCAGTTTCTGCTTTATCGGTTTCAACTCTTTTATTTTTCGATTAATCTTATCCAATTTAATGCCGCCCACAAGCATAAATCAGATGCGTGCATATTAATTTTGTTGATTTATGTATTTTAAACTGTATTTTCGGGTTTTTATTTTGATTCTGCGGGCGAACTTTTAACTCAAAAAGGCTGCAGGCAAACACTTTTCTGCTTCTTCTTCTACTCTTTATTATTTTTATTTTTTTCTTATGCCCACGCCTAAAGTAAACAAATAGCGACAAGTAGGCGTGGCCGTTTAGCTTGAAAACTTACGCAGAAAATTGAAAAATAAAAGGCTGGCCAACTGACTCGACTGCCTCGGTTGCCTTGGCTGGCCTGGCTGGGTCACAGTTCTGAGAACCTTTACGGCTGTTTACATTAAAAGCTTTTTAATTTGTATTCCAATTTCAATATTTGCCCGAGCCCAACAATAAAAATAATGTAGCTAAAGAAATACATATAAAAAAGGGCTAGAATGCGGGTGGCTTAGCAGGCGTGAGGTGAGTTGGTGCGGGTGCTGGAAAAGGCTATGGCAGAGTTTGAGTTTTTTTTTTTTTTCTTTCTGCATAAATATGCAAATGACATTAGGCCATGTAGCGTGACTTCTGGCACGTTTTTTGGCACTGTCTAAAATCCCAAAACGTTGCGAAATTCCAGCTGCGGGATTTGCAGTCAGGTGTGTGTGTGAGTGGATGTGCTTACGACATATTAGAAACTTACCCAGCTACGCTCTGCACTTGGTAAGCTCTGCCCAAATAAAGTTGTCAAAAAAAAGTCGAGAAAAGTTTAGACCCATGTGGCGTATACGTAATTTGCACCACATGACGCGCGCGCACACACTGCGGCTGCTGCTGGTTCGCTGCCACAAAGTGGCTGTGTAATGTGACGCAATGCATCAACAGCTGCAGCAAATGAATTGTCAGCCACCCATCAGATTAGATGAGCTGTCGACAACAGCAGGAGCACGACGAAGAGTAGCAGCAGCAGCAGCAGCAGGTGACACATTCGCAAAGTTCAAGCTCAGCTTCAGATTGAGCTCTGGTGCGGAAATGTCGGCCACAAGTCGACATCTCGCTAAATAGATGGAGGCCAATAGGGTCAATACAATTGTGACATCCCGCACACTTTGAGTTTTAAGCCATTGACGAGCGACCAGGATAGGCAGATGTCAGATAAACGAACGTGTTGTCAGCTCACTGTTGCCATTTTTAGCTCCGAGCAGGAAACAGGAAGCTTGTGAGTATATGACTGAGCGACTCGCTGACTGACTGACTGATGGACGGGCGGACTCATATGCACATCCTGCTTATGAGAGTTTGGCCAAATAAAAAGAAAAATCTGTAGATGTACTCTACTTGGTGATGCAAGACTAGATGATACCCAGGCCTTAGCCGAAAGTTCAGTGATTCTTTGTGCTATACCAGAGCCTGGAGTTATTGCTAGACTGAATGAGCCTCATATGAATTCTACATCCATCTGGTTTTCTAGTCGATTTCACTTGCTTTTCCCAACAAAGATATATGTACTACTTTTTTTCAGCACAAATTTTTCAAACGTATTCAAGGCATTTGACTGGCCACTGGGTGTGGCTGCTGCTGCTGCTGTTGGCATCGGTGCTTTGATTTATGCATATTAAAAATTGTCTTATTGGTCTTTTTTTTTTTTTTTTTTGCTGTTCGGCCCCTTTCTGTAAAAAAAGTTGTGCACAAGTTTTTTTTTTTGGCTTTGTTGTTTGGAACGAGTCGTACAAGACAGACAAGAATGTCCGATTACAATGAACGTGAGCAAATACGAGAGCTACTACACAACACAAAAGGCAAACCAGCAACAGAAATAGAAGGCAGCTCAAGCGAAACTTTCTTTTTGAAGGCTCGAGTGCTCGTATTTGCTCAGCTCTTATTCAGTTAAACAGTTGTAAGAAGGGCTGAGCTAAAGCTCAAATGGAAATGTGAGTCGTAAGTTTTCTGACTTTCAAGAGTTTCCAAAAACTTTCATTGTCTTCGTCGCCGTCGCCGTCGCCGTCGTTGTTGCTGTTTGAGTTAAATTGCTTTGGCGTTTCGAATGCTGCACGCACAAATAGACAGAAGCGTGTCTTAAGCTGCTTTGTCAATGTCAGTATAACTAAGTGCGCTTGCATAGTTGTTCAACAATGTTTTCCAGTTAATTAAAAACAAGTTTAACGATATGTGAGATATTTCTGTGACAGCTAAAGTTTTACAGAAAGTATTGCTGCCAATGTTGGCGGGCCAAACTGCAGGCAACGTTTGACAAGTCACTCGAATAACCAACTGCTTAAATTGAGCTCAGGCTTTTGGCTTCTGTATACTAAATATAGGAAGGTGTCATAAGAAAGGAATGCTTTTACACTTATTTATAGTTGCTGGAATGTTTTTGTTTAAAGCTAAAGCTGTTGCAGGTTGGAAAGCACAGCAAAGACTTGGATAATCTTTGGCAGAATTTTTGGAGCAGAAATTAGGTGTTTTCATGTGAATTATTAATTATTATTAATAATAGAACATTTTTGATTCTCATCAGTAGTTTTCGCAATATCTGAATCATTTATATGCTACAATGTCTAATTCTGTAAATAATACTAATACTTAACATAATAGTATATGCACTGCTGTAAATATGCTAATTTAACATAGCAGCCATGTTAATTTACATAGATAATATGCGCTAACAGCTGTTAAGCTCCTCTATTGCTGCATGAGAAAACAATTAGCTATTTTGCACACAATTGTGTTGACTTTTGGCCATTGTAAATGGTCTCTCTGGTCAACGTCAACGTCAACGTTAGCGTCAACGTCAGCGTCAACGTCAACGTCAATGCGAACGTCAACTTCAGCTGACTGAAGACAGATACAAAGAATGCCTACACAAAGCGCATGTTGCGTTTCCTGAGACAAAGGCTTAATTGCACGCACACACACACACACACACACACACACACACACACACACACACACACACATACACCCAACTAAGCAGCTATTAAGCCGCGATGCATTGCAATTTGCGGACGACAGTCGCCTTGAGTAGCGCACAAAAGTAGGCAACACTTTTTTCGCTATGCAAATTGCTTGGCGCAGGCGGAAGTCAGCCAAGGCAAAGAAGGAGATGAGGCTGCCGCTGCTGATGATGCTGATGAAAAGCGCTGTGGTCGAAAAACTAGTCGACAAAAGAGCTGCGCGCAACAAAGAATGATAGAAATAGAGAGGGAGAGAGACAGAGAGAGAGAGAGAGGGAAAAAAAGAGAGAGAGAGAGAGAGCAAACGAAGTGGGCCATGGGCAACAGTTTTGATTTGCATAAACAAAGGTTCAAGTGTAGCGAAAGTGGGCATAGGATAGGGCCAAACTGATTGAAGATGATGTTGCCACAACGTTCAGCCGGGCAGCCAATCCAGCTATACATATAGTACATATATAAATGGGTAGAGCGCGGTACGGCATGGCGCGCGGCAGTTGCAGCTGCAGCCGCATCAAGGCCGAACATGATACCTGGGCATTCAACAAAAAAAAAAAAGAATGAAATATTGTAGGAAAAGGATTGCGAGTGTGGGTGGGTTGGAAATGTTGCACACTCGATTTCCTGCGCGCATGTCGCGCAAATGTTTGTCGACAACGCAACAACAACAACAACAGCAATAACAAAAGCAGCGCAAAGTAAAGAAAAGTTGATTGTTTTCCAGTGGCAACAGCTGATGTTCTTGTTGCCGCTTCTGTTGGTGTTGCTGTTGTTGTTTAGCATACTTTCCCAAGCAGCTGCGAGCTGAAAAAGGAAAAAGGAATAATCTGCACGAACCCCTAACAAAAGTGTCCTTTCGCTGCATTCTTATTATGCGAGCAATCGCAGTTTCTGGTTTTTGGTTTTCGTTTGTTTTTGTTTTCGTTGCGGATATGAAATCAGCTGACGTCATCATTATCCAGCCATATAGCCGCAAAGCCAGCCACAAACATGGCCCAGCTATTTTTAGTACACACACACAGTTAGACACACAAGCACACACACACAGGCACCCAAACAATGGGCGCATATAATAAAGACTGTGGCAAACAAAAACAAAAAACGAAATGAAGGAAAATAAAGTATAGAAATATGTTGCTTCGGGTTGCGTTTCGGTCAAGGAAATGCTCGAGTCCTGTGCTGCTGCTGCACTCTGCAGGACATTGTGCCAGTTTGTGAACTGTCGCAGACGTCATTTTAATCACATTGCTCCATAAACTAGTTGCAACTGTTTTTTTTTTTCCACTCAACTGCGTTTTCCTTTTCTATCTTTCTATTTTTCTATCTTTCTCTCTCTCTTTCTATTTTCTCCTTTTTTTATTTTTTTTTGCTCAATTATTGCAAAATTCGCAGTTTTCTTTTATTTGCAATGTTTGTTCACACACATTCGCACACTCGCTCAGAAAACTGTCAGCATTTGCATTTGGCGGCCCACTTGACGGATTCGCACTTGAAAGAAAAAACTCTGCCATAATACGCGTTTTAAAGAACGCAACGAGCCAGCTTCAGCTGCGACACCGCATACTATTTGACAAATATTCTTTCTTTTTTTTTTTTGTGATCTGCGCTAGAGATGCGTGCGTGAGAATTTTGCCTTTTAAGTAATGTGAGACGACTCTGAAAAAAAAAAAACTATATGAAATGGAATAGAGGACGTAGTAAGGTCTGTTAAACATCTACTGCAGCAAGTTAAGTCCTTGTCATTTAAATTTAATTTTTAATGTTGCGTGGATGAATATTATTATTATCGAGTTCACTCATTCTAGCTATCTTCAGACATAATGCATGTAAGTTGCAGTTCTCTGTAACATTTTAAGTAAACAGCTAAGTCAGCTGCAGTTTAGTCACTTTTTAACCACATCAAGTCATGCTAGCTCAGCATAAATTTCATCCATGTTGCTCTTCTATTGTGTTAGAATCGTGTGCACTCCATAGTTATGTTAGGTCAGCCTTTGACACTTTTAGTTGCTGTCAAGTCGTTAAAGATTAAATTCAAAAAGAATGCAAATAAATTTTCTCACATCGTGTCACGTTAACAGAGCACAACAAATGCTCAACGCTAAGCAGCAAGCACAAACACACACATGTCCCTGTGTGTGTGTTGGCTAAAAGCTTTCAAGCACATACTCATTGACAGGGCGGCCTGATGATGATGAACCAGCTCGGTGCTCCGCGTTGCTTTGCTATAGATGGGAAGCAGAGGCAGCTAGAGGGGGATTTCGCTGCATTTTGAAATGTGCTCCCTTATGTTAATTAAGCTTCCACTTGCCAGCCCCAACTATTAACAAGAAAACCGCTGAGTGTGGCACTTCACTCAAGCCATAAGCCCAGCGAGCAGCGAGCTTATCAAGCATACATATACATATACATACATGTTCATATGTAATGCATCCAAATTGCGTATACGACGCGTGGGCTGGCGACTTGCATTTGACAACTTTTGCTATGAATGCTGCGGCTGCTGCTGCTGCTGCTGATGTTGTTGTTGTTATTATTTTGCATAATCAGTTTTGTTAAATCTACACTAGATTAGCGCCATATTATGGGCTTAAGCATTGCAGAGACGTGGCCTCTGCTAAGGACAGTCGCCCGTTGATATCAAGGCCGCCATTTGGGTCCATTGTGTACGCAGTTAATATTCTCGTTTTTTTTCTGCTCATTCAACATTGTCTGTGTGTGTGTGCGTTGGTGTATTTGCGTGTGTAGCCACGCATAGATAAAGCGCATAAAAGATCAAAGGCCTCGCCAACATAAAGCATCAAATAACGCGCTTGCCAAGCACCAATCGAGGCATAATAATGAAAAACCGTTTCCCTGATGGCTGAAAAAAATCCCAAATAAACAAGCCAAAACCAAACGAAAGTCGTGCCATTGTCCAGACACTTAACAAGCGAATAACACACAAATTTGCGTTAGTAGAGTGAACACTGCTCAACCAGATTAATTTTCAAATTAGAAATGTGAAATGTGTTTGAGTAATAAATCTTTTTGATTAAAATGGTTTAATCAGAGCTTAAAGTCTTTAGTACTTTTCTCGCTCTCTCTCTCTCTCCTACTTTATCTAGTCTATTATATGTAAATCAAGTAGATTTTGTAGAATATACTTAATAGCATTGTTCAATATAAATACACTTAATTATTTAATATTATTATATATGCAAGTAAATACCCTAGCCCGATAAAGAGGGATTGCTTGAAATATTTGCAATAAGAAATATATAATTTGCGAATAAGAAATTTATATATATATATATTTTTAAATTTATAAATTTCATTATTTAACCTTTTTAATTATTTACATTTTTTCAATGTATATTTTATATTATAAATTTTATATTTTTTATATTTTATATTTTATATTTTATAGTTTATATTTTGTATTTCATATTTAATATTTAATATTTAATATTTTTTATTTTATATTTTATATTTTATATTTTATATTTTATATTTTATATTTTATATTTTATATTTTATATTTTATATTTTATATTTTATATTTTATATTTTATATTTTATATTTTATATTTTATATTTTATATTTTATATTTTATATTTTATATTTTTTATATTTTATATTTTATATTTTATATTTTATATTTTATATTTCAAATTTCATATTTTATTTTTTATATTTTATATTTTATATTTTATATTTTTAGAGCATTCGCTAGTCGAGCAGTCTCTATTAATCCCGCTTATCACTTCGGCCTGCTGTCTATTAGGCAAATAGCAAAACAATTCAGTTATTTAACTGAATTAAATAGACTAAGTTGCGAACTAACAATTGACTAACTAAATGGAATGCCAATTGGAACGTACGAGTTATGTCATATTTAGTTTAGCATTAAATCGAGAGCAAAGCCGGCCAAATGCTTTGGCCAATTATGACACACATAACAAATTTATTATTAATAGATGGGCCTCCAATGTCGATTAGATCAATTAACAATTATGCCATGCTGTGAGTGTACTTCTCTCTCTGTGAGTGTGTGTGTGTGTGTGCGTGTGTATTGACAGCTGTGGCAATTTCAATTAATTTAAGTAGATGCAAATCTGAACTGTGTTCGTGGCTGTGTGTGGTAAATGAACACCCGCTAATTACAATTAGCTTCTGATTAAATAGAAAATGTATGTAAGCAAAGTTTTTATACATAAATATATATGTTTATATATTTACTCCGCAATACTTTTGCCGATTGACACAGTTATTAAAAATGTCACAGAGAAAATGGTTATTGAAGTTATGCGGGTTGCGACAACGACATACTTAGGCGTACAGTTTTTGACAGTAGCGGGCGGCAAACGGACGCCAATTGACAGCCAGAGCAGAGTGGCAGCAGCAGCTATAGAAGGAGTAACGATAATATGAGGCAAGTAGTAGGGTGTCGAACATGCCAGCATGCCACTCGAACGGAAAAGGAAACAGTCGTCGAGATTTCCTTGAACAGCATGGCAGCCAGCAAGCAGGCAGGCAGTCAGAAAGACAGTCGAGCGGGTGGCCACAGGCAGAGGCAACAACAGATTGTACAACAACAACAACAACTATGTTCAAGGAATTCAATTAGGCAGATGAGTCGTGTGGGCGGCTGGGCGGCTGGGCGGCTGGGCATGATGAGTAGATAAAAGTGTTGCCAGCCAGCTCAGTGCAAAAAGCCAAAGTCAAAGATATTTCTGACACTTCACATATGAGAAGGGCCATAAAGTGTCTTCGAATTGGGGCTAAGCTGACTTGCAATTGGTCACACATACGCACACTCATACACACGCCCATTTACTTATACTATGTGAGGCCTGCTGATGCTGCTGATCCTTTTTGGCGATGGCATTCCTAAGTTGCTCTTGCCATCGAGCTTGATGGCTTAATGGCAAAATCTCAATACGTCTTTGCACTTTGCACTTTGCACTCAGACACATACGCATACTCACAGTCACAGTCACAGTCACAGTCACACTCACACGCACTCACACACAGACACATGCACACTTAGTCGTAAGCATTTTGATTGGCATAACCAGCAAAAGTTAGAATGCGGTCGAAAAGTTACCACAGCCAGGCTAGCGTGAGTGAGGGGGTGAGAAAACGAGAGAGACATAGACAGATGAGGTTGATGAAGCTGACAAAATCAAGGCTGAAACTATTGCACTGTGGCGAAAATTGCGGAACAAGCTTATTTCGAAGAAAATATAAAATAGATATACAAAATAGAAAGTATGTGTATCTTCTGTCTTAAAGAAAAACTTTAGCTATGTTAACTTGAGACATAAGAACGATGTGAAGATGTTCAGTAAAAGATATATATCTAATATATATATTTATATATATAAGTCACAGAGAGTATCAGATATAGCAATGGTTGCTGGTCGCTGTTATGTTAACTAATGTAAATTGTTCTGATCTAATTCCGAAGGCAACAGACTAAATCGTTATTTAACAGAATGGTCACACACAATATTATTTAACTTAACATAGTTCTGTTATTCAGTTAATGCCAATGTAATATCACTCTAAAGTCAAATATCATAAAAGCATTAACATATAAGCTATAGAAATGACAAATTAAGCCCTAAACTCTAAACTATTGCAACAGTCATGAATGCATAACAGAGCTCATCAAAAATGATTTGAGTTGTTAATTCTGTTGCATTAATGAAACCTTAAATGTGAAATACATATTATTAGAAATGTAATTCACTAAATGTTAAAGTCATCTACTATATCTGTTAAGTGAAGTTTGCCAACTAGCATTAAATGGCCAGATGCAATGTTATGATGTTAACAGAAGAAAACTAAAAACGAAATTAAAACAAGAGCTGTTAAGCTGTTGGCAGTTAGAGCATTGCTATGCCATTAGAAAACTTGTTGATGAACTTCACTCTTCACATTTCGAACAACTCATTTATGCCACTTAAATTGCAAATGTTGCCCATGGTGCACTAACCAAAGTCAAAGTTAGACTTAGCTTGTAAAAGCATTCATCATTCATGGTCTGAATTGCAAGCAATTTTCCCGCTCTCCCTCTCTCTCTCTCTCTCTCATACTTTTTTGTTTGTGCAGCAAATTTAGTTGCACACACACACACACACAGCATATATCTTATTGTGTGCGTGTGTGTGTGTGTGTCTGTTGAAGTGCAGTAGATTATACAGTTAGTTGAGTGTCTGCCGTCAACGCGGCGCTGAAGTCAACTGAACCGTTTTAATTGCTGCATAAATATTTGTTTAAAATTAGCTCATTGTGCGCTGCTTTACAAAAAGGGGGGGCGTGGCATAACGCTGTGTCTATGTCTCTCTCTCTCTCTCTCTCTCGCTCTCTGCATGAGGGTTATTGCGAGTGTCGTTGTGAGGCAGTCAATTATATAATTTATTTATCTATAATTAGTAAGCAGACTTTGCAAGCAGCTACCTCTAGCTAGGTAGCTACCGCTCTCACTCACTCTTCATTGCTGTCTCTCTCGCTCACTATCTCTCTTTCTGCTGCTGTTGCAGATGTTGCGGCTGTTGCTATTGCTGCTTATTGAATTGCAGCTTGCCTTTAAGCCGCTTTTGTCTGGCTTTTGTGGCCATATCTCTTGCTCGCTCTCCCTCTCTCTCTCTCCTCTTTGCTAGCTCTGGCTCACCATCTCTTGATGCTGAAGTTCATTTATTTATGGTCATACTTGAGCACAAACTCTTCTGCCTGTTTATCGCAATGCCATTCAAACAAACGTTTACCGCACTCAATAGACATTGCAATGCAACTGCCAGTCAGCCACGCCCACGCCCACGCCCACAGCTTAGTTATCTTTCAGCTTGGCCCTTAAAACGTCTGTATGCCGCAGCAATTTGGGCCACACCTGCCACAGCTGTTTGAGCCTCAGCTCATATTACTTAGTGCTCTGCAAAAATTAATTTCAGCTTAGTTTGCACACACACACACTCACTCATTTACTCGTAGTCAATCTGGTTTGCCTAAAAGCCCAGCCACATGCCTTGTTTGCAACTACAACAACAACTTCATCCGTTTGGTCTTGCATAACCGCAACGAGTTTTCAAAATTTGCAATTTTATCGAGCTCACAAACTTTGTCTCTGCCGAAAATTTCGTAATTTTTTTCCATTAGTTAATTGCGTTATGCATGAATTGAACAACAACAACAGCGATAGCAACAAAAAGTTTATAGTCTAACAGCAGTTAATTGTTTTACCTCTTCAACTACAACAATATTACGTAAATTGTGTGCTTTAGGCAAAAATCACATTTACATATTTCCCTTTGCTCAGTTAAGCTCATGTGAAGAGCATTTTCTCAGAATTATGACAGGCAAACGAGTCATAAGAATAATATTGTGCTGGCCCTGTAAAGTATGCTACGAAAAATTCTAAGAAATTCAAATTGACTAATGGAATGTGTAATAATGTGTGGCTGTGTAATAATAATATAGAATAATAAGGAATACATATATATATATATTGAAAATAATCTCTAAGTAATGCTGTCGTGTTATGGAAAATTCTGTTGAAAATTGAATAGATTTAAATAAGTATTTTTATTTGTGTTATTGACTAAATGAAATGGAAGAACTACACTGAAATGTGTTGTTACCTAAAAGAACTTATTTTATTATATATAAATTTAAAGTGTATATCATTTATATTTTGTAAAGAACTAAAAGTTAAGTAGAATTTCAACAAATTTTTCAATAACAATTCGCTTATAGAGAATATTTGTATATCAAGAGATACAACAGAGAAGGCAGAGATAAGAAGAGAGAGCAGTGCTAAGAATGAGATAGATAGATAAAGAGAGATAGAGAGAAAGAGAGAGAGAGAGAGAGAGAGGGAGAGAGGATAGAGAAGATAAGCACAACGTTATGCTAAACTTAAGAACAACGAAGCAGAAGCTTGAGGACTTGGCAAAAATATATAGTAACTGATATCTATATCTAAGATAGAAAAAAAATGATAGTTAATAAAAAAATATATAGCTTTTAAGAAAACACAAAAGTTGCAATACTTTTTGAACTGAACTACAATTGATTTAGTTATTTAGTTAGTTATAAATGAAGTTTTCTCTCTAAGGACAAACAGCTGCATTCACGTTGATGCTCTACTTTTTATGCATAGCATTATATGCATGGCATAAAACTCGGCAGACTTCTTAGCTGCAAGTTCTTGTTCTTAACAGAATTCAATTGCGCTGCGCTTGCAATGCCATTTCATTAAGCCCACACACACACACACACACACACACAGAAATACACTCAACATGGAAAGTGCGTTAATGTAATGAAGTTTTTGCGCCAAATAATTTTGCACAACTGCTGCATAGTGTTGCCATGTACGTACAGTAGGGTTGTCGCCGGCTGTATGTATGTGTGTCAACGTTTAGCAGCTGTTTGCATAGCTCTTGCTCAGCACGCGATTAAGTTGAAAATTTACACAGACGTCGACGCGGCGATTGTTGTAAGCACGAGAGTGAGGCCAGAGTGCGCGTTAATGCTGAAACAGCACAGAGAGAGAGAGAGAGGGCGAGAGGAACTCTGGGGAAACTACAGTTAAATTGTGGGTGTGGCCAAGGGGGGCTTGTTGATGCCAGACATGAGCAGCATAAGTAAACAAGTTTAGTATAATCAACGTTGCAGATATAAAAAAAAAAAAACAAAAACAGGAGGAGATGAAGAAGAAGACGTAGAAGTGTTGCATGCATATCCGCTTACATGACACAAAGCATACAGCAATAACAACAACAACAACAACAACAATGCACACACACACACGCACAATGTGTATATGTTTTTATTAGTATGCTGTTGCTGTTGCTGCATTTGGGAGGCTACTTGAGCGCTTGTATAGGAATGTGGAGCTCGCAGCGTCCATAAAACCATATTACCTCTGATTTAAGCTAACACATATACAAACACACAAACCCACACACATACACACACGCACATAGAGAAAGATACACGTGTCTGCTCATCACGACGTTGCAGTCATATGGCGTACGTTCAGGTGAGCCGCCTGGTGCCTTTGTGCCGCCGCAGCAGCTCATTGAATGTTTTCTTATACACTTAAGTGCAGAGAGTACTTTAAGTTTATCACACAATGTGTTGTGCACAAGCACATAAATAGTTTATGTAAGGATTGTGATCTCAATTCAAGTGCACTGCAGTTAAACTGAATGACTGTTGGATAGAACTTGAATTTATTGAGGGGAAATAGATAAGCAATAGCAGATCATATCTTTAGTGATATTAAATTTAATATATAATTTGTTGTCTAGTAATTTTCTTAAAGTTCAATTGAGCAATGAAGGATCTGGGTACCCTTCTCAAGTAAATATATGTAGACTTTGCATAGTTATTCAAGTCATGGTTTATAGTTAGCTGCAAGTCTTTTATATAATTAATATATATAAGATATATATAAAATATATAGTATTTCTTATTATTTATCATAAATTTTTTACTTAGTCAGTTGCAAAATAACTGAAGAACATTTTAATTTGATTTAAATATTTAAAAAGTAATTCAAAGCCTGAAAATACTAAAATATATATTTATTTATGGTTGACTTTAGTTAGTTCTCTTTGATTATTTTGTATAAATTGTAAGATAAATTACTAAACAAATTATGCATAATGTTCTTTCAAGCTTAGTTCAAAATATGCCATTCAAAAATGTATATTTTTTAATATCGATGTAAATTAATTCAAGCTAATTTAATATGCATATATAGTATATTTAGTAAGCTGCAGTTAAAGCTAAGCAAATATTATTTACTATTCATAAAATCAAGCTGATCTGCTGCATCAGCTATAAATACTACATCAGCGATTATAGCCTAACAGCTCACAGCCTTTCAATTCAATTCAAACTTGTTCAATATTTGCCACATCTTTAGGGTATTTCATTTGCAGCACACCAACACACACACACACACATACACAGAGGCAGAGATAACTCTTTGCTGCTTGTTACATATTAATTTTTTATTGAATGATGCTGTTTTACCCACTCTATGGCTCTATTGCTGGCTCTGTCGGGCGCTGCTGGAAAGCGCTGTGGGGCAACTTTATTCAATTTCTGCGTTGCTCATGTGGAAACACGTTTACATTGCAGGTGTGTGTGTGTGTGTGTGTGTGTGTGGATATATGAGTGTGTGGGCGAACTGACAAGCGCTGCCGTGTAAAATGGCCAACAAATTGCATGTACTTAGAAAGGCCACAAGCAGCAGCAGCAGCAGCAGACTAAAAGCAACAACAACAGCAGCAAATGGGCAACATCAAGTAAAACATTTTGGTAGTTGTTTAAAACCCGTCGAGGCGAGACAACCGCAGACAGGCACATATATATTCACACACACACAACTCGCACTAACACACCTACTATGTACAGGTGTGTGTTTGTCTTTTATAGTCGAGGCGGCAACAGGCACATAAAATCCAACACGACAAAGGCTACAAAAGGACACGCAGCATGAAAATAAACAAAGCCACAAAACGACAAACGATTTGCAACATATTCTTCCTCTTCTTTTCATTATTATTATTATTTTTTTTTTTTTTTGCTGTTGCTGTTCTCAGTTCTTTGCTCTGTATTTCTGTATTTGGCGCTCAACGTGGGTCGCTGTCAGAAACTGCTCAAAATGTGGCAGCTGCCTACAAGCAAACCCACCAAATTTTTTATTTTTTTTTATTTTTTTGCATAAAATATCAATTTCATATGCAAAGCCCGGATATGAGCAAAAGTTCACAACATTTTTGAACCAAAAAAAGCGAAACTTAATGAAACTGAAATCTTTGCCAATGCTGATTACAGCAAATATTGCCAACTACCACGGCCCATCATGCCACATGCCCGCGAGCCAAGTTTATATAAATTGTTTAATAAGTTTTGTATTTGTGGCCCAAACAGGACATTCGTCTCGGCACAGGACATGCGTCATGTTTTATTACTCTGCCTGAGCCCAAAGCGCGCTCTGATTAATGTGGTTCAAGCTCTCCCTCTGCGTTGCTGGCTGTGATTGAGGTGGTGCGGTTGGTGTGGGTGGTGCGGCTGTTGCTTCTCCCGCCGCCTGGGGCACATTTGGCCTGCCCACACGCATATAATATATATATATATTATACACAAATCTGTTCACTCTTATCTAGAGCTGGACCAGGGCGTGGCTCATGCAAATTATGGCTTTAAAACAATCAAAAACAAAGTCTAAAAAAGAATAATTGATGGCATTTAAGTTGACATAAAGCCGCTGCCCGTAAAGCACAATGACAAAAAGGTTTCAAGACAAAAGCAAATTTTGCGTCCTGGACATCGATTGTAAACGCATTAACCCCAAAGGGCTCAAAGATTGGGTCGAATTTTGGGTTTTTTTTTTTTTCTCTCCTTTGGTTTTACTTGTTGATTTCACTTAGTCTGGACCTGCGAATTGAATTACGCGCGCGAAATGAATGGCGACAGACGCTGCTGATGAAATTCGCTTGGGGAGTTCAGTCTTTGACACACACACACACACAAACACACAAACACACAAACACACACACACACAAACACACACACATACACACAAGTGCACACTTATGCTTAATACATTCAGTTTGACCTCGATCGCAGGACACGCTTAATTGCCAACTAATAGGTTTTTCATGTTGTGCCAAATTATCGGAGAAATACAACAACAATTTTGGACCAATGAAAAGCTAAAATTGAAAAGCAAACAGAAACTGGGAATTTACGCAAAATTATAGACTAGTGAATACTCTATGGAATGCATAGAGATTTCTGATTAGACAACTGAGCCCAATAAAAGTGGAATTGATAGTTTTTGAAGTGTTTCTTAAGCTTTCATATTTGAGCAAGCAGCCGTAATAGTTAGTGATGGAGTAATAGATACCCTATAGAAGCTATATTCGATATACAGTCGACTTTATACGTATTTAGATCTCTTTCAATACTTTTTAGATTTCCTTCCTTTTAACTCACATCTGCCACATCAATCTATAGCCAAATACCATACTACAACTACAATGTACAGGGTATGCTCAATTGACAGCTTTTGTAAAGTCAAACTTTGAGCTGCTTATCGCTTATTGGTTGCAATGGCAACTGCAGCAGCAGCAGCAACAGCAGCAACTGCAGCAGCAGCAACTGTTGCCGTTGGCATTGACAGCCCAATGCCAATGACTGTCTATATCTGTGTCAAGGATATATACATATCTATATAGGGGCGGCATCTCTCTAGCACAAGTCGCCTGCAAATGATGGCAAACAGTAGAGCTTGCGTTTCGTAATTGTTAATTAAAATAATACAAAATCTGCCCGCCAGCTGTGCTTATACATTCCATTTGCTTACGCTTACTGCCACGCTCACACACATTCATAGAGAGAGAGAGAGAAAGAGAGAAGGAGAGAAAAAATCAAATAGTATTATGTTAAGGAAATTGCAATCAAACCACATGCTTATGTATTATCGTAAGCACATCACGTTTTCCATTTAACAGCCAGTCATAAATATTTCAAGCACAATTCAAGGGGCGTTAACATCTCGAATTGGTTAACCTAAAAACCGCCCACCTTCATACTGGCACGCCCTCTATGCCTTTACATAGGCCATAAGTCTGACCCTTGCATAAGTTTTGCTTGAATTTGAGAGTAAAGAAATTTTATTTTAAATTTACCTACAAACTCTTTCCGTAAAGCTAATTCTCTCGCACTTTGCGTGAGTTTAAAGAGTTTCATTTATTTTTTTTTTATAAAAATTTTCGTTTGAATTCGCAGAATTTCTATTTTAACATTATTTAGCATTTATACAAAGTCATTAGCTAACAACTTATCATACTTTGATATTATGTCGAAGCGAAAAGTTTGACTGTCAATTTTTCATATGCTTTTGGCAATGTGGTTCGGCTCTGTAGCTCTCTCTCTCTCTCCCGCTCCCTCTCTCTCTCTCTTTCTCTCTCTAGACACACACACACAAATTGAATATATGTATATATTTTGTAAATTAGTAAACTCGCACGTACGCATCAGTTAAACATTCTAACACAATTGCAATTGGCGCAAACTTAATTCGCTTCTATAAATTCTCCTTTACTGCCAGCAAAGGAAACAATAAAAGATATACATTTCCATAAGCTAACAAGGCTAGAAGCTAATTGCCAGCCACGTTTTAGTTGGGTTCAGTCAAATTAAGCACTAATTTGTTCAAATTGCATACAATTTATGTCAAAACACAGTTTTCTGCTTAAAATACCCTGTAGCTATGAGGAGTGCGCATGCAAGGCTTTTAATTAAATTAACAAAATTTATGTGACAGGCATTTGGCCGATATTGTTGTAGACAAATTGAAAGATATTGTTGAATAAAACTAGAAATTCGGGCGACATAGTTTACAAAGGCAAGTGACTAAGCTGTAAAGGGTATTCACTAAGGAAAGTGATTATTTTTATTAACAATTTTCCTTAATTATTTGGAAATTCATAGTATTTTCCTTATTGTTTTAGATAAAAGCAATTGCCTCAAGCAAGTTTTCACTAGCTTTACACAGTATTTTCCAGTTGTATTTTCCGATAGCAATTTCCGATTGCCGCAAGCCTCAGCTACATCTCTCCCAGTGTGTGCTTGTGTGTGCAGGGTATCTACTAGTTGGTCTTTCCGTTAGCTATTTCCCGTGGTTATTTGGGAAGCTAGTTAGTGTCTCGTTTATTCTGCTTATAGCGCCGCTCGCTGCAACAAATTTTTGTTTTTTCTTTTTTTTTTGTTTGGGTGGCAGTTGCAAAAAATTGAAATTCATGGGGTCTGCCCGTAAAATAGGCAAACGTGCTCATGCATGCGTTGCTCTCAGAAGCAGCGCAGCGGAATTTGTAAGCTAAAAGTATGCAACAAGAGCAGCAGCAGCAGCAACAGCAACAGCAACAACAACAAGGACAATAACAAGGACTACAAATAAGACAGCAAACAGGTAAAAGCTATGTGCGCTTTAGCCATTAGCCTGCGGCTCCAGCTGGCTTGGTACGGCTCGGTTGGGTTTGGCTGGGTTTGGCTGGGTTTGGCTTGGCTTTGGCTTCTGCTTATGCTTATGCTTATGGATGATGGTCGTGTGGACGATGGTAGCAGGTGAGCTACCCATATCTTCGTTTATGGCATGCGGCCGGAATTTGCCCTGCGTCAGTTTTGTGGAATTTTACGTGTTGCGGAATTTTTAGTAACCAACTCTCTGCTGAGATTTTAGATACACGAACAGCATCAAACAGAGGAAAAAGACAGAGAGAGAGAGAGAGAGAAACATAACATACAGTGTCAAACGAAGTCCAACTCCAGCCAAGTCCGTTGACAGCCTGAATAGCTATCTCCGTGTGTGTATGTGTGTGTGTGTGTGTGTGGGTATATGTTGGAATTTTATTATTAAATTGCCAACATTTGTATATATTGCATTGAATTTCTGTTGAAGTCCGTCGAACAGTCATTTGCTCTGGATAACAATGGATTACATAATGACATAACAAACAGCTTCTGTCCACGACATTTGGGTTGCAATAAATTATGTAGTGACATATCAGGTAGCTTTTGTCATTTGTTTTAGAACGAGAGAGGAAGCGGGGTAGGGGTTTATGCGGTACAGGTATGAAATAATAAATAGCTGTTGATTAATATTGGTTGACCACGCCCCATTACACAAGCAAATATTTGAACATTTGCAGTCAGCAGAAAACGTTGCAAATGCTGCGCCCAAAGATAAAAGCTGAAAATAGTCACAATAAACACACTCACAAAACTTGGCGTATGTATGTTGTGTGTATGTGTGTGTGTGTGTGTGTTAAAAAGTTGAACCATGAATGTAAACCACAGAAAACAGGAGCAACAGGAATAGCAGCAACAGATTTTTTCATTGCGGTTCGTTGAGCACATAATAATTCCATCAACAGCAATAAAAGCAACAACAACAACAACAACAACAAATAGCGCTAGCGTTTAGCACAGAGAACGAGAGATAACGGTATAGCTATAGCAACAACTGTAGCATCGGCAGCAACGTTAGCAGCAGCGCTAACTTCAACACTAACGGCACTTTTCCATATCTGCAGCTGCAATGTGTATGCTTTTGGTCAGCAGTTTACCGTGGGCAAAATACACGCATAAATGAATGAAAAACAACAAAAAAAAAGAAAAAGTGCGGCACAAAAGTTTGCATAAACCCAGCAAATTGAAAATGTGAAACAAAAGAGAATTATAGTACAAAAGAACATATGCCAACATCAACTGCTGCATTAAGTTTCACAATTACTACAACGCGCAGTTAACATAGCTGCGAATGCCAAGAGAGTGAGGTTAAAATGTTGGCTGTTAGTATAACAGCAGCTGTTAAAGAGTCATGTTAAAGTATATGAACATGAAATACTGTTGAGTAAATTAAAATGAATTGTCTCGCTTTAAAAATGTTAAAAGTAAAGAAAACAATTTGAAGAGTAATCAAAATATATGTAAACAGCACAAACAAGGAGCAAATTTTAATTTCTATAAAAGACTAAATTTATTGCATGTCAACAGAAATGTATTAAAGTTATCTAATGCCTATGTTATATATAATAAATGATATTACAGAGAAAATGCACTTAAGGCAAGGCATACAGAATAGTTTGAAAATGTAACAAAAACACAATTTTTATGCTTGGAAAAATACATATATCAGCCATTGTGCTATCACAGAGAAACTAAACTGGACGACAGGGCGTATAAGTAATGGCCGTATGCCAAGCATCTAAGTGGCAAGGGCGCTGATGATGATGATGATGCTGCCGCTGCTGCTGCTGTTGCTGTTACCCGATTGCTGCCTTGAAGCATTGCTACGCTTCGTTTAATTTTTGGAGGCAATACGTTGAAGATTTTTAATATAAATAAATATAAATATATATAAATTTAACTTTTGTTTTATTAATATTTTGGTTTTTTTAACTTGCTGCCAAGTTGGAAATTAAATAAATTACTTCGTCTCACTTGCGCGATTCGCATACGCATAAAAGTATGCTATGATTAATTTTATGTCTACAAGCCTAAATCTGTATGTATGTATGTGCGTTTTTGCATGTAAACATACATTTTTATATGAGACGCGCGCGTTCAACTTTTAGACGGTGACGGCGAGGGCTGGGCCATGGGCGGGGCCTGACTGAAACTTTTCTAATTAAAAATGTATGGCATGCAGAGTTAATGGGCATTTGGGACGGCCTTAGATGTTATTTCCTCTTTACATTTGCATTTGCATTTTTTTTTTCTCTCATATAGAAATTACAATAATTAATTTCGAGATATTTTCAATGCATAAATTACCATAAATATACATTGCACACAATTACAATAACATTGTACAATATTTGCTTAACATGGCATCGATCGAGCGCCTTAAGCTAACTAATTAAGAAGAGCTATTCAATTTGTGGTCTTAATCAGCTGGAAATTTTATAGCTGCCAGCCACTTGAGCTGAGCAGGAGTGGAAATGACCACAACTTAAGCGCAGCGATTGAAACGATAAATCAAGTGCAGCTCAAAGTTGAATTGGCTGCACAAGTTTACTATGAAAACAACGAGGAGGGAGTTCTTCTGCCAAAGATTGTGCGACTAGAGCATATCCTGGAATATTATCTGAACAATGTTGAAGTGAAGAGTGCAAAGTTGAGCGAAAAACATCTAAGATGGAAGTTGATTGAAGTAGAGAATAGCCGATTATCAGATACCTAAAGCACTATGCTTGGGATTATGTAAATATTTAAGATATAGATAGATCTACATATATTCTATATAATATTATAGACTTTCAGATTGATTTGCAGATGCACGCTGATTACATTAGATAGACTTTCAAATATATAGACTTTACCCTAACAATTGATAAGGTCTTCAGCTATCGCATACATCTGAACCAAACTAATATACCCCTCATTAATACACTTCAAATAAGTCTAGGGCTGAACAAGTCTGCAAGTGAGTTATCAATGGAAACGTTTGCCACTTTGCTTTTGGCTATTAAATAAACTGTTAAACACAGCAGTTGATGAAACAACACTTTATTCGATTAAAGTTTGTGTTTTAAGTATAAACAGCTATAGAAAAAAAATATAATAATATAGACCCTAACACATAGCTAAGCAAATGTAATTTAAACATAAAATGTAGCGCATATTTTGTGTATGAAAATATTTACGATTTATAATATTTTCTGCAGCACAAAGCGCAATTTGTAATAATTAGAAAAACAGAATTTCTACAGAAAATGTAAGAAAATATTTGAGGCTAAATTCTTGACTATGAAAAAGATTTACGAACTGAATTTCAAAGAAAAATTCCCAAAACAAACAATGGCTTGAAACACATTGCAAAATCTACATAAACATACAAAATATATATAAATGTATATATATTTTTTTTTGGCAGACAATACTTTATTCGCCAGCCACTGTGATTGACTGTTGAATCCGTTAAGTGAGCTTCATCTCAGCTGTTTGGCTTGAATCTGTGAACAATCTTAGCATAATTGCAGCCACTTGGCAAACATCCAAATTGCGTTGTTTTCTCCCGTTTTCCAACAAATCGTTTCCTTAATTGGCAACAGCCACTGATTTATGCTGAAGACATATATATATATTTATATATGTGAACAGTCACATATATATATACATCTGTTCAATCTATTTTAAATGTAAATTTGTTCAGCGAACTGGCAACAGCTGAGCTGTGTTAAGAGAACTAGCTGCCAGCCAGAAAGTCCAGACCCTTCGCAGTTATACGACTTCAGCTATTTTCTATTGTGTGCTATGATATATGCATATGAGCACATACATATAAATTATAATGCCACACACACACACACATCTACTTATCTATGCCAATGTTAAATGCATAGAACAGACAACCCAACGTGGCAGCAGCTTTAAAAACTATTTTTGTGTTAAATACTAGAATTCTGCACGAAATAAGCTTAAAGCATGGAATTTTCTATTGCCATATTTATGAATGGAAATTCTATTCAAATTTGACTATTGCATGTTTGATAGAAATGGAAATGGAAAAAAAATCAGTCAGCATTATAACACTTCTTTTCCTACAGCACAAAAGCCTTGCAGCACCATAAGTGATTTGCTAAGACTCGATAAATCGTATATCACAAATTTTGAGCAAATGGAAGCAATCATATTTGAAAGCAAAAAGATTTTATATAATATAAAGTGAATATTCAGTATATTAGCGAGAGAAAGCGAGCAGCTCAACATAAACTGCTGCAACTCAATCATCTGCATAGATCACACAAATTGTTTACATAAATTGAAATAGATATGCAATCATTCATTTATATTTTTGCAAAAAAAAATCATGCATAAGAAAAATTTATTTAAAATAGTGTAAATGAATATTTATTTGATTTACACTCTGGCCTAAATTAATAGCAAACTCGAAAAGAAAATCTTAGACTGTCAACAAATTATAATTTATTGAAATTTATTGAGCTGCTGCCTAAAAGCTCACTCCTGCTGCTTGCACTTTTTACATAGCTTCAAGCATATCAATTTTATAAATATTAAATGCAAAATAGAAAGAAAGAAAATTACTTTGACATTTATATCAGTTATGTATATCTAGTCGCTAAGACAGCCTAAGCTCTCTTCAAGTCCAAGATTATTTATTATACGATTACATACATTCGTATTTGTATATCTATAAATTTGCATTAACTTTGAACATCATTTGCAATTTCCTGTGAATAAACAATTGTGAATTTTATCGCACATCATTAACCAATTTGCACAGCTGAAATATCACAAATATTTGTCATTTAACATTTATATAATGGGCATAAATCATTTTGGTTATGCAGACATAATGAATTTTTAAATATGTTTATGCATGCACTATACATTTATGTTTTATTCTCTCTACTTGATTTTTTTATTTATCTTTTTTTTACCCATGCCCATTTGCAAATAGTATATTCGCTGTATTTGCTTCATAAGCTATGCATAATTAATTATCAAGTATTTCGATTGGACGCATTTTGCGCTGGCCCACGGCCACGCCCCATTGCGCTTAACCATAACCAAAATGCAGTGAATATTGTTCATTATTGCACGAATGCCAAACAATTCGAAATGTGTGAAATGCGCGTTATTTGCTTTTCAAGTCTGCACACATAGACAGTAAATCTATTTGGCGCTTGGCTTACAATTAACACACAATGGGCTAAATGCCAACAATTTGTGACAAAAAGTTTGCGGGATTTTTAGATCATTAGCAATTGTATTTCAAATTGTGGGTTTCTCTTATTGTTGAATAGCTAAGAGAGGGTACGATTGCATTGAAACACGTTTATGCTAAGAGAATTATGTTATACAATGAGCTGTTATAGCAAGTGAAGAGTATACTGTTAAAATGCTGTTAAAGAAAGTTCATTAGATAGAATGCTATTTAAAGACTGTATAGATTCCATCTTAATACAACTCTTAGCACATAAACTTGAGCTATGTAGATAATATGTATATCGTTGTTTATATTATGATATTGCCTTCATCATAGTCCTATAGCTTAGTCTCTCTATATCAAATCAAAACTAATCCAATTAATAAAACGAATATAGCTCCAAGATACGATAAGATATTTATCTATATCTGCGTATTTGTCTACATTGGCAGTCTATATATTTCAATATATTCGAGTTTTACAACACTTTACTTCAATTGCTTCCATGATGCATTCTTTACATATTTGCACACACAAATATATTGGCTATATATATAGATTTATGTATATACATACAACTGTTTATTTGCTCAGAGACCACAAACAGTTTCGTATGCATATTACTTATCACATTTATATAAATATATTTTGCATATATTGATATAACAGATATATGCATAATTTGCCACAGGAGTCAAAATCAGCGACATGAAACGCGCAGAATTGAAGGCAAATAAAATTCGAGTCAATTTGCAACAGTTTTGCTGAACACAAATAATGCTAATGACTAAAGATGATGGTAAAGATTGTCTAAAAAAAGATTTTATATCATTTAAGTTTGCTCATTTTCTTTTACTTACTTATTGTTGTAGAGTGGAGAATATTGGTTAAATTCAAATTCAAATGGAATAAAAAATGTACAAATTGCATTGCTGTGTGTGCGAAGGAGAAAATTCATTGTTAAATGATAGCAGAAATTGCGTCTAAAATGGCAATGGACCAAAAAGCTTTTAACTTGCGAAAAATATAATAAAGTAAAAAGTGTAGAAAAATATATAATATATTGTATATATATTTGAAAAATGATTTTGCATAGGAACTGTATATGTGTAAGGCTGCTGTGTGTAACAATGAGCATGAAATGCTATTTATATTGTTCAATATTGAAGTCAAGAAATGGAAAAGAAACAACAACGAAAAAATGTTTGGAAAAAGTGATGTGACGCATGACTTGGTGCAAATTTTCTTGAGTGTGTGCAGAGAGTGTGTGTGTGTGTGTATGTGTTTGTGAGTGTGTTTGTGTGTGAGTGTGTATGTGTGCATATAGTATGTGTATACATATATATATTTACTGTTGTACATTACAATTTTAGGTTCCATGCTTGATTTGTGCGTCTTCGTTGATTTCATTGGCTGCGCCAGTCAAACTCAATTCACGTTTCGTTTTTTGATTATTATTATTATTATACTTTTTTTTTTTGCTAATTATTTTGCTATCGTTTTCGATAACAATGCGATTTCGATGACGCCTTTTGATATGCTGCCCATTCAAGTTGCTGTTTCTCTCTGCTGAATTGAATTACATTCGAGCAGCTGTTGATTTTCAATGCGAATTTAACGGCGGATTTTTTGGCACTTCATTTCACAATTCAATTTACTTTTTTTGCGTTATTTATTTATTTTTTGGATTTTATTTGTTTGTTTCAGTTTTGTTGTTGTTGATTTTTCCCAGTTCAGACGAAACCGTTGAATTTGTTTGATTTTCTGCTTCTCTTTTTTTTGTGTTTGCTTGGTGTTTTTTTTATGTTGTAATTAAGTTACAAAAATGTTTGTTTTTGGTGTTTTTTTTACTTCTTTTTTTATTTTAAGTTCAATTGAATTGATTTTGGTTTTTGTTTTTTGGTTTTATTTGATATTATGTACTAATAAAATGCATGTAAGTCAGTCCGTCGTTTCACAAATTGTTTGCCGTTGAGCTGTAACTGTAATATACAAATACACACATATATATATATATGTATATCTATTGAATATACTATATATATACACATATGAAACTGTTGGACAAGCACTCAGAGCAAACCCCTCAGCAATTAGCAACAATTTAGCAACTCAATTGTTGCAGTTAGCCAAAGTTGCCTCAGCAATTGCCACACACACACACACACACACATTCTTCTCTCACACTCTCTCTCACACACACACACACACTTACAACCATTTGGCATGGCATATTGCTCGTTTCCTGCCTAGCGTGGCGTCTCTTGGCCCATTGCTCTGTTGCAACTGCATTTGCCACGCCTACCAAATTTCTCAAGCCATTAAGCACGCTTCACACACCCACACACACAGTCACATATTCGCACACATGCACACACACACACACATACATTCAAACGCACTGCACTTGATGCTCGGCCATTAATTTTTGTTTGTTTATTTGCTTTTGGGGCAACGTGAGATTTTTGGCTTGAGTTTCCTTCGAATGCGTATTTATTATTTTGCTCCTCGTCCAAGGCGTTCACAGCGCTCGGCGCTCAGAGGAAAAGACAACTTGATCACAGCATGGAAAATGTTCAACTGACCGAAGCGCGAGCCTGCTGCCACGCTTAGCCAAACGCTGTGGCAGCAGCAGCAGCAGAAGCAGCGAGCAGAAGCAGCGAGCAGTAGCAGCGAACAGCAGCAGAGGCCGCTAGAGCAGCAGCAGCAGCAGCAGCAGCAGCAGCCGTGGCAGCAACCGTTGGCTTTATCAGTTCGTCGTGCTCGTGCGGAGGCGCCACCTCGTGTATAAGCTCGTCTAGTTCGGGTTTCGGTTGCTTTTTTTTTTTTTTGTTGCCTTTTACGCTCGCGTTTGGCCAAACGCTTCGGCTTTTCACTCGTTCGCCTCGCTGTGGCACAAGCAACATGTTGGACTCTGGCGCAGCATCCTTGGGTGTTGCCTCGACACAGAGACACAGTGGATACGCTCAATGCGTGGCGTCACGTGTTGCACGCTTGGAGTGAAAATCTGCGAAGAGCTTTCACTCAATGCAAGCATTTGTTTATACGCTCGCACGCTAATGTGCCTGGCCACGCCCTCCGCCCTGCAGCCCCCTTACCATACAGCGCCCAACCACGCATAACGGAAATTATGCATATATGTATGTGTATGTTGTGATGATACGTCGAGCTGCTTCGATATGCTTATTGGATATGGCTGAAAGAAACATTATTCAGAAAATTTTACGTTTTTTTTTCTTTTCTTCTTTCAATTTTTTTTTTTTTTTTTTTTTTTTACCTTTGCTGCTGTAAGTTTCTCATCAAGCATTTGGTTATCGAAGAGAGACGCGTACATATGTGTGTGTGTGTATGTGTGTGTGTTAGTTGAAACTTTTTGGATATAGCTGCTGCTCTCAGGTGCATTCACACATGAGCGCCTGCCCTAGCTGCATAAGCTCGGAAATTAGAGTAATGCACACATAGAGCGGGCGGGAGGCGTGCCAGCGAGCGCGGCAGCCAGACTTGAGACATGGTAAATGCAATTATGAAGCGCTCGCAGGCAAAAAGGAACAAATTCTTTGTACTTTTCATCTATTTTTATATTTTTGGTAATAAGCACTCGGCAATTTGTTAAATGAAATAAGTCACACAACTGCAACTACTTTTTAGACTTTCGCCCCCGACACCGTGTCCGCCTTCCTCTGCCCGTGGCCCATGCACAACTGAAACAATTATAGTCTAGTTGGCAAAAGCATGAACCTACGGCATTGTAAGAGAGTTTGACTATATTTATGTATTTGATGCTCATAATTTGTTCACTTTGTGCATTTTATTAATAAAGTTTGCCAGCTGGAAAAAGTCCGACTTCGCTTGTCTGCCACACCAAGAACAGGATACAAAATTATATATAAATACAGATATATATATATATATATATATATGTATAGTATATTAGCTATATATGTATGTACAGGCTGCATATGCAGATTGGTCTTTAACTCAAAGTTTTTTGGTTACTTTTAAGCTGCGGTTCGAGCACATAAAAAAAAAACTTGTTCTTACAACTTTTTTATTTTCCGTCTCACGCTCTACCTCTCATCTACGTCCTTGCCCTCTCTTCCATTCTTTAGTAAATACTTGAAGTTTGGGGCGTCTTTTAAATTGTTGCTTATTGAAACATTTTGCAGCATTGATTATTTTATTCCTGTTCCCACACAAATTTTATATCACTTTTCTTAAGTTTCTGCTTAAAAACTTTTCAGAGCCGTAAACTCTACAGAATCTTAGCTAAAAACTTTATTGAAAAGTGTTACGATAGTTCAGGTTTAATTGAATGTTAAGCTCGTTCCATTTAGTGCTGTAAAGCAACATATAAATGTTATATACTTTACAGGACAGAAAATGCAAATATGTTAAGCAGAAAGGTTTTTAATAATATCTGCCTAGCTATTGTTACACTTGCTGTAATGTAGCTGTTAATGAATAACATTTTCTATAATGTATACTGCTTAACAGTGTATGTTATTAACATAGCCTAGCAAAGTTATATCAAAATATTAAAACTTGACAAAGGCATCAGATTTAAAGGGCAGTTCCCTTGATAACAGTTTCTTTGATATGCATAGATGAACTCCAATTCAGCTCTCTTAGCAAAAAACTGATGTCGAGCTCTTATGTTAGATTCAAAGACAGCTGTAATATCTTTTGTACATATGCAATAATTTTTATTTAAACTCTTGAGCACTCAAGCACCTACACCTATGCAATCGAAACGTCATTTCAATAGCCCAGTTCGAATAGTTCAACAAGCAATTAACACTCAGTGTTGGCCTGGTCCACCGCCATTTGGGCTACCTTGCGGTGGTCCATGTTGTTGTCCTTGTCCTTCTCCCTGTCCCTGTTGACCCTGCTGTCCGGCGTGTTGCTTGAGAAAACCAGAGTTCATAATCTGCCCAAAATGCTTAGTCGGCATTTTCGGCATGGTAGCCTAGAAAACCAAAATAAAGCAGAGCACCACATTTTATGGAACATATAATTTCAATTGTTTATCCACCTCCACTCACCAAAGCAACGGCCAGCATCAGAAGGAAAACACCAATAAATGCGAACTGCTTCATTTTGCTTCTGATTTGTTCTTGTAACTGGTTTTTCACGCCATTTGAAATGCATTTTTATACCAGTTCCGAATCAGCCTGAGCACACTTTGTTCACACTAATTGCTTAGAAATTGTATTTTAATTATCAAATAGCATGTCAACTGCACAAAATGCCCTGACAAAGTCAATTAATTTTTGGACAAATATGAAATAATAATAATTATTTCCGAATGCAGCATTTAATAATAATCTTTCAAAGTCAAACTCTGAATAACAGATGAATAAAATAACTATGAAAGCAATTGTAGGGAAAACTATTAAAAGCGGCAAATAATTTACTTTGTTATCTACTCAAATTATCGAGATTTAATTTACAGTAATAATTGCGCTTCAGAGACAAATTATTTCAAAAGTGAAAATCTGCATTTAGAATTGTTCTAGAAATATGCGAGGGTAGTCTAAATTATTTGTTTAAATATCTTTTATATGTTTTTGAGATACAAACATTAATTTGAGGCATTTTTGTTCTAAAAATTTTTATTATAGATTCATCATATTATTTATTTATAAATATTGCTTATCAAAAGAAGAAACTTAAAATTTCTTGCAATTATTTTTAATTTATATGAATTTTGCATTTACATAAAGGATTTTTATAAACAAAGAAGAATTAATTTGAATGAATTACAATGTTCTGTTGCCTCCCATATATTAATAATAATTTAATATAGCTTTAGTTATATTATATAATAATAATTTCACATTTGCCACAATACCTTTCACTTATTTGTTTAAAAAAAAAAAAAAATCATTGTAAAATGCAAAAAATGCAAAAAAAAAAGTAAATAATTTGTTAGCATAATTTCTAGAGCGACAAGCTCATAAATTTCTGCTAACAACCCATGAGGGAAGTAAAAAAACAAGTCTCACACACACACGCGCACACAAAATACTCAATTTATGAGCCATAAATTGTGAAAATACAAATATTAGTTCTAAAATTGTGCTGCAACTTCAAGTATATACTCTACATACTCTATGTACAATATATATCTTAAAGGCGCGCTCTGACATTTACGGTCCACTTGCATTGAACGTTGGCGAAGGTAGCCTTTGCTGCCCCATCTGACATTTGCCACAAATGTCACCTGCGGCTGTTTCGTGGCAATTTCACTTAGGCGCCACAGTGCCACAAAATGCCTTCAATTTGAGATTAAATTTGCTCCGTTTTTTTTTTTTTTGCAGCCAGCCAGCGATTTTGTGACAAAACAAACAATTTTCTAGTTTGCGATTGGCAACAAAAGGTTACGCGACAGCGACACATGCCACATGCCACGCCCACATCGACCTCAACTAGGTACACAGAGTGAGACAGGCATCCCTTACACACCACATCAATGTGTGTTTCTTAATATTCACATGCCAACATGTATGTATGTGTGCGTGTGTGTTTTGGGCTTTTTCTTTTAAGGTAATAAATTTTCGTTTTTCGCTTGGAAATATGAATATTGAATATATGCCTTGAGTCGACCGTTCGCATAATAAACCGCAGGGCAATGCCAGCCAATGAAATGGTAACAACGGGGCGACTGAAAGCCGCTGAGCGTAAAACTACTAAAAAACAACTACCTCATTTGAAATTCCTAGGTGAAAGCAAGGAGCACGTGTTTGCTGCACTGCGAGAAATCAGTTGGTTAGTTGTTGAGCATATTTGAGCTATACAAAAGAAGTGTGGATTTTTTACAAAAATATGAGCAATTCCAAATCAAATAATAGAAAATTAAATATTAAAATAAAAAATATTTCAAGTTTGTATATCTTTAAATAATTCATAGAGAAATTATATCTAAATGTATTTTCTGAAATTATAATAATTATACTATTCAATCAATAATTATATATTTGTATCTAAATATTTTTTAGGTTCTCCTTAATAACATTTTTTTAATCATTTTTATTTAAATTTACATTTATTTACTTTCAAATTTAATATTTTTCTATTATTAAATAATGAATCTTTTTCTATTTATAAATGCAATTTGATATATTTTTAAATGAAACTCAAATTCTAATTAACTAAACTCATCCACCTCTTGTAAAAACAATTTGAATTTAAGCCAGCTCAAATCTAAAATTGACTCCCGCTTTCATTAAACAAATATTAATTAGTCCCGACAAAAAAAGAACAAGAAAATCAGCTTAAAATTGTCGAGCATTCGCTCAGTGTATTTGTGTGTGAATAGTAGTTGTCTGGCCTGCAGCCCTCATGTAGGGCCACTGTACATACTGAATGAGATGAGATGAGAGTCTGAGTCTGAGTCTGAGCTGCGTTCAGATGCTAGATGAGAGGCACTAATGAAGTTTCGGTCGGTTTGTCCTTTTAAGGACTCGGCTTGCCTCATTGTTTGACTTTGCCAGCAATAGCTGCCGCACCACGCCCCCTCACCTCTCAGCCCCACCTGCCAGATCTTCCCCTTAGCTACCTACAAGTCAGAGGAGCTCATAATGTTTGCACAGTCAACGAGAAGCGTATTTGTGTGTGTGTGTTGGTGTGCGGGCCTGGCATTTGCCTGCTCTGCTGGCACTCTATTTATTTATGCTTATAATAGGATTTTTATCAAAACTTTGCTGCTTCTTGCTTTATTCGTTTTTCGCTTTTCATTTTTTTGTTTTGTTTATTTCGGTCGATTCCTTTTTGGTAATGAGCATTTAAAAAAGACAACAGCTACTAGCAACAGCTGACCCGCAGCTGCTCTGGCGTTTGTCTTTTGACACGCCCCAATGTCCCTCACTGCCTACTCCCCCTCATACAGAGAGATCTATAGTGTGAGAGAGCAAGCGAATGCCCGCAGAAACGTGCAGCCAGTCCAACTTTTTTTTTGTTGATTCCATTCACACCAAAGCTCAAACTTTTTATGTTTTACACTCATTTTACCACACTTATTATAATGCCTGAACTCTGGCCACGCTATCGAAAAACCAGGCAACTAAATAATTATCAAATATTTGTGCAAGTTTATTATATTCGCATAGAGCACAAAGAGAGTATATTAGTTGTATAGTGAGAATTCTAAAGCTTCTTCTGTCTCCGTGTGTGTGAGCAGCAAGCTAGAATCTTGAGATTGTAAATCCCTTTATCTTATATAAATTTCTTCTTAGGTAACATGGCAAATCGGCAGCTCGAACTTTTTAGAAGCTAGGTAATTGGTTGAAGTCCATGACTATTGAGGATTTAGTTTGAATTATATATAAATAGCAAAGCCCTAAAATACAGCTTTACTTTACCTTATCTTTAGCTTTAGAGATTTTCTAAAGATTACCTTAACATTTTTAAATATACATTTTTTTATAATAATATTTTTTGTATCACTATTATTTTATTATAAGTGATTATATATTATACTTTGCATGTCTCACGCTCAAGAGCTTTGCTAATCAAAAAACAATCTAATTGTTTATCAATAAACGTGTATAAAACAGTCAACAGTCGCTCGATTCCAAAATGCTATCTTGTGGCTTTTGTTCTTGTTTTTTTTTTTTGAAGCGCATTTATCTCATTATGGTTTGACAGGCTGTCGACACCGCCTCTGGGTCTGGCTAAACACTCATTAGCCACGACCGTCCATTTCGACTGTCTGCACTGATTATAGACATTCGCGAGTAGAGAAAAGCATTTCCCACTAAATTCACTGCTTAAATATGCCTAATTTGATTTGGCATTCCACGTTTTTCCGTACGCTTTACGCTCAGGCACTTTGCCAAAAAAGCAGCCGCAATTAAAAGTCAGCCGCAAAAGGCAACCAAAACCAATTGCAGAGCATTCAAACGCTATGAGCTCGAAAGTCAAGAACCTCAAGGACCAAACAGCAATGAAGATTACATTTATATATATACATACATATAGATATATATATATGTATAAAGAAAGTGGATGCTGCACGCAAGCCACAAGCTGGCAAGAACTTAAAGGAATGGATATCCAAAAGGCTGCCAAACACTTTAAAAAGCAACTAGTTCAAATAATGAACAAACTGAGAAATGAAATTTAATTAAAGCTAGAGCTAAAAGATTCCGAAAACTCAAATGATGCTAAACATTTAAATACAAAATGAATTTTAGCTTAATACATTTTATGAAAATTGCATAGAAGGGTGATATTTGAAGGGCGCTATCTGAGTGAAACAGAAAGAGAGAGAGAGACAGAGAATGTGAATGCAATAAACTGGTTCTAAATATGAACTATGCTATCAAGTGTATCAAATTCATATAAAAAACTCAATTTTTTAATTAAAAAGGTTCCTCGCCCTTACTTAAATTAATGAGAATCGCATAGAAAGGTCATGGAAAGCATACGACTAATAGAGAAACCGAAACCTGAACACACTACGTTGCCTAATTAACAGTGCTAATCAAGCAGTACTCTGAAACATATATAACTGCTCTGACAGATATTATAAATGGAGGCCATGAAAACCGTATAGAAAGGAAACGATTTCAAAGACATTTTGAATGAATTAATGTTTGTCTCATTATAAAATATATAAATAACCAAGAACGACAGCCAAAAACAATCCACAACAAAAAATGGGTTAAGCTACAGCAATAGACCAGCCTAACTGACGTGTTTTAATGACGAATATTAACCAAAAACATAGATAAATACATACAAAAGCACACACACACACACACATACATACATACATGCACATACAGCAAGAGAAGAGTTTAGTTCGCCTGGCAAATAATGACAAGTTTTCAAAGCCTCATTAATCATGAAAAGTTCATAAGGACTTAATCCATGCCAGAGCCAAAAACACAACTAAGTAATCCCAACAGCTGGGTAGCAGACACACACACACAAACAAACACACACACACACACACAGTTGAGCTGTCGATATTTGTTTTTCGTTTGGCTTTGGCAACAAATTAAGAGAAAAACTGACGAAAAGCTGAGTCTCGCTTGGCCTACAGGATATAAACTTGCAAAAATTATATTCAACTTGACTTTTTTATTTACTTTTATATACATGCACATATATATATATATTCATATTCATATACATATATACATTATTTGTCTTCTTCTTTTTGTTGTTGACTGTGTACAAAAATTATGCTGCTCATATTTGTTTGGAATGCTTTGGCTGTTGGTGCTGCTAACCGCAGCCCAGGGCTTTTTCGGCTGGGCACTGTGACACACACACACACACACACACACACACACACACACACACACAGGCGCGTACACGCAGCTACACCCACATAGGCTAGGACATTCTCTTTGTGGCGCTGTGTCTCCTGCAATGTTTGGCTTTGGCTTTCAGCTCTGGCCACGACTTCGCTCAAGTCATGCAGATTGCGAGGCGAAGGCAGCAAGCTGACTCGTTTGCTTGTTTTGTTTGCTGCCACGCCCCCACCTTCCAGCAGCCTGCTCACTTGCAAATACAGTAAATATTTTTAATTCTTTGCCAGCGCCAAGGGCCAATGGCAATGGCAATGCGTTTGCTACTACAACAACAGCAACAACAGCAACAACAACAAGAACGACAGAATGGCGCCGGCATTTCAGCTTTTAAGCTAAAGCTATGAAAATAATTTGGTCCTGAAATACTTGCGGCTTTGGCCGGGCAATCGGAATGCTTTTTGTGGTCCAAACAACAACAATAATAACAGAAAAGAAAGAAAAAATAAAAATAAAAGTAAGTAAAGGACAACGCTTGACAAGAGCGTGTTGATTAAGCCAAAGACAGCGCAGAATTTGATGCAGCACGGGGCACATTGTTAAGTCACACAAAGTGCCGCTGCAAGTGGATAATAGCCGTGCGGAACTATGTGCATTTGTTTTATGCGCTCAAGTAAATGAAACAACAACAAAAGGAGAAACTGCCAGACGCGTTGCCCAACCAACAGAAAGAAGAAGCTGAACTGGGAAAAAAAAAAACTGACAACGCGCGCAAGCCGCGGGCCAAGCAGCCCCAACGAAAATATGGTGGACGGAAATTGTGTGTGCACTGTGAAAACTTTGCCACGCCCACACCAGCAGCAATAGCAACAGCAGCAGCAGCAGCAGGAGGAGCAGCAGGAGGAGCAACAGCAGCAGGAGCAGTCACAGCCTTTGCTTAAGTCAAGCGCTGGCGATGTCATCAGCTTCTCAGCATTTCGCAGCTGGGTTCTTTGCATTTTTGAGTACTCCACACACACCCAAACACACACACACACATACACACACACACACACACCTATATTCACTTAACAGGCGCATTGCTTTGTGCCGGCAGTTGCTTTGTCATTGCCGCTGATTCAACTTAAGAAATGCATAACTGCATTTTACATTTAGCAAGCAGCGCAGCGCACAATGCACCACCGCCCGCAGCAGCACCGTCCGCACCACCAACATTCACCATTTTGCCTAAAGAGCGCTCGTGCGTGCATCTGTGTGTGTGTGTGTGCGTTAGTGTGTTGGTGCTTGAAGACTGGGCCAAGCCCTGGGGGGCAAACACACAAATTAGTTTTAACCAGGCATTGTCACGCTGTGGTGCACCCCATTGTGGCTACCGTGGTTGCCGATTAAGTGCGGCTTCTATGACTTCTATGCCGCAGTCTACCCATTCTCTCTCTCTCTCTCTCTTTCACTCTTTTAGACTGTGCACTGCCACGCCTGTTGACATTGCGCCACACCTACAACGCCATTCTTTTTCCACTTATCAGCGACTGCAGCCGCTGCAGCCACATTTTGACTCCATTTTCTAATCAATTTTTTTCTCATTAAGTTTCGTCGCTGGCTAACGAAACTGATCAACACTGATCAAAAGCGGATTTTAATTATGTGAAACCATTATGAAACACTGTTGTATATTTACTGTAGATTTAGCTGCAAATTGCATAAGAATTATCTTATGAAATGTCAAAGAAACGTTTAAGTAGCTAAAATCTTTATGCAGTTTTCTTTGCTATTATAGATTATTTAAAGCAATTTTAATTTAGTATTTGCCTTATCAATAAAAATAATTGCTCACAGTTATTGCTAAACATTATTTGGCTACATTTTTGGCTATTTTTAACAATTTGTTTACTTGATGTTAGCTTTAAGCTAGCTAAAATTGTTTTAGTTACACTATGAATATTTTTGAAATATGAAAAATTTCAGTTTTATCAATAGTTGAGTCCTTGTATATTTCAATAATATTGCGGTTCTCATTGGCAAATCAGGTCAAGTCAAATATAATATTTTTTTAAATTATTATATATAGAAAACAAATACAAAAACCTTTGTTTTATTAAACTTAGTTTTTTGTATAAAGTTATCAATAAATAATATATTAACTATAATAAATTGAATCCAAAAACAACTTCTAGACTTTTCCATTTCTTCCATGCATTTTTATGCTAAAGATAGCAGGTCTAGAGTATTCTGTAAAAATTTAAACATACCATTTTGAATAAACTAGAACTTGTCAAAGAAAATGCTTCAATAATTTAATAAAACATAATATATTTGTATTTCTTTGCCTGTTGCCCTGATCAAATTACAACATAAAATGGCAACTATAAAAGCCTCAATATATTCCATTAAAATATTTGAATGCCAAATAATTATAATATTGTATTTCAGTTATACATTAATGGATGCAGTAACATCAGAGAGAAAATATTTAAAAAGCGCAATTCAATTTCAATTTCAATTTTCTAGCGTACAAATTTCATTTTTCATATATTTTTTTTTAACATATATATTTCAAAATAAAATATTTAAACGAGAAAAAAAAAGCCAAAATGGATTAAAATGTCAATGTGTACAGAGAAACCATTCCGAGCTTAAATTGTGTGAGTCAGTGAATTATAATTTATGATTGATGCTGGGATAGCTCACTGACAGCTCTAAGAGTCAGACGTTGGTGAAGCGGGGGTGGCTGGACGGCGTGAGGAGGCAAAACATGCCCCAAACAACAACTGACAACAACAATGCGAATTCAAAAAGCAACCAAAATATCGAACAACACGCAAATCTATGCCAAACACACACACACACACACAGAGGCATTGGCAGCTCCTATGTGTCTCCGTGTGTGTGTGTGTGTGTGAGTGAGTGAGTATGTTCGAAATGCAACATGTGATACGATGTCCTAGTTCCGCGGCTATTACTGTGCTGTTATGCAACACAATGGCACACATCAACGCATGTAAGCGTAAGCAGCGGCCATTGAGTTGGAGTGAAAGCTCAACAACAGCAAAACTGAGTAAAAGCTCGCATTGAAAGCTCAGGCTAAGGCCAAAATTAAAAGCTCAGTAAGCAGCATAACATAAATGTAGCATTTAACAGCATGTTAACAGTTTTTCATATAACAGTATGACAGCTTTTATCTTTAGAACAATATAACAGGTCTAGCACAGAGTTTAACTAAAGCTTTAACACCTGGTTCTAGTTTTCGATTATGAAACAAGCTTTTGTATTGGAAACACACTATATATTATATATTTATATAACATTCATATTTTAATATATATAACAGTTATTAACTGTAAAACATAACATTCGTATTTTGACAGTTCCAGCAGAAGCTCAAAATTTATATGCAAACAACTATCACAAAATCTTTAGCTTGTACGTTAAATCTTAACTGAAACTTTTGCTAGAACAACCAAACTTTGATTTACCAAATTTATGTTTATATAGAAATGTTTCTGTCTTAATGTGCTGTACTTACATTTCGTTAGGGATTCTATAATTGAAATATAACGAAACAAAATACAATACACACTGCATTAGATATGTCATAGAGTTATTATAAGACCGACTTTCGGTTAGGTTTAACGGGTTTATTGCAGACTTAGATGATATATATTTAAGTGTAAGCGAGCTCCGTTGAAGCTCTAGTTAAATATTTATGTATATGTACAATGTTTGACATGACGTAGCACAACAGAAGGATAATTCGCGTTTATCAAAAAAATATAAATATGCTGTATATATATCTAGATTTACATATATATATATAACATTCATATAATATGCCTAAAACTTGTTCCATTAGATTTGCATTGCTTAAGACTAGAGGACTGCTTGGCAGGCATGGATCATATTCAAAGGGATTAGAGACTTGGTAAAAAGCATTTGGTTTATCATTATAATATTCAGAAACTATCTATGTATAAATAAAAATTCATCACTTACCCATATCATCTATAATGGGTGCCATTCGTAAAGTAACGCCGATTAGCATTAAGCACATCAGCAACAAAAGGCAGGCAGTTGCAATGATTGTCCAGCGTGCGCGCTGTGAGAGATCATGTGGATCGATTACCTGTGTAGGACAATGGAATAAAATTGAGTTATAAGACTATATGTATTATATGTATGCTACTTACCTTAACAACTTCAGTATCCAAATCCTGCACCAGTATTTTGGGTTTTTTATGGCGATGACGTTTTTTGTGACGATGTCTGAAACAGAAAAGTGAAAGTGAGAATGTGAAAGAGGTAAAGAAAGGTCAGCGACATATACAAAGAAATTCCGAAAATAAAAGGTAAAAAGAAAGAAAAAGAGAAAGAGATTCGCAGAGATGGATAGAGAGAAAAGGAATTAGCGATATAGTACGTATCTCTACACAAGCTCGTCTGTTGTAGGCATAATTAAGTAGCTTAATAGGTATTCACAGCTGATAATGAATTCCTTTTAATGTCATTATGGGAGAGTATCGTCTATACCAGTATCGAGCTAAATCAATTACTCAACATACACCCTTCACAGCCTCGCACTCTCGCTAAACACACTTGTCCTTCTCGCTCTCCCTTCCCCCTCTCGCGCACAGCTGGCGTATCATCTCAACAGCAGCAAGGGAAACAACAACAACAGCAGCAACAAGAGCCGCTTAAACATATTTGCTCTATTTCCGTTTGGGTTTTGCAAAAACTTCCGTATTACAAAGCTGACACAATTTCCCCGCTTACTGCATGCCAGTCCGCTCCGTCACACTCCCCTCTCCAAACCAGTTAACCGCCTTCGCTACAAAAACAACATGGCGTCGTCTACCGTTACACGTTTTACAGCGGAAGTGCCTGCTGATGCTTCACAAAAAAAGAAGGGAAAAGTGGAATAAAAAAACAAGGCAACATCAGTTTCTGGCAGTCGGTCGCTTGGTTAGTGGGGTTGAGGTTTACGCTCTGGCCAGGTGCTGTCGGCGAATACCGTCACCATTCGTACCGTATCCCTGTCTGCATCTCTCGCACTTTCTCCCTCTCTCTCTCTTTCTCTCCTTCCGTCGCTAAATGAGAACTGGTCCGCACAAAGCTTGTCAATCAATTTTTGTCTGGTTTTTCGGAGTGGGCGAACACCCAATGGGAATGCATTAGGTGATGTTTGACAATCGCTTTGCAGCTGGACACATTTATTAGTGCAGCTCAAGGACACCAAAGGATGTCGCTCTACATATATTTTGCTGCCTTTGTTGCCGAACTGACCAGCTGACCAGCTGACCAAATGGCCAACTGGGCAGCTGCCCTAAATGTTCATCAATGTCGTCTAATGCGCATTCATTTATAAATTCTATAATCATTTCTTAGCTCGGGTAAATAGCCGAAAAGTACAGTGGTTGAAAATGCTAATAATTGAAGGAAAATACAGAATATGTGATACATGTGAACATTATAAAAATAATATAATTATTAAATGTATATAAAAACTAAAAATATGGCATTTATATAAATGGAAATTAAGTAAGTAAATATAAATATAAATAGCATTCGATTATCATTAAGAAAAATTAGAGGTTTAGCAGTTCAATAGAGTAAGTATAACAAAAAAAAAACAGAACAAAAAAGCAATATTAACAGCACAGTAGCAGAACACACTTGTATGTTAAAGGGCAGCAATCCTGTTAATCACTGTTAAAAGACTCAATCATGCTGTTAATGCTTTCTTGATTCAGTTACAGATTCTGTTAAAGTTTCATTAAAGCCGCTGTTAATACTACTATTATTATTACAGACTTAGCTTTAGTCAGCTAACTATATAGCTATATAACATTTATTATAAAATTTCTTAATTTCCTGAGTATCCTAGGTTATCCTATGCATATCTATTGCAATTAATCTAATTGATTAACTCAGAAAGCAGATAGCAGATTATATATCTATACAAAAAAAAAACCGTGTCAAGGTGCATCTAGCAATGTTTATATTACTTTGGTCCCACTGTATCATTGTTTACTGGCAGCTTGATGGACACGTTGCGATAGCATATGGGGACTTACCGATGCTTTCTGCGATGTCGCTGATGACCGCCACCGGGCATCATGTGCTCAAGGTCGTCGATTTTATCAGCGTCAGTGTCCATGTCCAGTTGCAGGTCGCAGGGCGAGTCCTCGGCATTATAGGGGCATTGTCTGCGGGTAATAAATGAACATGATGAAAATGACAGGCAACGCTTTTCGTGAACATTTTTATATGCGAGTAATGTATATATAGTATATAATTTATAATGACAGCTAGACGACTTACATGGCCGGGGCCTCAGACGCCTGCCCAACCACATGAACGCACTGTTGCAGGCCACTGGGTGTGGGATAAACGAGCGCTGGATCCGAGCAGCGATGATGACGCTCTGCAAGCATTACAAACATTATTATTAGGAAATTGCATTTGTAACGTCGATCTTAATCAGTTCTTACTGTACTTCCGTTTGCGACGTCGATATTCATCATCGCTGCCCGTACTTTGAGCTGCTGTCGTTGCGGCCATCGTCAAGCTTTGAAAATGTTTTTTGGATGCCATCGATTTGGTGGCGCTACAGCAGCCAGTGGCCGCCACACTCGAACCCGTTGAGGTTGAGGTCATGCGTTGCAACTTTTCGGCCAACTGCGCCGGCAATGGCTGCTCATAGCCCACCTCCCTCTCCATAGGAATTATAACCGCCTCGGGCGTGCGTCGTATGGGCAACAAACCGGTGCTACGTGATTTGAGGCGTTCAGGCAGCGACTCTCGTCCAGCCGAAGCTGTGGGCGTGTTGGCATAGCTGGGCAGCGCGTGCAATGATTGTGAATCGCTTTGAGCAAGTACCGTGCTCACCGTTACATTGGCGCTGTCCTCCGACGTATTTTGTCGCGAAAAATAACGTGCATAGGCAGCGGCAGCTCCATCGAAATCGCTGCCACTTTCCGTGCAGGACAGCTGCTTGGGCAGAGGACGTTTACGTTGCAGCTGGGCTTGAGACTGGGCTTGAGGCTGGGGCACGCGCAGCGCCTCAATTTGCACAGCCACATGTGGAGGCGGCGGTGGCGGCTGCCTGGCCAGGCTGGAGGGAACATGAACATGAATGCGCTGCAAGCAAGAGAAACATTAATATAGATTTACTATAGAAGCTGCATGGCAACAGTTTATACTCACTGCTTGCTGTGGCACAGGCAGCGGCATGGAACGCACCATGCTGCGCGGAAAGATGGGACTGCATTGAGCGCTTATGGATTTGGCCTCCAGGATGCGCAATCTTTTAGCCAAACGCGCACGCTCTCGCGTATCCGCATCACCATGGGCCAAGGCAATAATTTCAGCGCCACCAAAACTGACTGTGCAGCGTGAACTGGAGTAGGACAAACTTTCCAAGCTGCCATGCAGCGAGGTAGTCAAACTATCTTCCGCCATCGTGGAGCTATGCTGGCCAATCACAGTTGCTGTTGCAGTTGCAGTTGCAGTGACTGTGGCTGTCGCAGAGGTATTGTCGTAGCAGGAGGCAATTGGAGTCAGATACTCGGCTTCGCCATTGGTCGTTGTGCTCAATGAATGTCTTGGATCGGGCACTGCTATGACCTGCTCATGGGAGCCGCTGCTGTTGCTGCTGCTGCTGCTTTCATGCTGTCCCGACGGCGACTTGCCGGGCGTATGCGTTTGCGCCTTCACCAGCATGCTATGACTGTGTCGCGTCGCCTGGCGACCGCCCGACGAGTTGCTCAGCGTGCTGGCCACGCTATCCTCCAGGTCCAATTGCAATGGCAGTGAGCCGGTTGCCACCTCAATGTCAGCCGGCCTATGGCTAGGTGCAGTCTTGCCTTGGGTCAGGCTATTCTCAGGCAGTTGGTTTTCTTTCTCCTTCACCTTCTCCTTCTCCTTCTCTGTCTCCTTTTCCACCTCCACTTCCACTTCCTCCTCCTCGGATCCCTCCTTGCTGGCACGCCTTGGTCCGAAAAGCTTACGTGGCAGCAAAATGCGCCCAATTGACTTACGTTTCTTGCGCTTCGCTCGCTTATGCTCCTCATAATCACGTTTGAGCGCCTGCATCTTGTGCTCCACGAGCGTACTGAATACCGCCTCGTAGGTGAGCGCACGCTGCAGATCCAGCAATATATCATTTGTGGACACCGCTTTGTCCAGCTTGTTGTTGAGCAGCTGCAGCGAATCGCCAGCTCTGCCACTGCCGCTGCCCTCGCCACTGTTGCTATCGTCCGCATCGGCCATGTTGTCCACTTGGAGTTCTCTGCTTAAGGTTTTGCTCCCTGTTAATGCTGCTGCTGATGTTGTAGTTGTTGTTGTTTTGTTTGTGTTTGCTGTTTACGACTATTTGCATTATTGTCGGCCTGGCTGCCGTTGATCCTGGTCCACGTCCTCGTCGTGCTTGTCATGTGCTTGCCACAGCACACGCGGTGTTGTTGCTGCTGTTGTTGTTGGTGCTGATGCGTCGCATATTTTTGTGCTCCTCAATTGCCACTCAATGAATCTCTATCGCAATCTCTCGATTGAGCGCTCGCAACGACTTCAAGTGGTTCTCCAAGTGCCGCTTATAACCAAATGGTGCACACCTGCAATGGAGACAATAAAAATATATTAGACTACGCAACCACGACGGCAAGACGGTTCAATAGCCCAGTCGATGAGACAAGGCCGCATACCTGCCCGCCCACTCTGTCTCCTACCTCTACCTCTGTCCCACACTTCAGGCAGCTGTAGCGAGGACACGCTTCCACAGTTTGCCAATAGTTTTGCACATTTTTGTGATTCAAATTCTGATTCGTTGCCTTTTTTATTCATGAGTGCTGCTTCCTACTTGTTGCACGCACACACACACACTCACACACATTCATGCGCACAGGTGCGCCTCACCTTGGTTAAAAATTTCATTTTTCTATGCAAAATCATAAAATTCCGCCATAATAATAATACATTTTTCCTATTGCAACGGTAAAACATTTCGTTAGAAACGCCATATTATGTAAAGCGATCTTTTGTTCAAGTACATTCTTTTTGCATTAGGTAATTAACATATTTGCAAATATTTAAACAAAAAATTCGCTAGAAATGCACATTGAATTAACTAGGTTGTGTTTAAATTCCATTCACATTTTTTGTTTATTGTTTATAATCAAATTCAAATGGTTTGCATTTTACAGCACTATTTGGCCATTAACAGCGCCAGCTGAGTTTAACAGCAAATAAATCAAGTTTAAATGATCATAGAACTACTTTGAACTTGCATTTGAAAAATACCAAATGACGCATTGCATTGCAATGTTTGCCTTTTAACAGCACCAACTGAGCAGCGTAGCAAATAATCAAATTGAACTACAAAATGGTTTACAGAATACAAAATGTCGTTCATTGATCATCGCCAGCTGAGCTTTTCAGAAAATAAATCTTATTCAAGTAATCAATAAGAAACTTTTGCGAACTGACGCTAGAGGAAAATCCCTAATGATGATGTGCAAAGGCTTGCAAGACTAGCTGAGCTTAGCGGCCATAAATCAAAATTAAATGATCAAGGAGAACTGCTTGCTGTGAACTTCCCCAATGACTTACTGCAAAAGTTATATTTGATGTTGGCAACACTTTGCCATTTGGGAACTTCTCGCTCACTGCACTGTGGCGCTGGGACACTGTGCTCTGGGCCATTGGGCGTGTGCCAGCGACAGCTATCCCCACGGCCGTTGCGCTTTCTCCTGTTACGCTTTACTCTTCTACTGTTGCTGTCGTTGCCAGCAAATAAAAATATACAATGGAAATGGATATTGTTTTCATTTCCGCAGTCACAATCGCTGTGCTCTACTGTGCATGTTGACGGCGACATTTGAAATATGCAAAGCACACAATCACATCCACACTCGCGCACACACACACACAAATAAATAACATCTGTATTAGTGCATGTTGGTTAGGCCTGCCACTGGCAGAGAGAGATGCAAATGAGGCAGAAAAAAAGGTCACAACAATGGCGCCAACAACCGTAATAGAAACAACAACAACTACAAAAGGAACATGAGCAAAAAATGATTAAATGCAAAAACATGCCAAAGGCGGTAGCCCTGAGGAAAGTTGCGCATTTGGGGCTGTGGCTTAGTCGCGTGCATTTAAATATGCCATGCGGCAGGCGCTAATTAAACGATACGGTCGGATAATGGAAAAAGTTGAATGCATAAATTTGCACTTTCGCATAGGGAAAGAACCGTTACTAAGTAATCGTCGACAACCAGCCATGCTGCCTAAGCATCTTATCTGCCCGCCTCTCTGCAGCAGAATACAATATCAAACAAGCCAAGCGTGCAAACACAACCAATGCAAGAGAGAGTGGGCAGCGAGGTGCGAATGAGAGTAAGAGTGCGAGTGCGAATGAGAGTGTGAGTGTGAGTGTGAGAACGAGAGCGTACGCATAAATCTAAACAAAACCACATGCCTTAACTTGGCAGGGCCGCTGCTGCTGGCGTCGCAGCCAGTCCAAAAATAAATCATTCGAGGACATAAAGAGAAGGCAAGCAAAAATTATAACTGTTGCTGCGACGGCCACAAATGTAAATAACAGACGCAGTAGTAGCAGAGGCAGCAGCAGCGCAGCGCCGCTCAACAGTTGAACAAGAGAGCACGTCCTGTTGCTCAGTTAGCTCGCTCTCACTTTCATGCTCTCGCTCACTAGCTGTTAAAGCGCTGTTAACAACCTGCTTGTTGCTGTCGATGTAAAAGAGGGGGTGTGTGTGACTATGTATGTGTGTGTTTGTGTTCGTGGCTGTGTGTGGGCGGACTTAAACGGTGAAATGGTGAACGTACAACTCTGTGTATGTGTGTGTATGTTTGTGTTTTTGTCAACAGAACTTTTTGGACCCAAACACTTGGTCGTTTTTTTCCATTAAATTTTATTTGATTGTATTTGCGAGCGACTTACTTTCACTTTCAGATGTCAATGACAAGCATTAATAATGCTTAATTAGTGTTTCGCCCAGAGCAAGCACAGTGGGACGCACACAGAGTATCTGTTGTACAACATATCGTATGTGTAATATGCCAAATTGTGTCCCGTCTCGCATACATCACTTGCAATTGGCATTAATGCACCCAGCCATGGCCCATACTATATATGCAATATATATGCAATTGTTAATATTAATGAGGTGCAATTAGCCGTTGAAATCTGGTACAGAATTGTAAATGCCATTAGCTGGGCCCAAGGCAAATTCACCCACGGCGCCTGTTTAAATTTAATCAACTATATATGTATTTGGTCGATGCTCATTCACTGCTGGGTATTCAATTATTGACGCCGCTTTTCGCCGCGGCGGCCTTCACATGATTTGATAGGCGTGGCGAATTGGCGTAGTACAGCGTGAAACACACACAAAAGGCGAATGCCAAATAAAACATGCACATGGCTTAAAACACATGACACCGAAACAAGAGAAGCTCAGCGGCAAAAAAAAAAAAACATCGAAGAAAAAAAGTGAGTGAACTTAATTTAACTATTTGTTTAAGAGATACTCTGTAAATGGTTTAAAGTCTATAGTAAAACACTTTAAAAGTAGTTCTGCAGCAGCGGAAGTGGAACTGAAGCTATTAGCATAAACTTTAACATGCTAACATTAACAGTTACTGTAACACGCAGTTGTAAGATGAGGGATACTCTGTAAATACTTTATATGTTCGGCAGAAACTGAGAAAAAACTGAGGTGAAATATAATAACAAATAGAATATGAATCATCGAATGAATATGAACTATGTATGTAATCAATCAGGTTAATATATAAAAGGTTCATGCTTTTAATGTATAGATAAATATTCAATTTATTATTACCATTAAATTGCCGAAAATAAATCCAGCAATAATCATCATCATCAATAACATCAACAATTATAATAACAGTGGATTAACAGCATTCGTATACTGATCCTTAACAGCAATAGCTAGGTTAACATAACTCGTTTTAAACAAACTTTACATATGTATATTTCAAGAGTTTCCGCATTACTTCCACACACCCATTGAAAATACCCTGCCCGTCATCGCCCTTCAATACAGGGTATGTAAATAAAAACAGAACAAATAGAAAACGCTTTTTGCACTGGCACGACCTTTGAAATTAGAGTTCTGAGATGCGCACGTAAAGTTTGTGTGTGCAGAGAGTGTGTATATATATATGTGTGTATTTGTGTGTGTGTGTGAGTATGTGTGTACATTCAAAATGAGTCCTTGGCCGCAACGAGCTGCAGCAGCAGAAGCAAAACGCCCAGTCCCCAGTTTCTGTTTCTGTTTCAGTTTTCAGTTTCGGTCTCGGCCTCTAGCAGCGTGTCAGATAATTAGTGAAAACTGTCTGTGAAGAAGAGTCTGTCGCCGTGGTCGGACTCGGAGGCTCCACTGTTTCATGTCGACGGCAATGTCATGCCATGTAGCCGACCGATGTGCCTCTATATGCCTGCTGCAGCTGCACCTTCTCACCTTTCCTCTCCTCTCTTCGCTCTCTTTGCTCTGACAGCCTTCGCCCAGATGAGCCATATGAAATGCAGTCTGACACTTTGCTGACACACAAACATGTAAAACGAATGTGGATGAGTTCGTTTATGTGTGTGCGTGTGTGTGTGTGTGTTTGTGTGTTGTAACTGTTACATTTCAGCTGACATTCGTAGACACCAGTTGTTGCTGCTGCTGCTGCTGCTGCTGCTGCTGCTCAAGTTCAAATGTTTGTCTGCATTCTTACAATTCATTTGAGAACATCTTTTGCCTTTATGCAAATGCAAGAGCTCAACACATATCGATGACAGATGTATGTTATCATTGAGGCAATTAAAACTATTTGGAATGCAAAGCATATTTCAGCAAAAATGTCAAGAAAAATGTTATGGCTCAAATCAGTAGCTATATAAAGCTAACATGAAATACTCAAGAGAATAGAAAACAGAAAAAACTCTATTAAGAAATTCTTATTCTTCTTAGCTTATTTAAAATATGTAATAAATAAGCTAAGACTAATAAGAATTTCTTAATAGAGTTTACTTCAGATTTACCAGTGTCTCTGAGTCTCTATTCTGTTATAAGCATTAATTCACTCAAATTATGGCCACATTTTCCACATATGCTCTGTTTCAAGGGTATTTAGCTGTTGAGTTTCAATTATTTATAGAAATTGATTCCTTTCAGAAAATTCCATTTCTATTAGACAACATGCTGAAGGCTATCGAAGTTCACGCTGAGCAAGTTCGCTGCGACGATTTCTGTTTATTTGGAATAGTCGAGCTGATGATATTTATAGACTTTCTTTGCTGTTGCAGTCACATCAGTCGCCAATCAACAGCGGCTACAGCCAAATAGCGAAAATCAACTAACTATATCTCTTTCTCTATAAACATATGTGAGTCGAAGTCAAAATGTTTACAGTTGATTTGTTTTGATTTTTTCAGATTTCTTTTTGCGGTTGTTTTTGTTGAGTTTGGCATTTTTATGAATGGACTGCCTTTCCGTTTGCCATTGCCGGCGGCAACAGCAACAATAAAATTAAATTTAATTTTTTCCGCTTAATTTCACGTTTTTACCAACAATTGCCAGACGAGCAGCGAGATAGAGAGAGCGAGAGAGAGAGAGAGAGCTAGCTAGCCTGCTTGCCACTAGTCAGGCAGGAAATATTGCGTATACGCAGCATTGTCCTTGCCTCTTGTTCACATTTCGTTTCATTAATTTTATTTTCATGTGAAACAAATTATGTATGCAGAATTTATTTATTTGCTTCTTTAAAGTTATGCTGTTGCATTTGCCGTTCCTGTTATTGCTATTATTGGCATTGTTACTGAACTTGTTGTAGTTATAGTTGTTGTTGTTGTTGCTGTTGGTAATGGTAAAACATTTGTACTGGCTCCCAACATGCGCCCTCTGTCCGTCCGCATGACAATCGATTTGTGCTGGCCAGTACGTAAATACAAATCAAATATGCATTACAATTGGCCCGTTTGGCCAAACGCTGCAGGCCTTGACCGCCCCGCTGGCCTCTGACCTGACCTCCCAGCAGACACGCCTCCTCGCTTATTGCTTGAAAATTTCTGTTGTTGCTCACACTTTCCCTCTCTCTCCCTCTCTCTTTCTTTTTTTTTTGCTGTGCATTTGCAGGCCGCACTTGTAATTTAATGACGCGTTCGCTTCCAGATCACTAGCAGGGCAAAGGGCGCAGCTGTTGCCTCGTTAAAGTTAGCTAACTCAAATATACACACACACGAACACACACACTCACACACACACGCATACTAACTCACTCATATATACATAGTCATTACACAGCTGTATCTGAAAACTTGTAGCAAATGGTGCAAATGATGCCAAGCTGTGTAATTTGCAACGCCTACTCAGTTAGAAGCAGGAAGTCGCTTATAATTGCCAGACCTAAACAAAAATACCCTGTACAGATAATAGAAAAAGTAGCCTGAGGGAAGTCTAGCATAAGCTGAAAAATATTATATAAATAAGCTAATTTATTTATTATATTTTTCATACAAATTATTTGTACAGGGTATTTGCATAGTCTTATCATTTTGTAGCCTCGCTCGTAACTTGTTTATTATGCCTGAGCAAACAAAATAATTTGTGCGTTCAAAAAACAAAAACTGTTGCCAAATGACAAATGCAAAACTTTTAAATTAAAATTCCATTCGATTATAATAAATGTATGAATATTTTGATAAATTACAACGTTTATCAAATTGAATGGAATTGAGTTGTATTTAATTCTTTTTGGAATGCAAAATATGCTGGACCATTGAAAATATACTCTCATTCTCGCTCAGTCTCCCTATATGCCATTACGAGTTTGAATTTTCCATAACTTTCAAAGAGCAATAGTAGCTTTAAATTGGAACTAGCCTTGAGTAGGCATAATGGAATCATAGTTATTATCAAACAAGCGAAGAATCGTCTAGAAACTAATCGAAGCTGCTACAATATCTTTATTTCATTAAGCAATTCAGCGAATAGAGTATTTGCTTTTTGGCTTGACTTGGGTAGCAACTATATATCAATATTTATATATATATATTTTGTAATACAAAACAAATTAATTAACTTGGATATCGATTTTCATTGAGTTCATATGAATGGCAGCACATAGCTTGAGCTGCAGGCGCTTTAGAGCGAGCTCGAATTTCAATGCTCATGCTGGCAAAGGCGCCAAGATGGAAGCTACTGGACGTACAGACAGACAGATAGGCTAATAGACAGACAGACACACTGACCAATAGACAGGACAGGCTGACATAGGGAGAGAGGTAACCGGATAGGCTGATGGACTGACTGATGAGAAGGCCAATGACAAGACAGCCAAGACGGACTGCTTGAAAGACAGACAGACGGACAGAGAACAGACACTTGGACAAGCAGACAGAGTGATGGACTGAAGGATACCCAAACCAGTTAGCCTGTTGAACGAACGAACATATAGATAGGCTAACCGATGAACATCTGTTCAATATAGACAAGCCGAAGACAAGCAAACAAACTGATGAGCAATGAACAGACAGACAAACGACAGACAGCCAAAACATACTGATGAATCGACGAGTAGACAAAAAAAACAGTAGAAAACAGATATTCGATGATGATCAGGAAGCATATTCCGTAGCCTGTTGCATTTGCATTATTTGGCAAATTTTTATGCTATAGATAGCGATAGATAGATAAACGAGATTTATACACATAATTCTTAAAAAAGACACTTAAAAATACATTAAAAAAAGCATCTAATCATGATAGAAACAGTAAAGTTAGTTCTGGTATACTTCATATTTTAAAAAAAAAGCGACAGATTATAGCTAAAACTAAAATCTAGCGCGCTTTTTGCATATGCAAATATTGATTAAAACTCAATAGATTCTGAGCAACGCGCAGTCATAAAATTATTATTGAATTATCTTATTAGAATTTTGGAAAATCTAGAACTTTGCATAATTGAAAACTCAAGCTGCATTTATAATTCATTCAGACGAGTTTCACAAGCTCAAGCTAAAGGCAACAACTGAAATCAAAGCGAAAACTCTAACGAAATTTCTCTAGAAGAAAGACATACAATTAAAAATAACCAAAAATAATAGCTATATAGCTATAAGTAATGGTAATTAAAATTAAATCAAATCTTGTTTCTAGCAATTATAAATATTTGCTTGGCATCTAGCTGAAAACTTTTAACAGCCAATTAAAAAGTGTCGCCAGCTAAAAGTTAAAAGTTATTTTTGTGCTGGATAAATGAAAAGCTGAAATTGTGAAACTCAAAACGGAAACGGAAACGGCAACTGCAATGCAGTCGAAAATTGTTTAGATGCAGCTCAAATCGCAAGCACTTAACAGCCATTACTAATGCTGACACACACACACTCACGCATACAAATGTAATTTTAGTGCAATTTAATTGCAAAACATTTAGTAAAATGTTGTTGGCCCAAAGGGGCGCAGGGCGAGGACGAGGCCATGTGTGTGTGTGTGTGTGTGTCCGTAGAAACATGCGTTCAAGCTATTAATTAGAGCAGCTCAGACGAGACACACACACACACACATACACACATGTACACATATTCTATACACACTCACTCTCTGTCTGCAAAGGAATGGCAAATTTATAGCTGTTTATCGCTGCAACAAGTTTATCTCGTGTTGCTACTAACTGGCGCTCATTACGATGCTGTTTGTTGTTGTTGTTGCTGCTGCTACTGTTCTTGTTGTTGTAATCACTTTGGCCAAGTTAAAGGCAGCTGCTAGCGCTGTTTGCTGATGGCGCGATTTTTGTGCGTACCACATGGCGTATGAGCAATCCAAATAGCTTTGGCTATAGCCCAAACGTTTGTGTCGAGTCGCGCATATTTCCGACATGCCATTAAAAGTTAATGTGCTCATAAACAGACACACGCACACACACACACACACACACACGCACACATGCTAATTGCGCCCATGTCGTGGGCGTGTCGCGCAATTGAGGCGACAAATCGATGTGTTCGTAAATTTAAGACGCGTTAATCTTAATTACACGCAAGTGCAAAACACACACACATAAAAATTGCAATTGCAACAGTGACAGCTAAAAGAAGCAGAGCGCAGGGCACATTGTTGATTGCATATGGCTGGGCTATATATACATACATATATATATTTGTGTGTTTTTGTGGCTCATGCATTTATCATGTTGTGTGAAGCCGACAGCAATGATTATGAATATATATAGTATACAAAGCAGCTGTGTGTATGTGTGTGTGTGCCAAAAGAAAAACCAAAGACGCCGCAGCAACGGCAGCAGCAGCAGCAGCAGCAATGGGAAAACGGCTTATCCTTGAGATATAAACTGACATTTAAGCAACTCAGGCAGGCGTATGCATAATACACACACACACACGCAGACAAAAGTAAACACAGCTGGCAGGCTTTGCCCTTGTGCCGTGCCACGCCTCCCGCATCACCTCTTTGCCAGCTCTCCTCGACGCTCTACACTCGCATTCAATGCAATTGACTTGCAAAAAAAAAGTGTTGCATAGCGCGCGGCGCGCTGCTTCCTTTTCAGCTGACGCCACGCCCATTTTGGAGGCTGGCAATGGCACATCTATTTGCATTTCACTTTTCACCTGCTTGCTTTTTTTTCTGCACTTCTTTTTTTTTTGTGTACCACACAGATTAGCGGCCCACGAATTACAAGTTCAGCAATTAAATTCAATTGCAGTTTGTGTAAACAGCAAAAAAAAAAAAAAGCTGGAAAAACGAGGCTAAAATTTTATGGGCAGTTTTTTTTTTATTGAAATTAAATTGTTCGTGTTAAATTACACTGCTGCATAATGCCTGGCTGGTTGCTGTTGCTGCTGCTTCTGGCACTGTGTGTGAGAGTATCTGTGTGTGTGCGAGTGTGTGTGTTGCATGTGTTTATTTGCCCCTGCGTTTGCGTTTGTGCGTCTCGCTTTATATCCTCTGGCACGTCCACGTCGCACGTTAGTCAATGTCATGTTGCCTGCCAACACCAACACACATACACACACACACTCACACACACACATGCTTTAACATTTTGTGGCATTTTCTGTATGTGTGTGTGTGTGTGCGCGCGGCATGCATGTGGCAGATATGAAGTATTTGTCCGTTGCGCTGCTGGCATTTGCTTCTTTTTTGTCACATTTTTTGCTAAATACCCTGTAGATTTTAGGGCATAGAAAAGGGGCAGGAAAGCGCTTTCAAACATTTAAGAGCGAATATATTTGAAAGCTGAATGGATTGAAAGTATAAGTTAAAATGTTGCACAAAAACAAAATTTACAGGGTATTTGCTAGTCAGGTTAATTGCATCTGTTCCTAACTGGCTGAGGAAGTTTCCCTGGCTTATAAAACAATATTTGTGCTATTTACTCGTTTTTGGAGTTTTCAACAAATATTGGAGTGAGTTCATTTAAGAATTTATGTAGAGCGTAAAAGAAAGTTCAAGAAAAATGTGTTTAAGAACTGAAGATTAATTGGAAACCATATTTTTTTTAAACATGTCAAATTTGCTGAGATTAGAATAAAATAAAAGTGGATAAAAATGAAAGAATATACATAATAGAATAAAGGAAAAGAAAGTGTAATATTTGATAGAAATTAACAGAAAAAAATAAAATAAAATAAATAATCGTTAACATAATTAATTTATATATGCAATAATCAAATTTTAACCAATTATTATTAATAATATATTAATATAAACTTATTTAAAATGTTATATTCTCTTACATATATAAGCATGGCCCATGTAGAGTATTTACAATTCGTTGCGCGCCTCTTCTCACTTCTTCTAACATCACTTTGCTTGTTTAATGTCTTTTCCGCTTGACTTTTGGCTTAACTCAGTTTGTCAGTTGAGCACTTTATACAATCTGGCCTTACTCTAATTGCAATACATATACATACATATACATATATGTAATCAAATTTATCATATATTTTTATTAGGCTATTTAAATAAATGTATGCACATCATATTGCTTAGCTTATGCTGACCGCAATGTCAATTGGCTATTTAGTTTATGCAAATATTAATTGCCAATGCGGTTGCACTCTTAATTTACCGATTTATATGCAGTTAGTCAAATAGAAACGACTGCAGCGCCCACAAATTGTCAATGCTAATTGCATTTTGTTTGGCCAGCAGCCCCCCAAAGGCATTTTATATTAAATTTCACAAAATGCCAAGAAAACTTGCCAAGTGCCAACCAATTCAGTGAAGGACACACAATTGAGGATGCGGTTGCGGATGCGGATGCGGATGCGGATCCGGATGTCCTTTACACATTTACCCGGTTTCGGATTAGCCCAGATAGCGCCAGCAGCTGCTCATTCAATTAACAGCAGCAAATTTCTTGTTCAGAGTTTAGCATAAAAGTCGCAAATACGCTTAATATAACTGAACTAAAGTTTCTATCTCTGCTTCATGGCGCGAATCAATAAAAGTGAAGGGGAGCTAGAGAACGCTAGAAAGTTAACTTCTATACAGTAGAGGATAGAAGAAATTGTATATATATATGGTATATTATATATTAGCTGTAGATGAAGCAGTTCTTTGTTTCGCATACTTGCAGAGCTTGACTTGAATCGCTTGACTTGAGTTCAGACTTTTGAAGTAAAAACTCTTGCGAGTTCGCTATAGTCATATATAATAATAAATATATATGCATTATATCTAATTAACAAAGTATATAACGATTTGCAAGCCACTGAGTCAAGCTAGTCTCTATTGTTATTTGCTATGAATAGTTCCTCGACTTTATTTAGTGTAAATGCTTTGTCTTTTTTCCTCGTAGTTAAGTGTAGAGTAGTAATGCCAAAAAAGAATGTAGGAAGAATATCCTAATTGCCGATTGCGAACCAGTAGGAGAACTGGAGTGGGAGTTATGCTATTAACAGAGCATAACACTGTCAATAGCATAACATGTTTACGTGAGGGAGCAGCAGCTCCTGTTAATGCAATCTGACATTAACAGTGAACTATATATGTTATATGAACTATAACAGTGCGTAATAGTTATTAAATCAAAAATGTACTATTAAACTATAATTAAATATATATATATTTATTTACACATTTATTGATGTTCAATCGTGTTCAACTAATAGAATGCCAAATATGCCATTACAGGGTATCATTTACTCAAACTCAAATTGAAGTACATTTATTTGTACATATCGCAGTAATTGATGTTGTACATCGATTTACGCCATTAAACACAGTGCAATCGACAATCGTTCGCTATTTACGATTTATGATTGTTGGCTGTGACTTGCATTTGCAATTGCAATAATTTATTAAAAAGCTCATCAATTAGGCACAATATAATGGCGTACAACAAATACATTCAATGCCAAATGAATGCTGTTTGTTGTTGCTTAAAAAAAATGGCAAGTCAGACAGCGAGAGCTGAAGGCTGAGAGCGTCGGCCCAGGCACTGGGCACAGGCAATGGGCTATTGGTTAAATGTTGGCCATGCCAACATCCGCAACATGACCGAAAAGGGGAAATTGCTCTTTAATGCTCAGAGCCCAAGGCAGATCTCTGTGTGTGTGTGTGTGTGTGTGCGTGGGTGTTTTGCTGATAATTTGAAAAAGCAAAGTCAAAGTCAAGCAACAAATGCTGATGATGTATGTCCCGACAGGCTGTGCTCTATGCCATAAATATAACGCCATATATATGGTATATAAATACGTACACACATACATATATATATACATATATATATATCGATGATTAAGGAGTTGTCATATGCTAACCACAACAATGGCAACAAAGCGACCAAACGACAACAATAGAAGCCTTTTGTATGCGCCGCTGTATTTGCGTCCATGTGACATGTCCTTGTGCTGCGTATTGCTGCGAGAAGCTGTGTCACAGTGGCAGTCAATGCACCGAGCGAAAAGAATGCTGACTTTCTCATGTATCTCAAGACGTTTTGTAACAAGAAAAAGATACATTGTGACATAGATAGATAAGCGCTGAGACAATATGTAAGGATATCTAACTTGCTGCCTTGTCAGATATAAAGAGAGATAGATAGATACATACATATATATTGAAACAGAGAGAGAGAGAGGGAAAGAGAGAGCTAAAAAAGTAGATAGATCACAGGATAGACAGATACATTTTAGTAATTTCTACATATAAACAGCTCAATGGTTCGGTCAAAGAAGTAGAAATATGTATAAAGGCACGTATATAAATATACAAATATAAATTAATGCAAGCCTTTAGGCTAAAAATATAATTATCTGATAATGATTTGAAATGCCCTTTCATAATTATAAGTAAACATTCAAAAAGGGCGCAAAAGGGGCTCTACTCTTCGCTTGCTGTCATAAAAAATCAATAAGAAACTTAATGTGCTACAGCAAAAGTAAACCATACGTTACTTCCTAAATATTATACATCAAAGTATGTTAAAAGTTTATTCAATATCAATAAGATTTTGCAGCAAGCAAAAACAAAACCTTCATAGTGAAGCAACCCCGAACGAAATTTTGTATTCGCTTCAGAAGCAAAATGACTTTGACATATGATAGCTTAGCTATGTATATGCCCGTAAGGCAATTTCCATTAAAAACGTTTAATTTACTTGGCATTTGCCGCTTGATTAACAATTTAGACAGTTGTGTTCAGGTGTGTAGTCGTGCCAAAATACCTGTGATTTAAGTTGAACTTTCTGGCCCAGTCGTGCCGGCAGCCAGCTAACAAAATTCGCATGCCAATGCCACGCAGATTTGTATTATTTATGCTGCCAACACAATATACTGTATATATACATATAATATATACATGTACATATAGTATATACATACATGCGATATGTGGCGAACAGTGCAGATGGCGCGTTCCCAGCAGAAAAACCAAAAATACACATTCGACCCGCACACAATAAACATTTTCGGTGTTGTGCTAAGGATATTGAGGTCCTGTGCACAGATTTATGCGAAACTTTAAAATACATTTCCATTGACAGGGCAGGCGAAAAAACGAAGGCAACGAAAGTAAGCCCGAAAAGGGATGGCCGACAAATTCAAACGGATGTTTATAAGGCAGAAAATGAGACGTCAGGCAAGTCGCATACAATTATCTCAACAGAGTAGAAACTCATACATATATACATACATATACATATAGTATATACATAAATATATAACAATGTATTTTCATAAAAGTTTTCCAACAGCTTCTAGTCTGCGCTGAGCTCAGTGAATCTAAAGTTTTTCAACTTTGATTTCGACTTTTCTTATATTTTATTTCATGTTACACATACGCCCTGTTGGCCTCTTGAATTTGGTATTACACATACGACCTGTCTTGGCCTGCATGTCCAGACGTCGCTTATGCGAAAGCATGCCCTAAGCTGTGGCAACTACAAGCCTGCAGCCTGTGGCACAGATTAAATGCCAAGCACACACACACACACACATGATCTGATAGCTATTGAATGCAAAAATCAGTTTAGACTGTAGATAAAAACTTGGCTGAGCTTGTTGGCAATAGCTGAAGCCTTGGGGGCCCTAAATCTGTGATGGATTTATTAGACAATTGTTACGTTTTAAATATGCTTCACATATTTCATATAGAAATCTATAGAGTGTGCACTCTTCAGACATGATAAACAGCTTAGACATACATATATAATAAATAACTGTTTTAGTATAGAATAAATACTTACATTGGTTGTTTTATAGCATTAATATCGCGTTTGTTGTTGGCTCAATAAAAATATTGCATTTGTTCTAAGGCTTTCAAAATACTACAGATGGAAAAAGTCTCCTTATATATTTATGATTATTTATATGTATTTATTTCTATATCATTTTATATTTCCAGTTGTCAGTTGTAATCGTTGTACATTGTAGTTTAGATTGCAGTTAAACTATTTTATAAGAACTGTTATTATTCGTATATTATAATTTGTATGGTAATTTTTTGTATTTACTGTAAGGCATTATTAATATTAATATAATTAAAAAGTGATATTTTTACATTAGTTATTATTGTATTATAATATTAATTCGTTTTGTTTTGTAATTAATTATTTGATATTATATTTATACTTTATCTTTTAGTTATTAACATTTGCTTTGCATATTTTGTTAAACAATTGTTTAAATTGAATAATTATCATGTATTATATTTTACTAATATGCAAGTTTTTTATTATTATTTGCCATTTTTCTCCTTTTTATACTCTGTTCCCTAAAAGGGAAAATGAGTATATTAGGTTTGTTTTATTAATATTTTTTGGTTTTATTTTGTTATTTCTATATATTTTTATAATATATATCTAGATCTCAATTGTTCTAGTTTTATTTAATTGTTAAATTTTTTTCATTTCAATTTTTTGTTTTTTTTTCAATTATATTATCATTAGAATTTATTATAATTAAATAAATTTTAAAGATTATTTATGCACATTACATTTGTTATATTTAGTTTCATTTTCATTTCATTTCTTCACTTACACTTTAATTTATTTATATCATTTTCTTTATACACTAAATGTTTATTTTGCAGCTGCTCTTTTTCACGCACTTCCGAAACACATAATTAAACGTTGCTCAACACTTCTTCAACAGTTTTTTTTACAGTAGTCTGTTTTATTAAAGCTAATTTAGACTGACATTCAAAAATATACAAAAAACGTAAAAACATTTCTTTGGAATTTTGTTCGATCCCTTGGGAATTCTCTAGAGAACTTCGTATTGCGGCTCATTAGACGTCCGTATGTATGTGTATTTATATATATTTATACCATATATATATATATATATATATGTATATATATAAATCTTATAACGTTTCCATAAACACCTCCTCAATGCGTATTCACTTCAAAGCACAACAAATTGTTTTTATTTCTCTTGCGCACTCATGTGTGTACAATATATACAATATGTACCGCATATATATACGTACAGAGTGTATATACATATATATATATATATGTCTGGCTAAATATGTAGCATATAAAGCTTGTATATACGAGACGAGTCATTTGTTTATTTGCTGGGCCAATGTTTTACTTATTTTTTGGTTACAGAAAAAATGTTGCCAGCATTTTGCTGACAATTAATTGTGCATTAATTTTAATTAGGTAAATATTTCATTCTCTTTGCGAGCAGCTTAATAGGGGAAGGCCTAGAAAATGGGATTTTTTTTTTTTTGTGCTGAACACAGCAGCAAAAACATTTCAATTAGCAGCCAGGCAATTTCTTTTGCTTTTACCACATACAAAGGTATATACTTTCACAGTATATAAATCATAGACCTCATAGCTTATAGACAAGGCTTGACGCCTTGTGCTTAAGGTGCGGGGGGCGTGTTGCGTGGGTATTGAACATTTGGGCAGCCAATATAAGAGAAATTGAGTTAGAAGTCGGAAAAAGCAATTGCCCGAAAGTCGAAGTGAAAGTGTATAGATTTTTATGCATGAATTCATATATATATATATGTATATATAGGAGTGTATTTGTGTGCACAGTAAGGACTCACTAGATTGAACACGTTTATAATTAATTATTTGCTACATTGATTAATTGTCAAAGAAAAATGTTTAATTTTTAGACCCAATCGGAGCATAAACTTTACTATAGAATCTTTGCTTTGAAGACATTTTTGTAGAATCATTGCTGTAGCATGTATAAGGTACTTTACAAGGTTTACTGTAGAGTATTTACAGGAGAATATATACTGTTATTGCTATAAAATATGCTGTAGAATCTTTGCTTTATAATTTGTACCTTACTGTAGAAGTCCTATTTAAAAATCCTTACTAAGTCATCTCTGTAGAATTCCTGTTCACTGTATCAACTCTGCTATAGAAGCTTTACTGTAAAATCAATGTTGGTTTAGCTTTTGTACAAATAAAAAACTTTTCTAAAACAAATTTTATGCTGAACGAAAAAGAAAAAAACGTTTACTTAACTCGGTTCGATAACGCCAGCAAAAAAGATAAAAACTGAAGAGACGAACGTTTGGTCAAAAGAAGCTAGCAAAGATTCGAGTGGAAGTACATACATACATACGAATATATATATGTATATACCTGTACATATATAAATTTATATACATCTATAGATTTATGTGTATGTGAGAGTTGCCAATACTCAGACACTGAGCAACAACGGCAATTTACACTCATAATTTATCTGTGCAGAGCTGTGAGAGGCTTCACAAAAATTTTGACATACTTCAAGGCGTCGCACACGCACACAAGCACACGCACACAAGCACACGCACACACACACACGCACATACATACACAAGCACGCAGAGCGAGCGAGGCGTGTTGCCACACAAATTGAAATTCTGGTAGCGGCAACAGCATCAACTTGTTGACGACGTCGGAAGCAGCCGCAAGTAGTGGGCGTCAAATGCTGGGAAGGACGCGAATACAGCAGCAGCATCAGCAGTAGCAGAGGCTGAGGCTGAGGCAGCAACAGGGGCACCCGTAGAAGCAGAAAAAATCACTAGGCGCTGCTGGTGGATTCAACAATTTGTTGAATGTACATATAGTCGCCAACACACACAAGCATCCCTCTATATATGTGTATTACAAGAAAACACACAAAAAAAAAAAAAACGGTAAAAGTATGTGTTGGACTTTTTTCGCTTTATGTAAAAACGAAACGAAATACAAACACACACACACACAGGCACGTACACAGACACATACACAGATGAGCACGTCAAGTGCTGGGCAAACGGTTTGCGGCAAGTTTTTTACGTGTATGTGTGCATGCCAGTGCGTGTGTGTGTGTAAGAAAGAGAGAGCGAATGTAACAGCAGCTGGAGCGATAGGCTCCAAAATGTAGCTCCGTATCCAGCATTAAAGAGCAAATAAATGGCTCGAAACAAACAAAAATTAAAACGAAAAAGATAAAGCAAAAACGAACACACCGACAGTTAACAGTTAGGCAGCGCAGCAGCCGCAGCAACAATAGCAGCAAGATGTACGTAAAAACTTAAATTGTATGTGTGCAACTCCATGTTATTGTAATATTAAATTTCAACAATTGTTTATGTTGATTTCTGCTAGCAAATGCTGTTTAATTTAAAGTTAACATATTATTTATTTTCTGCTTTGTTTATGTACATATATGCATTTATTTCGTTATTTTTTCATTATTCTAAATTAAATTCCAACAGCGAAATCAACTGCTAAATTTTTTTGTAAATTGTAAATTTATGGAGTTTCACTTGTACTTTATTGTTTACACACATTTATTTATACTTTTTTATATTTATTTTATACCACTAGCAATCTTGTTGTTTTTCTTTTGTAGGCTGTTGAATTTTTTATGAAGTCGCAACGTACACACACGTACAAGTAGAGACACACACACACACACACCACGCACACACACACGGAAATTTGCTCCGCTCACTTACTAGGATGAGAGGAGGAGATGGAGCCGAAGGGTGGGCGACCCGCGCAGTTTTCGACCGTTCTCTGCTTGCGTAGGTATGCGTATATGTGTGTCTGTGGGTTTGTTTGTTTGTTGTATCATTTAAATTTACGAAAAGGTACGTGTCGCCCCAACGATGCGAACAGTTCGACGTCTCGGCCACTACTGACAGCGAAGGCGCTTCTGCCAGCTACTAGAATAGAGCAGCAGCCTTCCTGCCCTCCGTTAACAGTGCGCTGTTAATGTAACGGTTACAGGATAGAGCCACTCAGCACACTCAATGCGGGCAATAGGTCAGTGTTAACAGTGAGTGTGAGAGCGAGCGCTGCTGCTGCCGCTATCGTGTTACAGGTCCTGCTGTGGGGCTACTCGCTCGCAACCTGTTAACTTTCTTACTGCTGTTGTCGGACTGACTCAGATTTTTTTGATTTTTTTTTTTTTTTTGTTCTTTTTTCAATCTGGCTAGCCTTAGTCTGTTATTTATGCGATACTGTTGCATGTTTTAGCCCAAGCATCTGTTTTCTATCAAAAACTTTGTTGTGAACATTTACGAAGAACTTGTGTGTGTGTGTGTGTGTGCATGTATGTGTGGACTTGCGTCCCTGTAGGTGTATAGCCATATGAGTACGTCGGATTGGAAGCGTTTTATGGCACTGCTTCCGTTAGCCAAGCGGAAAAATGTTTACTACGAAGCAACACAACGAGAGCAATATGCAAAATGGCCCTTGTGTGGGTGTGTGTGTTTGTGTGTGCGTCTGTTTGTTCTGCTTTCATTCTTCTTTTACTTGTTGTTGCTTGTGCCATGTGCGATGATAGTCGGCACTCGTGCATGGACTAACGGTAATGCGGCTATTTCTTTTCTCTTGTTTTTTTTTTTTTTTTGTGTGCGTATTATTTAAAAAAACTGTATGGAGATTGTCAGCACAAGTTTCAAGCACGAAGACAGTAAAAGCTCGCTTGAGCGAACTGCATATTAAATGGACTGCCAGGATTACCCAAATCTTGAGCAAATTTTATATGAATTCTATTTTAGATTTAATATTCGTATAAGCTGCGTATAAGTAAAAACAAGGGCATGATTGCCCTATTAAATATGCTAAAAAAGAAATTGAAGCTGCATAAAATATGATACAATTTAAGCACAGGCTTTACTGTACATATTCATACATAGGTATGCAAATGTTGCACAAAGCAGCAGCTGCATTATATGCATAACTGTATATAGAGTATATACATAGATTCTGGTTGGGAGTGAGCAAGAGGCTTGTTCGCAGGCTGACGCTCTAACAAAGTCAATTTAGTCAACCCAAAGTAAAGCTTCAAAAAGCAAAACATATATAAAAAAGCAACAGCCGCGTCAGCAGTAGACGCAGCTGCTCAAAAAAGGAAATACTTTCACCAGGACGACCCAGACGTGAGCAGCAGAGCAGCAGTAGCATTTACAGTTACTCATGTTGTTGTTGCTGTTTTTGTCGTCGTAATTGTAACGCGCCGCGGCGTGCGTAAAATACATACAAACACAACCACAGCAACAGCAAAAACAAAAACAGTATCAAGAGCAAGAATAACTGTAACCCACACACTTTGCTAATGGAGCTGTGTGCTTACGTTGATGTTGTTGCCACAGCCACAAAGGGAATACACATGTTCATACAGTTACGTGCACATTCACACGCATACACTCACACACGCATACACTCACACACACATACACACAGGATGAGCTGTTGCTGCGAAACACGCGCTACTTTGATTAGCCTTACACTCGATGCGTTTTTCTTTAGCATTTCAATTTACATTCCAGTAGACAGGCGAACAAATCAATTGTATATTCCACGTTTATTTCATGCTTATCGCTTATATCCAAACTGATTTTGTCTGAAACACGAACAGTGAATTAACTATTTATTAGCCGAGCAACAGCTGAGCGCAGCCGAAAGCCTGCGCGCGTGTTCAAAGTACGGCATCAACTGTTTGGTTCCCGCGCTCAATGCGACAAACTTAGCAGAAACAACGACAGCCAGCAGAGGCATCGGCAGCAGCTAAGTTAACAGAGAAGAGAGCCTTGAATGTTAATTAACAGCGAGCCAAAGTTGGCCAATAGGTCAGTTACACTGCAGCTGCAGCTGCTTTGCCGCAGCGCAGAAAACTCAATGTTAAAAATTAATTTTCATTAACAGACAGCGAGCATAAATTAAGGCTTTTCAACTGGAAAATACCCTATATAAACAAAATATTTGTTTCTCTATAAATATTCCAAGATGTTTGAATATTTATTAAACAAAACTTGCAGTTCTTCTGTGTTGATGATAGCCACGATACAGTTATATTTGTACAGCGATTCGTAGGGATATAAACTATAGATAGAGCAAAAGGCACCTAACGACGATCGGTCTTGCCCGTTCCACGTTTGCCGGAATACAAATGCTTTGGCATTTTGGTGCCAATGAAACGATCCGCCTCGCCCTTGAGACCCATTCGTGTGACCTTCTTCGCAATATCGCGCTTAGCCATGATCTGTGCCTTCTTCCTGATGGCCACATCCTTGATGCCGAGCGTATCACGTGTCGGCTTACGCTTCAATGGCTGTCCTGTCTTCTTAACCACCGCAGAGGATTCCTTGTCGAGCAGTGGCTGCTTGGGTGTCGTCTTACTGCCAACAGCAACAACGCTACGCCGCAGATCCATTACGGATTTCGTGTAATTTGCCTGCTCATTGCCAGACATATCCACACCCAGACCTTCCATGGTCTCCACGAGTTTCTTGACGGAACGATCACGCACCTTGGGCTGCTTGTGACGTGGAATGACGGGCTTGTTCTTCCTGGCGGACAGACGTTTCTCGTCGCGCAATTCGAAACGTTTGCCACGGATTTGTTTGGCCATTTCGCGAATTTCTTTGAGTGTCTCGTCCATGGACATATCGGGCACTTTGTAAACGCCGCCAGCCTCTCGGAGACCCTCCTCGCGTTCCAATTCCTCCAGCTTGTCGAAGATATCCGCATCGATATAGTCCGCAATATTGCGACCCTCCCAGAATTCGGGTATCACATCGTAGCGCTCCTCCTCTGCGATCTCTTCATAATTCTTCTTTAGATCTAGAGTGTAATCGTCGCCCATCTCTTCCTCAATCTCCTTCTCCAATTTGCGTTTACGCTCAGCCTTCACAGCGTTCTTCTCGAGACGTGCCAACGCCTGCTCTGGTATACAAGGAGGTCGCACTTTGTCATCACGAGGTGCAGGCATAGCCACATGCAAACGATTCAGTATGTTGTCCACCTTCTTAGTGCGCATCTTCTGATCCACGCGATAGGAGAGCAGACGCTCACATGCCTCGTTCTTCACCTCCACCACACCTGTTTCCTGCACCGTCGACATAAACATAACGGGCACTTGTTTGTCCTCCTGCAGCTTTGTGATTATCGCTTGTCGCTCTTCAGGCAGATCCTCGAGCTGCAGTATGTCGATTTTGTTAATGGCCAATATGAGTGGCTTGTTTGTGAACAAAGGCTTAATGCTCTCGAACAACGCTACTTGCTCCTCCAAGGAGTGACCACACTGTTCCGATATATCCATGAAGTACAAGACACAGGCGCGCAAATGAGCCAATGCAGTAATTGCCTGCATTTCAATAACATTACGTTCCTCCAGCGGATGATCCAGAATTCCGGGTGTGTCAATCACTTGCCAGCGTAGATATTTATAATCTGTGTGACCCACATACAAGGATTTTGTGGTGAAAGCATACGGCTGCACCTCGACATCGGCGCGTGTGATTTTGTTTATAAACGAGGATTTTCCCACATTGGGGAACCCGCATATGATGATTGTACGCGAATAGGGATCAATGGTAGGCAAACGTGACAAGTGCTGACGTACTTGCTCGAGGTATGTCAAATTTGAGGCTTGGCGTTTCATAATGGTGGCCATGCGACCCAGGGCGGCCTTCTTCAGCTGCTTGCAGCGGTACAAAGAGTCACCATACTTAAGCAGACGCACATAGTCCTTGGCCACACTAGAAATATAAATTATATGTATTAGCGTTGCTTCAACACGGTATTCAAAGTCCACTTACTTATCGACCAAATGCCTGGCTGTATTTAGCTGACCCAGCGCCAGTTTGTAATGATCCTTATCGTACAACACATTCATTAAATCCGCATAAAATGGATGCACATCGTCAAGCTTTGGGAAATCCTGTATTATCTGCGATAGACGATCGTGGAAATTCTGCTGCGTGTATTTCACCTTGCGCGTATAAAATGCACGAATACGTGAGATTTTATAGCCCTTGTGCACGACTGTGGGTGTCTTGCGCTGTGTCTTCGACAGCATAATGTCTATGAAGTCCTGCAAAGTACATCAAAATATATCAATAAATTGAATATTGCGCATTTTGTAAACATTAGATGTGAGGTTAGGTAGCTTGCACTGTCTGCACTGGGTGCTCCAATAGACGTAAACAAATTCAAATGCTTACCTTTGCTGGCGGCACCACCATGATCTTTTTAAAATTGTACAAACTCATTTTGGTGGCTATTTATTTATTTTCCACGGCAAAGAAAAGGAAAATAAATGAGGAATCGCTAGCATAAACACCACGCGGTGTTCGCAACAAATTCCAAAAAGAGCTGCTTTAGAGTTCAGAGATGAGAGCTCAAAACGATAGGCAAAAAAAAAAAAAAACATCGGAAAAATATAGAATATTTAGAATAGTTGGCAACATGGAGGCACCTTTATCGAATACGATATCGATGCTATAGTTTTTTTTATCTTTATTGACGTATCAAGAATAATTTACTTAAAATGTTGGAAATCTTACTAAACAGATGATTAAGAAATTGGGAGAGCAATCACTTTGCTATGTGTTGTACTATTGGTCATAAGTATAAATGCTGCAATACACTTGCAATGCTCTAAATATTTAAATATTAACATTTAAATGTATCTGTTTTGTTTTAGAAACGAATGTAAATAACAAAATATCCTAAAGCGAATATAACAAAATGTTGGATAATGCGCGTCGTAAGCCTTATAAATGTGAACAATGCCACTATACAACCAATCGCTCCTTCGACCTGCGCCGCCATCAACAACGCCACCAGCGAGTGAAGCCCGTGGAAGGAACTGCATTTAAATGCAGCGAATGTGAATTTGTGACCAAATGGAAACGCAACATGGGACGCCACATGGAGAAGCATAAGAGACATGCAGCAATAGCAATGGAGAAGGGTGAGCAGGTTCTCCTACAAGAGCAATGCCACCAACAGGAGGATGAGATCATGGAGGAGTTCATAGTGGAAGTAATTGAGGCAGAGGAAGAAGAATACTATGAGGAGCTAAAGGGAGCTGCAGAGCAACTAAACACAAATGTAATCCTAGAGCTGCCATTGGGAGAAACAAATCCGGCACCGCCGAGCAAATCCCAGAAACGTTTCAAGTGCGAGCTTTGTCGCTACACATCGAATAGAGCCTTCGACTTGCGTCGGCATAAGCAAACGCATTTTAGAGTGAAAGTCGTCGATGGGATGGCCTACAAGTGCTCCGAATGCAATTTCCTGACCAAGTGGAAACGGAATATGAGGCGGCATATGCGAAAGCACGAAGAGCCCGTAGAAGATGTCCAGTTCAATTACGTCAAAGAGGAGCAGTGTGAAGAAGTCAACGAGGAAACCCAGTTCAATTACGTCAACGAGGAGCAGTGTGAAGAAGTCAACGAGGAAACCCTTGAGACAATCTGTGAGGCGGTAGATGAGGCATTTCCAGTCAAAGATGACCCTTCTTCATCCGAGGAGTATATAGTGGAGCTGATAAATGCAGAGCTCTTAAATTCGGATTTGGATATGGCCACAATATATCCAACGCCGTCGGAATGCTCGGAGACGCAGTCGCAGGAGGAACTGCCAGAGAAGCGTTTTAAATGCAATCAATGTGAATATGAGTCGAAGCGTGCTTACGACTTGCGTAGGCATTCGCAAACCCACGAGAAGATTAAGCCCATTCAAGGCATTGCATATCAGTGTAATGAATGTTCCTTCATAACTAAATGGAAGCGAAATATGCGCAGGCATATGGAAAAACATAAGCCCAATCCAACGGAGGAAGCTGCGGCGGATAATGAATTTACTATAGAACTGAAATCTAATGCACAAGTAGATAAAAGGAAGATCATTAAGCTGGAGGACGACCCTGAGGTGCTGCCCTCCTATTGGATAGCTCTGCCAACATAAACCTGTTCGATCTATGTATATCCGGTAACTAGATATTCGAAACTACATGTTTAAATGTATATATGTGTAAAAAAAAAAAAACAAGCAATTATAAATATTTACTTAAGAAATTAAAATTAAAGAAAAGTATTTTATTGTATCTATATATTTTTGTCAATTAAAAATGTTTAAAAATAACTTGCATTCCAAATCAAAGAAATATATCGATTACATGTCACCAATTAAATGCTTTGATGCAGAAGAAAGCGTTGAGACCTAATGATGATAAAATTTATTTATAAAAATTGCCAAAGTTAAGCAGAATAATAAAGGCAAAAGTATTAAATATGTGTTCTAATTATATAACAATTGTCATTTAGACATCATTTAGCTATACATCGAAATATCGCATACGAAATTAATTATCGTGTAATATATACATAAATCGTTGTGACAAAAATCGATACACGGATGTTCCATACATCACTAGTTTCGATAAATTTTTTACATAGCCAACCACACGGAATTGTTGCTTAAATTTTGCTAAAATTAATCACAAATTGCTACGTCTTAGCACAATATATTGAGGCAGAAACAAATAAGAATAGTTCTATTGAAATGGCCGACGACTGGGGTAAGTGCACGTGCATGCGTCATCAAACGTAAAACGTGGGCGCTGCGCATGTGGCGCCCCCTAACCCAACAACTCCCCCCTCCGCCCACTCCTTACTCTTGAGCGCATTTGCGACAAGAAAGGAGACATGCATCCAACCTTGATATTTATACATATATATTTTTAGCTATATAAATGGCATACTCTTATGTACATATGTATGTATATATGTTTATTCATATATAATAAAATGATATATTTTATTAATTGGCAGAATCCGCCGCCGACAGTGAAATTGTCATACGTCCGAATGCAGCTAACAACATAAACAAGTGGGAGGGCGAGGATGACGATGAAGATGTTAAGGTAAATTGATTGTTGAAAAATAGGCATTAAGGAAACGCATTGCCATATTGTTAACAAATCAACCCAATTGTTGCTGCTGTGTTGTTCAGCAACTTTTGCTGCTAGCAGTGATGGGCGGAGTTTGACGCGTGACACGAAAGAGCACGACGTCAACAACATTAGTTCAAATAAATATACATATGTATGTATTTATATACCTACATATAATTGAACTAATGTTTTTGACGTCGTGCTCTATTTCATACTATGATTAACTCAATTGAAATGTACTATTCATGATTTTATATTTGATTAAAATGTTAACAAAACAATATTGAATATTTGAAATCGTGTTGATACAATTTAGTATTCGTGTCGCATCGTAATTAATCAAACTCGCGTTCATCTCTAATCTAAACTAGTTTTGTTTTAGCTCTTTTGATAAAAAGTTTTCACTTTCATATTATTGTACACGTGTGCACTTTATAAATGCAATTTAAGCGTTGATAAACAAACTAACCTGTTTTTAACATTCAGGAAAGCTGGGAGGATGAGGAGGAAAAGAAAGATGAAGAGAAGCCAACGAAAACAGAAGCGCCAGTCAAAACTAAACCCAATAAAGCGTTGAAAGCGAAATTGGAGGAACAAGAGGTGAGTCTTTAAACATGTTAAATATATTTAAAAAATAATTAAGCATTGAAATTCATAGCGCCTAAAAGAGGAGGAGGAACAGAAGCGTTTGGCTGATATGACACCCGAGGAAAAATTGGCGGAAAAGCTGCGCTTGCAAAAGATTCAAGAGGAATCGGATCTAAAGAGCGCCCTCGATACATTCGGAGTGACGAGTATAGGCGGCGGCCTCGACGCCTTCAATCCGGAGAGTAAAGAGGAATTTAAGGAATTCGGTGCCACGCTTAGCTGGAAAGTTGCTCAATACCGAGAATCCATACACTTTCCACAATTCATAGAAGATCTAGTGCGCAGCTTATGCTGTAACTGTAAGCGATCTTAATATGCATATATATATATACATATATACTAAATGTACTAATGATAATTGTGATTTCCCCTTTAAAGTGAGCGCCGCTGACATTAAGAAGGTCAAAATGAGTGTAGAGAGCTTACACTCGGAAAAGCTTAAAATGGAAAAAGCAAATGCCAAGAAAGCGGCCGCCAAGGGCAAAGGAAAAGTTTCGCTGCGCACAGAAAATGATGTAGGTCGAATTGAATACCGATTAACATAACATTCATTAACTGCTAATTTCTTTTGTTTCCTTTAGGATATCGATGGCTATCAAAAGTATGGCAATGATTTTACCGATGATTACGATGACTTTATGTGAATAACAGGATCGATAGTTACACGCATATAACTAATTATTAAATATATATAGTTGCTTGTTGATGTCAAAGAGAGAGAGAGAGAGAGAGAGAGAGCGGGAGAGAAAGATGAAGGAGTTCTTGTTAAAGAAAATAGCGCAGGAATTAAATGTCTTTTTTTGTTGATTTTGAGAATGATGTTTAAAGCGCCATATTAATATCAATATATGTACATTAAAAAGTGATTGCATATACATATATCTGTATGACAGCAGTCGGACAGACACACATAGACAAACCAATACACATACAGAAAAGCATGTAAAAAATTATATATAAATAATTATATATAATAATACATATATATTTAATAGAATAACTAAAGTCAAGTCAAGCAAGCAATCAAGAAACCTCAACGAACATTTCTCACACACATACACAAAGGATTAATTAGGTACATGAATGGCTTCTTGTAAATTCACTTTTGTATAATATAAAGCGATATTAAATTGTAAAACAAGCTCAATTGTTGTCTTTAAATTGGAAACATGACTATTTTATTTCTACAGGCTATTTTAAATACGTTGATGTCGATCGATTCATTGTTCCAATGCTTCTATTAACAGAACCCACTTAACGTTTCTGACGTCATAAGAATGCCGAATGTAGTTTTCTGAGCTGTTTTGGAGCCCTGTGTACAATTTTGCAGCCCTGAATAGCGTGTTGCCGCCCTGTCCCAGGCACGTGTAACTTATATTATTTTGTACACAAAACGTAAATATGAGTTTTAACGAATATATTGCCGGTAAGTAAACTTGTTAATTGTAATTGGAATGTTATTGTAATAACTATGCATTACAGAAGCAGCAACAATAGAGCTGCCCAGTTCAGATGATGAAGCTGATATTAAGCAGCTCAGCTTAGACTCAAAGCATGAAGCAAATATTCAGCCGCCCGATTCAGAGGATGAATATGAGGACTCTGAGGATGCGGACAGCTGTAGCGCTCAACAGTTGGCAAAAGAATTTCGCGTTCACTACAAGAAAAACGAATTGTCGTCAGCCCTTGAAAGAGTGTACATTCTAAGCTTATGTACGGATGCTGGGTTCACACGACTGGTAGCAGGCTTATCCAATACAGATGTGAAGATCTACGATTTGAATGAAGGAGGTTGCCTAACTGAAATATATGAAGGACGTGTGTGGCGTGATGGCAATCAAATAGATAGCAACAAAAACCCCGCAATTACTGGGGTTCGCTTTTTGGAAGATAATCCGTATACATTGCTTGTGGGCACCACGTCTAAAATCAGGCTCTTTGATTTGCGTTTGACTGGTGTACAAGCAAAATTTGAGAAGCCGTTGAACTGTAAACTTTCAGTGCCAAAAAGCATGTGCTGCTTCGATCGCAATGCAAATAGTCGAATCCTTTGCTGTGGCACAAAAACACACTGTGATAGTGGATATTTAATGTTCTATGATATAAGAAAGCGTGATGGATGCCTTGGCTACTACAACGAAAGCCATTCGGAAGATGTGACTACGGTTCGGTTTCATGACAAATATCCCGATTTGCTTTGCTCTGGCAGCACAGATGGGCTAATAAATGTATATGATATAAAGGAAACGGATGAAGATGAAGCCCTCCGCAACACAATTAATACAGAGAGCAGTGTGAATCGCCTCAATTGGCATCAGAATTCCAATAATCAGGAGATTATTACGTGTATAACGCATACCAATGATTTCAAAAGCTATGAATGCTTGGAAGGCGAAGATTTTCTATGCTTTAAACGTTCTGACATTACTGCTGGCATAAGACGCAAAAATCCAGGCAATTTCAATCTAATTAATGCTCACACTATGCAGGATAAGGGATTATTTTTGCTAGCGGGCACAAACTCCAACAAAGGGTAAATATCTAAATTTCAAATAAAATACGACAAAATCTTATTATTATTATTTTTTTTTTTTTGTAGTGAAATTTTGCGTTCCGCAACTGTTTCGGCTGATGGCACGCTCAAGCCCTTAATAAACTATGTGGAAAATATACAAATTGTACGCGAAAGTCTTTACGATGCTAAGCGAGATTTGCTTATCACTGGCGGCGAAGGCGCCTTCATTTCCATTTGGACAAACGATGCGAGCAGCGTAAGTGTCAGCAATAATTTGAAGAGCAAATCTGCGGCAGCCAAAAAACCCAAGAGTACACCGTATTAAGGACTATATTTTATAATAAAAAGTATATTTATGTTATGCTAATGTATTTTCCATTTAAGTGTATTTACTTCATTTAGATTAAATTCGTAACGCATTCTTTGTTTAAATTGCATTTGAGCGCCATTTAGCGTAGCGTTGCCAGAAGATATGCTACATTTCAATTGTGTAAGGCGTTGCCACTTTTACAAGTTATTTGCTTACGTGGAAAGTCTGCTTGTTTCAGAACATTCAGTGTGTACTAAAACGTTAAGACTTTACGTTGTGTTTGCATAAAAACGTAAAACGGCGTTTCTTTGAGAGTTTTCTTAGGGTGGCTCTGCAAATCCTTTGAGAAAATATAAAAATCGATGCACTGCCGGAGTAAAGATTGAGCTCATCTATATATGTTTAGTAAGATAGTAAAAAAAAATTATTTAGAAAATAATTTGAAATAACAAACCTGAACAAATATTTTAAATATATAATATATATAAAATATATATATATATATAACAATTTTTATTTAAAGAAAAAAAGTATGTAAAATTTACAAATAATATTCATAAATATAAATATAATTTTATTATATGCATTTTGAATATAAATAAATAACAAAAATTAATAAAGTATATAAAAATGTAAGGTATATGACACTATATAAAAATATTAATATTAATATTCTTAATAAATAATATGTAATTAATTATTGTAAAGCATTGTAAAACATTAAAGGCTTCTATACAATCTTCCTTTTGTTTCTATATATAGAGCATAATCATTTCTCTTTTTCCTTCACTTTATCTCTTCTCATCTCTTTCTCTCATGCTCTGCCTTTGCCTCTCAAAAAGTCCCATCAAGCTCAGCTTAGTAAAAAAATTAGCACATCCTTAACACATACTGTTAACAGCTAGCTAGCTAACTTTCTCTCTCTCTCTCCCTCTCTCTATAATTTGTCAATTACCTTTCTTTGCATTGAGTTCCATACCGGGCCCAATTAGTGCTGCAGTAGGCATTGCAAATGCGTGCCCACAAATCGTCTAATCCGGTGCCACTGGGCCGAGGGCAGTGGGAGAGCGGCGATGCTGCGAGAGCTGCTGGTGCCTAAATGTTGACAAATACAACACCTACGATACAAATAAAATTGCTACAGAAGTCCCACCTAAAACGCTCTAACCGGAACGACTTAATTTTCACAAATTTACGCCAGGATGCAGGACGACTCGATCGGGTCTCCTCTCCACTTACCGTGGCTAATTGTTCATGAATAAATTGTTCGGTTTTCGAATTCCATCGAAAATGCATAGACCATATCGCTCTCTCTCTCTCTGACTCACGTATGTCTACAACATCTCTCACTCTCTAGCTCTGCGAGTCCTGCGGAGCAACCAAAATATTATGGTGTTCCCTGCTGTTAACGCACAGTCAATGCGAATTTGCTGCGGTAAGAGATGTTGCTGCTTGTTCTTCATCCACGGCTGCCTCTAGGTCTTCTTCTTTTGCCACGTCTTCTCGTTGAGTGTCCTTTTTTGCTCCTTGTCGTCGCTCTGCGACATTTGACATGTCTGTTTCGTTTGACCCTGAAATTGTGTTCCACTTTGATGTGATTCGTCAATGCGGTGGACTACCGGCTACCGACACACAGCAGACTCTACAGACTGCCCTCTCAACATCAACTTCAACTTCGACTCGGTCTGCCTGAAGGATTCCCAGTCTGAGTTTTGACCCTGCAGGAGGCTGCGTCTCCTGCCGCCTGCCCAACAGCGTTTGTTGGCGTATCTCAGCGTTGTTTGTTTGGCTGCCTGTCTGTTTGTTTGTGCCGCCGTCTGCTTGTTTGATGCTGCACTGGCATTCGTTCAGCTCCGCATGGCCACCGAGTCGGTGGGTTTTGAGTTGGTTTAGAACCATTCCACCTCCTGGTGATTCGCATACCGCAATACGCTGTATTTATAGTAAACGTAGCCGATCGATTGCGGTTCTACTTGGCCATAGCATTTGTGGTGTCCAAGAAGCTGCAACGAAATTACAGAAAGAGAGAGAGAGAGAGAGAGAGAGAGAGAGAGAGAGGGAGAGAGAGAGAGAGATTCATATGTCTCTGATTAAGGTATACAGAATGTGCGTTATATGACTTATTGAAGAGTTCATTGGTTGCTAATGAAGATATAGGCTATAAGATAAATATGCTTAAAGGGAGATACATATAGTCACTTTAACTCTTTTGCGTTATTTGCTGAAAGATGGAAGGATTATTAAAACAGATTAATTCATTGTATTGTATATAATGAATATGATATATAAATATACAAGCAGACTAATATGGATACGTATCATTCTAATGAATTTTGTTAAATTAATAAAGAAATTTAGTTAGCTTGAAAATTGCTCTAAGCAATCTCTCTCTCTCTCTATATATATACAAGTTTATATGTATACATTTTACATCATAGTTTAAAAACTTTTAAATAATTTTAATTTTAATTATTAATTTATTAATTGGATTTTCAAGCCAAAAATACATCTAATGATATTTGGTTGATTCAAATGTTTGGCTAGAAATGAAATCTAGCGCAATTTGTATAAGAAAATATTTAGAGCTATAAATATTTTCAGCACAATGCGCAATCAATTAATAAATAACAGCAGACATTGCAAATATGTTGAATATACATATATGACAAAGTAATTAAGTATACATATTATTATAATATGATTTATATTATTGTATAATCAATAGTTATGCCTATGATAGGCGCTTCTTTGCAGCTATCTCGCCCTCGCTGCTAATATGATGCCAAGGCAGAAGCTATTATCAAAAATACTTTTGATGCTCTAAGGTAAACAGATAATGTATTAAAATGAAATGTATATAATACTTGATAGAAGTTATTGAATAAGTTTTTATCGTGTCTATTTGGAATAGCTTTAATAAGCAATTGCAACAAATAGATACAAAAGTATCTTTGAGACATTTTGAATCCTCATGCTATGCAAATTTCAACCCGTAGATACAAAAGTATCTTAAAGATGCACAATAGCTTTTCATTTATGCACTTCGGCCTCTGGCCAGGTACATCTCCCTCATCCTCTCTCCCTCGCTCCTATCCCACCTACTTCGCTGGCCATTGAGCAGCTCTCTGCGCCAGCTTCGCCCTAAAAAAGAAACCGCATGATTATGCGCCCGCACAATTTCCATTTGCAACAATGGCTCACCTAATTATTTGGCTCGTGTTCTCGTTTTCTTCTCGTTTATTTTCATGTCTATTTTTTTGTTTTGTTCGTTTTTGTTTGGGCCGACAAAAAGCGAGCCAATTTTTAAACGATTTGTTTCTCTTTTTATGAGTATTTTCCATTGTGCGCATTTTTAGCTGTTTAGCTGTTCGGCTGCTCTACAAACCTCCTAATTGCGGCAGTTCCGACTCCTTGTCCATAGGTGCCCTAGCTGCAGGACGCGTCGTGCGCGTCCCTTTTTATTGCGCGAACGCATTTCCACTAAAAATTGTGCCATTTTTTTCACGTGTTTCTTTGTTTTGCCATAAATTGACATGTTTTAGGTAGACGAACGCGCCTTTTTATTGGTGCAACTTCAAGCGAAAATTGTGCGACAACCGCAGCCCAACAGCGAGTCCTTCACCAAGGACCTGCCAAGTGGCAACCAAAACTTATGCTCAGGCAACATACACATATATACATATATACCATATAAAGATAGTTGATATCATAAAAAATATTTATGCATATAAAAACTAGCTATATGGAAATGTATTTTATTTAATACAAATTAAATACAAATATGTAAATAAAAAATTCTTTCTAAAAAGAAATAATAAAAAAATTTTATTATACAAATATTTTTGAAGTAAAAATATATATTAAAAAGAAAAGTTTTATAAAAATACATAATTTAAAAAATTAGAATAATATTATTATATTTTTCTCAATTCATACAAAACTTTATCTACGCAAAAACTATGTTGAAAATGAATTCTTATTTATATAAAAAGTATGTATTTTAATAAAATATAAAAATAAATAAATATAAATTCAAAATTTCAGATACTTCTTAAAAATCTATAAAGAAATGATTTCGCTTCGTCTAACAAAGTTCACCCAACATGAAGCCATATATCCTGGCTCTAAATATCCTACAATGTTTTGCTCTAATTTTCGCGCTGGCCTCAATATAAAAATTAACGAAAATAAAACAAAAAAACAAAAATTCTGTTCTAGATTTTGTCCATTGTTTTTCTGTGTGGAAAAAAGAAAAATTGTTTGTCATAAATGTTTGTTACAGATTTTTGAGTTTTTGGTCCCGTTTTGCCTTTTTGTTATGTTTGTGGCAAAGAAATGGTTCAGGAACTTATTTCCTCTCTATATATATGTAGGACTGTTTATGCAGATTTTTATGGGCTCGTAGCGTCTATGGTTTGTTCGCGGAATTTTCTTTTGCTAGCCGTGTCCTGTCGCGCATTCCGAGGACCGTATATTAGGAATGTAGATCAAAAACTTTTTTGTTTTCATTGTTGCATTTTTTCGCTGCGCTAGTTTTTTTCCCCGAAAGCAGCAAAATGCTGAGTGCCGACTGTCGACTGCCGACTGCTCTAATTTTTTAATTCTTCACGGGTTTTTATGGCCGGGCCGGAAAAACGTTGTGGAAAACATGAAAACGAACAGAGAGCAAACGTTCTCTCACAAGGTTACTTAGCACCATTTATATGCCTGCATCTAGAGCAGTCTCTCGGCTTTGCCTACTTACCTGTTAATTGTGGCCATAATTCAGTGCTCAGCCACGTTTTTACCAACTGCCTAGGCATATTTTTATTAGGGCGTGCCCTAAGCGCATATTACGATCATAAATCCATGTTTGTGTGTAGCTATTGAAAAATTTGTCAGAACTAAAAACTAAACTATTTTTGTATAATTTTTTAATTGCTTAAAAATGTGAAGGTTTTAATCCAATCGATAAATAACGAAACTTACTTTATTATAGATAAATAATTTGTCTCAAAATCATATCCCTATATGAATTATTATATATTTATTTAACATTACTGGAATGAAACTCTATCTTCATAACATACTCATATTCTCAAAGCTCCAGTACATCCCAATCAATCATGAATTGAGTAGTCTAAATGAATAACATTAATACATATTTATATTCATATCAATTCATATACAATTCATCAAAGAAACTGCATTTAAGATTACAAAAATAAATAAAGAAATGAAAATATAATTTTCTAATCTACATTTAAGTAATCAAATGATCCAATGGGCTGTGCTCATATCTTCAATAAACTGCCGACAGCGTGAACTGAAACAAAATGAATTATAATTTTTATAAATAATATTCAACTGCAGCTGATAAATTTTATGAAAGAATATCTAAACTTATTTTTTATAAATTTATAAAAGCAAATTTTCAACATTCTTTAAACTAAAAGTAAAGAAAACACACAAATTGATTCCGTAAATCATTAATAATAATTAGATATGCAGGACTTGATTTATATAAGCCAGAATATGCATATGCGTAGGCATATCAACTCTCTCTTTCTCTGTGCCTGTGTGTGCGTGTGTGTGTGTGTACTTCCCATAATCAGCATAATCAGCGAGATCGGCGCTTTGTGCTAGCAAAATGCCAATAAAACGGCTAAAGAGCAACAAAAGGCGACTTCCATGAACTGAGGTTTTGGGCCAAGCCAAGCCGCGTCGAAAGTGTTCGCTGGTGATCGGTTAGGGGTCAGTGGGTAGGGGTCAGGTATATTTAACTCAACTCAACTCAGCTCACTTTCCTCTGGCGCGAAGAGAAAGGTTAGAGAATGCCGTTGTCGCTGCCTGAGCCGCCATAAAGGGTATTTACTGTCGCTGCCGCAGTGTCGCGTTTATATGCTTGTCGCAAAAAGGTTTGCTCATTCTGCCGTAGAACAAAACCACGGACATCGGACACCGGACCGTGGACGGACAATGAACAAAAGCGCAGATGAATGCACAATAGGCAAGGTTGTGGCTAGGGTTCGGCAGTGGGCAAGGCTTGGGCTTAAACAGCGACTCGATCAGGTCACACACAGAACGCGAATGCATGAGCTTAGGTAGAGCCGATGTTCGGCGAGTTAATGCAAATTGCCGCGCAATATAACCCAATAATTTTAACTAACTCACAACGGCAACAACAACAACAACAACAACTGGATGAGTTACTTAGTAATGCATAACAATGAGAGCAAGAGACAGTGAAACCGAAATTGAAATTGAAATTGAGCGAGATCTGTAGGTTGAAGGTTTCCATTCGTCCATCCATGGGTTTGGCATTGAGTTGCTCTGTGCGTTAATCCGTTTGCCATCAGCGACATTATTAGTCGATTTTACAAAGATTTTGAGCAAACAGTTTTCACTTTCGAGTTAGATTTTATTGCAGCATCTTGAACAATCGCTGCGTCACAGAGACAAACTAGGAAATTGGATGTGGATTTTGGACACACGCTGTGTGTGCGTCTACTCTAACTCTCAGTTGCCGTGCTCTAGTTTCGCTCGACTAAGGTGATTTAGTTGGAATTGATGTCATGTCATTGTGTTTGACTCCGTTTGACCGGGTTACCCTCAGGCAGGCGACTTTAACTTTCATTTTAAGCGGCGACTTTAACTCCCTTTTCGACTTTAGCTGCTGCATTTGACGGGCCTTTCCACACAGGCCACAACATCTTTGTTTGTTTGTTTATTTAGTGGATTAGACAGAGAGGGCGCGCGAGAGGGCGTGCGAAAGAGATGGAGAGACCCGCCCCGCTCTGCTTGACTTAGTTGAACTTTTGGCGAACGGCTTTAGCCGCGCCTGATCCATAAGCCATAAACATACATAATGATGGCAAGGATTAGCTAAACACGCACGCACACACACATATGTATATGACATAATTAGCGTTTGCTGAAAATCTGGTTTGTTTTTGCCTTTTTTCCCTGAGCAGCTTAAGGCTAAGCCAAAACCCTAGCCCAAAAACCCGCGCAGGTATCGAGCACGCTTACGCAAGCAAAAAAAAAAAAAAACAAAACAAAACAAAAACAAAAAACTGGCAGCACTTTAGCTTCGCTCTCACTCCCACTCCCCCACATTCGCTTCTCATTTGGCGCCCCTTTGTAACTGCGCTCTGGGTACAGTTGCGCCTTTAGGCAACATGATTATATCATCATAATAAATGTTTGCCGCAACTAAACTGAAACTTTTCAAATTAAGTTTCAACAACTGCGCCCCCAAAAGTATTTCATTGTTTATGCATGTGCGGCTATCTGTCTGTGTGTGTGTGTGTGTGTGTGTGTGTGTGTGTGTATGGGGGATAGCCTCTGTGGGCGTTGTCCAAAAGTTTTGCTTTATTTGCCCAGATAAACTTCATTTACTGTTAAAGCTGCGACGCCAAGCACTCTCCCTCACGCTTACGCCATTGTCTTCGCTCTCTACCTCTGCCCTCGCCATCGCCCTCTCCCACTCGCTCTCCCGTTCGCTTGTTATGCCAAGTGTGAGCCCGTTAAACGTGCGGCATTATATTAAGACTTCATAAAAGAGCAAATTATTTGGCTGCCTGCGATCGATATAGTAGCAAGCTCCAAGCGAGTGAGCGGGAGCTGTAAAAGGGGGGGTGGTTGCCGCTCTCTCTCTCTCTCTCTCTCTCTCTCTCTCTCTCTCTCTGCTCTTCCTCTCGTTCTGTGCATTATGCCATATCATTCTTTTGCCTGATGAAGCCGATAAAATCCCATTATTAAGGGGGGCCACTTACGTCTCGTTCGCACCCGTGGCGCTGCCCGCTTGCGGACAAGCGAAACAAAAGATTCGCTCATACGCTATGAATATATGAAATCGCATTCGCCTCTCCCAACGTGAAAGAGAGAACGATTGAGAGAGAGAGAGAGAGAGAAAGAGTGAGCAAGAGCACACTGCTGCTCCTGCTGCTGCTCCATGATAACTTGATTATGGCAAGCAGTGACTGCTGCTGGCTTGGACCACCGCCAGGCTGCGCATTATCACGCTTTGGTTGCGCTTTTGCCCCGGCTCCTTTTTTATGTAGCATTGTTCCGGCATCGTAATTGCCTTCATCGTCGCATAATTGTCAGCCAGCAGCAGCAAAGCAGCAGCAGCAGCATCAGCAGCAGCCAAGGCAGCGGCAGCGGCAGCACCACAACATTAGCACCATCGTTCATTGCACCGCAGCAGGCAGTGCGAGGCAACGGCAATAGCACAGCCTATTGCCATCTCGCTCGCGCCCAGCACAGGCCACGCTCATTGGCTGTTCGCTTGACTGCGGCAGCCATTGCTATGGTCTCCAGGTATAAAAGAGAGCCGGGGTAGCTGAGAGCGATACACTTGAGCTGTAACCATCGCAGAGTCAACATCGTCGCTTTAACCGTTAAGTCGTTTAGTCGTTTCGCATTTCGCATTCGCACTGCCAAGTCCGAGCACAGTGACTTGATTATTCGGAGAGATAGTGACAACGCCCAGAGCTTACACACAAAAACACATCTAAATTAATATTATATTGAACAAAATGCACGGATACCGCACCTACAACATGGAGAGCCATCATCATGATAGCAGCAGCGCCGTTGACCAGAAGCCGCTGGTCGTCGATCTGATCTCAACACAATACGGCAAACCACAAACGCCGCCGCCATCGCCAAATGGTAAGTGTCTCGCAAATGCAAACGCTGCTCCAAACGACAATTGGCTAACCAAAAAATTCTCACCTCTCTTTGCTTCTTTTCTATAGAGTGCCTGTCCAGTCCAGACAACTCACTGAATGGCAGCCGCAACTCTGAGATTCCTGCTGATCCGTCAGTTCGTCGCTATCGAACTGCCTTCACACGTGATCAGCTGGCGCGTCTCGAAAAGGAGTTCTACAAGGAGAACTATGTGTCACGCCCGCGCCGCTGCGAGCTGGCCGCCCAGCTTAATCTGCCCGAGTCGACAATCAAAGTTTGGTTCCAGAATCGTCGCATGAAGGACAAGCGCCAGCGCATTGCTGTCGCCTGGCCCTATGCCGCCGTCTACTCAGACCCCGCTTTCGCCGCTTCCATCTTGCAAGCGGCTGCCAATAGCGTGGGCATGCCCTATCCACCCTATGCACCCGCCGCCGCTGCTGCTGCCGCTGCCGTCGCCAATCCGATGTTGGCCACCGGTATGCCCACGATGCCAGTGCCTGGTCACTCGCCGTATGGCCAGTACCGTTATGCGCCCTATCACATTCCCGCTCGCCCAGCACCGCCCGCACCGCACATGCATCCGCACAGCCATTCGCACGCCATGCAAGCCGCCATGCCCATGGGCTATCCGGCCGCCATGTTGGGCGCCGCCGCCGTTGCCAACATGCCGCCCAGCTATGCCACCGGCCAGCTGCAGCTGCCCAAAACTCAGACGCCACCGCTGGATCTGCAGTCGTCCTCGTCGCCGCATTCATCCACGCTGTCGCTGAGTCCCGTCGGCTCCGATCACACCAAGGTCTTCGATCGCAGCCTCAGTCCGCTGCGCAGCGCCGCCGCCGTTGTCGTCGCCACCACCAGCAGCCCGCTGCCAGCGCCCGGTCTGCTCATGCCCAGTGCCAAGCGTCCAGCGTCGGACATGTCCCCGCCACCGACATGCAACACAGTCATTGCGGAGCCCAAACCCAAGCTGTTCAAGCCCTACAAGACTGAGGCGTAGGCCCATCCCCTCGCTCTCTCATCCCCCTTGTCAATTGTACAAATTAGTATTTAGTTGTTGTTGTGAACCCAACCCCCTGCCCCTCACGCGTCACGCCCACTCTGCTCAGTGTGCAGAATTGGAACAAAAGGAAACAAATCTATTTATCAGTTGTACATAAATTGTAAACTAGCTTTTAATTTTAGTTAACTTTAGCTAAACAAAATCCAAAATCAAAATAAAATTATGAGATGAAAAACAAAAACTTACGAAATATCTATTGAAATTTTTACCTGGGCAACTGCTGGCCTTACCTGACTGCATGTGGAGTTAACCTTTTGCAGCAGCTGCTGCTGATCTTGACCTCGACAGGCAGAGAGAGAGAGAGCGGGCGAGCGATCGCTCCTGTCGTGTGGCACGCTTGACCTTCAGGCTGCAGCGGGGTCCACCCATAGGCGGGGCGAACGCATGTGGCACAAGTCCTTAATGGCATATTAATGCAATTGAAGCAGGACGAGGAGCAAGCGAAACGATCTCCGCCAGATTGTCACACGCAGCGCCTATCCAACTGTGTGCCAAATATCCTTTTTTTTCTATTTATATATTTGCAGCAATGTCCTTGCCGCAAGCAGCATGCAGTTGGCCACCCTGCCACGCGTCAGGTTGCATCGCCTTGGCTCGTCTCGCCTTGCCTTGCCATGCTTTGCCTCGCCTGTCAATGCGTATCAGTGTCCTCGTCCTGCTAATTAATTGCTGCGCCCTGTGCCGTGTTTTGTTTGTTTTGTCATTGTCAATTGTCATAATTGAGAAATCATTGGCACAAGGACAAACACACACAAACACACGCACACACACACACTTGCATAAAAAGGGGCCTCGTCTCTAATCAAATTTGTATTTAATTGCCAGGACCAGAAACATGTGTTTCAAATTGTTCAATTGCCTGGCTCAAAGGGTGTCAATTGGCTCGCCTTATCAACGCCAGCTAAGCCCACCTAGCTGAACCCTTAAATATATGTAAGTATATATATCTACAGTTACTATATATTCATGTATCTCTCTATCTTTCTCTCTGCGTGTGTGTGTGTGCGTTCTATCAAAACATGTTTTGACAGCGCATAAAAAATGTTCTTCGCACCCCTTTCGCTGCCTTCTTTAGGGGGATGCAGTTGGGAATCTCTGCACGCGGCAGCCAAGTGGCAACATTTTATGATTTGATAATGCCAGATAGCGCACATAAAAAACATCGGCACTAGCTATGAGCTAGACTCAATGATACCCTGTATATGGAGTTGAGCTGCTGTCATATTGCTCATATTTAAAGTACAAATAAATCTGTTTTAGAAGTATATATATATCTGTCGATTTTTATCTTATATTATGCTAAAGTAAAGCAGACGAATAGTCGTAGACTGAGTGAGCTTCAAGCAGCTAAGTTTTGTGTATAAGAAGAAGAAACCAAATGGAAATACTAAAGAAGACATTACTTGAAAAAAGAGTTGATTATATGAAGAGTTGATATATAGAGATTAAAATAAATTGATCGATGCACTGTCTTCATTATGCCCCTTTTCCTATAATTACAGGGTATCATCTAGGAAACAAAAACAGTGAGTCTACCCTGGGGACCTGGGTCAGGGGACTTGGGTCCAAAGGCAACTAAATTAAAAAGCGCAAACGGAACGGCTTTGGCCTCAACTGTGGGCTGAGCTAGTGCGAGGGGTGTGCATGCTTGAGAGTGTGGGTTTGAGTGTTTGTGTGTGTGTGAGCGTATTGTATTGGTGGGCGGGGTAAACAAGTCGATTAATTTCTGTTTAGGGGTGTGACTGCCCTGCCCTGGCTAGCAGGTTGTTGATAATTAATCATGTGGGGATTAAGTTGTTTTTGCCAAGTGCTGAAAATATTAGCAGGCAGGTTTATTGAAAAATTATGCGCCATAAAAAACAGAAGTGGAAAGACAGGCAGAGCGAGAGGGAGAGAGAGATGGAGAGAATTACAAGCGAATTGCTGTGGATTAGCGAGCCACATTTGTCAGTCAGTCAGTCAGCAGCAGCAACAGCTGCGTGATCTCTCGCATCTCAAATAAAAACAAGTTAACAGATTTTCAGATTTCCAAACAAAATATAAATGCGGTATTATTATCAATTAGGCGTGTATATCTAATTTCAGACGCGATTCAACATTTTATTGCGCACAATCAATGGCATTTGGCACTCGAATGAATGGCCGACACTTCATGAGAACTTCTCCCACAACTCGAACAGTTGAGCAGAGATGAGATGAGAAAAAAAAAACAACAAAATAGAAAAAACAATGCATAATTCAATAGCTCAAGGCCCAGCCCAAACGCATTTATGAAGGCAATCTAACCGCCCCTGCTCCTGCTCCTCCTGCACTGTACAAACAAAATTAAGTTTTATTGGTGCGCGCTGCGAGCTGAGCTGAGCTGAGCTGAGATGAGATGAGAGATGATGAGTGGGAAATTGAGCGCAGCTGAGACAGCGAAACTCTTCGATAGTCGAGAATACAGCCAACTGAGCTAAGCCTCAATTGTGTTTTGCTTCTTTTTCTGATTTCTTTTAATAGTGAATTAGCACCTCGCCTGCTGCTGCCGTCGCCGCCATCGTCGGCTCACTCTGTTTGACTTTGGCTTTATGGCCATCATCTGGCCAGTCTGTGACTGTGTTTTGGCTGTCGAGCCCACTTTCCCAAAAGCGTCGGCATTTGCACAAAAGCCTGCTTTTGTAACCAGGAGTGTGTGAATGTGTGTGTGTGTGTGAGTGTGTGAGTGTGTTTGTATGTTAGTTCGGGGCAACCGCAATTTAGACATCCACTTCTTAGCCCCGCTCTTTATGATGTACGAATTTCACACTAAGTGTCAATGAATATAAAGTGATCATGGCACAGTCACAATCATAAGTCACAAGTCACAAGTCGCAGTCACAGTCGCAGCTAGAGCCACAAACTGTAGTTTCGGCAAGATCAGAGCTCGGCCCTTTGAGTGTTATACAACTTGGCTTCATTCCCAGCGTTTAGCCAACTAAGCTGTCCCATTCATTGCGCACAGGAACCAAACTGATGAGCCTAACACTAGACAACATAGAAGGGAATCTAAAATTTTTAATTATTGTAGAATTGCCAGTCGATTTTTTGTTAATTTTCATATAAGCCTTAAATGTTTCACCTTGATTAAACCTAAATTATATTCTTCTTAGGTCGGACTGATTTGTCAGCAATATATATATATATATATAGCTTCCATGCCAATCCTTTCATTTTGGTCTAACCATATCTGCTAACTACTAATTTTGGCTAGATTTCATATATATATATATATATATATATATACTTTATCATATTTCAAGACAGCGCGCAATTTTAAAACATATAATAAAGAGATTTTTTATTTCTTTTTAATGTTGTATATCAAAATATTTATGAGAAAATTAAATAAAAAAAGATTAGAGTAAGATATGAAATAACTTAATTAAATATATTTATAAATATGTACATGTTTTTTTTTTTTTTTTCAAATAATATATTGAATACAACATTTTTAAAAATATTTATAAATGTTAAACAAATTTTTTGTAAGCTTCGCTGCGGATGAGCTATATATAATTTATAATATATATAATATATAATAGTTTGATATATATTCACCTCTTAGTATGCCTTACACGCATTAAAGCATCTTTCAGCTCATGACGCCTCTCTCAGCGATTCTCATGATGAATAAATGATTGCATATGTAAATATTGAATACAGAAATAAGTATTATATACATAGAATATAGAAATAAGGATTATAATGATATTCTAGATCGCTAATCATGCATGCATACTAATTTAAAGCAAATTGTACATTGAATTTGTAGCTGAGTGTATTTTAAGTAGATATAAGATATTTTATATTTTATGCAGATGCCAATTGAGCTTTGTATTGTTTGCTGTTGCTTTGTATTGTGCTTTGGGCAACTTTTGCAACCACTTGCGTTTGCCACACACACATATACACTCAAATACACACACTCACACACACACACACACACTCACTCACTCATGGCAAGTCTAGTTGCTGTTGTCGTATGAATAAACATCTTTGTAAAATGATAATGCCGCTACGCACAAATAATTTCACACATTTAACGCATACACGGCGAACCAATCAGGCGGTCAATCAGTCAGTTAGTCAGTCAGTCAGTCAAACAGTCAATCAGTCAGTCAATGAGCCAACAGCTAGTCAATTAGTCAGTCGTTTGTCATAACACGCATAAAACATGCCCAACAAAAGCATTCGACATAAATATGCGTCCAACTTATTATAATTTGTATATGCCAGACAGACTGTGACTAGGGTAGCTTCGGCTATTGGTGGGGTCTCTCTGGCATTTGGCCAATTTTCATGCTATCCATTAACGAGCCATGCGTCTACGCTTATCTGCGAGCATTTTTCTGTTGGTCTCATCATTTTCATGGATATTAACAACTGATAATCGCAGCAATCAAATCGAACTGAACGAGAAATGAGAATAATATACAAGAAAGAAGAGAGAGTGGGCAGGGCGGGGGTAGTGCTTCGAGGGGTTGTATATGATGTCAGCAAAAATATTTTGTTATATTTTCACATTTCCATATGCAATTCGCTGCGCTGCAATTGGCTAAGGTTGAGCTGTGGTCATTTGGAGTTGGAGTTGGAGTTGAAGGTTCCAGGCATTAGAGCAGCCTGATAAGCTGCAAAAGTAATTGCTCTGGCAAAAACACGAAAATTGCCATTAAATTTGACCAGTCAAAGAGGGAGTGGCACAGAGCGAGCGGGAAGTTCACAATAAAGCGAAAATAAAATCAATTGCTGTTGATAGATGCTGCGGCTGTCCAGCGCTTGGGGTCGCCGACAATAAATCTGCAGCTGAGATAATGAAACTAGAATGATTGCAGCAATCACTGGTGTGGCGAGTAGTCGATGCTGTTAGCTCTGGAGTGAGGAGCTCTCTCTCTCTCTGTGTGTGTGTGATGTGGCTGCGGCTGTGGCCCAGTCAATGCGCATGTCGAGTGCCATTTGGCATACATTATGTACATGATTCGTCTGCTCAGCTCTGCGCTGCTGGACCAGGTTCGTCTGAACGGATCCTGCGCATTTGAAACGTGTCAATTTTATTGCGGTTTGACTTTGCCCAAAAGAAAAAACAAAAAATGGCATAGAAAAAAGAAGGAAGCAAGCAAACCGTAAAGAAAGTCAGCCAAGTCAAGGAAAAGCCCTGAGTCTGACTGCTTTGCCTCATTTTTTCTACTGCTTCATCTTCTTCCCTCTCTATCACTCTCTCTCTCGCTCTCGTCATCTTCTCTGGCTTGACTTTGTGATTTATTGCGCTCGTTTTTTTCGCGTTATTTTTTTAGGGCGTTAATGGCCATCGTAAAGCCGCAGTGGGCCTGCTTCCAGCTCGAATGCCAATCCAACTGCCAATTGCAGTTGCAGTTCGCGCACTGATTCTAAAAAATGAAAACAGTTTTTATGAATTTTCTGGCTCTGACTTCGACTCTGACTCTGGCTGCTGCATTGTTCAATGTGCGCCTGATCCTGCGCGTTGTCCTTTTTTTTCGCATATATTTTTTGTCCGCTTGCCTTTTCGCTGGATTTTTACCTAGTCTCTTACCGTCTTTTATGGCCAAACAAATGGCAGCGATTATATTCGGTTTCGGTTTCTGGCTCTGTTTTTTAGGCCATAAAAATTAGGCGGCATAAAAAAACTGCATTGGAATTCTAGTTCTAGTTTCAGATTTTTAGATTTTTAGATTTTTAGATTTTCAGATTTTTAGGTTTTTGCACATTTCCTTTTCTAGTTTTCAATATTGTTGTTTAGTTTCCTTTTTTTTTAGACTTCGCAGAATTTCGGAAGCGGAACGACCTTGTCGCTGCTGCGGTGCGCGAAATATTTTTTTAAGAACTGACTTTTCGTAAATGTCAATTGTGATCGCAGCTCATCATAAAAAAAAGATCATACTGAAAGTCGCTAGAAATGATTTTTTTATTATTGACCTAAAAAACTAAGAAGTCGAACAATGCGAACGGTCCAAAAAGTCAGCCAGGTCCAGTAGATGAACGGCAAAGAAGAGTAAAGTGTGATTTAGCCATTATTTACAAGGCTAGGAAAATCAATGTGGAAACTGGGCAATAGGAATTAACTTCTGAACGGGTCAACACTCAAGACGGCAGAGATTTTAAAATGTGAAATGAAATAAAATGAGAAAGGGAAAGAATACAAAAGAGCTGAGGTATTTATATATACATACGTATATCAGCTTAGATTTCGTATATCAAATTTCATTTTACTTCTAACATTATAAATTTGAAGAGCTTAATAACGAAACGAAAGCAAAAGCTGAAGACTTTTTGGGTAATACGAAAAGACTGAAGGCAGGAATTAGCTTTGAGACTTAAACTCAAGATACAATAATACATATATGAATATATTTTGCATTACAATTTTTCGCAATTTATCTCAATTTTCCTTTAAAATAGCTTACCAGATAATCGACATTAATAACTTTGTTAGTTATTCTTCTCTTTTCTTTCTCTTTTCAGAAATTTGTAGTTTCTTTAACGTTTTCTTTATAATCTATTCAAATTACTTATGTATGCATATCTAGTCAACTATATCCTATAGCTGCTACTATTCTATTCTCTCTCTTTTCATGTAATTGAATAGTTCATAATTCACACAAGATCTTTGAACAGCTTAAACTCCAGCTATATCAAATCTTTGATTGATTGTATTATAATAATATATGTATATATAAGAAATATCAAAAATACTTTCGACTTAAAATTACTTAAAATTTTGTTCAAATATTATTTATTTATTTTTTATAAATATTTTTAATTTTCTAAATGTTTTGAATGTCTTGCATCAAACTTTCTTAACTACTTGCAATATCTTATATACACTTAAACAACATTCTCAACATTCAACTATGGAAAACTAATTAAAACATACGTGGAAAACCGCAGGATGCAAATTGAGTTAACTCAAACATCAAATGCTGCTCGCCGACGCGAATTCTATCGAACATTGCAATGCCTTCGATTAGACGCAGCTTTTTTGAACTGAGCCGCCAAGACGACGGCCACAGTTGCGGATAGAATTCGTTCGATGTTGCATCCACATGCAAATTACGCAGATTAATTGTGGCAGCGGTCACGCCCATTAGCCAACCGCCCTTACAGGGAGTGAGTGTGTGTGTGAGTGCGCTGTGTGTTACGTGTAGCTGCAACAGCAGCCATGACCTTCGACCTTTTGTTGTTGTTGTTTCTGATTCTCTTCTTTAGATATTTTTTCACAGGCCATTTCATGCTGCTGCTGCTCCTGCTGTTGTTGCTGTTGTTGTTGCTGCTGCCTGTTGGTCCTTTTTTGAGCATGCTAAAAATCGCGAGATCTTTTCCAGAATTTCTGGCCGGATTAAGCATTTTATGACGGCAAATGCTGTCAATAAAACGCTAAGCGCTTTTCCTTAATCCCCCAAACTGTAAAATCTATATGCAACTGATGCTGTTTATATGCATTGAAATGTATCTGTATCTGTATCTGTATCTGTATCTGCATCTGTATCTGTAACTGATTCTGCATCTGCATCTGTAATTCAATATAATTTATTCTTCATCTGTAAATTGACTTTTATTTCATCATCTGTTTCTATATCATCTCTTGCATCCTTGGCTGTCTCTATATCTTGAGCATATATATATTTTCTAGCTCTTCCTTCATTTCCACCCGCAACCATTTTTTATTGATCAATGAATTTGGCAGCCCAACAATCCCTCTTCTGCCTGCCAGCTGTCATCGAAAAAAAAGAAGAGAAAAACGAACCCAAATGTGAATCCGGAACTGTCAGCCAAATATAGCTCAAGTCTTTGAGTATCTCTCATGGATGTAGGCAACGGCTCTCTGTGACACTGCAATCAATTAGCATACAATTAAAAAATGCTTAAACAAGGAAATCAACTCGCAGCAGATGCACAGCGCAGTCCGCTATATATCTATATAGAGCTGTATCTGTATCTGTATCAGTGGCTGTATATCTCTACAGATGCGTTGTAAGTGGTCGCAGATCAAAGCGACGACGACAACATAATTGCTCGTTCACTTCACAGTTTTCTGATGACTTCGACATGGCCACAGCAAACACTTAATGCTCTCGATATATTTCAGCATCTGCACTGTGAGAAAAACTAAGTTACTTTTTGCTACATAAGCGAGATATGTACTCTATGGAAACGGTTTTAAATCAACTTAATGTCTACTCAGATTTCGGAAAGTGTAGCCGCTACATTTGTATCTCGCATTGTTATAAATTGTATCTTTTATGTTATTGCGGCTTGTTGCGGCTGCTCTGGTGGCCCCGCTGTCCCTGCTGGCCCTGGTGGCGCCACAAGCTCCTTTAACCGCTGACTGCAATGCTGCTAATTGAGTTTTAAGTAGTTTTGTTGCTACGCAGCATCCACTTGAGTGCAGCGGAAGTTTAAGGTCCTGCTGCATTTCCTGCTGCCGCTTGCCCTTGACTAGATCAAGTCTGTCTCCCTCTCCTTCTCTTTTTCTCTCTCTCTCTCTCTGTGTGTGTTTGCCTGAACAAAGTCAAACTCTAATCCACAAATATTTTCAACTCTTTGGCACTAAATCGCTGCCTCTAATCACTTCCACGAAATGCATAATTGTGCCATTGCTTTTGATACGCTAACAGACAGAGGCTCGAGACCTGTATCCTTGGCCAAGTCTATTTTACTGGCCGCAGCCAAGTGCCAAATCCTGGCAGAGACAATGCCAACAGAATGAACGACAAGTAGCTGCGAATTATCAATCCTATCATGCTTTTATGACCAGCCCAACTCTTCCACAGTTCAGCGAATTTTCGCATTTGCATACTCTGCAGCGGCTCGACCTGGTTCGGCTACCCCTTTTTGGGCGGGTTGTGCGCGCCGCGCTGATAATCCTTCTAAATGTTTGCATTAATTTCGAGGCGTAAACGGATTAGGGCGTCGGTACTGGGCGTTACCCGCAGCCAGCAAAACCACCGAGGACACCGACTGACCGACTCGCTGACTCGCTGCCTAGCTGCCTAGCTGACCTGCACCGGCAGCAGCGGCCACGCCTCCTGCTGCTGCCGCTGCTGCTGCTCCTGCAGGAGTTTTAATCCTTTCGCATTTGCGCTGACTTCTGCACTAAATCTGCGCTTAAGCCGACTTAACCCAGGCGAACGGGTTGCGCCTGCGACTAACAAGATTAACTCCGATTACTCCAGATGATCCGCAGAAGTCAATCGGCTGCAGCAACAGCAACAGCAACAGTCGACTAATTGCAGCAGCTAAAGTAAATTTGTGAAATCCCCGATGCAAATCCAAGTTTCAAGTTTATCATCCATTCGCCCGGCTCACTTTCTGTTTATTTGTTTGTTTTCGTTTGTTTTGAGAATTTCTGGCAATTAAGTTGGCGATTTGCTGCGCCTATTTCTGCAGCTCGGGGCGTGGCGCAAGTCGGGGGCGTGTGCAACATACCTGTTAGCCAACAGCAACAGCAACAACAACAACAACAAGCAGCAGCAACAGCTAACGTAGTTGACTTTCCACTCAAGGTCGAGTCGAATCAGTTTTTTAAGCAGAAGTCACTGTTTTTTCACCGTTTGACAACAGCTAATACTGCAGATTATGCGAGGATTATGCGTTGATTGCGCGCAATTATCGTGTGCTGCTCCTGCAGTGCCAGCCAAAGGCGAAAGGCCTTTCGCCTTTACGATTCACGCTAAATCCTTTGAGCAATCCTTGCGTAAAATTTCATAACCCTACACAACTCTTAGCCAAAAAGGATATTCGTGGAAGTTCGCACATCCTTCCACATCCTTTTTACCTCTTGCCAATCCGTTGGCTAAAAAACAGCCAACGATTTCCGCATAAATTTTCAGGTAAAATGCTAAAAAAAAAACATTAAAAAAACAAGCAAATGTTTCGCAATAAACACGCAATGCTTATATAACGGGTTTTTATGATTCATAACTGGTAAAAAGAAAAAAGAAACTGAAGAGAAAAAGTTGAAGCTGGGCCATTTTGTGAAAATATTTTCCGAGTTTTTCACTGTACTAAAAATTGACGTTAATTGCAATTGCAATCGTTGGCAATTATAAACGGCGCAGATGTGGCTGCAACAACAGCAGAGGCAGCAGCAGCAGCGGCAGCGGGTGGTGAATGTGCGTGGGTGATAAATGTGCGTGATTTGGAATGAATGTGCATCGATTAAAACCGCAAGGCAATCAATTTGCGCCTTTTAACCGATTCCAACGCCAAATTGGCATCGTACACAGCCAATTAATGTCAGAGCAGCAACAGCAACAACCCTCTGAGCAAAACAATTAACACAGGGCAAAGGGCAACGGGGTCATGGGGGGGCATTTCCAGCATTTAGACACATTCCGCACGATAAACCCAGCAATAAAGTCAAGCCGAGGCGTTTAATTGCTATTGTGCTCGTCAGTTGTCGGCTCTTCCTTTTTGATTAAACGCAACGCGCGGCACCTGTAAAATGGCAAACGCCAGGCCATGGCTAACGGTAGTAACGGCATCATCGTTGTACGCATCATATACCGCAATGAATAAGTGCCTATAATTGGGACTTTTAGAGCTTATTTGCAACGGCGACGGCCATTTTAATATGCCAAGCACATACAACGGTAACTGCAAAAAGCTGTTTATATAGGCGTGAGAGCGTACCGTTATGTGCTCTCACTCAGTCGCTCTCTTTCGCTCGCTCTCCTGCGCCGACTCACACGAGCTGTGCACTGATTGGCTGTTTGTGGTTATGGAGCCATTGCTCCATTTTATAGGCAGACACGCCCTACGTTGGCGTCGCTGCCGGCAGCGACGTTGACTTCGACGTCAGTGTTGCTGTCTGTTGTTCGCTGCCGCCGCTAAGAGCTAATAAAGTAAAATGAAATAAAATGCTGCCATAATTGAAGTCGTTAATGCTAAAACCATGAATACTAAAAAGTTTTCATTTACTGCAACTGAGCTGCGGCTGTAATAACAGTAAATTGCATTGCTCCAATGACGGGGTTGATGGCCAAAGAATGCGTTCTGAAACAGAGAGAAAATATTTGCCATTAGTAACAGATTTTAATATATCTATTGAGCAGTAGTAATAATAGTAGTTGTAATAATCGCTTTTATGAAACGGTTTACAAATGTAAGCATATGCAAAAAAAAAATTCTAAAATAAATGGAATATAACGTTAACACGTACGGCCTTACGTAGACCACAAACATCGTAAGGCCTTTCAAATTTTTTAGTACACTTTGCGTTTCATAGCATTGAGGTTCCGCATCTCGTGTATCTTGCCTTGCCACTACTTCTAATAACATCAATAGTCTGGCAGCTCGAAATATTGCCACTCCTTTTTTAACTTAAAATGTGACCGTCGTAACATAACAGAGTTGTACGTTAACAAATTATCGATAGACAAATGTTAACAGTACCGTTTGGGGACAACAGCGCTGCAACATTTGACTAACATCATCATTTACGTTAACATGTATATTCGGGAAAAAACATTGGAACGGGTTGGACGCGGATAGCACACTTCTGCATTTTTCTGCGAAAAAATTCAATCAAAGCGGAAAAAATAAGCGGTATTTACAGGGAAAAATCGTCTTTCGATTATAGAAGAGATTTGTTGGCATCACGCGGCTTTTGTTTGTTATCATTGCATCGCAAGGAAAAGCAACGGCAACGAGAAGAAAAAAATCGGAAATAAAGTGCGCTAAAAAAAGTGAAATCTAATGCTAAAAGTCAATTTCTTATAGTCGAAAACGTGATTCACAAAATAATTAACAGGGCAATTAATTTTATGTGACGAATTGTTGTAAATAAAAAATGGGAACGAAAGTGCAACAAAACGACAACGCTGCCGCCGACGACGTCGCAGCAACGCCAGCGGCAGAAGCGGCCGCCACCCACAGCAACGCCAACGCCACAACAACAAGAACAACAGCAACGATAAACGAAGCAGAGGCCGAGGCAGAAGCAGCATTACCAGCAACAACAGGCGCAACAACACCAACGCATATAACGGAGGTAAAGTCACAAACGCTGCCCACACATTCTGCAGCGCCGACGCCAGTGATAATCATTCCTGCCGCCCAGGCTTCCACGATGGCCACAAATGCCGCCAAAAAGATACGTCGCGCCTTCTCCATGCCACGCAATCCGTTTCGCTGGTCGCGCAAATTTAAGACGATCGGCACGACAGCCGGCAACGGCGCCGGAGTCGCCGACAGTGATGGAAACGTCGGCAGCGTTGCCAGCAGCACGGCAATTTCATCCTGCGTGAGCGGTGGCCGGGGACGCAGCGGCAGCATTGTGTCTCTCAGCAGTTACGAGGCGACCGCCTCTGATACGCCCATTGGCAAGGACAAGCATACAATTGGTTCAAATAGGGCGGCGACCATTGCAGTCGGTAGCAGCAGCAACAGCAACAGCAACAGCAACAACAATAATAATAACAACAGCGGCAGCAGCAGCAACAACAAGCGTGCACGTGCGATGCGTCGCTCGTCCTTCAGGAAATTTCTGAATCGTATCGCTCAACACTTGAGCGCAACGGTGAATGTTGGGGTAAGCACTAGAACTATAACTGTAAATTTAAATACATATATATGCGTGCATTTGTAACTATATGCATATGCATGCACAATTGCTAGAGTAGGACTGATTTTTTAACGTGACACGATTTGTTCACGAAATTTCCTATCGTATTAGACAAATCCCATGGGCGCCCATCTCTGGGGTGCACTACTGTCAACTACTTCTTTGTACAAATATGTGTACATATTTTCGCTTTCTTTGTTCAACAGCAGCCGCTAACTCCCCTCTGATAAGCAGCGCATTCCCAGAGCTGAGTAGCAAGCGCTGAGTACTGCTGTTCATCTGTATGCGGCTGTATATACGTATATGTGTATGTGTGTGTGTATATTTATAAAAACATCGTTTGGTGTCGGCGTTATCGTTGCCTTTGTTTTGCTCAGCATTGCCGCCGCCGCTGTCGTCGTCGTCTTTGTCTTTTGCGCTTGCACTTTGCTGCCTTCTTTACTTTTGTGCAATACATTCAAAGCTTTACAGTATTTGACACACATGCTCATATAAAATTAATAGATGCACTTATACAAACATATATATGTACATTCATACACATGTGTGTCCTGCATTGCGTGCCAATTGTTCTTGCTGTGTGCTGCCACCCACTGGGCGCGCCATACGCTGGCCAAATCGGCATTTGCCACGTTTTCATGTTTCGGTTGGGCTGTTGTTATTTGTTGTGCCGCCGTCTGCTGATTCACGCTGAAATGCGTGTTGATAACAGAGACAACGTATCGTCGTATACAAATGTCGGCTCAATCGGCGTGTTGCTTTCTCTCACCATACGCCTTAAAGTCCAAAAAAACCTATGTACAGGCAGACGCAGGCAGTGAGAAATTATGAAAGACAGTGAGAGAGAGAGAGAGAGAGAGAGAGACTGTGTGTGTGAGTGTATGTATGTAATTCACATAGTAACGTTATGTTAAAGAAGTGTATATATACATATAGGTCAGGTAACATGCAAAAATGTTAGCTAAACTGTTCAAACATTCTAACAGTTTCATAAATCAAAAGAAATTAAGAACGTGATAGATAAAGAGAGGGAAAGAGTAATTCAAGTGCGTATCGTCTCTGTTTATTCTGTATTTTATAGATTTTAAAATATAATTACGATGCTGACAGCGCATGGAAATTAATGTTATTTTTAAACAATTGCTGGCTCATTATTATTTTTATAATTTATTTAGCTGAGAGAGACCCTAAATTTATTGCAGGTGTTGGTGTTGGTGGGCGTTGTGGCTGGCAGGGTTTCCCATTGTACTTAATTTTTTGTATTTTAAAAATATTTTGCGCCCAACAATTGTTCAAACAATTTGTGTAAATGTTGGCAACATTCGTTGCTATATATAATAATAACAATAAACAAATAAACAAGCAGCGACAAGCTCGGCTAGAGCAGCAGCAACAACAAGAACAACAACATGTCAGAATAACAATAACAACAACAAAGCGGCTCGAGACAAAAGTTTTTTTTTTTAGTTCGTGCGCTGTTGGAGCGTAGCAGAGGCAGCCACAGCTGCAGCTGGGGCACAGACAATGGAGACACACAGCAGTCCTGAAGACAACTCCTCGCGGCAGATTGACAAATGTGTGCCACGCTTCATCATCTGGAAGAAAGAAGAAAGAAAAGCCTGAAAGGCAAGACAAAAATGTGACAGCCGACAGTTGTATACACTTACGCTTACAGTGTGGGGTATGCGATGCACTGAAATTTAATTTGCGCTAACAAGTAAGGCACATACATGCATACATATGTACATATTTTGGTATATGTTTGTTTGTAATAAGCATGTTGATTAATTGTAGAGGGCAAGACCTTAGACCGCTCGCTGCTGACCTTTTACGCGACTCGAATTCCTAAGCGTTAGCACGAAATACACAATTTCAAATGCACGAAACGAATTGAATTGGAGGCAACTTTAATGATGATGATGATGATATATACATATATGTATATATATTATATTATAAACATGCATATAAATACTTACAGTGAAAGCTCGCCAGAGTGCACTGAAAATACAAACAGCAAAAAGGGCTTACTTGCTTGCAGTAAACTCTCTGCTCTAGGCAGCTGTTCGTTAGCAGAGCTTTCACTGTACTTAGCCGTATTTTGTATTTTGTTTTTCTATCTTAAGTGAAGGCCTTCTGTCATTAACCAAGTTTTCGGCTTTGCCACCTTTCACCAGCTGTGGTGAGGCAATTGTCCATTGTTGCGGCTGCTATTGCTACTGTTGCTGCTGCTGTTGCTGCTGTTGCTGCTGCTGCTGCTGCTGTTGTTATTGTTATGATTACCTCACATTCCAGCTGTGAGCCTCGACAGTTGATTTATGATTCACGCTTCAAGCATCTCGCATTGATTTTATTCAAATTGCCTAGCCGCTGCAAGTGCAATGAGAATAAGCTGATATAAAACCACAACAACAACAATTCAATTTGGCTTATTAAAATGCCAATTGGTGCAATGCGCGTGGGTCGACGTCGCATTGTGCAAAAATTGCATGCCAAAAAAAAGAACAGGAAAAATATTGCACAAATGACAAACGGCCGCAAAATGCCTAAGGCCGCAAAAGAGGGCGGGACTGAGCTGGGAACTTGGTTAGCTAGACGACATTAGAGTCAAACAAACAAAACAAAAAACTGACACTCAATAGTGAAACGTGCAACATGAATTTCACACGCTTTGCCATAGCAGCTGATGATGACAGCGTGTCGAAACATCTGCCAAGCATCACTAAAACTAAAGACTAGAAGCACTAACTAAAATAGTCATGTACAACTTTTTGTCTCTATACTTTCTAATAGATATTTAATTACTATATATATATTATTTACTTTGTTATTCAACAAGCCCAAGTTTGTATATTCGTGCTGCGTCGTGTCACGACACGCAATGCGCTCCGCTTTAATAACAACACGTGATTTTCTTTGTATGGCTGTATTAGGGTGCGACCAATCAGTTGGTAGGAAGGGGGAGGGGCAGCGGGTTTCATTTGCAAGCCATTTCCGTAAGCTTTTGGCCGCCCACCGTTAGACATGGACATACTATGTCGTTGTTGTTGCTGTTGTTGCACTTGTTGATGGCCGAGATTAGTACGTAACAGCGTGTGCCTACTCACTGTCTCTGTGTGTGTGTGTGTGTGTGTGTGTGTTTATTTCACTGCTGATTTTCTATGATATTCGCCGTAGTACGTTTGCTGAATGTGTGTGTGAGTTTCGCGTATTTCCGCCAGGCAAAAGCTAACACGTAACTTTTTTTTTCGATTGTTGTTTTTGTTGTGCGAATTTTTTTGTCTGTTGTTGCTTTTCGCGCACGTTTTGCTACTCTCTCTCTCTCTCTCGCTCGACTACTCTCCGGCTCTCTCTCACTCGCTCACTGTTGCTCTTTTGAATTCGCTTTCAAGGTAAAATCAATTGAGATCAAACTAATTGAAAATGTTTTTCAAAACGGGTGTTGTTTTTGCTTTTTTTTTTTTTTTTTTTTTTATCTATAGTATATTTGTGTTTTTCATGTGTGTATTTTTGTAGCAGCATATTTTCATAAACAAATGCGCGGTGCGCGTGTAAATATAGTTGCCTTGCAGCATTAGCAACAACAGCAAGAATAAAAATTTTCTGAAACTATATGCTAAACTAGTTGATTAGCTAAATAAAAAATATGCAAAAATGTGTATACTATATATAGAGAATGTCATGCGAATCAGATCAGATCAGCAGACACAGTTCATTCACTTAAGCTACAATCAGAGATGACTGTGAATACTGTAATTGTCGGCGTTCAGTGTTGCTAAGCTCAGTTAGGTAATCAAGAGCTAAAGTTGAATTAACTTAGACACACAACTAATCTATTTATAAGTCTACTATCAGCTTAGCAGGCTAGACGTAGACTGTTCTTGAGAGATACAAATCATCTCAACTACTTTTTACTCAATTGAATATAATACTCATGCGTTAAGAACTAAGATTTTAAGATGAAGATATATATGTGTATAAATCATTCTACTTTTCACTGTAGATATATTATCATGGAATTTATATGACACTTAAAGCTTATTGTTCGCGCTCTCTTTGTTAACTTCGCTTTCTCATTATTCAGCTTTTGATTGCGGATATGAATCTCTTGCGCTTGGGCAAATTGAAGTTTTTCAATCATTTAAATTCGTTCGTCAGTTTTATTTATAGCATTATTATGAAGTGCGCTATTAATTATTTACATGTCTCAATAATATTTCAATGTACCATAAAAACAATGACCCTGAACTCTTCGTTAATGTATTTATAAGTATATTTGCCCAAAAATACAACAAAAGGTCATGTGTCCGAAATGGCGCCCGGTTTCTCTCTAAAAAAATATATAATAATAATCACAGAAAGCACTCGAATGTTTTGCTGGTTAATTCACGCGTATACATATGTTTGAAAATATATATATCTTATATGTATATACATATATCTATATATATATACCAGACACATAATTAAAATGGATTTTGCTTTAAAGCAGCAAACATTGTGCTTCACTTCAAGTTAATTGCAGACATAAATTTCAGCTCACAACACCTATTATAGTGCCTAGATACAGTTATTATATACCTAGACACAGATACATATCTATGTATGTGTATATAAGTACTTTGAGCTGTCATCAAATTTGTCCACGTAACGCAATTATAAGTTGTGTTTGTTATGCAGTCGAGCGTGCTTGATAACCAAATATAAACTAAATAAAAAGTGCAAATTTGCCCAGCTAACTGGACCGTTTGTCCTTGTGATATCATATAAGCGAATAGAATAGCAGAGAATCGCTTGGCTAACGAATACTCACGCTCGTATTTATATTCAAACATTCGTTTTGTGTATCGCGCCACTGATAAGCGAGCAGCAATTCACACAGTCAAGGTGCTGATTAGGAAAACCTTGGTAAAAATATCTGTTCTAAAGAGCAAAAAATGTGGGCGTGTTGCCCACGTGTGGCGTGAGCGCCTTTTATATAAGCGGCAAAAACAGTGCATTCTATATATAGTCACAGACATATATATGTAAAAAAAAGAAATATATATATACATATATTTTTATATATTTATAGCAACGATCGTCTGATCAAAAACATTTGTCAAGTGTTAACATCGTTGGCTAAGGCAAAAGCATTCATCAAATGTCTTAAAGTGTCAAGTGTATTTGTTCGATTGCTCGTTCGATTGAATTCAATTGGAATTGGAATTGGAAACGCGATCGTAATACATCAAGTTCTAAAACTAATTGCATTAACGAAAACACATAAATCCATACAAGCTTTATTTTTGGCTACAATCGAATTGATTGCATTGGTACAGCAATCAATGTTTAAGCTACGTGAGACTCTCAAGAGGTCTGACGTATTTATGACTTTATATATGCCATATATTAATCACAAAATCGTTAAAGTAATCAAAAATTTAAACGAAAGTCATTAAACAAAAGAAAACACTAAAATTAATTAGCAATCAGTTTTAATGACGAGCTCGTCTGTCACGTGTGAACATTTTAACACCTAAACCATTGGCATAATTAGTAAGTACAATCGTTGAGAGTGCAATAGGTTAGGCATATTAACATTTAAACTCTATATGTAAAAGCTATTTGCATTTTATAAATCGGAAATCGTCTTGCCTCACTATGGGAAAACTTGTTTATATGCATATAGAAAGCGGGACGATACATGTCTTTGTTGAAAAATATAATACAGCTTTAGAAGGGCATTTAAGCAACCTTTTGTTGTCTCTTGGAGAGTTTATCAAACTTAGCATATGGATAAGGCGCTCATTCACTAATACCATAGTTATTGGAAATATTGAACTTGCTGTTAGTAGCTACTAGACTTGTCTACTTATGCACTATTATACAGTAGCTTTAGTTGTCAATAAATCGTTAAGCATATGACCATAAATTACAAGGACACATCAACAGATTTGCAATAGCTGAACTTTTCGTAAAGCAAGTGAAGTCAGAAGCTAGTACGTTCATGTATACGTATAGCACATATACATATTATTTGTTTTATAAATTCCAAACAAAGTTGACGAACCGGTAGAACGAACGACGACAGCTCTGTAGCTGAATAGAGCGCTCTGTGGGCCAAGCCTATTTTTTTTTTTTTTTAGCTTAAGCTCTGTTATTTCATTCATGCCTGGCATCAAAAAATAATAACAACAACAACATCAGCAACGATGTCAATTATCTTCAATTATTTACAATTATTTAATAAAACGTAAGCGTAACGGCAAACTACAACAACTGCAACAACGATAGCAACTATTGCTGCAACTGCCACTGCCACTTGCAGTTACGTAAAGGTAGCGCAAAAATTACTCATACGACTCGTAGGAACGATTGATTTTTGGACAGATAAGTAATCGAAGCCTCTGGGCCTTATCGGGACACACTTTTATTTTGCTGCAGCAGCGCATAAACAATGGAATGTTTTCTAGATAGACAGAAAAATACAAAAAAAAAATTCATGCTCGGCCCCTTAAAAAAATACTGAGCGCAAACAAATCGAAAAATTCGATACCAAATAAATAATATTCACAAATGCGCAGCCAGATAAGTAAGTACATATCTACATATGTAAGTATTTGTATATATGAATATATATGTGCATATATAGAAATCAGTTGTTACTTGAAACCCGACTCATGTATATTTCTTCTTTCTTTACGTTATATAAGTAAACAAACAAAAAGCCCATGCAAAACAAAAGATAAATGCGTGAAATTTATAAATAATATGATGATAAAATTGCTAGAGTAAATTGAGACAAGTGGCGACGTAGACAGCGCTCACGATGACGACTTCTAAGACTGGTCAGATCAATTAACGAAAAGAAATACAAAAAATAAATAAATAAATAAAAAACAAAACTAGATGGGACTGCTGACTGCTACATTAATGCCGTTGTCTTCTATACTCTAACTGACATAAGATACTTTAGTTAGATGAAATTTGAGTGTTAGCAATTGGAAATTATATATAGCCTGTTTACATGGGGACATTATGGATAATTTTTGTAAATAACTGAAGTTTGATATCGCACTTAAAAAATTTCGTGGAAATGCAAAAAGTTATCGATGATCGGCGTGTGTTATTGGAGATTCTATGTGGAATATTTTAAGTTAACAGCTGCAGTCTTTTCTAGACGCATTTATACATATGAACAATCAGACAAACAGAGACAACAGAGATCAACTCCCCAAGAGATTCTTAATAATACAATATACATTCATAACTCAAGTTTGGCTACAGTGCACTTAAATTTATATACGGCCAATGATCTACAATCTAAAATCGGAGTACAATCTACAACGTACAATGTAGAATATGCAATCTATGTATGCAAGATATACAATCTACAGTCATTTACAATCTTCAATATGATATACAATCTAAAATCTACTTTAGATTAATTTATTAAACAGAATTTCAACTCTAAAATGTAGCGCTCATTTTGCATAGATCAATATTGATAGCTTCAAATATTTGATGTACAAAGCGCAGAAAAAGAAAACTAATAATAATTTTTAAAAATAGAATTGTCACACAAACAAAAGTTTTTTCTTCTTCTTTATTATGACACTGCAAGATTTATGAATAATGAGAGTCTAGCAGTCTAAGCTAGAGCATAATACCTCTATATAAGGTACTAAGCAATTAACAATGCATATACAAAAATTTCCAGCTTTGCGCTTTATTGTGTTTAAAATATAGTCTGATAAAGTGCCATTATAAATTGTTATTAATGAATTTTTCAAAAAAGCTTGTTATTGAATAAAGCTAACTGGGTTCATTGACATGGCGAAAATGAAATATTTAACAAACAATTTTTTGCTGTTACATGGATACAGTAAACATTTAGTTCTAAACCGTTGTGTTTAAGCTGAATAACACAAAGTCTTACATGTATGTATATGTATATATATATAAATATGTATTAAGATATATTGCCGTACCGGTTTTGATGACCGGCTGGCATTGCGCATACGCCGCGTTTGCCAGAATGCGAGCAATGGAAACAAACGACGTCGCCGTCTCCAGCTGTGTGAGAAATGCTTTACATTTTGTCTGACGCTGGCCACAGCGATTAGGTCACTAGCCAGCGCACATCAGCCAGTACATATACATAAATATATATATATATATATATATATATATATATATATATATATACATGTATATATAACTGAACATGCGTTTAAAGCAAATTCCACTCAATTTACTTATTGAGGCTCGTAGTGCGTTTGAAATGCCTTTGATTCAAACAGCCACACCACGCCAGCCACAAAGTGGGCAAATTTATTTGTTGTTGTTGTTTCTCGTCTGTCTTTAAGCTGTGTCTTAGCTCGGCTTATAGCATTTCGTTTTAATTGAGCTTTGTTTAATTGACTAAGCTGCTTTTCGGCTTAATTTGAAACCCCAAAACCAAACCCAAGCCCAAGCCCAAGCCCCAAATCCAATCAAATTTTGAATAGAATTAATGCGTAAAAAATTGACTTGAGCAAATCTAAACTGGAGCGGCGACCAAAGGTAGATAGATACATATATTTATGGAATTAATTGGAATGATGTAATCATGAATGCTAGAAATAGAGCCTCTGACTTGACTAGATTCTAGATTTCAGATTCTTCTTTTAGATGAACTATCTATGCATTAATCTACCCCAATTTATACGAAAGTCAAGAGTATACAATGACTTTACTTTGTCTACAAACTGACCTTCATTCGGCTGAAAACAATATAAGAATTCACAACTGTAAATTGCACTTGGTTGTCAGCCAGGATATATTCTATGACCTCTTTTCTATCAGTATTCGTGGGGTACAGAATGGAATGGAGAGAGGGCAGGGTATGCATAGTCAATGTCATTTGTCCATTTGTCGAATGCACTCCGTTCCAATGCCAGTGCAATGTCAATTGAGATAAAAAAAAAATAACGGATGCCGGGTTCACTTTGAAACAAATACAATATAAAAAAAAAAGGGAAAGAAAAAAAAAAACAATAACAATGCCTGCAATAACTTGTTGCTGACACACTCATGAATGAATGAATGACAGCATTCACAACATTCACAATTCACAACACAATGTGCATAGTTCAGAGTGTGCTTAGGATTCGTTTCATATCGGTATTGAGATTGGAATTGGTGTCACATGCACTCGGCGCAAAACTTGACAATAAATCGCTAATGACGTTGCTCAACCCGACTGTATAGTGTATGTGACAAAATTGTTGATAAAAATCCGAAAGGGGCAGGAGAAAGAGAGCGAGTTAAAAGCTAATGCTGACTAAGAGAGTCTGTATGGTTAAATTGAATATAAGTAAGCTGTGGAATGCACTGGTTGGGAATGCTAGAATACAAAATACCCTGAAGTCAAGCTGTGTAGAATATGCTAGATGATTTCAATACACATTTTTATTTATGCTATATGAAAATCTTAATACACAGATGATGATGACGATAAATATTAATTGGATCATCATATTGTTACAAGTATTATGAAGCTCTACAATAATATTTAAGCTTTAGCCATTTATGCTTTAACTTTCTCTTTACTATCTAATCTCTTTCTATTTGGCTTTATCGATATCTTTAATTGTATTTGCAATCAACGCAGTCGCCAGAGAACAACACTGCGAATCGCACAACTTTTATTGAAATCGTACCATTCTACACCGGATGTTGGCGACGAAAAGAGGTAAAAAAAAATATATATATATATATATATATATTGGAAAAAAGTAGGCGTGCACCCTTTTGAAAGCTTATATTGATTCCTGTACGCCTGTTTATGCCAAGATCAACTCCAAACTGATTCCAAGTGCAACACCCACACATTTGCTTTTGGCCTGGCCAATTGTATATAGTTTTATTGGCAGCCGTTTTTTAGTTACTTTATCTACTTTGATTTCTTTTGGCCTAGAGTTTTGCGTGGGTTTTTGCGTTTCGAAAAAGAGAAAAACCGGCTTTAGCTAGCGCTTCTTTTGGGTTTTTTTCTTTCCCTCTTTATGTTGTGCTGTGTTCCATGACGTTATAAGCTTTAAGACTTGGCTCCTATACGTTATGGATCACACTCTATATTTACTTAACTGAATGTGCCTGAATATGCCAACTCACACACACACACACATACACACACACATACAAACTCTTGGCACTTAGCATTGACCTCATAGTCAACCCCATAACCTTTGACCATTTGCCTTTGTTTATATGTCTTATTTTTTAGCTTTTTCGTTTTCCTTGCTTGCTGCTTGCAATTTCATAATTATAATTCAACAACGTGTTTTTTTGTTGTTGTTGTTTTTCTTCATTTGCAATCCGCAATTGCGTTAAATCCAATCACACCACCCGGTGTCTGGCAGTGGGGCCGGTGTCGTGTTATAAAGCATGTTTATAATGTCGTAAATCCATTCGACCTGCGCGTCATTTTTAATGAAACGTGCGAGCACAATTTACATGCACACAAAATGCACCAATTGAAAATATTTACTCTATATACATACATACATACACATATATTTGTATATCTTTATAGAGTATTGTTTACACTTTTAATTTTGTGGTGTAATTGTTGTTGTTCCTTCTAATTTTATTCACTCGTTTGCGTCCAATGCCTGCAGCTCATAAATAGTTGTGGCTAATATTGAACTTCACTTGCTCTACATTTATGAAAATTGTGAACCAACCTTTAAATAGCTTTACAGGGTATGAATAGCGATATTAACTTGCTTACTCTAAGTGTGTTTGTTGTTTTTTTAGTAGCTCATCTCATTCATTACTTGATTTATTTACTTTAATCTACGCTTAATATGTTTATATAGTACTCCTCATTATTATAAATGCATAAAAAAGCAACACTCAAATACCCTATTCATTGCCGTATCTCGAATCAATTTGCTTTTCTGCTCTGTTTATTTGTTTGCTTTGTAGATTAGCACAGCCACATAGTAGATAGCTGTACCTATCGAGATGACTGTGTGTGTGTGTGTGTGTGTATGTAATGCATTATCGTCTATGATTCGCATATTAAATATTAGCACAGCGCGGAATCTGTGCTTTATTACGTGATTGTCCGAGTTGATAAGCCGCAGCTCTCTCCAATAGAATTGTTTTTGTAGCTGTTGTTGCCGTTCGAAATATTTCTTCATTTATCGCAAATTGGCGCTGCTCTAAACAATTTTTAATTGGCAACGAAATCGAAACCCAATTGCCACAGATCCCCCCATTGAATACCTCTGCTCCTCTCTACGTACATACGTCCCGCCCGCTCCAGCAGTCGTTGGCCGTTTGTCAGTTTATATTGGCATCGACCGCTGGAAACGAGTTTCCTTGCACTCATCAATTTGTAGTCTCCAGTGAGTAATCGCAGCGTTCTCTCCACCTCTGCAGGCGAATAAACATGGCCAAGCGAGCATGGGAAATGTGAATGGAACGGAACGTGTGCCGCCCATTGGGGGCTATCAGTGGCCCGCCGATCAGACGCCCGGTGTAATGGGTCTTAAGAATCATGGCAACACCTGCTTCATGAACGCGGTGCTCCAATGCCTCAGCCACACGGACATATTAGCTGAATATTTTGTGCTGGATCAGTATAAGGTAAGTCAAACAGAACAAGCGATTACAAGCGCCTAGTTTTTATATGTGTACCTCCTTTCTCTTATTTTCCAGGCTGATCTGAAGCGCCGCAATAAAATCAATTCTCGCAAATTTGGCACCAAGGGAGAATTGACCGAACAGCTGGCCAATGTGTTGAAGGCTCTGTGGACCTGCCGCAACGAGAGCGATCATAGCACCAGCTTCAAGGCTGTTGTCGATCGCTATGGCACACAATTTCGCAGCTCGACGCAGCACGATGCACAGGAGTTTCTCTTCTGGCTGCTGGACAAGGTGCACGAGGATTTGAATACGGCTAGCAAACGACGCTATAAGAGCATAAAGGTAGGCTGGCCGCTCATCTTATCAAACATATCTTTATACCCATTCATTGTAGTATTTTCTAAACAATTCACAGAATTCCTATGGTCGCTCGGATGAGATAATTGCCGCCGAGACTTTGGCGAATCATATACGCTGCAATAATAGCTTTGTGCAGGCCGTGTTCCAGGCGCAATTTCGCTCCTCGTTGACCTGCCCACGCTGCCAGAAGCAGTCCAATACCTTCGATCCGTTCCACTGCATTTCAGTGCAGCTGCCGCAGCTCACCCAGCTGACCGTGTTTGTGACTGTGGTCTTTATGAAGAAGCAGCCCCGTCAACTCAAGATGGGTCTGCGTGTGCCCGCTGGCTCACCCATTGTTGCGCTGCGTGAACAGCTCCAAGAGACGGGCATTGCCGCTGATCGCATGGTCCTGGTGGATCTGAGTTCAGAAGGATTCACACGCGTCTTCTACGACACTCAGCCCGTGGAGACGCTGAGCAGCGTGGAGAATATCTACTGCATTGAAGTGCCCGAGGTGAGTCCAGCGCCAAAGACCGCCTTAGAGGCTGCGCCTGCAGTTGGTGCCGACAAACCTGCAGTGCCAAAAACAGCTGCCACACATTCCACGGATCTGCTGCTGCTCGTGGCAAATGTGCACCGAACGAAGGGAGGCGAAGGTGATGATAAGGAAGCAACCAAGGAAGTGTGCACTCGCTTTGGTGCACCCTTTAGCATGAAGGCGCCGAGGGATTGCAGTTACCAGGATCTGCAGAAACGCATGCTACGCGAAATGTCCTCACTCCTCAAGCCGGAAGTATTTTCCTATGCAACGCCGCTAACAGATATGTTTAAAATACGACTCCAAGACCCCTCCGCTGATCCAGATACATATCTGGAGCAGGTGGAGCATCCGTTGCTCACCGAAATGATTGATATGGCACTATCGGTGCTCTCTGCGGAGGCGGGACCGACACACATTAAGCTCCTGCTTGAATGGAGCACACCCGAAACGTATTTTGTTAAACTCCAATCGGATGCCGATGTCATTGTGGAGCATGAAAGCGTGGCGCGACTCAGTGCCAGCAAACTCAACGATACGGCCGCCCTAACGCTGGAACAATGTCTGGAACATTATACCAAGGCGGAAACGCTCAGTGCAGAGGATGCCTGGCGCTGTCCGCACTGCCAACAGTATTTGCCTGTTGTGAAGACGTTGGGTCTGTGGTCGCTGCCCGACATATTGGTTGTGCACTTCAAACGCTTCCGCCAGCATCAAGCCAAAGGACCGCAGGCAGCCAAACTGACAACCATGGTCAAGTTTCCACTAACTGCCTTTGATATGTCGCCACATTTAGCGCGTGGAGTGCGCGAATGCAACAGCTTGGGATCTGCCATGGAACAGTCCAACAAAAGCAAGTCACGTTCCGGTGACTCTCGCTCTTCCACGTTAAATTCACGTGCCGAGCCAAAAGATACACGCTACGATTTGTATGCCGTATGCTATCATCAGGGCGATACTCTAGAGACGGGCCATTATACGGCAGCCTGCAAGAATCCGTATGATCGTCAGTGGTATAAATTCGATGATCAGCGGGTTAGCAAAGTCCCCGAAAATGACATCGAACAGGATATTATTAACAACGAAGCCTACATGCTCTTCTATCAGCGACGCAGCGTTGATGCTGCAGCCGAATGCTCCGGCTCCAGTTCTACATCGGGTGATCATTGGGTCTCGCGCATTGCGCCGCCGACGTCAACTGCCAGCAAGGAGAAAGAGAGTGTGCCAACGACATCTGAAGCGCCTGACCCGGTGCCAGCTGCAGCTGAGAAGACGCCTGCCAAGTCATTGGCTGTGCCTATTCCCATACCCATTGCTGCCTGTGAAATTGAGGAACAGGTTGAAGGTGAGTGCTGCTCGGCCAACCCTAGAAATAATTATTATAATCGTTACTATTCTTTAGTTTCTGCTACAGCAGACACCATCACTGAATCATCAACCAAGGATGTGCTCAACATTGAAGCAATAGCATTTGCCGATGCCGACGCTGATGCTGAAGCAGAGCCTGTCTTGTCTGCTGAATTAAGTGCTGAATCCACTGCTCCTTTACCCACTACGCCAACGCCAATTTCAGAGCCTGCCAATGCAGTGGCTGCTTCTATTGCTGAAGATGCCGAAGCCACGCACATTTTTGCCATGGATGAGGACTGCCCTGAAAAGCAGCTAAAGGAAACAACTGACGTTGCCCCAGCGCCTATTCTAGCGCCTGCTGCGACAGCCAATGAAGCGCCTACTCCAGTAGAAGTGATAAGCAATGGTCATGCGGCTAGCTCTGGAACATCCTCAATATCCAGTTCGGCTTCATCGGTTAGTTCGCTCTCGTCACGTTCGTCACCTCGTTCGCTGAGCACCTCCGTGACGGCTGCCTCGACGCTGCAGAACAAGTTTAATGGACACATGAATGCCGCATCCGCTGCTGCGGCTCTACTCAATGGCAATGCAGCGCCGCAGTTGTCTTCCAGTTTGCAACTATCGCGGCATGCGATGCAAAACAACTGTAATCACAATTGGTACGGCTCGCGCAGCAGCGTCTCGGCCATAGAGAGCGCCACACAGCAGCAGCAGCATCAGCAACAGCAGCAGCAACAGCAGGCTGCTGCAGCTAGTCTCAGTCTGCGACACTCATTCTCCACCAGCTCCAATTACAAGTTGCGCGAATGCAGCGAAACGTTGTCTTCGCTCCTGCGCAACTCAGCCAACACTTGCAGCAAGGATACGCTGCTTTTTATAGACCAGCAGAGCCATCATCATACGAGTGGCTTGATTGAGGACGATGATGATACGTACATGGGTCGCTCCTTATGGGTAAGTCATCTAACGCTTTCAAATGAAGTTGATTAATTAATAATCAATATATTTATTTTCCTAGATTTCACCCGTGACGCCACACAAGTTAATTACCGTCTCCCCCAAGAATTAATGACGATATTGTTATTCGATTTGGAATCAGACTCACTCATACACAAAACGCACTATAGATTTAAGCATAAAGTTTACTTTATATTGAATATTTCGATCGATGCAGTTGCATTAGTATATATATATATACACATATAGGTATAAGCTAAAAGATGTTATACACAACGTTTACTTTAACAATTTGCGATTTACAAACATATATACACATACTCGTATATGGAATAATATAAGCATATATACATTTAAGCTAGTTTAGGTTCGAGAGTTATTCAGCTTCTGTTTTTGATTTGGTTTTAAGCTAATTTATTATGAACAAGAGACGATTGTTAACTAAATCGAGAACATTTTTAAAACAATTGACATTGCATATATTATTTATTTAGTTTAATTTGAAAGTACAATATGATTTGATTTTGATTTCTTTTCATACAAACAAATGCAATAATAATTTTTTTTTAATAACCTCGATTTAGAGCAAAGCATATGTAGGAGATGACGATGAAGAAAAAAATTAGTTTTTGTAACGAAACCAAGTTTCAAGCTACGTATTTGTATGCATACGATCACCCCAGGATGTATGCATATATGTGTATATATTCAATTCAATTACTACATCTAGTATTTGTATTTTAATATTTGAACGCATACTTTATATATATATACATACAAAGATTTAAAAACAAACCAGGCACCGCTGCAGATTTCTTTTTCTTTATATATATATATATATATTTTAGTTCGTAAGAATTATACATTTTATAATGTATATTGTATGTGTAGGAAAGCATTAAACCAAAACATTATATTGATAACAAATGTTGAAAGACTTTGAAACATTGTTTATTGCATAATGTAAAACACTTTATTATATACATCAATTATATAGATATATATACATATACATATATATAAACGAGATGATTCAACTATTGTGTGTTAAGAGCATGTTTATTAATTGATGAATTGTGTAATGTACATTATATTCATGAATAAACGTGAAATTGTTGGATATAAAATTTGTGTTATAAATGCTAATGAAGGAATTAAATTTGTTGGAGGATCGATGATAAATTTCTTAAAGAGGCAGTAGCTACTAAAAGCATATTCTCTTGCTTAACATTTGTCGCCTATGTTTATGCAATGCGTTCATGCCACATCTTCCTAAAAGCATACTATATACAGCCCTTGCTATATGCCACTTGGTCGGCTCTCTCGAAAGTTGTCTTCGAGTTGCTGCTGCAGAACACTGAGCCGAAGCTTTCTTTACAACTTTCTGTGGCTAGCTCTAAACTCTCTCTTCTTGACTAGCTGTTGGCCAAGTTCAAAATCAGAGGTTCAATGTCTGCTTGTTGCGCGTTCAGAGGCTCAGTTCAGTTACTGCACTTGCCGCGTCGAGTTCTGTGAAGCGCAACACGCAAAAGTTTGAAAGGTGGCCAAAAAAATAAAAAATAAGAGGAAAATTCTTGTGTGTCTCGTTTTGCTGGGCAACTAAATAAAAGGCTATTAAAGTTGGCCAACATGGATTATCGTTTACTGGTGGTAAGTGCGGCTGCAGCTACGGCAATGTTATTAAAATGTATGCTCGAAATCAAGTTTGTTGCCTAAGTCTTTTGTTTTGCACTGTGTTCTGGCATTTACTGTTAGCATAAATTCTGGAGCAGTTGGCTGTTTTTATTTAGACATGCTAATGAATTAAAGTGACGGGCCAATAGACTTGAGCTACACACACACACGCACACGCATCGAGTGCCTGCTGTCTGTTATTTAAGCCTGGCATAGAGCAACTTTCCCGTTACCTAAACGTATTTAGAACAATTTAATAGCACGCAAACACTACTCACACACTCACACACACATACACAGACTAGCGACAAATTCTGGCCCGTTGAACAGCGGTGCTTTGTATTTAGTCAGCTTTAAATATAGTCATTAGCTTGCCAACAAAGTATATGTCTGTTACAGCTACAGCAGCAGTTGCAGTTAGCTTTTTCTCCAAATGCGGTCAACGCTCAAGTTGCAATTAGGTGGCAGTAAAAGAAAATGCTGCTGTTTGATAGACCAACATCCCAAAAGGGCACACAATCCCATCTCAATTTCAGTCCCAATCTCAAAAACAAAGAAGCCGAATTAAACTAGTTCTACGCATAACGAGATGGATATCGAAAAGAGAACCACAAACAGCAAATACAACGCCAACGACAACGACAGCGACAGCGCATTGCTCATTAGAATAACCAAAAAAAAAAAAAACAAGTAAGAAGGCTCTAGTCGAGACGGCTCGACTACGAGATCCCCTGAACCCAGCAAAAAAGTTACTCTTCTTCTTTACGCACTTAGATGCGCGCGCTCTGCTAACTGCGCAGTTGCTGCCGTGGCTTGGGGGTGGGTTGGGCTGAACTTTGGACGCTTATAACTCTATTTCTAGATGGACGATCTTGATTAAATTTTCAGAGTAGATTAGGAGTATCTAAATCTATCTATGTGCCGAATTGCAAGTCTCTAGTATTTGAAATGCGTTTTTTTTAAATTGGGGGCGAAGGGGGCGTGGCATCTAAAATCTGTAAATTACGTAATCTACGTATCCATAATATCTATCTAAATAAACAAATTTGAAGTCTCTAGCTGAAACAGTGTAGAAGTTATGCCCAAAAAACCTAAAAAATTGAAACGAATTCTCGATTTTTTATCGATAATTTGGAAATGGGATGAGTTATCGAAAAAACAAAATAAACTCGTACTGCGTAGCTAACATACGCATGTTCATGTGAAATTTCAGCTCTCTAGCTTTTGTAGTTTCCGAAATCTCGACGTTCATACGGACGGACGGACGGACGGACGGACGGACGGACGGACGGACGGACGGACGGACGGACGGACGGACGGACGGACAGACGGACAGGGCTCAATCAACTTATTTTTTTATGCTGATCAAGAATATATATACTTTATGGGGTCTGCGACTTCTCCTTCTGCCTGTTACATACATTTTCACAAAACCATTATACCCTGAATTCCCATTTTCAATGGGTTCAGGGTATAAAAAAAGAATACAAAATCAACAGCAGACCGTAGCTGACCCAATTTTCGCTCTTTCGGAATGCCGAATTGTGTGTGGCTGTGAATCATGTCACGGACGAGATGCAAAGCACAAAAGGCCTGAACACCCGCATCACATATGAAATTGTTGTGCGCAGTTGAGTTTCTTGAGATTCCCAAAGTGTTGGCCCAATTATATATGCTCGACAACAAAAATGTGAAGGAAAAACAAAGTTACCTACTTGACCCGAAAAGCTTGAGACATTCTGAAACTTTTGATTTCATTCAAACGCAAACTCAAACGAAGAGGAAAATGAAGAAGCTGACAGAATTTCAGGGAAAGTTTTTTTCTTCAAGTACCCCCACAATGAGATTAAGATGCAAAAGTCACACTCGTGGTCAGTGTCATTCGTTGTTGTTGCTGTTGTTGTTTGAGTTTGTTTATTTTGATGCTGGCGAACAACTTTCGCGCTTTCGCCAAACGTCGCGACGTCGGCTGAGAGCGCGTCTTTGTGTCCATTGGGGCATGGCGGAGCATGGGCCAATGCTACAATGCGAGCCATTCAAATAGCAATTAATTTGATTTATGCTGTCGCGTTCTTTATGCACATAAAAGAGGTATAAATAATACATTTGTTGTATAAACTCGTTTTATCTTTAGAAAATACTCAGCTTTTTGCTGCTTGCTCAGTTATCGACGGCGCAGTCTGCCCCGCAATCGCAAACAGATTACGGCGAGGAGCCGCCAGAGGGCTATTATGCATTTGTGGAGTCTCCGAATGCCGTGCCGCCACGAGTGCGTCCACCGCCTTACACGTTCATCAATGCAGACTGTAAGGATGTGGCCACCGGCAAGAAATCGGCGGTATCTGTCCACAACATCTGCGGCGACTTGAATAAGGGACAAATACCCAGGAATCCGCTGGGTCAGAATGTGCTCGGCGAACCATATCCCTTGTAAGTGAAAGCTTACCCTTACCCATTTTCATGTAGCTTCAATTGGTTTCCATCTCTCAGCGAGCTGATACGCAATCAGACTTTGAAGTTCTTGTCCAAGACGTTGCCCGTGCTTAAGGCGGACGATACGCTGCCCAAGGTAACACAGATCATACGCGACGAACCAGTGGATCAGCTGGAGAACAACAATATCGATCGGCATTATGCCACACGCGTCACACGCAGCTTACCAGATGGCGTGGTCTCCAATGAGTATAGTTACTTTGATCCCGCTCTGGATGAGGAGGAACAACATCAAAAGAAGCTGCACGAACAACGGCGCGCCGCCGAGGAGCGCAAGCCACGCAAGTTCTGCGATGGTGGTGGAGTGTAAGTCAACTTGCTGGAATTATCATGCTATAAATAGGCTACATCATATCCAATCCTTGATTTCGTTCACAGCTTCTGCACGCTCTATCGCGCTATTCAGGGCGACACCAGCCCCGCTGTATCCGCTGCGCAGACAGCGGAGCGCCGCGAGGAAGTGGGACCCATACGGTACGAGGGACCGCCCACACCCTGCCCGGCCAAGGTGGAGTATGCCACGCCCGTGTTTGCCAAGAACTATCAGGGCGCTTGGCGCTATGTGGTGCAGATACCCTATGAGGGCTATTTCACACAGACTGTGGAGGTGACGCGCTGCATCCAGGCACGCTGCCACTATCTGGATGGCGGCTGCTTGTCCTCGCCTCGCTGGGTCAGTTTGCTGGTTGCCGAGATTTTCTATCCCAATGCAGAGGACACGGTGCCAACTAGCAGCACAACGACGCCAGCTCCATCAGTGCAAGATTTCCAGGCCTATCAACAATACCTACAGAAGCGTGCGGGCGTGGCCACTGCCTCCGATGGCAGCACAGGCGTCCAGGGAGCGGGCGCCCAGAGTGCTTCAGTCGATGCGCACTGCGATGGACACGATGAGCTGGGCTGCTTCCAAGTGCGGCTCTACTACGACTGGTTCTTGATACCCGGCTCCTGCAAGTGCTGGCGTCCCGACTACTTCGCCAAATATGTGCGCCGAAAGTCCGTCGCCGATTTGTAAGCAAGAATAATCTAGAATAAACTAAACACACATTTAGCATTTAGAGCGTGTGGCATGAAATGCTCATTCTAGCGATCCATCCAACCAACATGGACTGCGCAGAGTTTGCATTTCTTGCAAGCAAATACATACATGAATATACATGACATACATACATACATGCACACATATATGTGTGGGTGTACTTAAGTAAGCAATTAGCTATCCTTGACTGAGTACTCATTGAATTTCTACTAATAAATATTTCTGCTATAATTGTACCACTGTGATTTTTCTGCTCCGAGGGGGATACAGCAACAACTACAGCTAGGCCATGGCACGCGTTCTGCTATATGTATTGGATTTGTTTGCGAGTGTGTGCTTGTGTGTGTGTGTGTGTGTGTGTGTGTATGTGTTTCTCCCTAAACTAAAATTGAAAACCTGTCCCGCCAGCCACTCAACCAGTTGCGCATGCGTGCGCTTTGCTTAGCGCGGCTTTGCAGTCTGCCCAACCAGTTGGTTGGGTTTGGATGTGTTGCCCGCTCTTCCAGCTGCATTACATAGATGCAAGAAATAAAAGAAAAACTGATTTCAAGTACCGTCAAATTGTGCAAGCCAAACAAAGCCTTGACGAACGGCCTCAAGAGGCTGCCATAGAATCGCATATCCAGTTTCCGCAACCAGCAAGCAAACAAGTGAGTTATTTAGCCACAAATTGTTTAAATGTTTCTGCATAAACAAAGCTTCGACGGTGCCGTTCGTTCGCATCTTTGTCTTAGTTTGTTGCCTAAGTCTTTCGTTATGATTATTCAAAAATATGCATTGAGCGCACATAGCGTGGGCGAAATCTAAGATATATATGATTATTATTTATGCACGCTTTCCATTTATTTAAATCTTGTTTTTTGCCGAAACTAATTTCTAATTTAGAAGATGCTGTCCAGTAAGAGCGGCAGCCTAAGTTCACTGGACGCACTGCCCAAACAGTTTGTGCTGTCCATGAAAAAGCTCTTCGACATTTTGGATGATAAGCAGAGCGGTTATGTGCGCTATACAGACATTGAGAAGGGCTGGCAGGACGATGGATCCAAGGGTCTGCCTCAAGGTGTGCTGGATTCACTGCGTCGTGTAACACCGCCAAGTGGCTTGTTATCCTTCGAACGCTTCTGTGCGGGACTGAAGCTGTGTCTGCTGCGCAATCAGCAACAACAGACGCAGCATTTGCAACAGCTCCAAATCCACGATAAGGTGAACAAGCCACCGCGTCCACCGTCAGCGCCACAATTGCTCGGTTTGGGCCTGGATAACAGTGCGCCCACGGCCAAGGTGCGGCCACGCTCTCAAATCAGTCCCGAGCTGGAGCATGAGGTGGACTATGGAGCGCCAGCACCACCACCAAAACCCCCGCGTCAATCCGCAGCAGCGGCTCCACTAGCCAAGGCGGATATACGCAATGCGCTGCAGAACTGGCAACTGAGTTTCATGCACAGCGAGCAGAAGAGCTTGAAGACGGCACGGGAACAATTCGAGCATCGCGGCTCTGCCGACGGCGGATCCTCGTCCACCTCGGCAACGGACTATACGATGGGAGCATTAACGCTGACGCAGCCTCCCAAAAAGTCAAATAACAAACGACGAGAATCGCGCAGGCACACCTTGCAGCATGGCATTGATTACAATATGCTGAAGCGACTGAAGCATCTGGAGGAACAGCGGGAGTTGCTGCTCTTTGGCCTGGACAGTGTGGAGAAGGCGCGCGACTTCTATATGCAGCAGGTGCTCAATGTGCAGGAGCAGATTAAATACTTTGGACGATTAGGCACACGATTCGTAAGTAGCATAACTGAATATCTATATGCATATATACTATATGAGATCGTTTTGCTTGACAGGAGCAATGGTCCGAGCTGCAGCAGGAGAGACTGAACTATCAGCGCGCTCGCGTACTGGAAGCCAACCGTAGCTTGTCCCTCTTGATAGACACCTGGGAGCACGGCGGCTTTCCGCTGCACATCAATGTCGCTTTGCCGCGCAAGTCCCTGCAGAACTTCAATTGCAAATCGTACGCTTCTAATGATCTGGAGATCTACGAGCACGAACAACAGCAGCACACTCAATTTCACAACTTGCGAAATATGTCGAACTTTGTGCTGAGCCAGCCTTCACCTGTGAGTCAATCCTCTGCGGGTCTGGGTGATGCAGATGTCGTCTACTAAAATTAATTATGAATAGCGAAAACAATAAAAAGGCTTTGTAAATAATTTGCATATATATTAAAATGCTTAACAAATCATTGAGCTCTATTGAAGAACTATTGCGGATTGGGAAAGCGTCTCATGTATTTGTTCAGTTGTTTGTAGTTTAGATTGTTGCCGGGTTGCACAATGCCCTGGTTCACAGTCTTTTTCGCCTCAAATTTGCGATCCATATAGAATTTGTAGCAATTCTTAAACTGACTAATCTCCTTGTGGCAATACTTCTCCACAAATTCGTTGTCCTTAAGGCAGGCAAACAGCACTCCCATCTCCTGCAAGCATGCCACATCGGAGCCAGAGTCGGCCTTGCCACTGACTGTGTTCTTTAGGCGCAGTGGCAATATCTCTTGAAAAGGCACGTCCTTTTCGTTTTGTGGCGCACGTCCACGTGCCGCATAGAGTGCTCCTGGTATACGCATCTGCAATTAATTATATTTAATCACATTTTCTTTCAATATTTACAATTTTATTTTAATTCACTTTGATTTTCGCTGTGTGCCTGCCGCCGCAGTCAGCTGTTCGTTGTTACGTCAAAAGCAAAAGTGTGCGTTTACCAACACAGGGCACACACAAATAGTAGTTAGTTTTACATTACTCAACACTTGGCTCATGTCATTTTGATCAACTTAAAATTAACACAAAAAAAGAAGTACATATGGTAGAAATAAACAATACTATAAAACATGGATGCCGTTGATGACAACCACCAGGCGCCGCATCTAGCCGACTTTGCCGGCAACAATGAGGCAGGCCGAGAACAAGTCGATGCCGCAGCAAATGTGAATGATGCAAAAATCGCAACTGGTGCTGGTGTGTGGGAACGTCAGCTCTTTCGGTTTCATCCATACCATGGCTCGAACATACGTTTAGATGACGATGCAACAGTCGCCTTTCGTCGCACTAGCTTCGCCGATGCTCTCACCTTTTCCGAGCGACCACTGGTAAGCATCGGAAATCTCTATGTATCTATATGGGATAAATGTGTGTGTGCGTGTGTACGAATGTACGTTTGTGTGCGTGCGAATGTATTAAACCGTGAATGTTAATTGATTAATTTCGTGTAGGCGCCCGGTGAAATATTTCTGGTGGAGATTGAAAAAATTGAAAGAGGATGGTCGGGACACATGCGACTGGGCTTGACGGAGCTTACACCAAATGTAATTGGCATGCGAAGCGAAGGTTTACCGCACTTTGCGTTGCCTGACTTGGCCAACTTGGGGAACAGCTGGATATATCCGATTTCGAAATTTGAGATGAATCAACGTCAAGAGCAAGCCGGTGAAAATGTCGAGCTCATAGCTAATGAGCCGCCCCAACGTGAGTAAAAGTGAGCTTCTTAATTGACCTGTATCATAATTGCTTTAACACCTAGGTAATCTCCTTGGCGATGCAACGCATGTGCGGACGCCACGTGGATTACTGCCCAAGAGACTGTTGCGTCCCTCGATAGAGAATGGGAACTCGGATATACTGCTCACAGACAGAGGCTCACGCATTGGCATCATGTATGTGCCCACAGAAACCGATGCAACCAAAGGCGAACTGCACTTCATTATTAATGGCGTGGACAAAGGACCCGTATCAAAGGAAATACCTTTAGATCAGTCACCTTTATACGTTGTAATTGATGTTTATGGCACAACAAAGCAAATACGCATCATTCAACTGGAAGGCAGTGAGTAATCAGATTTAATTTATAATTTGATTTCGTTCAATTCACATTGTTAATTTTCTTCCATTTAGTACTGTCCTTGCAAAGTGCTTGTCGCAATGTTATACTGGAGCACATCGCAACCGGGGCCATTGCGCGGTTGCCACTGCCAGAGAGCATTAAGCGTTTCTTATTGCGTCGAGATTAGGAACTGAGACAAAGCGCACAGATTCACACATGAACAAAACAAAACACACACTTTATTTAATAGAGTGTGTACTATTGCTCTGTACTGTTGTGCATCAGCGTGCGTCGTGATAGCCCGTTTACCCATATATATATTTTATACGCATATTGTAGGCAGTTGAAGCTGAAGCTGTCGTTCATTGACATTTCATTCCTCACAAGCGCTGGTGGCGCTCTCGTCGTTACTTGCCCGCCCCCCCACAAAAAGGCGGCTCTTGATCGAGGAGACGAAATAGTTGCTGTTATACTCTATCATCATCTCCAATTCCAGCTGCATCTGGTCAACGGCGTCGATAGTGGTTATCTAAAGCAATTTTGTATTTTTATTCTGTAGATATAGCTTATAATAATTTGGTTACGTGATACCAGTTCTTTTTTATTTATATTTTATATACGTAGATTATGTTTAAAAGCATCACAAGAATTTTACTCACTGATAAAGGACCTCTCCCCTGCTCCTTTCCATGTCCCTTCATTATCATTTTACATACGTACATACCTTTAAATATGTATAAGCTCGCTTGGCTTAAAAGTAATAAGACAAATATCTTAAAGTAAAAGACGAACCCTATTTGAATTTGCGAGCCAGAATCCAAGAAAAGAAAACAACACCCACGCACCGATCTGCCTTTAATGCCGTTTCGGTCTACCCCAGGGCTATTTCCGTTTCTGTTATTGTAACTTTAAGAATATTGTTGCTAAATGTAATTAATATAAGGTATAATTATAATATTGTAGTGTGTAAATTCTAAATAATAACATGACGTAATATAATAAGGGATAAGTGTATGGGCACTGTATGTAATAAAGACATAAAAGAATAGAATCTAATTATATGTGTATTAATAAAATAAACAAACAATGAAACTTAAGTTTTTTATACGACTTTGCCAATCTTGGTGGGTTCTTTAGTGCAGCTGCATAACATTTGTTTTAGCTATATCTCGGGTAATTTAAGTCCCATCTTGGAAAATCATATATTTATTTGATCTTGAAACTCTATAGAATCGATGCCGATCAGAAAAATTTAATTCCAGAACCTTTGAATTATTGACGAAAAACGTGAGCTAACCATCACGTTTTTGAGCAAAAATTGCAATATCACAGAATGTAAATTTTATAATTCCAATCGAAAGTCGTCGTCCTTCCAAGTTCGATATTATACATTTTTCCAAAATCGAACTGTATTTATTGGAAATATTCGCATTTCAAAATTTACTTTTTGATTTATGTATTTTGCTGCAAATAATCTTTCAGCCTAAAAGTATGCATTATACATTTAATATAAATGCAAGCCCGAAAGTATGCCATGTATATTTCGCTTCCGTGCAGTTAATAATTTACAAGCCCAAAAGTATGCACCTTATTTTACTTTTCCTATTTCTGAACAGCCAATTATTTTTCAAGCACAGTATGTACTCTTTTCAATAAATACCTAGTGGAATTAATTTTTTTATTTATTTATTTATTTTATTATTATTTATTAATTTGAAAATTTAAATTTATTTACCCAAGATATTCTAATTAATATATTTGTTTAAACATACAATATTGACCAAGGAAGGGCCTACTAACGCCGGCTACTATATATATAAACAGCAGCTACTTGGAGCGATTCTCAGTTAGCTTGGTCTTGAAGAGCGCCTTTAACTCTTCAGCACCCTCCTCGTTGGTGGCCTTGTAGTAGGGCAGCTCAGAAAGTCTCTTTAGCCAGGCATGGACCTTGGGAAACTTGAACTCATCAATGGGCGCCACATCGTTACCGGATGTCACGGTTGCCACACAGCAGAAGTCCGCAATGGTTAGCTCGTTGCCGCACAAGTATGTCTGATCCTTAAGGAATCCCTCCAGTATTTCATAGCACTTCTGCACATAGGCTATCTTATCAACAGAGCAATCGGTGGAGCCATAGTACAGCACGGGCTCATAGAGAAAACGCAAACGGGCGAACAGATGCCCGGAATCGAGATGCAGACGTGCATCCACATTGGCGCGTTTAACCAAGTCTTTGGGATACAGTGACTCATGTGCCTTGCCGTATTTCTCAACCAAATAGGCGCATATGGCATGCGAGTCTATGATGTTAGCATCGCCATCAATCAATGTGGGAATCGTGTGCTGAGGATTCAATTTGAGAAACTCTGGCGTCAGATGTTCACCTTTCAATAGGTTAATTGGGCTACAAAACAGAAACAATTTATTAATTGGCCAAATGCATTGAGTGTGGGCTGCATTTACCGCAGTTCAAGTTCAAGTCCAATCGCCTTCGCAGTTAGCAAGACAGCGCGCGAAGGCGGACTCAGTGTGGCGTAGTAGAGGGCTGGTTTCGACATGGCTCAAGCTGCAAGTCATTAAAATAATATTAGATTAGCGCACGCCTATTAATAAACACCTATCATATGTGCTTATGCGATAAGCGCATCGTATGTTTACTTTACTTACATATCTATACAAACAGTAGTACCTGTCCTATCTATGCCTACGAATACCCATGTATGTACATATGCGTGGGCCTTGTCCCTGTGAGCTCCCTTTAAAGGCTGATAACAGACAATGCATGATAAGCCAATATCAAGAGTGTACAGTGTACAGTGAAAGCTCTGTTTAATGGACAGGTGCATCGTACAGTCGACCTCTGGTTGGGGACGCAATATATGCAATGCATAGTTTGCTGTTTGTTAAGCGAGCTTTCTCTGTATACGAAGCTACAGGCAGCAACACTTATCGGTGTGGGATCTGACCGGCACTCGCTTGATATACAAACATATGTATGTAAATTAACAGCGCAGCACAAACTATATAAATTTAATTAGTAGGGGGACGGACTTGCACACACGCACGCTTACTCTTATATATAAATATACATATACATATACATATGCGGCTAGAGATATGACACATTCTCGAACTAATAGGAAAAATACAGCTAGCTCGCGCTTTGTTTGTTGTTTTAAAGTCAGTACCGGCAAATTGCTGTTGTAGCGTTTAAATGTTTATGTTTATGTTTACGTGTGCGTGTGTATGTGTGAGCGTGATTATCGTGAGAACAAAGCAAATAAACAATTCGCATATAATTCCCTATTGGAGTTCCCTCTCTGCATGTTGCTATCTGAATTTTGCGCATCCAAGTTCACATAAACTAATGTACTTACATAATGTGGATGTATTTATATGTTAGACGCAACAAGCGCTTTTTCTATGACCGCTCGCGCTGAACTCGGAAACGCGACTGAAAATACGAAACGTAAAAAATGCACACGAAGACCGCTCACTAAACGAAACCAGAGAGCGGGAGTAGAACATTCTGTGAGTACCTGAGCTCAGAGCACGGAGCTTAGATCACGGATATGAATGTATTAGTGAGCGAGAGGCGTTTAATATATTGCTCTTGGTTTATTCATAGAGTTTTGGTGTTTATACATATGCGCAAACGCGTTATTAGAAGCACGTTAACGACTATGTCGATTACATTTAAGCTATTAAATATGATATAATGAATATAATACCAGCATTTTCGGTTTGTTTTGCTTTCGCATTAGACAATCAATGTATCTGCATTGTAAACACTATGGAATATATATGTATATATATATATATCTATATATATGTGTACATGTATGTATATATAAATGTATGTATATATAGATACATGTTGACTATTGCAATATTGTAGTCACCAGATGCACTATAAGAATTGAAAGCATTCGTAATTTACAGTTTGGAAAGTTGCTATACTAGTTAATATATAGCTGTTCCATGCGAACGTGCAAATCGTTTATATAGAGATTGTTCGTATGCATCACATTAATATCTGTTTTGGGCAGACAAATGATTCAGTTGTCGAGCATGCTGCGCTTGAGTGCCTCCTCCAGGTCGGCGTCATAACTTTCAGGCTTCGAATAGTCTGCTGCAAACTTTTCATTATCTTTTTTGGTCAGTGATTCCTTGGTCATCTTATTGGTATCGCTGACGCTGCCAGTGCCGCTGCCATTGAGTTTGCTTTTGTTTGCATTGCTGTCATCGCTCGATTTGCCAAAATCACTCGAGAAGTTGTGCACATCGAAGGCATCAAATTTCGCAAAATTATTATCCAATGAGTTCGAATTCGTAGACTTGGCATTTCCAAAGCTGTCCTCAAAATTGTCATTGAAGGCATCAAAGAGCTTGGCTTCGGATTTTGTCGTTGTACTCTGAACGGCGAATGCATCAAAAGCGGCCACATTCGACTTGACCTTAGTAAGTTCGTTGTTTTTCGAGCTGATAGAGTTCAGGTTGTTGTCATTGAAATTGTCATTAAATGCATTGAAAAAGGAATCGTTGAGTTTGTTCAGGTTTGCTTTGGTGGCTCCTTTTGTCGCTTCGCCAACCTCTGTCGGTTTCTCCAGCGCAAAGTCATCAAAGTCAGCAAAAGCATCTAGTGCTTTCGGGTTCGATGCAGCCGATTGGTGTGAAGGTGCAGGACTGGCATTGAGATTGAATGCGTCAAACTGATTCATTAATTCGTTATTGAGCGGTGTGGCCGTCTTAGATTTATTATTGTTGTTAACAGCCTTGGAGGGAAGCTCATCTAATAGACAAATTGAATGAATTTTATATATAAAATGAATTTTATTTATAAACTGCTGCTATACATACCCTCCGAGCTAAAGTCCTCGGCAAAGTTCTTCTTGCTCGCTCCACCTGCAGACGCGCTCTCATCATCATCTGCGAAGGGATCTTTGATATTGAATGGATCCTCATAGCGATAGTCCTTGAAGGGATCATCCTTAAAGTCTGTCGGCCCTTGTATAATAGGCACTGGCGTGGCAGACGGCTTAGTGATACTGACGCTGCTGCCGCCAAAGGCATCAAAAAGACCCTCTAAAGATGCTGATCCCGTTCCCGCTCCTGTTGTAGCCTGTGTCTGCAGCGGTGTATTGGAACGCGACAAATGTTGGTTATTTGTGCTGACTGCTGTGGAGGCTGATGCAGATGCTAATGCAGATACTGATGTCAATGTTGATGTCGATGCTGATGCCAAAGCCGATGTCGAAGCCAATGCCGATGATGTCGGTAGCAGTGTGTGGGTGGAGGGTTGTGGGTGCAGTGTTGGCAGTGTTGGTGTACTAGTACTGGCTGCCTTACTCTGGCTTTGTGGATCATCAAACAGCGAGAAGCTATCGAGCAGCGTAGCATTTAGCGCCGGTATGGGCGTGGTGGTGTTTGGGTTACCGATAGGAATGTTTTGTAGCTGTGTCAGTGGATGTGGGAATGAGCAAAAAATCGGTGTTTTTGTGAGTGAAAGGAAAAAATAAACACAATTGAAATTAATTTAAAAAAAAAAAAAAACGAGAGAAAATAAAGTATTAAATCAATTAATTATACAATTATACCAGATACTGGCTAATCAAAACCAAATACCATAAATAAATAATAAAAAGAAAAACTTTAAGCTTTATATATTATCATATATACATATACTCGGGTGTAGCTGCTGTGGAGAAGATAAGTAGGGAAAGGAGACCTGCATGAAACAAAGCTGATATAACCGGATGCGACAAAAATGTTTCTTTATTCTCTCGTTATGGTTATATTTTTTTCATAACTCAATTGTTATATGTATTATTATTATAATTATTATTATTATTAATGATGTCGAACATATTTATATATTTTTGTTGTTTAATTAATGCAAAACTTGATGGTGTTACACGTTATTTTGGGTACCCATTATATGTATAAGTATGTATGTATTAAACATTAAAATCAATGTACGGGAAGCTTTAGGTTTCGGTATGTGAACAGTTTTGTGGTTGTATATAGTACTAAATATATATATATATTATGTATATATATTTCTTTTTGCTTGTATGTCTCTCAAAACAATCGTAACATTGTACAAACAAGAGTTTGATGTGGGACTAGATTATTTCTAATTTATTGTTGACCAATTATCCAGAGTGCATGCGAAAAAAAAAACAATTGTTATTCGATACTATGGCTCCTACTACACCTAGTCGATGGCAACGCGTCATTTAAAGGTATTAACAATTTGATTCTATAATCGGCTGATTCTATATAGCTTTCAGATGGAATGCAATTCGAGTACACGAGTAGTTAAAGTAACTTCCATTTGAGGAAAATTATTTAATAAACAGTAAAGCAATCATCTTGGAAGTTACAGGCAAATGAAATTCGAGCTATATATATTTGTATTTATATGGTGGACCATAGGCTTTATATATGCACTTAAATGTGGGTATGTATGTATGTGTCTTGTATAATTGCTATAAACTTTAGTATTATATGCAGAAACAACAACAATTTGCATTTAAATTCCTTAATTGAGTTATATATGAATCTACCAATCATTTCGAGACTAGCCTTTCATCCAAACTAAACGGTTCGACGTGCACTTAAGAATTTATGAATTATGCTCCATATGGTCCATAATAGTATGCAATGTATATGATTATTTGGTCTTCAAACGAAAGGAAATCTCAAGTAAATATAAGTTAAATACAATATGCACAACATTTCATAGTGTGGAGACGTTAGTTAAATTTAAACTTTAAACACTTTGACTACATTAAACACGACATAACTTTTTCCTTTTAGTTTTTGGTTTTGTTTTTGTTTTTGATATATCAATTGATTGACTTTAGATTCGAATTGAATTTAGTACATTTATCTAATTAGGCATGAAAACTGCGAGTATGCTGAACGGCCTATGTGTGTGCAATACAAATACGAATATTCAGCCGGATCGAACTCTGATATATGGGTTCTATATGCAATGTTTATATAGTATATGCAATTAGGTTTTGTACGCTTCAAATTTGTTGCTAGGCTCAACTGCTGACTGAGTATGTGTCTGTCTGTGTGTGTCGTGTCTCTGTTAATATTATATATTATATATATAAACTATATATATATATATTTATATGAATTTATTGAAATATGATTATTATTATTAAGATGTTCACTGAAAGTAGAGAATTGCAAGAGATGAAAGCAAATAGTTAGTTTCGTACGGGCAGCAGAGTAAAGGCAATGTGTTTAAGGATCAAATATATACCTCTTGCAATTGCATTATTGCCCAAATCAATAAGCAATATAACAATTTTCAAATTACAAAATTAAAACTTCTACTTAAACAAAAATATGTTCGAGTGCAAAAGGTTTTTTTTTTTTTATTTGTTAAGGGTTTTTTTGCTTAGGTGAATCAAACAAAACAAAATTAAAACAACTACAAACATTTTATGGGTGGGTTAGTGATAATAATTAATAACGAAAATAATTAAATCATAGATAAATATATATGCATATATAATACCATGTTAATGCAAACAAAAACTTAACATTTGTGAGCACAGTTTTAACTAGTTAACAAAATAATTATTGCGGCGGTGCGATGTGCATGCATTACCACCGATCCCAACGTACATTAAACTTGCTACCAACCTTATTGTCGAAGTCGTCAAAGTCAGCAAATCCTCCGCCTCCACCGCCGCCGCCAGTGCCGAAGCCGCCGGTCGGCTATAAATGTGGTATTCATTAATATATATTTTTTTAAATTTCTCTCTCCCTCTCTCTCTCTCTCTCTCTGGTATTTACCTGTGCTGCGCGTGGTGGAGCTGGTCGAGGTGGTGGCACCTTGGATTTCTTTGGTGGCAAAGCTGGACTAGGTGATTCTGGTCTGGGTGGCGGACCAGATCGTTGCGCATTGGGACTAAGCACCTGCCCCTGACCCGTAGGTGCGTGCAGCGCTGCAAACGGATCACTGCCAAAATCATCCTTGCCCGGCTGCATATACAATACATATAATAAATATCTTTAACCTTATCATGGATTTGGCATGAAGAACCCACCTCTGGTGTTATGGCATTTGATTTGTTGGCACCGAACGCATCTCCACCAAATGGATCACGTTGGGTTTGTCCGAATCCGCTAGTGGCGCTCTGGCCAAATGCATCGAAGCCACTGTCAAAGCCAGAGCTCATATTGAAGCTATCATCAAAGCCGCCGGTGATAGCAGGCGTTGGTTTGCTAGCCTGCCCGCTGAAGGGATCGTTGTCAAAGCCATTGGTAGCATTATTGGCAGCACCGCTGTTGTTCTCCTGGAATGGATCATCTTTGGGCATTTCGATTTCTTTCTGCAGTACTTTGCGCGCATCATCAAAGTCTGGCTCAATTTTCAGCTGATATTCCGAGACAAGTTCAGCATTTTGATTCTCCATGGCTGCACGACAAATTAGCAGTGCATCCGTCATCTGCCGCTGTGTTTCCATCAGCTGGGTGACCATCGAGCGTACCTATAATCAACATCATATTTTTTTAAAACATACTGAAAACTATTTATATTTATACTTACAGAACTAATCTGCAACTGCGTATTCTGCAGATGTTTTGTGAGCTTGGATAGCTCTCGATTGTTGTTGTCATACTCCTTTTGTAGCGATGACTCCTCATCCTTGAGTTTCTGCAGCTCCGACCTCTTGGCATTCAGTTCACCCTCCTGTTCGTTGATGGTCTCTTCTTGCTTATGACACTGTTCCCGTATCTTAGTCACCTACAAGCAGAACGATCGCCGATTAAATATCATTGAAATGTTCATTTCGTTGGTAATAATAATATAAAACTAAGTTTAACATAAACAAAACATACAAACATAAATCACAAACAATAATAAATAAACAAACCTGATTGCTGGTGCGGGTTATGTCAAGACTTACAGTGGCCAGCACGGCCAGATTTTGGGAAACCTTAACGTAACGTATGGTAATATAGTGTTTTAAGTGCATTCACCAGTTTAGTATGAATAATTTGTGTAAGATAATTGCGTACCAATTTGTGTTAACAGTGGAGGAACATAAATAATAAAGAGAAGGGAAATGGAAATCATATTCAAATTAAACCCATTAAAAATTCAAATCACATATTAGGAAAAGCTAGCAGTTAAACCCAATATTCAAGCAATTTAAGATCAATTTCAGATCATGCAACGATAACTACTTGAGCCTGCAGATCATCGAGACGTTTCTGTGCCTCGCCACGCTGATGCTCCAACTGCTTGAGCGTTGCCGTCAAGGTATCCAATTCGCTCTGCAACGAAATGATTTTTATTATAATAAACTCAATAAATATATATGATGTTCAACGAGTTACCGACCTGTAGGCTCCGCACTTCACCATTTTTTATACGCACATCGGCCTCTTTTTGTGCTATTTCTGTTTCTAGGGCACGGCGTTCGCGTGCCAACTCTTCGATCTCTTTGGATATCATCTCCAACTCGGGGTTCGAGTATGTCGGCTTTGCTTCCTGTAGCTGCACTTCCACTCCAGAGACTACTGAACGCATAGACGGCGGCACCATATTAGCTGTCAGCACTTGAGGCGGATCCACGCCACGTTGCTTGCGCTCCACAAGCCACATGGCCAAAGCGAATTGCTCCACGGTCAGTTTGCCCGATTGATTGGTGTCGCAAAGTGCCCTGTTATCGCAATAATATATTAATATATTTTAGTTTGAGATCTATCTTAAAAACTATAGATTTCGTTCCTTACCAAATATCTGCTAGAGTTCGTTGTGGAATACCCGATTTGATGAATATGTCTTTCACCTCGAGGCCAGAAACCAAGCCATCCTTGTCCAAATCAGATTGACGGAATATTTCCTCAAATTTAAGTAATTCCACTGGACTAACTACCCAATCAGCGTTGGCCGTCACCGACGGTGGTGCTCCAATGGGTATCAAAGGATCAGTTTGTATCAGTGGCTGCGCGCTAACCGCACCCACCGGTGGAATGCGTGTCATGGGCGGCACAGCAACGGGTAACGGTGGTATAGCTGCCGGCGGTGCAATATCTTTGGGAAAATTGGCCACGAAGCCACCATCGCCAAAGCCCTCGCCACTGGGCGCGCGTGGCATAGGGACATTAACTCCAGCAGCAACAGCTGGTGGCGGAGGCATCGCGGGTTTGGGTGCCTTTCGTAGCTCCGGGGGCAGTACACTGGGCACTGTACGTTTCTGGAGAGTCTGGTATACGAGGTGCATTGCCACAATAAACTCATGCTTATCCAGATTGCCATCCTTATCCTGATCAGCTAGATCCCAGATAGTACCCAGTATGTTCATGGGCAGCTTCGAGTCCATTAATACGCCTTTCACTTTGTTGCCCGGAAGCATGCCGTTCTGCGGATTAAGTGATTCAAACAGTTGCTCATACTTGAGTCGATCGATGACACTGATACTCCAATCCCCACTTGTGGCACCAGCGCCCGCAACTGGCACCGTTTGTATGCGAGTAGGCATGGCCTTTGGTATTTCACCCTGTAAAGTAGGTGATACAAATTATTATAACTATTTTTTTGGCAGTTGTATAAGAGCCTTACCACTTTCGGTGGATTCACCGTATCCATGTAGATGTTGTTCATATTGGCCACCTGACCCGCCTGCGACAGTGAGACCAATTTGAGAGCAACAAAAAATCCTGGTTTGTCCAGAAAACCCTTGCCATTCGGATCGGATAAGTCCCAAATGCGGCTGAGCACCACATCGCTCAGACCAGACTTTTTCAAGAACTTAGCGGCCGTCATGGCCTCAATGGCACCAGTGCCCTTTGGGTCAATCTATAAAAATAAAAATTGGGCACAAGCGCGCAAAAAAATCAATAAGGGGGTTGCTAATCACCCGCCACACACAAATTCCAGTGGACGATTCGTCGTTCGTTACCTGTTTGTAGTACGCCTCATAGACGAGGTTGTGCTTGCCGCACACTTTAGCAAAGTCCAAATTCATAATGCCACCGATTTGTATATATTGTGTGCACACTTCAATTTCAAAAAGTATGCAGAAAAGCCACGGTATTTGGCTCTCTGACTCTGCGTTGTCTTAAGCGTAAGCGCTGTTATCACTATCACAAAATCGATTTTTTTCTCTCTTATTGGTGTAAGGGTAAGCGAGGGCGGAACTCGCTTTTATAATGTGTGTTTGGTTGTACGGTGGCCACGCTCCTTAATTTTTAAGCGCCGCGAGTTGCTCGTACAACTTGGAATAGTTATAGTGTTGCAATTGAGCACATTACGGCTACAAATTTATTACACACATGAAATTTAATTTTTTGCTCTTGCCTTTTTCAGCATCGGCCTCTAACTAGTGCTGATCAACGTATCTATAGCATTAAGCAACTCGATTACCAACACTAATGCCAGGGCTGCAATGCATACAGTTTGTGACGAACTGTGAAAAATTAAAAAATAATCCAGCCTAACGTTCAAAATATATTGATAAAAATAATTTTTTAAATAAATAAATAATAAATAAAACAAATTCAGTTTTTAGATTTAGTTAAAGTATTTATCATTTATGTGTTTAATTTGATAACTACTAGGTGGAGTTACTCTACAAATACATATATAGGCATATATAGCTTAAAGTAAACGTATTCGACAATTGGGCGCTCCACATTGACAATAAAGCACTTTGCCAGGTACCACGCCCACCTCGTAGTTATAATTCCAAGTAAGTTCGGTGCCGGAGCGAATATGGTTGGCCGAGAAGAAAGCAACCCAGGGAAAACGCAGATCGTGCGTGTCCACGAACACGTTCTGCACAAACAAATTGGGCGCACACGAATGCTGCAAGAGAATTAAACATGAGTTTAATTAATGATAGCAGCGAGCGTTACGCATGCACTCACATTAAAGTAGCGCCCCAAATTGCCAGTTGTTTTGGCATCCATTATGTAGGGTGCTTCATCTGTGCCAAAGAGTCGACGCACCGAGTTTTCGCGCACTGTTTCATCCAGATCTGCATTTGGATTAAAGTTAATTACAGCTCTCTCCTGAGAGTCCTGCTCTGTGGATTGGGTGGAGTGGTTGCGGGAGGCTCGTAGTTTATCCTTTTTGCGTGGCTGATAATACTTAGCGGGCATGAAATCAGCATCATCTTCGGGATCTGGGACATAGGTGTCTTCCTCCTCTTCCGCTGGTGAGTGCTCAACATCCGATTCGTAGCCTTCTTTCAACTGCTCGGCCACCTCAATGTAGTCCAAATCGGCAAAGTACTCATCCCCGGCATCCAGGCCACCTTCGTTGGCCATAGTTTCCGTTAGCAAGTGGCCGGCATATATACATATGAAAGCACCTTTCGGTATATCGTTGACGCAGCGTAGACCCCAGCCACGATTTGATGTCTTGAACACCTGCAGCTTCATTTCTAGTGAATGTTGAACCACACGGTTTAAGCAGTTCTTTTTGCATTTACAACGCGAGTTACATTCATAAATGCCAGTGGGCACATGCTCGTGCAGTCGTTTGTATTGATAGCCTATTTCCTCGATTGGCTTATTGGGATTACAATAGCGAACACCTGCAACTGTTAGTTGCCAGCAGGCGCATTTTGACTTGTCCTGAAAGTAAATCAATCAGTTGGTTTGTAAAAAGGAGGCTCAGTCTACATACCGAGCAATCATCCTCACAATCGCAGCCCACCAGGAACTCTTCGTCGAGATTAAGATGCACCCCCTCTGTTGGTATGCGCTGTTTGGCATAAGTACATGGCGGTGGCAATGTGTTGTCATAATAGTTAACGAGCGGTATGGCCATTTTTTCTTGGCCCTTCGATATGTCCGCTTCTTTAACAATAGTGGGATCTATTGAGTATTCCGCCAGGCACCGTAAATCAGGTGTAAAATCAAAATTTTCCACGTTTAGCACATTGTCGGTGGCACGCAGATAGATGTGCACCTCAGCCAGGTTACGAAAACTCTTGCCACAAGGGCCACGATAGACAACATTTCGCTTGGCCTTCTGCTTAAATACCAAACGTTCCCAACCAGAGAGCAATGGCTTGGCCAGCGGACTGTAGCTATCCAGCCGATGAATGATCTTGAACAGGCAAGCTGGCGTACATTCGTGAGGTGTATACATCTTAGGTGGCAGATTGCGTTTAGCGGTAAAGTACACAACATGACCCTTGGGCCGATTTTCGTCGTCCACATATATGGTGGAGTTGTTCAAATGTCGAACAGTATTGCGAGCTGCAGCTGCAGCAGCAGCAGCATTGGCAGCAGTCGCTGCAGCAGATGACGATGATGACATATTTACGTTCTGTGGAGCTGAACTGCTCTTCCGGGCAATGGCACGCATTTGCTGGCTAACCTGTCTGTTGCTTGTCTCCATCTCCTTGGTGTACCGTATGAATGGCTCAGTGCGCTGAATAGATAAGTGTCAATTGCAAGTGTTTATCAATACGAATTGGTAAATATAGTTATACTCACGCGTGGAACACGATGCTGTTGCATGGCATGGGCGCTGTTTAATGCGTTCTGTGTCTCCTTGAAGACGGGACCTAGACGCAGGGAGCCACGATAGATCCACTCAGTATGATTCTTGTCATCGTCGAACTGCATCTGCACCAAACTGCAATCAATGTCAATCACGCGCGCGTACAACCAGGTGCCATTTGATTCTGTGTTCATATTCTGGCCACGGGTGCACTGCACCATAGGTCGATCGACAGAATATTTTTCCACATATTTTTGTATAAAGTCTCTCGAGCCGGGATGCACATCTTCCCATACTTTTTCTGATGCTTGGCATACTAAACGCACGTCCTTGTGCTGCACATACTGTGTATAGCCGTCATCGTAAAATATCAGATATCTAAAACGATTGGCTTGCTTCAAAGGTTCCGCTATGATGCCTGGATAGAATGCGCTGGGGACAACACCTTTTTCTTTGCCTCGCGACAAAGTGCTGCCATTGAAGTAGGCTATAACACGTGTGCCTGTTGATAAATCAAAGTGAATATTATTAACTGTTGTAGGTCACATATAGGAAGCTCACCTATTGTTAAGCGCACTGGCGGCGGCTCAAAGTAGGCTAAGTGTTTCGCAGTTACAGTTTTAACCATTTGATAGGGCGTATTAAGATATTTGATCTTGTAGCTTTTAATCAAATTGCCGCCCACTGTAGTGCTCTCCGTGAACTCAATTACTTTGACTGATACCCAACTGGCAATTGCTTTGTTTTTCACTGCATAATAGGTTTCGTTTAGTTGAATGGGTGGACGTTCTATCTCACCAGCTGGTGGCACTTGCTGTAAAATATAATATACATATATATATATCGAAAATAATATTTTTTCTTTGCTGCACTCACCACATAATCGTTCATGTTGTGGTACAGATCAAGTGGCGGCAAATGCTTGTGAACCACTTGGCAGGAACTGTACAAGGCAAAGTGCATTTTGTCTGCCATATTTTGCAACTTGGACAGCTCTTCATTAGCCATTTCAATTTCTTGGCCTATACGCTGTGATTTCGCTTGAAGTATGCTCTTGGACCAAGCCATTTGGTCGTCTAAATCCACTCTGTTTATTACAGTTTTTATTGCATCCTCTAACTCATTTTCAATTAGCTGCAAATCATTTGTTGAAAACTCGGCTTTGCCTGTGCGTGGAATATAAGATGTGAGATGACTTTTACTTATTAATTCATACTTACTCTGCTCATCATCGTCTTCCTCCTCATCACTACTGTCTAGTGCTACAAAGTCCGCATGGTTCTGGTTGAAGCTACGCAACAGCAGCGGCTGCTTGGCCACTAAGTGACCTGCATAGTCCTAAAAATTGAAGTGCATATTTAATTTGATATCTAGTTGCACATTTCTATTTATCTACTCACCTCGTACATGTCCATGGCTGTGTCATAGCAACCCATGCATATGTACTGTCGTTTGTGAGCCTTTCTAGGAACCTTGTAGTAGTTGAGAGCTGCTAAGCTAGCGCGCACATATTGCTTGTGAAGCTTTTCGCAATTGCAGTTGAGACAATCCTTCTTGTAGTATATTTCATTATCCTCCTCATAGTCAACGGATTCTTTTGAGACACCTTCGGGCTTCGTTTCTTTGTAATCTTCTTCTCGTAGCTGGACTAAACAGCTGCTTCCGACTTCTTCCTGAGCAGCCTCTGCATCCATTAGGTCATCTTTCATGGATTCTTTTTGTGCATCACTCGATTCATCGCGATGCTGCGGTTGCTCATCTACTACCATTGTTTGGGGTGTAGCCGGTTCTCCTTCTACAGTTGTGCTTTTGATTGGTATAGCTGAATCGGACTCAGCGACTTGATTTGTGGCATCTTCAGTGTGTGTTTCCGAGTCCGTTTTGTTATTATCGACAATTGGCTTTTCTACACTTTCATCTTTGTCAGGATTTCTACTAACGCGCTCTTTATCGTCCGCCTTGGATTCAGATTCCGCCTCTTTGTTGTCTTCTGTATTACTCGGACTGCTAATTAGTTCAATACTGCTGTCGCTATCTGCCTTACTGTCCTTTGTATTATCCGTTTCGGTCAATTCTTTTACGGCGGGACTTTCGATTAATTCAATGCTGCTATCCAAATCATCTTCGGTCGATTTAGCTGCATCAGTTGAATCCATTAAAGGGGCGACACCCTCCTCTACAGCTTCACTTTCTTCAGTCGATCCCTTGTTCTCTTTTTCTGCAGTTTCCAGCTGTTCAGAAATTGGGCTACTGATTAGTTCAATGCTGCTATCCAAATCATTTTCAAGTGGCTTAGTCGAATCAAGTTTAATAATTGAAGATTCTTCTGTTTTCTCTTCAGGAGTGATTCCTGTGATATTCTTGTCCTGTTCAGTATTATCTGATTTTTCTGATTCTTTAGATTCAGAGATATCCTTCGATGGTTCATCGGCATCGTCCTCATCTAAAGACATTTTTTCGTCGTCTTCTGCCGTTTCGCTCTGTTTCGTCTCTGCCTGTGACTCTGTGTTTGGCATACCAGCCGGCAAAGCCGCTGTCTCAATTGAAGGGTCAACTGATGTTGCATCGTCGTTTTCGGAACAGTCCATAGCTACAGACCCCGATTCCATGTTGTATTTTGCACTTATACTATTTGTGTTTAATCAAAACAAAAGTTTTTAAAGTTGTTTAAACAGTTTTGCAAAAAAGAACAAGAGCAGCAACTATAACAGTGCTGCGCAATTTTACCCTTACTTTTTTAAAGCGTTTACAAGCACTACTCAAGCAAAAAGAAGCATGAAGTACCATTCACAGAAATGCGGGTAATTGCGCTCGAATATTTAATTAAACATAATTTGTTCGTATGTTCAAAGCATTTATTTCATTTTCAAATTCGTTCCGTCCAGTCTACTGTTGAATAATTACGGGTTTATAGCCGTTCTCATCAGCGGTGTATGTGACCTTGATGACCTTGCCTTCCTTCGACACATATTCGTATGATCCCTTAACAACAATGGTGTGAGGATCCTTCAAAGCACCATCCTGAGCGACATTGGTACCATCAGAAGTTACCCATTCGTATTTGAAGCTGTCGGGGTTCACTTCGTTGTACTCCTTGACTGTAGCCGGAATATCGGCGAAGGCAAGAGCCAAAAAGCAAGCGAAGACAATCTATATATGTATATTATTATAATTGTAATAATCATTCAATAAATGTCTTAATCATTATGCAATATTAATACCAACCACGAATTTCATGTTGAAAGGATATTTAGTTGTCAGTTAGCAGACTGCGAAACAGAACTAATGAAAGCTACAATTTCGGTACGCTTTTATACATATCCCAAAGTCGGATGACATTTCACAACTTGTCCAACAACTTGTATAAATTTGAACAAACTTGATCTGTTTTAATTAGGTATAATTTTAGATCCAGTCATTTAAACAATATTTCCTATGCATTTGTTTAATTTATCTTTTTGTTATGCTTTTGTTAATATTTATCTACAGCAAATAATTAAATGTTTTCATCTCGACCAGAGAAGAGATATTCAAATTCATTTTTAATAAGGTTTTTTCCTTCTTTTTTTTCAAATTATAATTAACCTATTTATTTATTTAAAAATAAAATAAAATATATAATATTTAAAGTTCTTATGGGATCATATAATTAACTAAGGTATATATTAATATAATTGTTACTATGCGAATAATGAGTTCTTAATTATGAAACATTCTGATTAAATCATGTTAGCATTTGCATAATATTTATATAACTCAACCGGTTTGTGTAGCATTTCTTTCACTTTTCAAATGTACTAGACGTATTAGAGGGCTCAGTATCAGGTTTAAAATAAATAAAATATAAAGAATATCACTAGATTTTCTAAAATACACATGAAAGCCCCATCAGCGTCACATGATAAAACAAGTTTATTTAATATCGAAAAATTTAAAACTCGCGCGATTATTTTCTCTTTGTTTTCTAATGCTTAAGAAAAAGAAGAAGAAGCATGTGATTTAGCCATTCACAAGGAATGCCGACATTTCACACGTGCTGAAATTGTTTTAACGTTCTTCTTCTTTTGTGTTAATAAATAACAGCACAATGGTTGGGAATGACGGCGATTCCGAATCTGGCAGCGATTATGAGGTGGAACAGTATGTAAAGCCTAAAAGGGTCCGACGGACAGTCAATGATGACTCTGCTGATCTTTTGGGGAACTTCGATGATGAAAAACGTAAGGAGATTTTCGAAGGAACTTATGTGGACAAAGAAACTACAAAAAATCCAAGTGATTCGGAAAGTAGCGATGAGGAAGCTGATCCAGATGGAGAGAACGGCGAAAATATGAATCAAGTAGTCAATGGGACAGGAGTTGAAAGTGAGGGCTCCGCCTCGGAGGAAGAACACCATGAGGATGGACACATAAGCACGGATCAGTTAAATAGCTTGCTCCGTGGTGCAGCTAAGGTGAACAGGCACGTACTCTATGTAACAAATCTGAACTTCGAGACGACAAAAGACGATCTAGAGTCGCACTTTTCTGTGGCTGGTGCAGTCAAATCCATACGCATCCCTAAGAAGCGGCGTGGCGGCTTTGCCTTTGTGGAAATGGTAGACTTAATGGGTTTCCAACAAGGTTTTCGACTGCACAATACAGAGCTGCAGGGAAGAAAAATCAAAGTGCAAATATCGGAGGCGGGCAAAAAGAAATCGGCCAACAAGAAGAACATCATCAAACAGAAGAATCGCAAGTTGGCCGAGATGCGCAACGAACAGAAGACGTTCACAAAGAGCGGAAAGTTCTACGACAAGGATCTAAAGAAAGAAAAGGCCAAGGATTTGCTGGCGCGCAAGCGCTGGCGTAAGCCCAAAAACAAAGTAATGTAAATACTAAGATGACTCTTAATTATAATAATATAACTTAAATATTAAATAATAATCAAACAATTGTGTACATTTTTAACTATTGCCAACGCACAATGTAAAAGTTGCGCTTACCAACGCGCAAAAGAGACACACCATTACGTAGTATGTGAATGCCAGTTGTTATAACTTCTGCAATATTCTGCACACGCTTCTGGTTAATGTAGAAGCCACCAGCACTGATGATACGCACAGCATCAGCTAGAAGAGAATAATTCAGATTTGTATATTTGCATTTCATTTATAAACATTACTTACATTCTGTGGGAAAGCATTTGGCTTTCATGGCTAGCTGCAGTATGGACATGCCCGGTTCGGTCAGTAAATCAACGACGGCGGCTCCTTGAAAAGTCTGCTTGATTTCAGCATAGTTCAGTTCGGCCAGGCCGTCAACGTTGCCCTTGTAGAGCGCATTGGTAACGCGCTCCGCCTGCTTTAAGCCATGCTCTGGGTGTGACAAATTACAATTAAAAAAATAATTAAATGGTAAATCAATATTTACCTCCATGAACTAACAAGGTGACATCTTCAGCCAGTAGTGTCTGGGCCTTGCGTTTCTCTGGCTCTTTGGCGTGTTCTCGCATCAGTTGATCTACCTCGGCCAGTGGAATAAAGGTGAATAGTTTCAAGAGTTTCTCCACTTCAGAGTCCGGCATACGCAAAAAGAATTGATACAATGCAAATGGTGACGTCTTATTTTCATCTAGCCATACGGCATTCCCAGCTGATTTGCCGAATTTATCGCCCTCCTCATTCGTAACTATGGGCAGGGTCAAGCCAAACACTTCACGATTGCGCTCCACTCGGCTTATCAATTCATGACCTGTCATTAAATTGCCCATTTGATCGGAGCCGCCCATTTGGAAGCAACAATTGTGTTTGCGCAGCAAATGAAGCCAATCGTAGGCCTGGAAGATTTGATACGTGAACTCCGTAAAACTCATGCCATCCTCCGATTCCAAACGCGATTGGACGGAAGATCGGGACAGCATTGATCCCATGCGGAAATGTCGACCCATGTTGGCAATAAAGTCAATCAGATTTCGATTTGCATACCACTCAGCATTATTAACAATTCTATTTAAATATTGTATCTATTATATTATTTATACATGTATATATATACATATAATACTCACGTAAGTGGTGCCAGTTGAGATTTGTTTTTTCTTGTATCCCAAAGACAAGCTTCATGATTTTTGAACACTTTACGTAACTGTCCCTCAATGGCTTGCAAATTCGTTTCTATCACAGACTGCCCTAGCTGATTGCGCTCCGTTTTACGTCCACTTGGATCACCAATAAGGCCGGTGGCTCCTCCAACCAATGCAATTGGTTTGTGACCGGCACGCTGGCAATGTAAGAGGCCCATTATTACAAGCAAATTACCAACATGCAGGCTGTCTGCAGTGGGATCAAACCCTGCATAAATGCTTTGCGATGATCTCGTAAAGAGCTCCTTTATCTTTGGTCTGAAAAAAATCAAATTCTCATACAATATTTCAACATTTGCTAATCTATTTATTTACTTACGCTGCTGTGTCCGGGAAAATGCTTTGAAAGAAGCCTCGATCCGATAGCTCCAGCAGGTTTTTGTATGAGAAATAGCGCTTAAAATGGCAGCAGCTACTGTGCAGCGGCTGTAGCATACGGAGTTTTAATTTAAACATTATGCAAAACTTAGATTCTAAATTAAATTGCACCAGCAAGAGGAATTTAATTGGAGGTTATGTGAAATGTTTTGCTAACCGCAGTTACAGCTGACTGCCATCAGCTGTTGAATTGTTGCTTCGAGCCTTACGTTGGTATTTCCATACAATGTGACGTCACAGCTGAACATTTTTCAGCTCAATTATTAATATACTCTCTTATACGACCGTTCGTGCGTAACCTTTTTGCTTGCAAATAGCATAAGTGTGTGTAATCCGTTTGTTTGTTTTGGAAAACAAAGAAATTGGTTAATTAACTGCTGTTTTCTAAGCTGTAATGAGTGTTCTTGTTTATAATTGTTAGAAATGTTGCTAAAAATACGACATGCACTCCTGGAAGTGAGCAACCAGCCAGCCCAAGTGTCAGTCAAGCAATCAGCAATTTTAATCAATAATGAGATTATAATTAGTTGTGCAAACATTCTGCAGTCCTTCGCACGCCAATCGAGTAAAGGGGAACAACTCATTAATAGCTTGCAGCAGTGCCATCTGGTCGATGCACAGGACGTGCACAATAGAGAGGGAAAACTACTACGCAGTTTAAATTATCTGGTAACCTTTGATCGACATCGACGGCCACTGCCCGATCGCAGTATACAGCAACAATCTGCCCACCCGTCAAACATTCTCACCCGTTACACGGCACAACCTTTATACGTATTTTGTGCTGTAGAAGTGTCGCGTAGTCTGCACAGGATATTGAGGAATGCCGACACCGATGAGCAAAATGTACTGCGGTCTAGTTTTCTAGTACTGACCATGAGGAAGTTGATGGAAAGGGAATCCTTTAAGATCTTTATTCAGCAAATTTCCAGCTATTTGCGTTACCTGCAGCCAATTCACACACTAGACGATGTTCTGGTCATGTGTTCACCCTTCGGCTTGGAGAACTTTTATAAAACCATTAGCATTGGCAAGGTGTGCAATGTATTAGGGAATTCTCTGTTTGGCCTATCAAATGCATTACCTCTGGGCTGCGAGGGAGCAGCTGTGTTCAACAACAAGCTGTAGGTGTTAAAGATATTCACTTGTTCACTTGTAGCAAGTCACCAATGACATCTCTCCATTACAGCCGACTTATAGGCATCATAGTATGCACATCATTCCAGCGGGAGCAGGAAAATGTTAATCTGACCTTGGCTGCCAATTTTGGTTACCTTATGAGGGATTTTATGTTGCAGCTTGGCACGCACATTACCATATTCACATTGCCACGGGAGACATCAAATTTTGCATGTATGTATAAATTGATGCATGTATGTGTATGATTGATTTCCTACAGTAGTTTTTATTTCCCATCAAAGGGGAGCGATCAATTGTGGTGATTGAGTCGGATGCTCACCAAGGCACTGGTACCTACATCAGAGTCCATAATAAATGTTTTATTCTCACCTGCGCGCATGTTGTTGGCAAGGTACATATATATAGATTTTGTTTATACTATATTATAATATTGATATGTGTTATCAAATTGTTTTCAGCTCAACTCGATAGTGCAATGCCGTGGTTTCGATCGAGAATTCAGCTCGGATGTCATTTGGTGCAATCCGGATGAGAATCGCCCCTACGACTTGGCTTTGCTCACCGCTCCTGCAGATATTTCTAAACATTACTGTGTACGCATAGCACGTAATCGCGCTACATTGGGACAGACAGTTTATAATGCCGGCTTTCCATACTATGTTAACTTCAATTTCAAGTATGACTTCAATCCCTCCATATTCCAAGGGCGCATTATTAAGTGTGATCAGGGCGCCATAATGTCTGATGGCAGTGTGCAGTCTGGCCAGAGTGGCGGCCCAATGTTCGATCAGAACGGCTGCATTCTCGGCGTTTGCGTGTCGAATATGAAATATTATGATGTCGTTTATCCAAATATAAATACTGCTATTCCGACGTACGACATACGACAAACTTTGCACGATTTTGCATTGACTAGTGGTGCGTATACAGATTGTTATAATGCAAATATATAGCCTTCATTTTTATTATTTCAATCTAACAGATGTAAGTGTACTTAACAATCTCGTTGCGAGCCAAGAAGTGTGTCGCGTCTGGTCGCTGGATATGCCATCCATTCAAAGTAAACTCTGACCATTATCTGAAACTATGCCAAACATGTAATATATGTGTATATCTGTATATATATAAGTTTTACAATTATTGTACTTAAAATAAATATTAATATATGGGCTACTAAGAAACGTTTAAGTCCTGTCCAAGCAATCATTAACATGACTTTGCAAAACTGATAAAGCGTAAAAGGGCTTTGAGCAAATCGGACATCTCATTGCAGGCTCCGCTGTTCTGGCGGCTGCACCTGTTGGATCTAAGACCTGAACAAAGAAGAGTGAATAATTATAAATAAATAAATAAATATATATATTTAATGTTTATCATTGCATACTCTTACTGGTCTCTGGTCTGGTCGCAAGCTATTGCTGCTGGCTCCTAATTTCGATGGTCCGCAGCTGACCTTGTTTGACTTTTGTGCTTCAGCTAATGCTTCGATTAGTTCTTGGTTCCGTCGTTGCAATGCACGTAAATCAATCAGATATTGCTCCTTTTCGCCAGCATTCTTTTCACGATCAGCGCGCTCCATTTCAAAATCTCGTCGATAAATTTCAATTTGTGTGTTCAAGTGTGTAATCTGTTCATCTTTTTGTGCGTCATTTGCTTTCAATGCCTTCACGTCCGCATTCATGGCTCTCATTAGTTCTTCAGCACTGGTCAGGCTCACCTTGAGACAATCGATTTCCTCTATATACGTTTTTTTCTGTAAGATATATGTTATTAAATTCATAGATTTCTTTTAATTGACAGTATTTACCATGTCCTTAAATTCTAAGTTTTCTGCCAATAGTGCCGACATTTGTCGCTCCAAATCTTTCACTCGGCCATCCTCTTCACCGTTCTTTATACATTTCACAGGCGTCGCGCTTTCCTTATCAAGGACATATTCGTAAGAATGCTGGAAATTTTGAAATTGTTTATATTCTCATTAGACGCATAGCAAAACAAAGAGAACAAATATTGTATATGTATGTACAAAAAATTATAAATGATTAGGTATATCTTATCTCAGCTTGAGTAGCGTTAAAAACGATAAGAGTTACAGTTATTCAAGTATGTTAATATTTGTTTGTTATATCAAATGGACTGTGGAACTCACCAGCTGCTGCTGCTGCAATTTTTCAATTTCAACAGCCATATTGCTGATTAGCGATGATTTCTCAGAGACACATTGCCTCAGCTCATCGTGTTCCTTCTGATGCATTTCTTCAGCCAACCGCATTTGCTCCAAATTACTCTCCAATTCCTTTTTTAACTCTTGGTTTTCCATTGTTAACTTCTCAATCTGAGCTTGGCATTGCAGCAATTGCTCTCGATATTGCTGTTCTCGGGCAGCCGCTTCGTTACGCCATTGCTGAGTGATTTTATAATATTCCTGCATCGTGTGGTTCACTTTATCCAAGGTCTCTGTATAGACAGATGTTTTAGTTGGATCAATTGTGAATTAGTTAAATGTAGGCCTTACGAATTAGCCGCTTATGTAATGTATGAAAAGCATTACTCAGCTCATAATATATAAAAACATAAATATACAGTAGTCTAGCTAATAAATAAGTTAACACAATTAGATGATTGTACTAGACTAAAGTATATTTACATTTTTATATATTATAAAATGAACAACCACTGGACATACGTTTCAATGCCATATATTCGGTCATCATTGTCTGTAGCTTAACTACATCCTCGGCGCGAGCTTGCATGGAACAAAAGCTGGGGAACTGGGAGTAGATGCTGTTCTGCTTGGAGAAAGTTAATTAGTGTATCTGAATAAATGTATATTCTATGTTATAATTACCTTGAGCACATCGGCCTGAACCTCGCCCATCAGAAAGCTGGCTGCCAAAGAACTTTGACCCGAAGGCAGAGTTGCGGGAAGGCTGCTTTCTGGGGATTTTGATTGCTCTGGTATTGCGCTGGACTGGCTTATGCTGGCTGTGGCTTCTTCTTTAATGTCCGGGCTTTTTTGAGTTTCCACAGCTTCTTCTGTTGGTTCCTTGTCCAATGCATCGGTTAACAGGGAACCGCTTTGAGAGCAGATCGACGACAAAGGCGAACTGCCTAAAATAACGAATGAGTCTTCTTCAGCCATTTCGCCTTCACGTTCGTTCTGTCACTGAAATATCAAAACACTTTACCATTACAATTGCGCGTTAGAGTGTGACACACTCTCTGGGGGAGTCCCCAGAATGTAAATGAATTTGACTCAGTTGATGAAATTCAGTAATGATGCACAGGTTAATCGATAAATTCTCTTAATATTTAAGCTCGCACACCTGCGGCAAAAGGTGATTTGCTTTTTGATACCTATTGATGGTATAAATGCATGCAGGCAATTCTGTAGGCTTCCTTAGTTATCTATGTATGTACATATACTATTGTGATTCATTGTCAAATGTTATTTCTTGTCTTCCCCGGTTGCTGCGTCATAACAAATATTATTGATATTACTCATGCCAATTGTTTACAAACCTTATCGGTAGTTTTGTTGACACCGGGCTAAAACAAAATAAAATTTGTATTCCTACTTTTCAGAATTAAAGCCAAATAAGTTACGTTGAGATTCAGGGGAATTAAACCATTTTCAATGCAGTGTGGCCAGACTAAAATTGGAACAGCTGTGTTTCCAATGTAACGTGAATGGCAGTTGTGCATATGAATTGAACTTTCAAAATTGCCCAACACTGCTCTCAGACGCCGGCCGTTGGGCTTTGAACGGACCATCGGTTTAATATACATGTATGTATGTGTAATAACATTATTTGTTGTCTTATCAAGAAATTAAAATGGCATATATGTATATACACGGTTAGCTACAAGCTACTGTTTTTAAAGTAATTATTTGATACAGCGTATTTAAGGGGTCAACTGGCTAAGCCAGATTTTTTTTGGGGCATTACATGAGATTTTGTAATTGGCAAATTTGCTTCTAATTGCTGGTTTTTCAGAATTGACATCATTTCAAGTGATAAATGAGATTCAGAACCGGATTCTCATTTTTTATGGCACATTTTCATTGTTTCCATTGTTCGGCCTAAAGTGCAAACACATATTTGTATATGGGTTAATGAGGCGCTCGCATGTTAATGTATAAGTAAACACATACAGGGAACTGGATTCCATGTGTATATGTAAGCATGTACATATGTGTGTATAAACCTGGAGATGCTTTGTTATCGCAACTTTCATTGCATAAACTTCAGTGAATTCGCATATATGCAAATAATGCATATATAATAACATTAAACTGGTTTTGAATTCAACTACAGAAATAAATATGTGAAATATGTGTTTTTATTAATTTGTTTTATTTTATAAGAATCTCTATTTCAGCTTAATGCTAATACACAAAAATAAATAAAATTATAGAAAACTTACAAATTGTACAAATACGAAATTCAATAAAGCTTAAGTGCAAGAAAATCATCTACAAACCTACAAATTTATATATAAATGTGTATTTATACACATACATACATCAAATTATATTAATTTATATAACACACGCACGATAAAAAATACGAGGATGGTATTAAATAAAATTTAAAAAAATACACACATATATATATATATATATATTATTTTAAATAAATAAATTTTGTATATTTTTTTTTATTAATTTCTATTTTCGTTTTTCTTTTTGTTAAGGCGAAAGATTTCTCGGACCACCCTCGTATTAATATATATATATATATATCACATTCATAACTCTTTCAGACACCCGGATACACTCAATCATATTATATCTTAGGATTAGCTACGATCTAGTACAATTTAAAGAGAAAACACTTCGCCACTTTTACGCTTGCCCCTTGCTATAGTAGTAGCCGGGGCTGGCCTGTGCCTGGCGGAACTGTCGTCGCACCTGTTGGGGATGCGGTGGCTGGAGCTCGCGCTGTAGAGCAATGGCCGCAAAGTGTTGCTGCTTGAGTGCGCTGATGGTGGCGATTTTGCGGTGTCTGTTCGGCCTGGGCAGATTGCTGTTGTTGGCCATGCGATACGTTTCCAGATCATCGTCACGTGGCAGCGGACGATGCTTATCCTCCTCGACGGGTGTGCCATCGGGTCGCAGACGCATGACTAGTGGTCCACTCAGATACGTTTGTGGAGGCTCAGCTGTCAATGCGGCGGCAACGGGCTGTTCACTTGCTGCTCCTGACGGCTGTTCCACGCCATAGCCATAGGCCATATCCATTTCCATGGCATACTTGTGCTTATGCTCGCTATTGCTGGCGCTGCTCTCGAAGAGCGGATTCTGTGCCGGCTGCCGGTGCGTTAGTATGATGAGCGAGGAGGCGGGCGGCGTTGGAATCGGCTGGGGCTTGCGTGTCGTAATTAGCTGAGCACTGGGATGATCCCGCATAATCGATGCCCAGACTACGGAAAAAGATAAGTGGAGTTAACAATCAAATAACCACGTACATTTATCGCTATCGCATATTGTGTATATTAATGTTGAAAACACGTTTCGTTGCCCGAAATAAGAACAAATGATAGTAGCAGCGGCCGTAGCTGTAGCAGCTATTATCGCATGCGGAAGTGCATACCAAATGGATTCCCATGCTTCGATCTGGATGCACTCATTAATATGCAATACTCACTCAGCTCATTCGCATCACGCTGGTATGGATCGAGCGCCTCCAGTTGCCCATCAGAGAATGTCTGCAATTTCTCATAGCCATAGCCGAGCAGATTGTGCTTGCACTGATTTACAGGTAAGCCGCCGCCCACCGTCGTCTTGCAGTGCACGCTAACCAGCTGCGCAAACGTCGAGTACAAGTAAGACATCTGCCCATGCGAGAAAAAGAGAGGGAGTGAGAGAGAAGAGAGAAGAGAAGTAAAGAGAGAGCGGATTAGATTAGATACAGCATTGAGCAACGAGTGCCTTAGGCAACAGTGCGTGTGAGTGATCCGCACAAATGAAATGCATTTCAAAATGTGTGTCGCGTGTTATGCAATGCTGTGTAGGAGTGAGCGGGAGAGGCTGAGGGAGCAAGGGTTGCGCTGCTCCACTTCTTTGTTGTGTTTTTCTCTTTACGGTTCAGCAGCCAAAGCAGTCTAGCTATATGTATATACATACATATGTACATACATCTATTATATGTATGAATGTATGTATGCATGTGGTTGTGGCTTTTACTATTCTGTGCGCTCAGCGAAGCGTTGTCTGAGCCGAATGTTCTACGCCGGATGACACATACTACGTCGAGATTAAAATGACGTAAAGCGAGGTACGGCGTACGCGACAGCCATGCTAATCAAATGGAACGCTCGACGATAATTAAATGTAGAAACTCCCAAATCCGGCATTTCTAATTTATTAGCAGCTACGCTTAGTTTATTGCCAATTTAAACGCAAACAAAGAAAGTCCCAAGAGGTGTGTGCTCAAATTTGTTGAAATATAAATATATATATGTATATACATATTAATTTCTTTTGATATAGATTGTTATCTAAATATATGTGTATGCATACTTTATATATAACAATTTGTTTATATATAAAGTGCTTACAGTGAAAAAATATATGAGTTTTAAGAATTAGCTAGAAATAAAAACTGTTTTTTAATTTGATGTTTTTTTTTTGTTTATGGTTTAGCAGCATAGAATTTTTTATTAATTTCTAGAAATTGGGGTTTTTGTAATTTTGTTAGGAGAAGATCTAATCGTTCATTATTAAGATGAAATTCTTCAAGTTCAAGGTTCTATAGAACTCATTCATGTTTCTGTGAATTCTCTTAAAATTTTGAGAAACATGTAAATATTTTTTTTTATTTTTTTTATTCTAATATACATAATATTATATATTTTCATTATATTTTCTTTTCCATTGTATTATTCTTTCATTATTAAGCTCTCATTTACTGCATTAAAGTTTTCTTCCAGCAATTAGAAGCTTTTTGTCAGCTGAAACTGAAACCTAATTTGTGATAGAATATGCTTTGACTGTACATAATTATGTAAGGTGGTCTTTTTGCAGCTATATGTATATACATACATATATGTATACCTCTATATGTTTGTTTATATGTTTCTTGTATATTGCACCTTGATCTGGTTACACATCCAAACGAATTATGTATTTGCATTGGCTTTCAATTGTGCTGCGACTTTACTTCTTAAGTCTGGGCTTAACTTGACTTGGCTTTGCTCGACTCTCTTGGCTATATATTTCGAGTTGTACAATTTAACGCTGTTTGCATAATGATATGCTCGATATGCACAAAATGCTGTCTCAAATAACAAATTACCGTTAAGCCCACAAATAATAGCAAAAACAATGGCAACAACCTGTAGCGCATATGTTTATTGACCACAAAACGTGTGCAAACTGTAAAATGCAATTCGAGCCGAGACATTCACATATAAAGGTTTGTGTATCTATGTATGTATGTATACTTTATGCCAAATGTTTTTTGTGTTGCCAGCCGAATCGTGTGCAACACAAATTACTTAATTTATCCAAACACAATTTATAAATACAATATATAATATATATATAAACCTGTAGGCTCAGTTTGTATAGATACATATATAAACATTTACATATGTACATGCACAAAATTCCACATTAAAAATTATCTGATTTATGTGCCTCTTTTTTAATGGTCCAGTCCCTGACACAAATAATTAGTCAGAATTTCAAAAATATACAAGCAAAAAAAACTAAATTGAAGGCGGGTGTAGTCAAAGCCAAATATATTATAAATTCATATATATTATATATGCCTGATCTTAACTTTATTAAAGTCGGCTTATAAAGCAAAGATAACGCTGTCAGATTTTGTTTATTTATGAGCAGTTCAGCTCAATGATTTACTGCTCGACAGCGATTGCAATCAATTGACTAACAAACAAGCAAATATAACTAATTGAAATTTCTTAACAAAATGCATATTTATATTTATGCAAGGAGGATGCATGTGTAGGAAAGCTCAGCTCAAAAATATGCCAACATAACGTGCCAAACGGGCGTTAATCAATGCAGAATACTCGTCTGGATAAATATAAATTGATTACAAGAGGAGATTCAGAAATTAACATAGCTAATGTTTTAGACAATCTATTTTCAGATTAGATGCACAGTTTGTGTTCCAGGAAACATAGTTGAAGCTCCAGCTGTAGAGAAGATTTGAAACGGAATGCCCAAATTGCTTAAGATATATATTTAAAAAATATAATTAGATTAGGTCGCTCTCTAAAATAAAAAGTGATCCAACAGATCACTTGAAATTTTGGTGTTTTCAGCTTTGGATACTATGGATGTGTAATATCATATTTTTCAATGCTTCACGCCTTCAATAGGATATTCCATAATGTCTATAATAATTATATTCAAATTCAACAAATCGAATATACTCATTTGGTTCCACAGAACGTGCATTAAAAATTAATTGAACAAGTTTTCGAATTAGTTAGAAGCGCACTTGACCTTAAAGCCCCCCTATGAATAATTATCAGCAAAAATGTATGCTAAATATAGAAGTGAAATATGCTAAGCTAGCATAAAGACAGGGAACTTGGCACCTGTTGTAAATAAATATATAAATAGACATTAATTCAACAACTTTTCTAATATCGAAGACCATAAATATTGATCAGATAGTAGTAGCCTGTAGAGAAAATATTTACTAATTTATTTAGTTTTTTTCTTGTTTTTTTCTTAATTTTTATGATACTTTAGTTTAATGTCTGATGTCTGGTTCAATAACCTGCTGATCTGCGCAGTTTATGTTATTATGAAACGAGCAACCGAAAAAAACGAAAATGAATAAAAAAAAGCTAGCTAAACAAGTAAAAAGGGTTTACAAAACCTAAAAGAGAAACGGTCGAGCCCGAAAAGAAAAATATGGAAAAGATAAAAGAGCCGCACAACATGATTGCCATTACCATTGGATAAGTTGATACCGTTCATAATGATATGTATGTATATAATCATGACGATGCTACATTTTTTTTGCATATATATAGCACGCACACATACATATGCATTTATACTTATATATGTACATTTTACGTAAAAAAGTATGCGAACATAATTTATTTATTTAAGTTCGGGTCAAACCGGCTAAACGCGTTGGCACCTTAACATTAAGGGCACAAAAAAAGAAACGCAAATAAAATATATAAATAAACTTTAAACAAAAACAACATTGTTTAATTACGGGCTGTATATATGTATATATTTGTTGTTGTTATTTTTTGCAATCGAAAATCGAAAGCGCTAGAGATGCGATGAAGCATGCGCGCAACGGTAAACAACATTTAATTAAGAGTTAGACTGTGTGAGCAAACGTAACATGGCTTCAAAATACCCTGTACATGCTTAAGCAAATATTTGCTGATACATAGCATTTTGTTAATTATTCAATTAAAGAGCCTAAGCACATGCATATAGCTGAGCTGAGCTGAGCTTGTCCCACCTGCACTTCATAGAAGCGCCAAGCAGTGCTCTTTAATAATATTATATAGTTATATATATACATGCGTGCAAAAGTTGAAATGTCAATTAGTAATTTCTAATGTGAATATTTTGTGATTCTCTTATTTTGTTGTTGTTGTTTTGTTTTCTGACTTGCGCGAATTGCGTTTTAGAATTAGATTTTTTGTAGTTGTTGCTTTTTTTTTGCAATTAATTAGCTTTTGGAAATTATTTTCTCATTTGTCAGTGGACATGCGGGTGCCGGATGTACGGACATACATATGTACATACATATAATACCTACAAATGCGCTATCGTCTCGTATCGCCTTACAAAAGCTAGCGCTGGCTCCATTGTTCTATTCCAACTATTATATAAAGTGGCTTAGAAAACGAAATAACAATAACAATATAAAGCTGAGTTGGTTTATTTTAAGGCGCAGTTCGCATGCGATGCGCTGCCAAATTCACGAACTTTTAATAGGATCTACGAGATGACTAATCGAAATGAGAGAGGCCAGGCTCTTGGATAGAGCCATTAATATGCATACATATATACGAGTATATACTAATTTATTTTGTTTTCTTTAACTTTTTCGAGTTCATTAACTGTTTACGAGCGTGTAACGAGCACCGAACTGCCAACACTTCCATTAGATGCCGCTAAAGTCCGAGATCCCCCCACCACACCCCAACAGTCAGCCACTCTTAGCGAGGGGAGACAGACGCCTTCGTTGTCACGCTTTGTTGCGCAAAAAAGTGAAAAGCTTTTTTATTTTTTGATTATTTGTTTTATGTTTCATACACAGCAGCTCCCCTCCCCCGCCCACATTCGAAATGTACATGTAAATGAAAATAGTTTTGGATTTTTTTTCTCTACTTTTTTGTTTATCATAAACGAAATTTAATGTTTGTCTTGTTTTCGTCGTTGCGCTTGGCTTGGCTAGCCTCAACACAGCTCGGCTTGAATGCAGCTCATTTGGTTTTATTGTTAATTTTGGTAATTACTTTTCATTATGTTAACAAATGCTTGCTGTCATTTATGCAAAATGTTCATGCTTTATTGTTGAATATTTCACTTAAATTGTTAAGTGATAGTTAAATACATAGCAAATTATGGCTAGCTCTATATAAAAACTCCCATTACAAACTCTTAATAAATGAAATGCTTCGTTTTAGCTAAATTAGTTAAGAATGCTTTATATAGAAGCTTTACTAATACTACCAATACAATGCCTAATTCTATTCTTGAATATATACTTGTAGGGGCTTAGCATCAGCTTGGAAACTCTTCCGATTTGCCAATATCGCTTAACTTATATATGAAGCAGCTTTTATGCTTTATCTTGTTTCTAAGACAAAAAATAAATAAAAAACAAAACGAGAAAAAAAACCTGCCTTTCTAAATTTCCGTTTGGGCACTTCCATAAAAGTCTAGAGCTTTTTCTGATGAAACCGGCATTATATTAAGTATATGTCTATATGTATATGTATATAAATACGTAGATATATATACATATATGCATCAGTATCTGTATATATTTGCAAACACTTGAGCAAACAGCAAACCAATCAATGCTAGGCAACAAGGCAGACTAGCCCGAGCCAGAGCTCAATATTTGTTTAAAAATATGTTTGAGAGAATTTTAAGTCAAAAGTAAAGCAAACGCTCTTACAGATGCGCTACAATTGATAAGGTTGACAATGTCAAGATCAGGCAATGAAGTCTCATTATTTATGTCAAGGATGGCTAGGCTAATGCCGATATTCTGATATACATAAATTCATATATAGTATATTAAAGTGGCAGCAGTGGCGGCTTCTGTTGTTTTTTGGTCATATTTTTATATTTCTATTATTATCTTGAGTATTTATTGTTTAAATTGTGATTCAGCTATATATTTGTCGTTGTTGTTGTTGTTGTTGTTGCTGTTGCTGTGCGGTACAGTTATGCAAATGAGACGCAAATAGCGTAGTCTTTATGTCTGCTATCCATATACATATTCAGCATTCATAACTTATTCAATATTCAATAAAAGAAAAAAAAAAAAAATAAATAAAAGAAGTCAAATATCGGTGTGGAAACGAAAGACATAACAAAAAGAGCCGTTAAAAACTTACAAATACTACAGCTAATTATGTGCAGAAATATGCATAGTAATTAAGGCAACACTATTTATGATGCTCATTGACAAAAAATAATGTTAAAAAAAAAAAAAATCATCGAAAAATTGAGATATGGACAATGTGCGAAAAAATTGTGCTAGTTTTTTTTTGGCAGATCAGTCCAATGCCAAGGACGCCCAAACAGCTTAGCATTGTCATTATAACTGGAGCGAACGTGGCGTATGCGTAATGCATATTATTACAATACATATACATATACATATGTATGTATGTAAATATATGTGGATCTATGTATGCATGTATGTGTGTGTGTGTACATATATGATTGTATGCAAATGAGTAGCGGGGTTGGATCTGTTTACATCTCTTATATATGGGGATATATATAGCATGCTGTATTTACCTTTTCGTTACGCGATAGAAACTCCCAAATAGGAATAGCCGAGGCAGTGGTCATTTGGACGGCTATTGCGCTAAGCAGGCAGCTGGCCAAAATTAGTCTGGCACCACTCATCATCATCATCATCATTGTTGTTGTTGTTGTTGTTTTTCGCTATGGCAAATGTTGCCTTATTGCCTTTGATCCCAAGCGGTCAGCTGTGTCAATTGCACACCGTTAACTTAGCTGCGCGCTGTTTGTGTAATCTGCGTTGCCAGACTTTCTATTTTGAGTCAGTTTTATAAGAAAACTTTCTTTGCTCTCAATATGTTTGTTTTCGCACTTAATTAAACTTAATTGTACAACAGCTTTACTAATTTCGTTTTATTTGTTTGTATCGGTTTTGTTTTCATTCAAGTCGTGTATTTGTCTTCCAGCTCAAAAGGCAAACAGCTCGTCTCACATTTCACACCCACAGTTAAAATTCCTCACCAACACACAGAAACACAATTAAATGAAACGCTTCAACGATACGTTCACGACAGCGACTCGTCTTCAAATGAAGCAACAGGCATCGGTGCACTCGTATTTATGATCTGAGCGCGACTCAGCGGGCGATGTGAGCGTGTCACGTTCACGAAGAGCCCGGTTTTATTGCCCACAGGCAGCTCTCAGTAGTTGGGTCGGCTAGAGCTATGCCGAAACGGCACGAACGCAGCTCTAACAAAGTTGCGGTACTGAGAGAGTAGTTTAAGAGAAAGAGAGAGCGCTTACGGGAGTAGTCTAGCGCTCTCTTGTTTGAAGCGGCAGGTATTCACATACTCACACAACCTGCACACGCACACATGTCAAACTTGTTCTGCGCAAACTTGCAGCTAAAATAGAAATTGAGCGAAACAACAACAACAGCATAATATTGCAAATTTTCAAAGTCAAGTTTACGGTTCTAAAAGCTGTTGAGCTTCAAAGCTAAATTTATGAATATGCAATTATTCTCTTTAAATGAAGTCAATTGCATTCTAAGCAACTATTGTTGTTTCTTGTCAAAATAAAATGCGAAATATTTAACAAGCAACTGTTAATTAAATCAAATGAAAACATAGACTGCCACAAAAAAAAAATGTTTATGTATGTGTCTGTATTATGACGGCGGCGACGATTTTGTTTGAGCGTTAATTTTCGTGAAATTTATTTGATTGAAAAATAAAGAATCGCAAAAAAAAACCGTAACAACAATAAAAACAAATCATTTGGAATTTGTGTCGCCAAAAGCCGATAACAGAAACCAGTTCCAAAAACATTTTTAAAACACGCATTTTCGCTAATTGTTAAAGTATGGAAATTCCTTAATATAAATTGCTACATTGTAAGCTAAAATTATAGCATTTAAAAGCAATCAATGTAAGTTGTTTGCATTTTATATATGTCTGTATATATTTTATAAATAGTCCACATATATTTAAGTCAAACAAATTACGTTGACACGGGCCTAATGGAGGAGGCTTGTTTTCAGTACAGTCATCACAAAAGAGGATTTCGTGGAAAGCTACAGCTAAACCGTTAATCGATAATGCATTTCAAACTGTCATGCAGGCTGTCCCTTTCTGAGAGAGAGAGAGAGAGAGAGAGAGAGAGAGAGAGAGTGATTTTGGGTGCAATGATCGCTTAGTTCTTTAAAAAGTTTTTGTTCTTTCAATTCTGGTTTTATTTTCACCATTGCTTGTATAAATTTATAAAAACCAATATTTGCCAAAATAGAGGACATATGTAAGTACTTCCACTTTCTCATGCCCACTTACCACCACCCATCTATAAACGATTGTATTGCAGGAAATTGCGATCATAGCCGCCATACAAGTCCCTATCGTTCTTGTTGTACATCATAAAATCATTGCTCTTTTCATCATCCGAGCCAAATATGGGTATATAGCTGTTGAAGCTTAGATCCTGCTTTAGACGTTGATCTGGATCACGACCCAGATGAATGACCTTCGTATACAGTTCCGTATCTGCTTGCAGAGCACGATCAAAATCCTTCCAGTGCACGAATTTCACATGTTGGCTGGGTATAGCATTACGATCCAGTAGCTCAAGCAGGGTATTCGAATTGACTGGCTGAACGACGCTCAGCTCGTGTTCCACACTGCCAGCGGCCCCATTGCTCGGCAGTCGGCGCTTACTAAACTGTTGATCCACATCCGTATTCCAGAGCCAGGCTAGCAAAGGAGTTACGGAAGCCTAAATGAAACATACTTTCTGTTAGTTTTGGTCTTTATTTTGTGTCGTTTCAATTACCTCTGGATCGCTGCGTCCAATGCGCGGTATGGTCTTCATGTTCTTCATGAGAAATGTTTCACCTCGTTTGCCTAGTCGCGGCACGTTCTTGGTTATCTTCAGGAAGAAGCCAGGACTCTCATCTGCATGTCCTGCGATCCAGAGCTCAGCCAGCAACAGCACGGCAAACAGAATTGTAACTCTATTCATTGCTGTTGGCCCACGACTGTTCAACATTAAGGCTTAAAGAGAATATTTATATAATCGCTCATATGCGGGCAACAGCTGCTCTCCGAATTTACTTTATCGATCTGCTACCAAATTGACCTAATTACATAATTAGCAATGGCTATGGGAAAACATTGGATGAGGTATAGTTGGCAAAGTATATCTATATAAACAGATACCTGATACTCTGTTATCCATCCCTAAAACTATTAAAACATTCTATTAATAAACGAGTGTAGCTAAGTATATTTAAATATATTAATAAATAAATTGTAAAATTAAGGAATAGTTTTATTATTCTTATATTAACGAGCTCTGGGCCCATTGAGCAACTTCTGTGGGCAGCGCCTGATAGCGCTGTACAGCCTGCTGTATCTGTCCATAGGTCAGAGCCATTTTGTGCATTTCAAATTCCTTTTGTACCTTGCCCATGCCACCACTAGATAAGGGCATAATTAACTCCACAATACGCAAATGCTCAAAGGCTTTTAATACTATGGCACGCTCCACACCTTGCATGGTCGTAGAGACCTTGGCGAACTTGGAGAAGCGCGCGAAAATTATCTCAAAATTGAAAGGATCGCGATCATAAATGCTCGAATGATGCTTTATGGCTATTAACAAGCACAGCTCGAGTACAGACAGACCGCAGAGCAGTTCCACTTTGTCATCGCATTCGTATTGGGCGCCAAGAGCTGTAAGTTGCTCCACTGTTACATATGGAGCATCAGGTTTCAATTGAGCAACCAGACGGAATATGAAAGTCTTTAGAAATGCTTCGCTTATATCAAAATCGTAGAGCATTTGCAGGGTCTTTTGTGCAGCGGGCGTCTTGATCAGTTTTCCGATATGTTTGTTCCAGTTCTCAACGTGTTTCTTATCGAACGCATATTCAACTCCATCGAAATGATTGCGATGAAAGGTGAAAGCTTCCGATTTGAACAGTTGCAGGCTATCAATGCGATCAACTTCTGCTTGCAGCTCCTTATTGCTCGGTATGCTCATTAGATGCTGAAAGAGCGAGACATACTCCTCAAATTTGTTGGCACTGGGAAAGAGGAACACTTGCCTGTGAATAGATGAGTTATGGAATGTGATTAGAGATATAAATATAAGGATCGATATGCTATGGCATACCTGTGCGAGAATCTTGATTTCACTCGCTTCTCAAGCAACTCAATGACATCGAGTCGACAGGTGACGCCCAGCACACAAATTGGCGCCTGCGCAGACTGTGAGACATCAAATAAATTGTATAACAATGTTTGATTGTGATGTGTGCAAAAGAGATCGAATTCCTCCAAGATAAAGACAACGCTCTTTGACTTCTTGTCGCCAGCCTTGAGGCACTGCAGCAGAAAGGCCAAGTTCTCAGCAAATGAGCCAAATACTTTGCCATCTGCTGCATTCTCTAAGCGCATTTGTACGGTGATTGATTTGAGAGCGATGCGATCATCTGTATGCAAATTGCCATCCAGGTGTACAATGAGCGTGTTGTCCACAAATGATTTGTTATCCAACAAATCGGTGAGAACGGCATTTATAAGCTGTAGAGAGAATGCCATAGAATGTTAAGCAGTGGTTGACAATTTTAGCCAGTACTTACTGTAGTTTTGCCGGCACCGCGCGGACCTATCAACAGCAAGGAATTCGATTCACCCATTTTAGCTGTGCGCTGCAGCAACTGTCGCACATTGTTACGTTCCGATTCATAGCCACGGACATTGGTGCAGTCCCGTTGCAATCGATCTTTGAGAAAACGTCGCGTTTTAACTATCTCCTGCACTGAATCATGCATAATTTATAATACAATTTATCACTGGGCTTTGATTGCCCTTGTTTTGAACATCATTTGCCGCCAAAATATCAGCTGTGCTAGTGATGGCAAACCAACGATAACAATTTAATACGCTATCTTGTGCTGTGCGTTCGGTGAAGCCAACTGTTGTACAACAGTGGTGGGAAAATAATGCTAAATTGACTTATCTTGCACACAGTTGTTGAAATGCTATTCTATGATCATAATAAACCATTTAAAATAATTGTGTTCACTGATGTGTCGAATTTTTTGCTAATATTAAAATATATATAGATTAATCTCTATATAAATGCAACCGTTTAAAATTATCAAATGTGATGAACCATATAAAGGATATTATTCAAATTCATTCATACAAATCTATATGTAGTTATTCTCGAACAACTGTTTCCACACAGCAGACTGATGCTGTTCCCGCGTTTAATTTTATTTTCTGTACTTATTGGCATAGTTACAGTAAGTTGAAATCTTTATCCATAAGCATTATTAAATGGTTTATTTGTATTTATAGATAACTGGCCATGTGGAGTTTAATAATGTCCAGTGCGTGGTTTATGACAAAAAACTTATGGATTATGAATATTGTTATTTAAAGTCCGTGAATCGCACCTACAAATATTTGTCGGTAAAGACTATACTCTATAATTTGCCTATTCGAAAAGCTAAGGTAAACATGAATTTAATAATTTATAATAATATTATTTACGAATTATTTCAATTATATTCAGTTGGAATTCAAATTGATGAATCGTGACACTCGAAAAATATTTCAGCGATTTGGGGGCATTGTAGATGCTTGCAAGTTTATAAGATTTGGCCAAAATCCAATAGCTACCATTATATATTCAGTATTTAAGGACTATTCAAATATGAATCACACATGCCCCTATAATGTAAGTATCAATAATTATTTATATTAATTTGCATTCTTAATCTTTAATAAACTAATCTATTTGCTAGCACGATATCATTTTGGAAAAGCTGCCAATACAACATGTGAACACAATGGTACAAAGTCTTATTCCCGAAGGTCGATATTTCTTGAATCTTTCCTGGAAACTTGACAATGCTTTACGAACTGATATTATTGTTTATTTTACAAAATCTTAATTTATTAATCGGATATTTTGGCAAATATGTTCAAATATGTGGTAAATGATTCAGTCATTAAAGTGAAGACAGTTTCAAGTTTATTAAAAATTATACAATTAATGAATCAACCTGATATTCGAAGAATAAATTATTGCAAAGCCCAAAACATAACATAAAAGTTTTATGATAAAACATAGATTGTTAGGGTTATGCCAAAGATAGTTATTTTAAAACGATATCACATACGTTCGCTTAATGACTTGGATTGGATATATTTTGTTGATGATTGACCATCATTAACATATAAAATATTATACAAAATCATTAATACAAAAATATTCAATAAAACTATGCCATTAAATAGTACAAAACTTGTCTCATTATCGAGCAAATGTTACCAAACGGTAATCGAATGTTCTTATTGCGCTTAATTTTATTCTTTGCCTATATTGGCATATTACGTGTAAGCTGAAATATCTATTTCAATAGTTACAAAGAAATAAGGTTTTATTTACGTTCTTAGATTAGTGCCCATATTGAATTTAATAATGTGAAGTGTTTGACTCGTGACAAGGAATATGCAACGTTCGAATATTGTTATTTAAAGTCCATAAATCGTACCTACAAATACTTTTCGCTAAAGGCTATAGTTCATCAGTTGCCAATTCGAAATATTATGGTAAAATAAAATTTTTGTTTGTGATGATAATTGTTCTAAATCAAAAATGCAATATATGTATATACAGGTTTCATTCAAGATTATGAAGCGGGACACCCAAAGCGTATTTGAGCAATTTAATGGCATTGTGAATGTTTGCAAATTCCTTAAAGATGGCCGAAACCCTTTAGCCAGTATTATATTCAATGCATTTACAGCATATTCAAATCTTAACCACACATGTCCTTTTAATGTACGTATTCCCCCCCTTTTTTTTATATAGATATACATATAACTAATTTTGGGTTTTTTTCAGCACTCTTTAATTTTGGATAAGTTGCCAGCACAATATGTGAACAAAATGGTAAAGACATTTATTCCGGATGGTCGATACTTCTTGAATTTAACATGGTGTAATAACAATATTTCACGTGCCGATGTCCTTGTATACTTTACAAAATATTAATATATTTCAAATCGGTTTTTTGTTTAGTTATTCAAATAAATGATTACCCATATTTCATGCACACAATGACTTAATTTTACATTTAATATGTTACACTATTCGTTTATTAGATGCGTGTTGAATATGCAAATAGATTTTCATACTGTAATTTTGGGTCAGAATTAGCTAATAAATAAATATGTATATATATGTATACATAATTATTGTAGATTAACATCATTCTGTTGAAATGAATGGAATAATTAGCAAATGCGATGATGCATATAAACAACATTATTTATATTTAACAGTTCAAAGGCAATATTTTTTATTGAGTATAATTTACATATATATACATATCTCACGTTCTCAAACGGCAGACGAATGTTATTCTTTCGCTTTATTTTATTTACAGCTTTTTTTGGCATTACGAATGTAAGTTGAAATACATATTTCGATACGTCAAGAAAGTTATTTTTCATATTTTTAGATTGTTGCCGATCTTGCGTTTAATAATGCCAAGTGTCTGAATCGTGACAAGAATTTTTTGAAGTTTGAATATTGTTTTTTAAAGTCCGCAAATCGCAGCTATAAATACTTTTCGTTAAAGGCGATACTTTATCAGTTGCCCATTCGGAATGCTAAGGTAACAATATTAAAATTTAACATTATGATTTCAATATGAATAAATGTACTACCTATTTAGGCGACATTTACGGTTTTAAGACGTGACACACGAACTGTATATGAGCATTTAAATGGCTCAATAAATGTCTGCAAGTTTTTGAGAGGAGGTCAAAATCCAATAGCCAGATTTATATTGAGTACATTCTTACCATATTCAAATATAAATCACACATGCCCCTTTAACGTACGTATATCATTTAATTTAAAAAAAATTTGTTACATTATTAATCCTGTATTTATTTAATAGCACGATATAATACTGGACAAGTTGCCGGTGCACTATGTGAATGGTGTGTTAAAGAACTTTATTGCCGATGGTCGATATTTAATGAATGTTACCTGGTCTGTAAACAATATTCCGCGAGCTGATGTCACTGTTTACTTTACAAAATCTTCATATAATTGAAATCAATTTTATATTAAGTCTTGTTTTATTGTGGCACAATACAGAGACGACATAGTCAGCTCAACTGATCGGCAAGATAATTCAAAATTATTTAATCTGTGCCAACTTTAAACAGTAATAATTGATTGATTTTCAGATATAAGGCTTTCTCTCTTTCATTTTAATAGCTATGGTTTAATATCTGTATAAATACTGTCATTTACCATATTTATCAACTGCGATGGAAAGGCATTTTTTATTATTGAAAAACGGTTTCCAAACGACGGACGGATGTTATTTTCGCGGATTATTTTCATTTTTGCCATTTTCGGCATAATGGGTGTAAGTTCAAAAAAATTGATTCCGAAACTTTAAATGCATCATACTAATGTTATATTTTGGTATTTTTAGATAAATGCCTATATTGAGTTTAATAATGTCAACTGTAACGCTCGGGACAAAGAATTTGCTGAGTTCGAATATTGTTTTTTGAAGTCCTTTAATCGTACGTTCAAATACTTATCGATAAAAGGTAAACTCCATCAGTTGCCAGTTCGAAATGCAAAGGTAAAAATTAATTATATAATTTGATATAATTGATTTGAATTTTTTAATCGAAAATTCAATATGTGTATATACAGATCACATTCAAAATATTAAAGCGTGATACCCGCAATATATTTGAACGTGCCAATGGATCTATAAATGCCTGCAAATTTTTGAGAGATGGTCTTCAACCAGTAGCCAGCATTATATACCAAACATTTAAACCATATTCAAATATAAATCATACATGTCCCTTCAACGTACGTATATCTTAAAATAATAATAACTATATAGATTTGATGAAATCTCTACTAATCTTCTTTTTATGCAATAGCACGACTTAATTGTAGAAAAGTTGCCCATACAATATGTGAACAGTATAGTAAATCATATTATTCCCAATGGACGATATTTGTTGAATCTAACATTTTACAATAATAATATTGCGCGCAGTGATATCATTGTCTACTTTTCAAAATCTTAACTTAATATAACCAAATGTATCCAAATTTCAGTTATTTGAATAAATTCCCCATATATATTCTAACCACACAATAAAATATATGGATATACATTAATCCCAATAACTTTGATTTGTCAATCAAAATTGACAATTGCCGCAGGGCAGTGTACTTGGTCCGCTGCTGTTCTCCTTGTATACCTAGCCCATTCTCTCAACATATGGATGCTTCCTCGAAAGCTGTCATTGCCACTTACGCTGATGATATTGCAATCAAAAAATCTGGTTGAACCAAGTACAGGACTACAGAGGTATCTGGATACTCTCGATGATTGGTGCAAGCGGTGGAATCTCAAAGTCAATCCGCTAAAAACATTGAACCCCTGCTTCACTCTAAAAAGACTGGCTATGCAATCCATATGTCGGGAGTAACCCTACAGCAACCTGCACATGTGAAATATCTTGGCATCACCCTGGACAAGCGTCTCACCTTTGGGCCCCACCTCAAAGCTACGGTAAAAAAATGTCGTCACAGACTGCAACAATTAAGATGACTCAACAATAAAAAGAGCACCTTACCGCTGAGATGCAAAAGAGCTGTCTATGTGCAGTGTATCCTACGAATATGGCTCTATGGAGTGCAAATCTGGGGGATCGCTGCAAAATCAAATTATAAAAGAGTGCAGGTTATGCAGAACAGAGTACTACGGCAGATAACAAACTGTCCCTGGTACATACGCGGCTCAACACTGCATAGAGATCTGAAGCTGCGTACTGTCGAAGAACAGATAAATAAACATACAAGCACATACTCTGAAAGATTGCTACGACATCAAAGCCTACTCGCAAGAGGTTTAACCCCTGCCAGACCCCTAAGACGATTTAAACGGCAAAGCTTTGCCAAAACAATGGCTACACACTAAATATTATCATTATTATTTTTCTTTTTTTTTTTCAATTCTCACAAATTGAGTGAGGTTTGGTCCTAATTTTATGTACATAAATGTGTTGTTAAAGTACTAAATCTGACTGTACTGCTTCTTCACTTGATAAACCAAATAAAAAAAAAAATAAAAAAAATTGATTGACAATAATTATTCGTTTTACAAAATTTAAATTTGATGATATATAGGTTTTTCCTTTTTCATTTTGATTAATAGCTTAATAAATGCTGTCATTTATTATTGTCAATTGCGTTGAAGTATATAAGATATTGTATTCTAATAAATGTTATAGTTATTATACAAGTAATGTTTCCAATCGGCGGACAAATGTTGATTTCGCGCTTTATTTTACTATTCGCCTCGATAGGTATAATAGGTGTAAGTTGAAATATTTATTTGAAAATTGCATAAGTGTATACAAATATTGCTTTCTTCGAATTTGTAGATTACGGCCTATTTTGAGTTTAATAATGTCAAATGTTTCACTTATGACAAAGAGTTTATGGAATACGAATATTGTTTTCTGAAGGCTATAAATCGCACTTACAAATACCTTTCGATAAAAACTAAACTCTACAAAAAGCCAATTATCAATAGTAAGGTAAGCATGAATTTTTAGATTTTTAGATTGTAATGCTTTATTCAACCAAAATGCAATATATGTATATACAGATCATATTTAGGATTGTCAATCGTGACAACTGCAATACATTTCAACATTGGAATGGATCTATAAATGCTTGCAAATTTCTTAAAAATGGCTTTAATCCATTAGCCAAGCTTTTATATCAAACATTTAAACCATATTCAAATTTGAATCATACATGTCCCTATGACGTACGTATTATTATGATTAAATCATTATTTATTTTATTAAAATTCTACTAATTCTATTTTTATTTGACAGCATGATATAATAGTGGAAAAGTTGCCAATACAATATGTGAATGGTATAATAAAAAATATTATTCCCGATGGACGATATTTGTTAAATTTGACGTTTTATATTAACAATATTCCACGCACTGACGTCGCTGTCTATTTTACAACATTTTAATATAGTTATTGTCAACTTACAAAAAAGCTGTTTTGTTGTTCATATACTTCATATATATTCATAGTAGCTTGATAATGTGGTTAAATTCTAATCTACGTTTGCAAATATTGACATCGGCATTATAATTGTTTAAATGTTCTATGCAACACTTGAACAAAGTTCAATTTGTTTTTCTATGTTATACAATACAATATTTGTGTGATGCTAAAGATAAAATAAAGTCATTTAATGGTTCAATGCTGTTCTAAATTCCACAATTTCGTTGTTTTATTTTCTCGCCCATAGCTGGGGAGTAAAATAAATAAATTAACAACAAAGTAAGAAGGATAAGGGAAGATTAGTGATTAAATACCTAGAACTGTTTTGAACTGAACAGTTTTATTATACCATGAAGCCATTGAAAGTGGGAAATCAGGGTATAATGTCGTGTCGATCTAAGAAACTACAAATTTTGTGTTTATTGAAATTTGACTTTTTTTATTCTACTTCGAAGGGGATCTGGTAATCGAGCAGCCTCGAATGTAGATATAAATTACTATCTTTAGAACTAATGACTTTTGTAATTAGTTAATCCGATGAAACCTATAAAGTATCTTATACATGTTGTGAAACATTATGTCATTGACTAGTTGATTTCAAACAGCACACGAATGTTACTATTGCGTTTATATATAGTTTTTGCCTTTATTGGCAAAATATGTGTAAGTTTTAACATATACTCAGAAATTATGATTAGTCCATAAAAATTTGCTTCATTTGTATTTTTAGATCACTGCCGATCTGGAGTTTAATAATGTGAACTGTTTTACTTATGACAAAGAGTTTCTGGAATACCCATATTGTTATTTGAAGTCTGTTAATCGTACCTACAAATATTTTTCGTTGAAAGCTGTAATCCATAAATTGCCAGTTCGAAATGCCAAGGTAAAAAGAAAGTACATTTTATCAATTATAATATCCCTAATCGAAAATTCAGGTGACCTTCAAGGTTGTAAAACGCGACACCCGAAATATTTTTGAGCAATTCCATGGCTCTATAAATGGTTGTAAATTTTTGAAGGATCGCCAAAATCCACTAGCCCGACTAATATACAGCACATTTGCAGCATATACAAATTTGAATCACACATGTCCTTTTAATGTACGTATACTCATTTTATTTGATTTTGTTTTTATCATATTTCAAATTGAATCTCATTTTTATGCGATAGCACGATGTAATACTGGATAAATTACCAATACAATATGTGAATGATGTAGTAAAGAATTTTATTCCGGACGGACGATATTTGTTGAATCTAACGTTTTATAGTGACAATATTCCTCGCACTGACGTCATTGTCTACTTTACAAAATACTAATGTATTTTAATTCAAATTCCTATTCAGTTATTCAAGTAAATTCCAAAACACACAATGTAAATCCAGTTAGAAGTTTCAGAAAATTCACAGTATGATGAACTAATTTAACTTTCAAAAAAATAATAAAAAAAAATAAAAATTAACTAAAAATATAGTAAAATAAATTGATAGAGGCATAAAACAAATTCCATAATGCCGATCGAAGTAATTACGACAGACAATTTAAAATACCATCGTCTGGTTGCCAGCAAGGATACCAAGACATCGGATCGTTGGAAAAAGTTGTTCAGTTGGTATCCAGGTAGACAGAATATCGAATTCAGTCGCATCGCTCAGATCTATTGTGAAAGCCAACACAGATACGGGCAGGATATATTCCTACAGTATGCACGTGAAAGACGACTGAATAAGCTGCATGCCTACAACCATTCAGATTCATTGAAAGAACTGGAAAAGCAACACGAGCAAAGTCACAATGTTAACAACAATGCCAAAGTGCCGCCGACAACAAATGGTGAATATGGACGTTTTAAGCCATCGAAAATGCACTATTGCTAAGATCAAAATGCAATCTTTTTTTTTATTGGATTTTATGAGAATTTCAAATTAAAAGTGTAACTTTTAGAGACCTGTAATTGCGTAATCGGCCATGCTTTGATTATTAGAAATTTCCATTTCTTCTCTTTTGCATTAGTTCAGCTATCTACTGTGCCGCCTCTGGCGGCTGAATCGGTAAGCTACCTCATGCAATTTACGATAGATGGCGCCAGTTGCCAGCTTAGCAGACAACAGTGTTGTACGCGCATTTGCTTCAAGTCCTTTGCTGCGTTTACGCCTACAACTACAGCTATGACACCTGCAACAGCTGTATCCACACTTCTTGTGGCCTACACCTCTCACCTGTCGTCGGGTCAGACAGGTCAGCAATGGATATTTTTGTTGTATTTCATTTTATTTTATTTTTATTTATTTATTTTTGCAATGGCGTTCATTCAAGTGGCTTATCTATTTGCAACGCCTGACTAAATTCAGCTGTTCGATCATTATGGTCTAGCAGTGGCCATTAAGATGTTGTCATGCATGCAGATGGATATCTATTATATACTATATATTGTATATATATATATAGTATATAGTCTGAATCAGAATGTAAAGCAAAGAGATCATAGGTTTTTATTTTTATTTTATTTTTTTTTTTAGGAGAGAGCTAATGTGACGTAAAACATATTATGAAAAGTATGATTAGTGAAAAATTGAGTTTTGAGCTAATTTATATTTGGCATATCTGCTATATAGCTAAATTGCCATATGCATATCCATGCTCCAGACTGCATACAGCTGTTCTATGGTAGACATATTAGCCAAGCAGCTGCTGCTCTTTTCATTGCTGTTTTTGGGAGGCTGCAGCTCCAGTTGCCAGTCGTCAGTTGCCAGTTGTTTTCACTTGAGCTATGCAATTAAGAGATCATCATGACCATGTCTCGTTCATCGTCCATCGTCCATCGTCCATTGTCCATTGTCCATCGTGCTCGACATCGCTGACAATGCAAGTTTGAGTGGACACTTCATTTGGCCACTTGAAATGGCGCGCGATTTAGCATGACCGTGCGCATAATTAACAAGGTGAAAATGTCAGTTAGTAACCGGTTAAAAGTCAACTTTTACAACGAGTGTTCACTGTAACGCTGCGAGCCGCGCTGCGCGTCTAGTTGAAAAGTTCGCACAGGTAATTAACTGCGACCGCGACTTGGTTGCACTTTTTTTTTGTTCCTCCTTCCACCATGCATCACTCAAGATGACTCGACGTTTGTTAATGAAAACTGTTTTTTATATAGAGCTAGAAGATAACCCGTGCTCAGATTACAATTAATTACTTCAGCCATTTATTCTTACTTTGAAACATATATTAATATATATTAATATTTGTCAATCAGTAGTTTCAAGAGCTTTATATTATATTCTTTGTCAGCATTTCAAATCAAGTTACTTTAGTCTCTGGGAGAGTCTTTCAATTCTTCAGCCACTAAGTCATGGATCATATGCATATATATGAATTCAATAAACTTCATATGCAATGGCTTCCCTTTAGTGATTTACCCATTATGCATGTGTAGACCTAAACAGCTGTTAGCTAAATGATTATAGAGCTGGGCAAGTGCGAGTATTACCTGAGCCGAAGTTAAGTGCTTTAGGTCAATGAAAGGTTTATAAGAGCGAAAAAAGTAAAGTTATCTATGCAAATTATTGCGAAAAACTTTTGTCGAGTCGAAAAATGCGAGCACAAGTGTGGAAATTACACGAAATAGTTTGAATGCCGCCAGTATCAAAGACCAAGTTTCGCTGTATATCATAAAATTTTAATATATAGATTTTCAGCTGTGCCAAGAGCCTGGGTGCCCGGAGTGGCCCGTGTTGTGTTAAAAAGGAAGGCGAATGGGAATCATTAGCCACGTGGCTGCATTCACAGCCAAGAGTCGCTGGACGCGCTTCTGATGAGGCAATGTGGTGTTGTTGCCTGCAGCTGGTAGGATTTAGTGGGCGAGGGGCTGGCCAAGCAGTGGGGCATAACGCGAGAGTGTGAGTGGGGGGGAACAGTCGAAAGCCGTGTGAAAAATCAAAGTCGAAGCTCTACAAAATCGCAATGCGCACAATTAAACGGTAGCAATAATTGCTATCGAGTGAAATATAATAATGGCTATAGGGTATATGTAGAAAAAAAGATATATATGCTTTTAAAAGATGTAGATATGACTATGTGTATGTGTGTGTGTGTGTGCGTGCTTTGTCGGCTATATCTTGATTTGGCTTGAGAGCTTTCGATGTGCTTGTTTCTGCGGTTTATTGTTTGCACAATTTTCCCATCGATGCGAACTTTTTTTGTTGACTCACGGCCAAGAACAACAAGAAGAGGAAGAAGAAGCAGCAGCAGCAGCATCAGCAACGGCAACAGCAACAGCAACAACATTTCAGCCCAAAAAGAAGTTCGAGTTCGAGCCGTTGCCTTTGCCGTTGCTGTCGTGGGTGTCGCTCTAAAAACAAAAGGCCACAATCAGCAGTTGGCCAAAACAAAACAGTTCAAGTAGAACATAGATCGTCGAGCGTTGAGGTCTAAAATGCACTTGACGACTTTTCGATGGATGGATGGGCTGACAGCGCAAACCCCTTTTTCGCCAAAAGGTAAACAACATTTGCGGATTTCACGCCAGGCTCAGACAGACAGCCATAGCTGATCCTATTAGCCCAGCACACAATGACAATGGTCATGGCTCAAGCCTGTGCACTGACTGGCGCCATGTCTGTGTGCAATTACATGAAGGCGGATTAGGACTTGGCTAAAAGAAAAGCAAAGCAAAAGAAAATAGAACCTAATCCAGTTTTGCTTAATTCGCAGCAGGTACAAAATATTGGCAACAAGTGTTGAAAGTGCTTGGCTCAAACCTTGCAGCAAGTAGGCTACGAGCCACGACTGCGTCATCGACTGTTCTATGCCGGAAAAGTCTAATAAATGTATAACAATAAAACTGCAAGGCTCAACTTGAACATTATAAATATAAATAAATAAAATGAGGCAGCTCATAAATGTTATAAGAAAAAGCAAGAAAAAACAACTGAAATTGGACTTGGAACAGGCGCTGGATGCCGTTGCCAAATGTGACTTCAAATTAAAACGCCATTGGCATTTTGGCACGCATAGACAGACGGTGGCAGTAAGAGCGACAGAGCACGGAGAGGAAGCGCCAGACGTAGGGCTATATAGAGAGCCAGGCGCAGATGCCGCGCAGACGTGAAGCCGCTCATCAGTCAAAAGCAAAAACAACAGCAGCAGCGACAAAGAGAAGAAGAAGCAGCTAAGTTTTAGCATAAAGAGCGATGAATACTCTTGCACTCAGAATACAATTTATACATAGATAAGTACCTCGTAATATCTATGTTCCATTTCTCACTATCTCAAGATATTTTCTGCAGTTAGTTAGCAGTTTCTTCTATATATGATTTTATGTAACTTGAAGTAGCTTTCTTATATTATTTATGTGTTGTATACGTTTAGATATATATTTTAAATATTACTATTAATTATTAATAAATATATCATCATTTTTCCACTGTTTTTTTACTAACAATTTGAAGCAAATATTTGCTTAAGCAATGCCATTTAGTTTCTTGATATAATTCTACAAATATAATTAGATTTAAGCATTCAGTTAATATATAACAAATATATATAAATATATTTAACAATTTTTCGATATATTTTAAAGGTATAGTTAATATAATACTTTGCCTACTCTGCCTACTAGAGTAGAATTAGGTTGAGAAAAAGTAACTTTGTTAGCTATAATGGAACAGCATTGGAAAATGTATAAAATATATGGAAATACGCATTTATTTACTTATATATATACATTATATATATAATCAAGTATTTCTTAAACTTAAAAACATATTCAATAACCAAATTGATATACCCCGCTGCTGCAGTCGCAACTCTTTTGGCCGGCAACGTTTTAACGTTTTGATTCCTCTGTTTCATTTTTTTTTCTTTTTTTTTTTTTTTTAATTTGTGCCGCCTGCCAAAAGCCAATTTGCCAATTTCTTGGAGTTGGTTAGACTCGAGTCTCGAGTGTGATTTGCCGCCAAAAGCGCCAAAGGGGCAGAAAAGTTGAGGTCTGGGCCTGCATTTAGACGGCAACTAGGCAACTAGTAAGCGCCTAGATCGAGACATAACACACACACACACACACACACACACACACACACTTGCACAGCATACATGGTCTAGCCAAATTAGAGTTGCGCTCATAATTCAATCAACGGATTATCAATCAAGGCGCGCTACTAGTCTTGGCCAATGCGTCAGACAGCCGCAGCTGCAGACATCGACTCTACAGATTCTGGCCAAGTCAATCAGGCATCAACAATATATATATATATTTATACATATACGCTGTGAAACACGTTTGAAAGTCATTAACTTAAATGATTCACTTGCTGCCTCATAAATTTCGCCACTAACTGGAGCTGGATGCTGGAGCTGAAGCTGAAGCTGGCGCTGGAAATTGGAAGCTGGAGCTGGAAGCTGTTCAGAAAACTGCAAGTTATACGCCCTCGCGCCTCTCACAATTTGTATGTATGGCAAACGTTAAAAAATTGCTAAATAATCGCCTTAAATGAGTCTATAAAACCAAACGCTCGCTGGCCAAATGGGCTGCCAATTGGCGCTGCCAACAAAATGAAGTAGCTCAAATAAATTTCAAGAAAAAAAAAACATATATGTATATATATATTGTGCTTGAAGTGAATTTTCATTACCAACGGAAGTCGTAAATCAATTTTATTTTTTGTGGTGGTGTTGGTGGGGTTACCCTCTCCCAAATATAACAAAGAAACAAAGAAGAAAAAATGCTACATGCAACATTTTTTTTTTTTTTTTTTTGGGCCTAGAAATCACTAAGAGCATGGCTGTTGGCTGCTGAGCTAGCGAGCTGTTGCCTAGCCCCTGGAAGCGCATCCGCCGCCGTCTGCTACCGCTGCTGCTGCTGCTGACCAATTCAAAAAATGAGTAGTAAATGAGAAGAAGAAAAAAAAAAAAACCAGTCAAAAAATCTTCAAGCCAAGACGACAGCTATAATGATAGGGGCCACTTTTGCCGCCACGCAACACGCTATTTGTATGTTTAGACTACACAACTGACTATGCGACTATTCGTATGTTTCTATTCGTATTTTTGGATAACGCTTCCGTTTCAAAAGACGCCAACATGGCGACATTTCCCCTCGCATGACTACACTTGACGAAATGAATGGAACTAGCTTAAATTAAAAATGATTCTCTAAGAAATTCATATCAAAGCTTTCATATCTTTCTTTCATTTAGCTAAGGGAATTTTCGTTTTTTTTTTTTTTTAGATTTTAGCTCAAAGTTTAACTTGCTAAAGCTAAACTTAGAAAAATCTTCAGATATTTTAATTTATACTATATACGAATGTTTTGGATATATTTAGTAAATTTATTTTTAAAATATTTTAAAATTTCCAAATAATTCTTTAGCTATGAGAAAATGTTTATTTACAAATTAATTTATTTTGAATAATTTTATAATATATTAATTTCGAATTTTTAATTAATTTAATCGAACTTATATATCAAGTTTTACCAATTTATCAAACAGATTATTATTTAAAACGAATTCAAAGAAAAGCAATAACTTGAATTAAATGAATAGCAATTTCTATTGCATATTATAAAAATATATACAATTAATTTTCTTTAAGTGTAGCTACGCTTTTGCGTGTTGTTAGACAGAGAACTTGGGCCGCAGTTGGTGGCTTTGGCTATGACATAAGTGCTTAGAGCCACACAAAAGCGGCTCATTATAATGTCAATGGGATTAACTATGGACAGCACACACACACACACATACACATACTGACACACATACACACAGAGCCATGTTCGGCTAGACATTCAATAATGCCCAGAAACTGTGAAATCCTTTTAAGCGGAAATTATGAAACGGCCGACAGCAGGACACAATGCAGGAGTACACAAGTGTTGCGGCAGATTGAGCAACAAAAGGGCAATAATTGTTAGAGCGAGAGACAATGCGACACATTCGTGCAACAGGCCAAAGGCAACAGGGGGCGAACCACAAATCCAGTCAAGCAACAGTAGGTGTGGCTGCCAGCCAGCAAGCCAACAATGCCCCTTATGTCCTTTGCCTTTCTTTCGTTCTTTTCAAATCCATTTCCATTTCCATTTCTATTTTATTTTTTTAATGAGCTGCAGCAAAAACAAACCATAAAAATTATCTAAAATGTTGCCACATTGTTGAATGCATGCAACATGCCGGCGCGGCAACTTTCCTTTGTGGCCACCTACAACGCACCGTTGTTGACACTTGGTCAAGATTTATGCCCCACTCCACTGCCAAACAAAAAATATATATTTGGGAAATTAAATCATTGGCGCGGACAGTTTTATAGACAGGGCGTGACGGCGGCGGGCGCTGAGGTTGATGCAAGGCAATGGCAACGAGCAAACGGAGCAACGCGGCAACGCATCGGGGGCATTGGTAGAGGCTGCTGGATCTAAGCGGGCAGCTGTAACTCTGACTGTGGCCTCCGTGTGGGTGCCGAACAATGCCCGTTGAGCAATTGGAAAAAAGTCAATTATGCGCAATTTGCTTAGGCAATTGACATTTTTGTTGTTGTTGTAGCTGGTTGCACGCATACTTGCGCAAATAAATTGACAAATAGGATTTGCGTTTTCCATTTGACAAAGTTTTTTCTTTCCATAAATTTTTTTTACTATTTTTTTTTTTTACTATTTTTTTATTTTTTTTTTTATTTTTTGTTTTGCTGCTGGCCATTTTTGTTTTGTGAATTAATAAATTGGTCGCAATTTGCCGCCAGCCTTGCCAAGCGTGGAAACTTGGCAGGCAATAGAAAAAAACTAACAAAAAATTGAATCTCCAGCGCACAAAGTAAATTATCATGGATCCCATGGATCACTCAAGAATAAAGACTATACATGGAATAACTTTAGTAAAATGCATGGCAAGAAATTATTAATTTAATATTTAATATATTTCAAAAATTAAATTAATATAACTCAAGTAATAAATATATTTTCTATTTTTGTAGCTGAAGATTAAAAGTGACTAAGATAAGATTTGATATGTTTATATATTTTTTAATATTAATAATATTATTAATATTATTACAAAAGGTAACTAAAATGAAGAATAACAAAATATTTAAGGAATAATAAATATATAATATTTTATTTATTTATTAGTCTAAAATGTGCAGCCATAAGCTAAAGCTAAGAAAACAAAAAACAATAAAAATTTGAAATCTGCATAAAATTAATAGGGATTCGAGGCTAGATCGTTGACCTAGCAATCTCTCTAGTTCAGAGCCTTAAAAGGACGAAATAGATAAATTCTAAATCACTACAAACTTTATATTCTTTGAATATATTTACATAAATCACAAATCTACGCATATTTTAAAAATATATGCAGCTTCATAAGCTATAGTAAATTCAAGAAAAAATTGGAAAAGGGCTATTTCAATTATCGTCAAAGTCTTCCGTGAACTACAAAGCTTTCTGGATTAAATACTACAAAGCAAACACTCAAAGATGAAGCAATTATTTTTATTTATAGAAAACAACGCGACCTCGGCAAAAGAAAAAAAAAAAAAGAATTGTTATAAAATCCAACGAAAATCAAAAATGTATATATGTATATATATTATATTTATATATATATATCTTTTATCTTAGACACGCAATCGAAACGGAAGTTCAGTTCAATTGATTGGTGAAATTATCTACGGGCGACTTGAAAGCAGCAGCAACCATCGGCCATGCAGATCTGCTGTGTTGTTCAAAGTAAATGGTCCATTGGAGCGAATGAAATGCGAGCAATCCGCTGATGCGATCTACTGGCCAAAAACAATCATTGGTTCAACCTTAGCCGCTGAACCTGTGCCCCTTCTGTCTACCCTTTCAGACAGTATTTTTGACCAGTCATAGCGCCAAAGAGCTGGACAATTGAATTAGACGATGTCAGGACTCATGAATGAAACTGAAATGGGAGCGCACAGGCAGAGAGACACAGAGAGCGAGCGAGCAAGAGAGCGAGAGAGCGAGAGAGAGAGAGAGAGAGAGAGAGAGGCACAGTCACGTTGTTGAACCCATTTTCTCACCTGTTTAAGTTGTAAAGACGCAACCAAAAATCGTTTATCGCTGTCGAGATGTGCTCCTCGAGAGTCAGTCAGCCGACTGACTCCCTCACACTCTACCTCTGGGCCTTGTTGTCGATTGACTTCGATTGCATTGGCATTGCCGCCGCGTCATACGATTTAATTGCTGCGATTGTGTCAGCAGTTTTGTTGTTACTTGTCTTCATCAGCAACAGCAACAGCAACAGCAGCAGCAGCAACAGTTGCTGGCACAACCTCCTCCTTAGACTGGCCGCATTTGTTGCGGAAGGGGGCGTATTGTGCCCAATCTCTGGTTGAAGTCGACGCCGATGTCGATGGGTTCGCTCATAGGCGCTCAATAATTTGATGATCATAATCAATAGGCTGACTGACATTTGCCGCTGTTCAGCTTTTCCTTTTTTTTGTTTTTTTTTTTTTTTTTACATATATTTTTTTGCCGCTTTGATTTGTGTCTGGTCTTTGTTCGATTTCTGGGTCTCTAACAAAAGATCAGCGCAAACTTGTTGAAAGCCGTTTGATCCTGTCTGATGAGGCGCTCCATGACGTGTTGCAAAGTCAAGTATGTGGCGGGCAGTTGAAAAGGATACCGCGCTGGCCAAGGAGAAAGCGCAAACCGCAAACAGGATAACAAAGCGTGGGAGTTGCCACGAGGTAGAAGCAACAGAAAAGAACAGCTATAATTCTTTTATATATACATATATTATAGACATGGTTATATTTCTTTTGCTTAGAATTAAAAAATGAGAGAATACAAAAAAATAACAAAACAAAAATCAGAACGTAAAATTCATTTGCTGTTTCAGTTTAATGCTCGAATCGCATGCGTAGGCTTTCTATAACGATTAAAACCCTCATATGTCAACCAGGCCCATTCATCATCTGCAGCAACTGCGACTGGAACTGGAACTGAGACGCAGACTGAGACTGAGAATGAGGCCTGGAAATGGGCCTGGGAGTGGGTCTGCGATTGGAGACACAGTCGCCAGGCACTTGTAACGCGTTTGCCTAACCAGACACGAAATGCTGATGAGCTGAAATCTCATCAAGAAGTGTCTGGGCTACAAGCTACAAGCTACACGCTTAACTATGCACTGAACAAAATTATGTAGCCGTATATGAGTAGTATATGCAAAATAAGAATATTAAATATATTGTCTAATATATTTGTTAAATATAATTTAAATAAAATATTAAATATTAAATGCAAATACATATAACATATATTGCTTATTTTAAAACCAAATAATTAAAATATAAATGTTACACAATATTTCGTATTCAGTTAAAAAATTTTATTTTAGGCATAATACAAAATTCAAGATTTTTATTAAAATTAAGATTATTCAAACAAAATTTTAAATAAATATCTTTCAGTGTATTTTCGTTTTACGATTATACTTACATCTGTTTTGTATCTGTATAGATTTTGGGACTTACAGCACCTACTTCAACATGGAGAGACACTAGCTGGCTGGCTGGCTGCCTGACTGGGCTTGATGACTTAATTTTCATTTCAGTCTGCAGGCTCTATAGACCCTACATATGTATATACCCGGAGCTTCCATAACAGCAGCAGCTGCTGCTACAGGTGCTGCTATTGGAGTTGGAGTTGGAGTTGGTGATTGGAGTCGGAGTTGGCGTTGGAGTTGGAGCTGGTGCCTGGTGCCTGGTGCCTGGTTGAGCACTTGAGCGTCAGCGCAGTGACACACGCAAGTGTTTGGCTTGTCTTTGGATATGTTAGCTCCAACTCTGGCTGCCAACTACTCCTCCTCGTCTACGCAGCGCACCCTCATCAGATGCTGAACTCTGAGCGCAATGATGCAGCGTTTTATTCCGTCTTCCCTTGATTTTTATTTATTTATTTTTTTTTTACCTACTACTTTAGAGTGTTGTTGTTCTAGGTTCATCTTCAGGTTTAGAGTATTTGCTTAAATCATTATGGTAGCGCCTGCTGACTGCTGCCAGTTGCATTGTAGATGATAAATCTATCTTTTATTAGCATTTCAAAAAAAAAAAGAAAAAATTATCTTGTGTGTGTTGCACGTGTTGAGCTAAATGAGTTGTTTTGGACTTGTTTACAGTTTGTGGCTCTTCGGTTGACTTTGACTAATCCAATTAATCCAATTAAAAGTACATTTTTCTTTCGACTTTTGATTCATAGAACCTTGGCCAAAAGTCAGTCGCCATTTGTTCGAAGCGGAGGAAGAAAAAAATATAACTTTAAAACTTCAGACAAATTCAAGTGAAATCATTAATAAAAATAAAGTTTTTTTTTTTTCTTCAAGTTGGAGTTGGAGATTTATAGAACCGTAAGGAAACACCCCGAGCGACTCGTGCTGCTGCTGTTGCTGCTGCTGTTGCTGTTGCTGCTGCTGTTGTCTCTGCGCCATTTCCTTTCGATGTGGTGTCGTATATAAATCGCGTGCTGCACTGGAGGTCTTCAAAAACGCTTACGAGTTGATGCCCAGCGGCCAGGTTGAGCGTCCACATCCACATCCACATCATCAGTGGCAGTGGCAGCCGCCTGTCTGCCGCATCGTAGCCAGCTCTCATTCATTTTAGTTTTTTTTTTTTTTTTTTTTTTTTTTTTGGGCTGTGGCACTGGGTGTTAACCGGCCACGGAAGACCAGAGACGACCAGAGACCAGACTCCAGAGCTCATGCTGAAGTCTAGCCTGCGGTCATGTTGAACGAACAAATACGCCAATGCGCTCGCTGTTCCAGCTACCATCTGTGGCCCCTCTGTACCTCTGCCGCTCTTGCGGCCTGTCTGTTGGCCCGGCTAATGATGAGCGCGACTCAGTTGCTCAGCTAAGGGCTGCAACACGCTTCTGTCGCTGCTCAAAAGTTGTAAAACAATAAACACGAAATGCCAAATACCGATTGCCATGCGATTTAATGGCAACAAGATTGATTTCCTGAAATCCACAATTTCGCACACTGCGTTATATATATGTTACTACTACCAATACTATGACTATATTTCCGAAAGCGAAAAACCTTGAATCGCAGTCACGCAATGAACGTGAACGTTCCAAGGAACCAGTTCGTCGCACTAAACCTGACGCCAGATCGTGGCCCGATCGTGATAATGATGTCGAGTGCGTGGTATTCTGCCCCACGTTTTTTTCCCCCATTCTTTTTTTTTTCATAAGTCGTCTTCATTCATACACACTCGACTGTGGGCCTAACAGCTTTGTTAACAGCTTTGTAATGTGTCTAGAAAAATGACTTCTTATGCATATATCTAACTTATAAGAGAGAGAAAGACACACAGAGAGAGAGAGAGAGAGAGAGAGAGAGAGAGAGAGAGAGAGAGAGAGAGAGAGAGAGAGAGAGAAAGAGAAAGAGAGAGAGAGAACATACACAGAAGTAGTTTATGAACTTGACTCGCTGTTGTGCTCAACTAAATCAGAATCACTAATCACTTATTAAATCTTACACATTCTTATACTCTTACTAATTCCCTTGCGTCTAATGCTATAACTACTCATTTTAATACTCTTCTTACAATATTGCTTACTACACTTACTACTTCACTCATGCTCATACTCACACTGTGTGCTGCGTTTTACTTATACTACTCATCAAGCTCATGTTTTTCAGTAGAGTGTGCAAGCTTTTAACGGTACTTACGCATACTTATACTCATACTGCTCTTGTGTATTCCCTTGTTACTCATACATATGCACATTCTACTCATACTTATACTAATATGCCTAGCTTGCTTATACTCAGAGTACAGCTGCTACAGCTAATATTTCTACGCATACTTGTAATCGTTCTTATACTCTAGCTTACTCTGCTTATACTCCTACATATGCTCATGCTCATCTTTGACATAGCAGCTACTCCTACTCATGCTCATATTACTCATGCTCATTTTATACTATTACAATGCGCACATACTACTGCTACTACTGCTGCTCTTATACATATTCATCTTATACTCTCCAAATACTCTTACTTATGCGTATACCCTGTCGACTTACATTTAAGTCATTGTAACTCAAACTCTTTATGCAAATACTTGAAATTATCAAGGGTATTTAGAGTATGAACTGCTTGCAGCAAGAGCGCAGCTTTGCCCATATTTTTGTTTAATTTTTTGGGTGGCGGCTATCATAGCCCGTCGCTGTGTAAGACCCGCCAGCGAAATGCAAAAACAAATTGTTTGTGGGTCAGCCAACAAACAGCGAGCCAGCCGGGAGGGGCTGACTGAAAGAGTAAAAAAAAAATAAAACCTTAAAAAAATAAAAAACGGAGCAGAAATCAAAACGAGCTTTTCGAGCAGCCCTAACAAGGCGCGGCAGAGCAGCAGGACGCGGACGAGGGCGTTGCAATGTGGCTGCGAAATTCAAGGAAAACGAGCAGCAGGAGCATCAGGAGCAGCTCTTGCTGCTCGCCGCAGGCATTTGGCATTCGGTTGCGTCTGGGCCGCATGCCACATAGTGGGGCACAACTAGGCAGCACGGAAGCCTAATGGCCGCTGCCAATGCGATTTGTGATTTGTGCTTTCTGCATTTTTTAGTAGCTCTCCCATATATATACACATATTTCTCGGTTTTCTTTTCTTTTTTTCCTGCTCCGTTTCCATGGAAAACATTTGGCGAGAAAACTGCTGCGGCGCATTCTATGCCAAGCACTGGGCCATGGCAATGACAAAGCGCTGCAAATGGAGCATATGGAAGTCGGGTGAGTCTGCGGCGTCTGGGGCGGCATGCTAATTTATGAAGTAGCAACTTGCAGCGACATGGATGCGGTAATTATATGGCTTGGCAACTTGTTGCCAAACCCGAACACGCCAGAGTGCATGAATGAAAAGAAAGCCAATGCGCCACAGCCCTGCCCAGCGTTAGAGCAAAAGCAAAAGCCAATTCCAGTTTCAGTTGCAACTGCAGTTTTGGCTCTGTCTGCCGGCCGTGGCAGCCCGATATTCCTTAGCCTTCCAGAGTTGGCCATGTTGCACAGAAGCTGTTCTACGGCTGGCCATGGCGATTGCTGTGGATGCTGTTGCGGCTGCAACATCAGGTGAACGCGCCCACTTGGTTAGCACAGCGTCCGAAATGAAAACAAGTAAAAATGTGCTCTAGGTGAGCATGATAGACGTTATGATGCCCTGTAGCTGACTAAGAAGTTTCGCGTTGTTATTTTATTTATTTTTACAGCTATTATTATTTTTCCTGATGATTTCTATTATTCGCTAAGAGTTGTTAATCAATTTAATAAAATTAACAAATTTTTATAAATATTTGAGCTGAATATCCTTTATCAAGTTTTCTTTAAAATGAAAACTTGATCAGAAATCTATATTAGACATTGATGAGCTTGATTTGATTCCCATCTTCATTATGCTTGATAAGCAGCTGCCTCTTCTCTACCTATTACAAACCATTTGCACAACTGCAACATACCCTGTTTTATTTTTGCCAAAAACATTTTGCGCTGGGTATGGAATAAAAAGGTTTTGGGCCCCGTGGCGTTATATGATATTTCGTTTTTTCTTTTTTTTTTTTTTTCGCTGGCCAGCCAAAACATCGTACGTGGCAGCAACATTTTCACAGCAACATGCGGCAGCAACATAGTTTCCACACCTACCGATGCCAGCAGCAACATGCACTTAACTGGTAGCCGTGCTGCACTTTATAATGCACAACATGGCCAACATGTCGACGATGGAGAGTCGAGAGTTGAGACTTGAGAGTCAAGAGGCGAGTATCTTCTGTTTTGGAGTCAGCCTTGATAGATGCTACCTAACGGCTGCGGGCGTTGAGCAGCGCAGGGGCGTGGCAGCAGCACCAGCAGCACCAGCAGCAGCAGCAGCAGCTAAAGCAACAGCAACCGTTAGCTGACTTGTGAGCTTAAACCTCATTTGCATGCCACACAAACTGGGCCAGAACTTTTGCCTCAGTTACTGACGCTGCTGTTGCTGCTGCTGCTGCGCATTATCATTAACCCAGTTGGCAATTGCAAAAATTGCGACCTGGCGCTAGCAATGACCTTGCCAGCATTGAGAGGATCAGTGAACTGATCCGGATCAATAAATTAGAGCAGGCAACAGGAAACAGGCAACAGACAACAATAGAGCTAGCGACAACTCATTAACAACAAACGCCCGCACAGCGTGTGGCACCTGTACAGGTAAAATTGATTATAATTAACAGCAGCGAGCACATAGACGAACGACACCAAATGCAAATTGTTTGACATTCGATTGAGCTGCTGCTGGCTGTTGCTGCTCGGATTAGTGCAAAAACGGAAACTGGAGCGCTAAAGTGTGAAGACTGTACAGGTTGCATGCGGCGCAGTGCCGAATCCTTTTACCTTGCCTCATTTAAAAGGGTGTCTGCAGCGCATGAAATTCTGAAAAACGGGCCAAAAACAGAAATTAAAAGCGCAGCCGCCTCTCATCATCATCAACCCACACACACACACATGCACACACACGCAGACACATACATATAGATATTTTTAAGCAGACTTTAAAGATGCCGCCGAAGGTTTGAGTGTGGCGCCGCCGACTCAAGACAATATAAATCATATCACTCAAAGGCTGCTCTCGCCCCACTCCATGAGCCGCATCCTGGCAATTAATTTTATACACACACACACACACACACACACACATACGCTTGAATATATATTTGCTTTATAGACTATAGTTATATATATATATATAGAAATCCAAATTGATATCTAAAACCAATCACACAAGCTTTGCTTTTTCTCGAATTCTTTTTTTTTTTTTTTTTTAAATAATAATTGCTTGCGTCTAGGACCAAATTTTAAAGTTGATTCCATGCACACGTGGCTTGTGCTGCTATTGCTGCTGCCGCTGCTACTAACGGTTATCATTGATATAAATGGCCATTATGTGTACACAAGCGTTGTCTGTCATGCCGAATGTCCGGCCGAGTTGGCATTTGATACCAGCTGCACGTTAAATTCAATCGTCTCCCAGCACACGATGCCACACAGCAATTCGATGCAAAGTGTTACAGCGGAACGTTTGAAGTTGAGTCGTTGCTTTATTTTGCTGGAGAGTATCCTCGTTTGGCTGGGCGCCCGCCTGTTGATTGCGTGACACGAATTCTGTATAAAACTTGTGGTGATTGTGATATTTTAATGGGTAAATATAGTTTGATTAATAGACTTTTCAAATTCAATCAAAATTATTTATGAAGATGATGAAGAATTGGGATTGCTGGAATCACTAGAATGTTGCTACTACGATTTACGTATACACATTCATACACACACACACTCACACACACTCACACACACGCACACACACACGCACACGCACACGCACACACACACGCACACACACGCGCACACACACACGCACACACGCACACACACGCACACACAGCCATCTTCATGGATTGCAAATTGTTATTCACTTTTTGTTTCGTTGCGCAACACACTCACATACACACGTTAATTTGCTTTAAATTATTTTTCCAAATCTAATTAAATTGTTCAAATGCGCTTCAATTTTCTTTTCTCCATTTTGTTTACCATTTTACTCCATTTTCCATATATATTTTTTTGTTTTATTTGTGCAGCGCCCATGTCGTCGCTCCGTGTCAAGTATTTTGGGCGCCACAAATGGTGGCAAAAAAAAAAAAAAAAAAAAAAAAAAAAAACGCTGACAAATGTTTCCGTCAAAACACAAATTTCAGCTGAGTTGGTTGTCATTGTTGTTCCTGTAGCTGTAGTTGCCTAAGCTGTTTAATAATCGAGCATAGGGCACACTGCACAGTGTTACCAAAGCATGTAAAAAATGTTGAAAATCAAATGACTTCTAAGAATGATAAATATGATATGATAAAAAGAATATATTTTAACAATTTTAATATATAAATAATGCTTAAAAAATATTTGATACATATAAAATTATAAAAACAAACAAAAGTTATTAAAAATTAATATTTGTTTACACACTTTTTTTAAAGATATTTTTAAAATTTTAAATATTACTTTTTGTTCATAACTATTATATTTTTTTCAGGTTAGTAATTGTATAAAGAAGAGAATACATGGTTATCTTACAATATAAAAAAAAAAAAACTGTGTTAAATACGTGATTAGTTTGTTTGTCATAAAGAAGACCGGACCGAAGAGGATTAATCGGCAAATGTTGTGCTATAAGTATTTCGTAATAGCTTGTGCCTGAACCAAACGTACAATTTGTTATTAAATTATATTTTGTATTGATTTGTAGAATTTAACGAAATTGTCCCTGAATATATTATACTTTAAATAAAAGTGTACAAAAATATTGTAAAAAATAGTTTGAACATACATTATTGTTTATATTTCACTTAAATAATTTTTGTTCTCAAATTTTGTCGTCTTTTTTTTTAATTATTGTAATATTGTAAATATTAATAAAAATAAAATAGAAAAAAAATATTAAAATGTATAATGTTTTAATGCCTAAATAAATACAATTTGTATGATAATAAAGATAAGTTTACAACATATTCTAAGATGCAATTCAAATAGTATTCAAATATTTGTACAATAAGCTAACTCTTATTTAATTGCTTTTTTATTTTACTAAAAATTATTTAATAAATATTTGACAGCGCTTATTAAGTTAAGTTAAAATGTTGTTTTGACAGCTTCGACAATTAGCATAAAATTAAATTCGTGTGGAGTAATTATTGTGGCTCAGCATTTGTCATAGCCAGCGTAACACTGTGCACATTTGCACAGTGTGCTAGCTAGGCTTGTTATTATTCAAAATGTGATTCGATGCTAAACTAAACTAAAGGAAAATCAAGCCATTGAAAATATGTAAAGAAATTACAAAAAACAAAGTGAGAGTGCTCCAGTTGGAGGTGAACGACTTGAAGATACCCTGCAACAGTTCTTAAAATATAAAAATACTTAATTTCAAGTTGATCACAAATTTGATGAGTTTTAAAACTTTCGAAACTCTTTTAAATATTGAAAAACTAGATCGCATCTCCTACTGCCTGTTTCATCTTCCCATAAACATTATACCCTCTTGCCCCATTTGCTATGGGCACACATCACTCCAAGTACAATATAATTTAAAACGAATTAAAAGCGCAGTCAAATGTAACCCCGCCACCGTCACCGTCGCAGTCGGAGTCACAGTTTTAAATGTCGGTGGAAACGCTCCCAATCAAAAATAGCAACAAGTTAATTTGAGCCAAACGCTCCCGCCCAGACTAAAAACAAAAAAGAGAAATACTTTTCCATTTTATGATTACGCGTTATTTTAAGTTTTTTTTTCTAAAGTTCTGTGTGTGTGTGTACTTTTTTGAAAAGTCATTAGATAAAATGTGAGCCGCGCAATTTGAATATTTGATGGGACGTTGGTTAATTTAAGGTGATAATTGCTTTTTAATGTGACACAACTAAATTTTCGTTCGCTCTGCCGGAAGTTTTTCCTATTTTCCTATGCGCATGTGCAGTCAAGAGGCGCACATACACGAGCACTTGTTACGTGGATGGGCAGGTAACAACAATGACAACGGCAACAGCAAACGGCAACACCAACCGCAATAGCAACAACAACAACAACAACTCGATACAAGTGCCAGCACAACAAAAAGTGTCAACAATTATTTTCAAATTTGAAAACATTTCATTTTAGGTATTTTTTTTCATCGTTTTTATTTTTTTTTTTTTATTTTTGGGGTGACGCTGCTTTAAAGGTTTCCCAGGTGTGAAATTGTTTAACACCGGAGGTTGAGCTTGTTTGATTTTAAACTAGAAAACAAAAAGGGTAGCCCGCAAGTTTGTTGCCTAAGTCTTTCGTTTTGCAAGCCTGCGTGAGCCATGCCAACGCACATTCATTAATTGTCGCCGCAGGAATGCACAAAATTGTGCGGCTAAAGACACACGCGTACGTGGCAGTGGCACTTGCAACAGCTGCAGCAACAGCAACAGCAACAGCAACAGTATCGATACTTTTCAATGAACACATCAACAAATGAGCAAGTGGCGCTGCACAATTTATTGGCATTGACGACGTCCAATGGCGTTCAATTAACACAGGATGCTCGAAGCGCCAACCCGCCAGCCAACTGACCAGCCATGCAGCCAGCCACCAGCGACGTTTCTTTCTTGCTTGAAAGATGCCGCCCCAGAGCCAGCTTCAAGCTGTGCTCCGAGTGCAATGAAGTCGTAAACTCTGATTTATTTCGAATTGTATGTCAATACAGAGACTGAATGAGGGAGCGCGAAAGAAAGGGAGAGAGGGAGTGAGAGCAACAACAACAACAACTGGCAGAAGCAGCTCCACTGTCGCTTCCTTTAGCTGCCTCGACTAATGCTGCACCACAGGCGGTCCCCATTGCCCGCTGTAGCCTGACCCAATTTGGCGCCTGCTGCGGCGCTTTCATCAGCGACTCCTCGTACATCATAAACAAATTCATAAAAAAGTTCGCCCTATAGCTTCTCAGCCAAGTGGAGATGCATGCATAAAATTTATGGCGTTGAAAGGCGCATCGAATGGATTTTTAGTTTTCTTCTGTTAGTTCTTCTGTGTGTTCTGAGCGGATTGTTAGCTTCTTGTTGCTGTTGTTATTGTGTTTGTTGTAGTTGTTGCTGTGAGGTCAGCCTGTAGTTTTCTGTATTCTTTTTGCTACTAGAGCGCACTCATTAAAATGTAATTTGAGCGCGTTGTTTCGCATTTCATTTGGTCAAGTGAGCAGGCAACAACAACAACAGCAACGTCCTCATCGTCGTCGTCGTCAGTTTCCATTTCACTTCATTGAGCTTGCATCAACCCCCAAAAATATATAATAAAGTGAGATATGCTCTTGCTCGCTCTGGCCACAGTGGATTTGATTAATTTATAGACGCTTGCCGTCTCACTCGCTCTCTCAGCTTGCGAGCTCTCCTGCCTGCGTGCCTGTAGCTCCTTGCGTGTGCGTGTGTATGTGTGTGTGTGTGTGTCCTCTCGTCATTTGTGGCACATTATTATTTAAATGATAAATTGTATTGCCCGTCAACTTTGGCTTAAAGAGAGCGAGCCAAAGGCAGCGACCGACAGCAAGGGACGGCGAGCGAGCGGAGGGCAAGTGGGGTCGCTCATTGCTTTTCATTTGCTTTTATTGCCCGCCTTTCGTAGGTGTTTCCGTGTTGCCTGCGTTTTCTTTTACTTCTACTATATATATATATATACATTTTTTTTTTTTGTTCTTTTGGTACGCCTTCGCCGTGACCTCTTCTCAATATTGTGAAGAACCCTTGACGTTTTGCGCTTTCTTGCTGCCCCCTTTTTCCTCGTCTTGTGGGCGTTTTGCTGTGCATTTCAAATTTTCCGTTGATTTTGGGGTCGTTTGTAGTTCTTATTCGTCTTCTGCTTGCTCCTTAGCTTACCTTCTTTTTGGCCTAGGCCCAACAAAATTAATCGTCTCATTTGTCCAACATTGCATTGCATTGACGGCGCTCGGCTTTCATTTCTGGCCACTAATGTTATTTGGTAATAAAATCGATTAGGCTTCCGTATTCGAATGCTACGTTTATTTAGTGGGTGATTTGTTCTTTTTTTTCTGATTTAGTTACTGGGGCGTCTACATAAAGTGAGACATCAATGTGAAAAGTACAGAGCTTGTTCAGCTATTTAATTATTATTTAATTGATTAAGTCGAACGCAAGGTTGGAGCATGTAATTGGGAGCCTCTTTAATTTTGTAAATAAAGAAAAGTTTCTTGCTTAAATATAGAAAGTATATATTTTATGCAGAGCTACTGCTACTACGAATAAAAAGCTTTGATAACTTTTAGGAAATTTTAATTTCCTTGTCACATTGTTTATTTTTAGCTCTGTATTCTATATATCTTTAAGAAATTTAAATAATATATTTAAATATATTTAGATTTCAACTCGACAAAATAAGTTTCCTTAAAAGAATAAAATGCGATTTTCTCAACCCAAAATTGTCGGACAAAGACAGAATAAGATCGTGTTTGTTTGCATGCTTTTATTGCTATTTCTTTCTGAATAGAATGAGAGAAGTGACATGAATAACTTTTATTTGCCATCTATGGTTCTAAGCCATATTCTAAACTGATTTGTTTTAAAAAATCTAATTAATAACCAATTAAAAATTGACTTTCAGATAAGCATATTATATATTCCACATCATTATATGGTCAAATCAACTCTATTAATATGTCTGCACTTCATTTCCTAACTTCATAATTTGTCTTGTTTAGCTCGACTTCTCTCAATCATTAAGCCGATCAAGTTATTAATTAGCTTATGGCAGCTAATAATAAAACATGAAATATTTGATATAAACTTTTAGACAAGTTAATTTAATGGCCATTTGTTGCAAAATTGACTTGCAAACGCGTTGATTTGACATATTTGCACTGCACGTGTTTTGCAATACGATTTATGTGCAATTATTTGGAAGAGACGGCAAACACACACACAGACACACATACAGACACGAAAGACACTCGCACACACACACACATACATGGCTGGCTACGTAGTGGGAAAGTGAGCAGTGGCCAGAGCCAATCATAATTTGCATTTAATAAATATTTCATTAACTAATTGCAACAATTACGTGCATTTTACTTTAGTGCCCTCAAATTAGTGCAGTCCGAAGCCGTTTGTGTTAGGGATTACAGTTTTAATCGGATCAGCCAATCGTATTGAATCGATGCACGTTTCTTGTCTCTAACAATAAGACTGCGCTTTACTTGGCCTGGCTAATTGCCAAGGCTTATGAATATGCAACAGCAACTGCAATAGCGACAGCAGCGGCAAAAACAAAACAAAAACCCAGTCAAAGCGGAAATCCTTCTCGTGGCACACAGGTGACAACTTCTGTGCGGGCGAATGGAGGGGAGTAAGCCGTGGGCTATCGCTCACAGCTTAGCTCAGTCTACAGCTCTCTGCTTGCGCGGCTCTGTCAAAGGTTCTGCTTGTCTTCAAAAAGTGACCCGGCATCGGGCGCCGTCTAGTGAATGAAAACGGTTTGGCTTGTCGCGTTGAGTGGTGCTGAGCGCGCGCTGCAAAGCGACAGCGACGTGTCGCCATTTTGAATTTGTTGCTCAGCAATGGGCGGCGTCAGAGTGATAGCAAGAGAGAGCGAGAGAGCGCAGGCGCTCGTCGCATGCATGAGTGTGTGAGTGCCTCGCTGGGGGCGTGTATGGCGCAGCACATGTGTATTGGTAACTGAGCGAGTTGGCATGAGTGTGAGCGTGTATGTGTGTTTGCTTGTGTATTGTATTTTAGTACCTGTGCCGTTTGAGCGACGTCAAGTTGTGGGCCAGTTTGACTGGTTTGTTGCCTTTTGTTGTTGCTGTCGCCTGTCAAGTTGCTCAGTTTGGGCAAGTAGATGGCGCTAGTTGTCTTCAAGTGGCTTTAATATTAAAGTAAAGCCCTAAAAACTTGTGTTATTCGAACTATTTGGTTGACTTAACTGAGACATAAAATAATATGAAATTAAAACAAATTTACTTAAACAATTTTGCAACACCTTGATACAAAATAATTTCTATATTTAGTTATTTTAATTATATAAACAAATGCTTTTAGCACATTTTATTCACCTAAACGCAACTGTTGATTGTGTGCCCCAGACAAATAACAAAATAAAACAAAAATTACAGGTTCAACAATCAATTTAATAATTGAAGCCTTTGCATTTAATCAACATTATTTAAAATGTCAAAATATTTGCACTTTCAATGGCAGCGAGCGTCGCCGTCGTCCAAAAACCGTAAAACCCAAAGAATGCCAGCTCGAAAAAAAAACAAAATTTGCATACAAATATAAATGTTGATAATGTTGTAAATCCCCCCAAAGAGGGCTGCTGCTGCTGCTGTTGCTGTTACTGCTGCTAGCCACGCCTCAAGTGGGTGGCTGGAAGGGGGGCACCATAAAACTAGACGACTGCCAACTACAAAGTTGATATGAAATACAAAAAAAAAAAAAAGAAAAGAAAAGAGAACACAGAAACACAACCGCACAATCCGCTGGGGGCTCCCCTCGTCTGCGCCGTCTCCATTGATAAAATTTATGGTATTGGTGCGGTTTCAACACCAACCGCTGCCGCGACAGCTCACACCTATGCACACACATACGTCAAGCGGCGGCAGCGACGCGACGTCAAACCGGTTGTCTGCTCTGCCATTGGTTTCAGTTGGCAAGCGCTGGCAAACAACAGTTGCTATTTCGCTCGCACTTCCGCCACGGCATACACAGCCGTTGCGCTCGCACACTACAGCGACAACGCCGCAAAGCGACATCTGCCGGTTTTTGCGCCACCAGCGACAGCGCAGTCGGGCAGCGCGCAATCGCAGCGCTGAGCTCGTACCTAGTCGTATACGCACTTTGTTCGTGGTTGGTTCGTTGTTGCTGTCGCTCGTCGCAGCGCCGTTCGCCCGGTTCGTTTCGAGCTCTCGATTCACACGATTTTACGTTTTACGCTAGATTCCAAGCGCTGCTGCTACGCTAGAGATTCTCTCTATTGGGATTCTTAATAATAAATATATACACACATAAATATATATGCACATATATCGCGTTATCGTTCGCGTTGCCGTCGCGCAAATTGCAAATTGCAAATTGAGAAAATAAAAATTACATAGATTGTTGTTCAGTGTGTCGCTCTTTTGGCTTGGAGTGTGTGCATTTTATTCCTGAATGCCAATTAAATGCGCGCAGCAACAACAACAACAACGAAAAAGAAAGAAAAGATAACAAAATAATATAAATAAAAGGCATTCAAATACAAATTGTTACAAGTGGTGTCAACAACAGCAACAGCAGCAACAACAGCAGCAACAGCAGCAACATCATCAATAACAACAACAACAACAACAACTAGATCATTATTATTAAAAGGGTGACCCAAATCTGCGAGTGCAACAATTCTTGAGTGCAAAATAAATAGAAAAGAATTAGAGAGAGAGAGAGGGAGATAAATACAAAGCTGACGAAAAAGTGTTTACGCTACAAATGCTGTTAAGGATTTACGCGCTCAACTCAACTAACTAACTAACTAATATAAACTTGTTTAATGTGCAATTAAAACAAAAGTACATACCCACACACACACACCTCTCTCACACACACATACACACACACACACGGTCTCCCATACATCCACAAATACACACACACATACATAGAGGCAGCTGCAGTTTGTTATCTTTAGTATTTTGATTTTTTTTCGCGGGCGCACGTGTCAGAAAGTAAAGCCGCCAAAATTCTTGATAAAGTGGCCTCAATAGGCGCCAACACGCTCAATTTTACGGATTTAGGGAGCCCCTACGAGGGGCCTCCCAGCACCCCACAGTCGGGCATGGATGCACCAGATGCACCGCATACGCCCAAATACATGGACGGCGGTAGCACGGCCGTTAGTGCCAGCATAACACCTGGCGTTAATATACCTGGCAAATCAGCATTTGTGGAACTGCAGCAGCATGCCGCCGCCGGGTGAGTACAAACATACAACATGCCACACTATTTCCACTTGTCTAAGCTGCAGTTCATTGTTTCGTCTATCAAAATGACAAAAGTGCTTAGCTGAAGGACAAATGCAACTATCTGACTGATTGACTGACTGACAACTGTCTGGCTGATTGACTGACTGACTGAGTGACTGACAACTATTTGTTCCCCCTGCTGTGCACTCAGTTCAACTCTGCAGCTTTTTGATTTGCCTTTTTATTATCAGCTTCACGTCATCAGCTCTTTATACAACACACCCAAAAAGTAAAGCAGTCTATAAGACATTAACTAGGGCGTTACCCCAGATCTTTATAAGACCTTAATTTGGTTCAATTGTATTGATTGCTGTGGTTAGCTCTAGTTCCTTGATAATATGCAAAATAAGAAACTTTAGCTAGACATGATCATAGATAATTTCAGTAAAGTATCTTTCGATTGCCAACGCAACTGTAGCTAGGCTTTGGAATATATTTTTTTTAAAGAACATATGGATTATTAGGTTTGCATACACTTATAGAAATCCAAAAAGATTTTTAATGAAAATACATAAATTGTGTCAAACTATATAAAGCATAAATACAGTTTTCTTAAAATAAGATTTTAATCAAATAACTTTGATTTTTTTCAATCAATTTACAATATTTAGATCTAAACTTTTATATTTTTTTGAAACAATTTTTTCTATTTTAAACCCGATATTTATATTTAAAAATTTTATTCCGAATTTCAAAGACTTTCAAATAGATCAAGAAAAACTAAACGATATCAAAATATTTGTGCTTGAAAATCAATTTGGATTAATGGATATAAGAATATGATTTAATCGTAATATATATATGTACACATTAAATAAATAAATATATAGAAAATATATCGTTTGCTATATAGAAATTGTCTAACACAAAGTGGAATTTATTTAGCTCCAGCCAAGACTAGTTAAAAGCAAAAACAAGTTTGTTCGATTTAATTTTTACTAAATATAAATAAGATTTAAATACAATATACAAATATTTCACTTACCCGCTATAAGAATGCCGTCGTTCATAATATATATGTTCGCAACGTTTTCCGACAGCTTTCAATCTGTAAACACAATTTGAATTATCATATTAAATATATATATATGTATAAATAGATTTATACAATTTATGGATTCTACTTAAGCTATCTATATTAATATATGCTCAATGATACGGGCAGATATAAACTTAAACATGGACAGCTGTCAATGCACTTGCCTTTTATCTGAATTACAATCTGAATGAAAATGTTTTTTTTTTTTTTTTTTTGCTTTTTGCTTTACCGCGGGCGACGAAGTGCTGCAGTATCAGATTGCGGGAAAAAAGATATGGCTACTATATACTTAAAGTTGTCAGATGTGTATTTTTATCTGTTTATGAAAGCATTTATCTATATATATGCGATGTATATATGATGTATACATATGCATATCGCCCTTTCTATCAATTAAAGTTCTCTTTTTTTCTTGATTGAAGAAGTCACTTGTTGTAGTTATTGCTTATATAGAGTATATACCCTTAGTTCTCTGTTATATCAGTTTTTTTTTATGCTGGTGTCGCCCGGCATAGCTTTTGGACTCCCTTTTACAAAAGCCCTGCGGCAATGAGCGGAAGCCAAAAATAAATTCAATTAAGTGCAGTTTAGCAAACGTCGGACTTTAACGTGTGTACATACTGTACTATATATGGGTAAAAACTTGATCGAGGGTAAATATTATTTATGCTAGTTGCGAGCAGGGCTCCTATGACCCTCTCTGTGCCATTCTCTCTTTCGTGCTGCTCAAATTGTTTTTGCAACGCACGATTCGATTTTTCATTATACATATTTCATTGCATTTTTGCGTTTTTGCGGTTTTGCGTTTTGTGGTTTGTCATATTTTTTTTTTCCAGATATTTTTTTTTGTTTTTCATTTCTTGTGGTGCGTGTGCAACTCCAAAGTGGTTCGCTGGCTGCCATATTGCCGGAGTTCGGGCTGCGGTTTCACTTTGTCAGTTGCCAGTTGCCAGTTGTCAGACAGTTGCATTTCGTGTTGTTGTTTCCGTTTCCGTGTTGCCTTTTGGCCCGCTTTGTATTGAATATTTCATGGCTTATTATTGGGCAATCGCTTAGAAATTGTGCCCGAGAAGAAGTCGAAAGCCAAACTCCATGGGAAACTGTTCAACTGTTCGACAGCCAAACCTTTAAGCTTGCCTACGTTCGAAAAGTGTTAACAAAATATTTACTACCTACTAAATATTGATTTTTACTCTCTTTAATGAAGTCAGCGCAAAAGTTTGTCATATTTAATCCAATTTTAGTTTTTTAGTTTTTTTTTTGTTGTTGTGAGAAATAAAGTTTCGTTTCGACGCTTTGTGCATTAAACATGATAGTTGGGCCGCTGAGGTTTCTATATTTGTGGGGCGCTGGAATTTAATAGTCGTTGTGCAGCACTGAAAAGTGTACACAAAACACGCAAACTTTAGTCGCAGTTGTTGTTTTTGTTCATTTCACATTCATTTGTTGTTCTTTGACCTGAGCTGGCGTGCCAAAAGGCCAACAATGAATACAATATGAGGCAGGAGTTTTTAGCCTCAGTTCCAATTTCATTTCATTTGATATATGTATATATGTATCTACATTTAAATATTCACTATATTTATAAATTTGTCAATTTGTCTTTACAGTTACGGCGGCATACGCAGCACGTATCAGCATTTTGGTCCACAGGGCGGCCAGGATTCCGGCTTTCCGAGTCCACGCAGCGCTTTAGGCTATCCATTCCCGCCCATGCATCAGAATTCCTACTCTGGCTATCATTTAGGCAGCTATGCACCGCCCTGCGCCAGTCCTCCAAAGGATGGTAAGTACCACAAACTACTCAACTAACATATGCAGTATATCTCATTCAAGCTCATATATACATATATGTATACCAGCTGCGCACATCACTTAAAGTTTCGTCTGCTATTGTTGTCTGAAGAGTTGTTCAGCTGGTCAGGCATTGCCTTTGGCCTCTGCTCAAGATCCAACTCAATTCAAGCTCTTTAAATTCGCACTTTTTCGCGACACTTGAACACAAGTGGACAACGCTCTCTCAAGCGTCATCTAAACAGACTTGACTTTGACATTTCCACACTGATAAAAAAAAAGCAGCAAAAACTCTATTACGATTTTTTTTTTTTTACTAAAAATAAACACTTACTCGCACAAATTATAGAAGCGAAACATTGAATGAAATAAATGTACAAATATTTGTAAGCATTCACAATTATTTTGTATATCATTTCTTATTTTTTTCACATCGTGCTCAAAATTGTCTTTTTTTCATGAACTTCCATAACAAAAATTTTATTATGACAAAACTGGCGACACTTAATTTCATAGCCCATTAGGCTAAACTACTTTTAAAATTCTCACTTGCTTGGCTTTTTTTCTTTTTATAGTGCCATAATGTAGTTTTTATATAGATCGTTATTCTTCAATGAATTACGGTAGTCACAACTTGATTAAAATAATATTTACTTTGTTGAAAAATGCCAAAAACCATTTGAGCAAGTACTAAAATACATAAATAGCTCTTAAATTCATTTAATTATAACATATACGATCATAGATTAACTAGATTTGCTAACCAATAATCCGAGTGAAGGTTGTTGACGTGCTGTATCTGAATCTTCAACCAGAACTCTATTAAGTTGAGATACTTTAAGACAAAACTGCAAATACGGGGGATTGGATAATAACTTTGATATTTTCTGAATTTTATAATAATGCTAGCAAGAAAGAAATAGGAGATCTGAAGAAGATCTGTGTAAGCAGCTGATTTGATAAGGCATTCAAATTCGGTTAAATCAACCTTTAAATAATGTATGGTATATACATTAAACAAAATATTTAAAATACTTGAAAAAAAAAATTTTGAAAATGTATGAACATGTATGAAAATTAGAAAACAAAATTTAAAAAATATATATTAAAAAATAAATAAAATTTATAATGTTTTCGACATTTACATTTACTTTTTTTTATAGATTTTGTTTCAACACATAATATATATTCAATTTCTAGATATTTTGTGAATTCAAATCAAACTTTAAAGTCTGTCACATGAGCTGTAGTCAAGTATTTTATTTTGGCTTTTTATTTCGTATATAAATTTTAATTTCGATATTCATTGTGGCTGGCATAATTGCGCGCTTGACTGTGACATTTTGTTAACTATCGCATTTTGTTAAACAATTTTGTTGCTGTTTTATTTTGTTGTTGCTTTTTTTTGTATGCGTTTTGGTTGAGCAGTTTTGTACGTAAGTGAAAAGCAATTCATTTTGCCAGCTATTGTTGCCGCCAACACAGAGCCAAAGCAATAGAAGCTTATATATAGATATATATATACATATACACATATATTTACATATATATATATGTTAAGTAACGCAGCTTGACATTTTGTCACACATTTATCACACATACGCCACATTGGCTGGAATGACTGGAATGGCTGGGCGTGGGTGGCTCTTCACAATTAACCTTGACTCTTCAGTCTGTCAGTTAGCTACAAATTTCGTTTGTTCTGCTAACAAAAACAGCTGTTAGCCAAAATTATTTTGCGCGCCAAAAAGTCTTTAAATACAAATGCCTAAAATTAAATGGCCCACTGGCACACACAAACACACGCACATGAATGCATACACATATGTATGTATGTAATTATAATTGCGGTAATTACGCTTTCGTTTGGCGTAATTAATTACACCATTCTTTGGTGTAGTGCTGCCCCGGCCAGCGACATGTGCAGCAGCAGCAGCAGCAGCTCTCATACACACTCACTCACACACACAAGCATACACACACACACACACTTGGGACCTGGTGTCAGTCTGACTAATGGCTTATGTGCTGGGTGGTCAAATATAAGTTAAGGCAATTGCCATCTCGCTCGCACGCAGCCATTTTGTCATTAAAGCGACAGCACGTGCTGCGGCGCCAATATTTTCGACACACACACAGACACACCAATACATGCGTACAGTCAGGTAAGGGTAACGGTTACCATATATGGGCGCTTAATATTAGTTGGCTGGATTCGCATACATACACATACATATATAGACTCGCATGTATTTTTCACAATTAGCTACGTCATGAGCTGCAAGTTGAGTGCTTTGAACTTTTGCTTTTTGTTTATGCCGTAATTGTTAATTAAAGTTAATTGCAAAGCCGTTTACAAGTTACTTAGCGTTCGATTTGGCAGCCCAAATAGCGACTTGCACTGCTCTGCTCTGCTCTGCTCACTGTTGCTCTTTCTCTCTATTTGGAGTTGCTCTGTCATGCATTCCGAAGCGCAGCTCATGAATATTTATATAGTCAGAGTTATGCCCGGAGTTCACAATCGCAGCGCTTTGCCATAATTCTTATGCCTTATTATAAATTCATCATTGCGGCCCATTTATGTCTGCAGCTCCCTCTTTTTCTGGCGCTCTCAAATATATATACATATACATATACATATACATATACATATACATATACATTCCTCTTGCAGACTTTTCAATCTCAGACAAATGCGAGGACTCCGGCCTACGCGTCAATGGCAAGGGCAAGAAAATGCGCAAGCCACGCACCATTTACAGTTCACTGCAGCTCCAGCAACTGAATCGACGTTTCCAACGCACCCAATATCTGGCTCTGCCCGAACGTGCCGAGCTGGCCGCGAGTTTGGGCCTCACGCAAACGCAGGTGAGTTACATACATATAGAAATACATATCGACATCAAATACTTTTTATAAATGTAGACTCATTTGTGGTGTATATAAAAATAGAGTGCGCTTAACCTGACATTTGAGCTGCACTGATAATGGAGCGAGAGATTGAAGTATATTTGATTGTCATATAAAGCCTGTAGTATCTATAATATAGAGTCGGTATACTACTACATATCATCTTTATGTTCTTTATACTATATATTCTATATGTTCTTCTCTGTTTATGTTCTATGTACTCTTAAATACTCTTTATAATCTTACAATACTCTATGCTCTATATCCTCCATATTCAATATGCTCTATATGCTCTATATCTTTGTTATACTCTAAACTCTTTACACTCCATATAGTCTACATACCATCCCAACTCTACCCTTGATTCTTCACTCTACATTCTTCTCGAGCTTTCATTTCCAAACTATTTAAAAACTTAAACTCAACAAATTGCAAACTGCAAAAAAACAACTTTCATTCAATATGCAAGGGTATAGAGAGCACACCACACCAAGACAATTCCCCAGGTATATAAAGTCCTGCCACAGGGCAAAAAAAAAGTCAGAAAATAAAACTGCAGCAGCAGCAGCAGCTAAATGCATTTCAAATTGAATTGTTGACATGCCGCTAATGTTGACTGACAAACGAGCCAAGCCAAGCCAAGCCAAGCCAAGCTAAGCAACCAACTTGCGAACAATAACAACAACTAGCTAGACATATGCTAACGCCCACGCCTGTGACATATATACATATATACATAGTATATAGCTATACATAGTTACAAGCCGGCAGACAAGCTCTAACGACTGTGTTTAATATCATAATGTATGCGAGTTCTAGCTCTAGCTTTCGTCGTCGTCGTCGTCGTCGTCGTCGTCGTCGTCGTCGTCGTCGTCGTCGTCGTCGTCGTCGTTGTTGTTGTTGTTGCATTTTGCACGTGTGTCAATGTCAACTTTTGTATGACGACTCAGCTAAAAACAACAACAACAACAACAACAATGAGTATCTTGCGAATGCACGCGCTGCTGCCCACGACCAAGAGAGAAAGATACAAACATAAAAAAAAAAGATAATAAAAAAAATTATAATTGTTATGGAAAAAAAGATATATATATGTGTATATATATATATATATAAAACGAGGCCTGCCTGCCATTGTGGCTGCTTTGGCGACACCCACCCAGTTTTTTCAGTTCAAGTTCCAGACTCGTAGTGCCCGAACGTCTATCTCATTGTGCTTTTTTTTTTTTTTTCGCTACAATAGTTTTCCACATGGAAAGCAAAAGCAAATAAAATAGTTGCAAAAAAAAGTCAAGTAGAGGAAAAACAAAAGTTGATGTGAATGAGTCTCGTTTTTGAGAAATTTATTGATAGTGGGCGTGGGCTTCCTAATTGAATTAGTGTGCCACAAAAGTTCACGCACACACACACACACACAGACCGAAGGGGCACACAGCTGAGGCATATTGCAAGGCAGCTCAAATGAAACTTGTAAAACAAGTTGAAGACCCTGCTCTGAGTGTGTGTGTGTGTTGTGTGTGTGTTGCGTGGGTGTTGCTTGGCCGCAAGTTGTTTATCAAGATAGTTATTTGAATACACGGCTGCGTTGCTGCCATACCACAGAAACCGAAACAGACACAGACACGGCGCACAGTTGAGACTCGACGTCGTCTCTTGCCTCTGAGGCGGGGCGTGCCACACGGCGGCTTTGTAATAAATTTGTGGCAGGCCAAAAGCCGTTTACTTAGTCACCCCATAAACGCTGATTTACAAGAGGGCAAAGCACCCAGCGTCCTAGATAGTGGAGACAGAGAGTGAGAGAGAGAGAGATAGAGAGAGTGCCAGGCTCCATAAAATGTGGCAGCAACAACAGCAACAGTCAGCTGGCAGCTGTCAATCGATGTCCGCATTGTCAGCGCATGCAGTTTTGTACTCTGTGTTTTTTGTTTTCTTCGCTAGCTAACTAAATAAACAGCCACGCCCACTGTACCACTGGCCGTACACGCTGCCCACAGGCGACACAATCAATTTGCTTTATCTGCTCTGACCCTGCAATAAATACTCAAGGTAGGGTTAAGCACAAAATATAATTTATGACTGCAACAAAGGGTGTTTTTCTCACTGTTTTTTATTTTTCGGGCTAACTGTTTTTCTTCTGCTGTATGCCAGTAGCTGGTCAGCTATGCAGTTACCTCTGGCCAGAGTCCTGTCTATATCCATGCGGACTTTCGCTTTCATGGCACAGCGCGTGTTAATTAAAACCGCCCTCAAAGTTAACTTCGGCAGCCGCAACGGAAGTTTTTTATTGATTTGCTAGCTAACATCTACAGCTATATAGCTTTAGCTATAGCTAAATTGTAATTGTTGTTGTTGCTGTTGCTGTTGTTGCGGGCCACGCCAATGTTTGAGCCGTGCAAACAAACCATTGTGCTTTGCCTTAAGATTTATGCGTTACACAAACAACAACTGCATTGGCTACTCGAGCCAGCCGCAGCCCCAACCCCAGCGCCAGCAAACATGGCTTAATGGCCTTCAGCGGATAGCGCCGGGCAACTGAACTAACTTAAAGCTTTAAACGGTTTCTAAGTGTTAAGCTATAATTTTTTTCTTTTGGCTAAGCTTCAGATACAATTGTCATGAATTAGGTAACGCTTAAGGAGTAAGATATTGTCTGATATGTATTTAAGGAATTAATATAGCAAAATATTATAAAGCATTGACAAAGTTTTGTTAGTTAGACTAACTAGCATAACTAGGCAACTAGTTGTTGGGCTAGGCTTAGAAAATTTGATATTGCTAATACTATAAGCTTTCTTAAATATATCAGTATAAACCTGATCGAACTACTATAACATATAGCTATCAAAAATGTTGAATATTATGGAAAATGCTTTTGTACTACAGATTACTATAAATCTGATAGCTATATATAACAAGTATATATGTATGTGTAGAGTGTTAAGAGTTCACTAGTTTTCAATCGTTTATTTCACTAGTTTTTTCTATCGTTTTTTGGGGCGTATTTTACAATGTTGTTGTTCTTAAAGTTTAGCATGTTGAATGCATTTTTGCATTTTACAAAATGCTGGCAGGTAATGCTGCTGCTGTTGTTGTATTTTATTTTATTTTATTTTTATTTTGTTGTAGCTGAGAGCTCTCGACTCATGGCTGGCACTGACAGCTCTCGTCGTAGTCGTTGTCGCTGTCGTTGTTGTCCGGCCTCAATCTGGCGACACGTTCTAACACCTGCTAATGAAAAATGCAACAGCAATGGTCTATGACTATATAGATATGGCTATAAAACTATACGATAATATACTTTGCTCAAAACTGTGGCACATTTTGCTTGGCTTTTTGTTATTGCCGCATTTGGTTTTTTATTTTTTTTATAGCCCCTGGTTTTTATTTGGTATATATGTATGTGTATATATCTTTTAGTGCTGGCTGCAAAATATAATTATGGTAATTTCATTATTATTATTTTTTGCGTCTTCTGCTGCTGCTGCAGAGAGTATACAAAACGAGTTTCTGTTTGTTGGCCGTCAGCTGACTGCCCCCTCGACCTCCCTCTAGTTGAATCTCTCACTTGGCTTTAAGTACGCGCACTTGTAGTTTGATTTTGAAAGTGCATCCGGTGACTGTTTCGCCAGATCAATATACTATATAGCTATATATATACCATACACGTAATGTGTGTGCATGTCTGGCTGTCTGGCTGGATGTCTGTCTGTCTGTCGCTTTCGCTTTGATTCAGTTTCAATTAGAGCTAAATGCTGGCTACTGTTTTCCTTCTTTATATATTTTGTAGTGTGTGTGTGTTTTATTTCTTGGCTTACACCGTCAGCCGCCTAATTGAATAATTACATAGAACGTTGGGAGCTGATCGCCAATGCTTCAATATCAAAAACAAAAAAACACACAAAACAAAAAAAAACTCACATAAAAACTCAAGCACCAAAAACTCAAACTCGAAGCTGACAACGCGAGACAAACGCAAACACTCTAAAAAAAAAAGAGATATATACATACATGTATCTCTGTATATATACGTATAAATACATATATGTTTATATATATAAATCAGAAAGAGCCGAAATTAAACAGCGCTGCTGTCCGTGCGAACCGCTCAACGAGCTGATCTGAAAAGCGAAAAGAGAACCTTTTAAACTGCGTGTTTATGAGCTCATATCGGCACATTTTGATCTGGCTCTGGCTCTGGCCTGGTGCTCGCCCGCCCGCTTGCCACAAAAGGGCGCAACGGCTGAAACCGAATTGTAGGAGGCCACGCTCGAAAAAAAAAAACTCGCAAAACAAAGGATTTTTGAGGATTTTGGCAGCAACATCAAGTTTATGTTTAGCAGATGAACTGCCAAAACGGCGCTTGTGGAAGCTCTTCAACATTCAAGACTCCAACGAAAATGTTCGTAGTGCAGAAATATAAAAACAGAATCAACGAGCAAATATTAATAATGAATAATGAATAAAATAAGAATAATTAGAATAGTGACAATAATAAAATAATTTATACTAATGATCATAGTAGTATGGATTATATGGCTATAAATATCAAAATGATTATGATTAAATGCTTGGTAATAATTATAATTACAATTGCATTCATGCCAATTCTAATGCTTGTAATAATAATAGCGCCTTAACTATGAACACGAGGCAGATATAGGATCAATAAAAGAATTTAAACAGAGAGTATCTGCTGTCTATATTTCTTTTCCATGGTAAAGTGTCGCTGATAATTAGCTTAACACATCATTTAGATAATGGCTAATTATATTAAAGATGTTTAAATTCCTATTTAAATTTCTATTAATTTCTCTTACATTGCCTTATTACTGCCACAGTCTATACTAACATTTTCTGACTGACTTATCTAGCTGCTCTCGCCTGTCTGCAAAAATCAACAACGCCTGCTTTAGGTACGTGTGTGTGTGTGTGTGAGTGCGTAAGTATGTGTGTGTGTGTGTGTCTTGGCTGCTGCACGCAGACGCAGACGCATCGCCCACGGTGCACACCTTCGCAGCAGCCTTTGTTGCGGTTGTTGTTGTTGTTCTTGCTGCTGTTGCTGCTGCTGCTGCTGCCAGCGATAAGTCTGCTCCACCCCTAGCCCCAAAAGAGCGCTGAGCAAAGGTCATGGACTTTGCAAAAACACAAGCAAATTTCAACGGAATTCCAAAGAAACTTTTATAAACATCTCAAAATACTTGCCAAAAAAAAAAATAATAACATTAAATTATAAATTAATTTAAAGAGCTCGGCGCACAAAATAGTTTTATTGTATTAAGCAAAAAAAAAAAGAGCTTAAACGAAATTAAAAAAACTAGCACAACTTGATTTAAATAATACAAGTGTCGAGTTAGTATCAGCGGCTAACTTAGAGCGACAGCGAAAAAAAAATAAATAAAATGAAATAAAATGAAAATGAAAAACTGGCTGACCGCATTTAAATGCTCTGGCAACGAACGTGACAGCAACAGCAGTAGCAGCAGACACAGCAGCAGCAACAACAATAATAATAACAACAACAACAACAACAATGACAACAACACATCGTATATCAGTGATTGCCTGATTTACGCGCGCAATGTCAATTAAATTATGGCACATAATACAATGTAACTCAGCAGCCACAATAGCAACAACAACAACAGCAAGAACAACAACATGTCTTAATCACACGCACATTGCAATAACAACAACAACAACAACAACTCAGTGTTACCCACCAGCAACAGTTGCTGATCGTCGTCGCCTCCCTATGTCGAAATTTTGCACCGTGCGCTCGCGTAACAGGAACTTTGAATTAAGTTTGATCAGCGCTTTGCTGTTGCTATTGCTGTTGTTGTTGCTGTTACTGATGCTGGTACTAGTACCTAATACAACAGCAGCAACAACGATAGCCAACAGCAGCCAGCAGCGACAACAAATCAAGTTGCCATTAACAATGATGCATTGCCCGAACCCGAAGCGTAGCTCCAGCTTCAGCTCATCACATCGACGGGGTGTGGGCACTCAATTTCTCACTCTTCAGTCAGCCTCAATCAGGCTCTCAATCATCAGCAGCAACAGCAACAGCTCTCCCCACACACACACATACACATAGATCGAGTGACCGCATTTGCATTTGCGCATCTAATGCATAGCACAATGTATCTACAGCGCGTACAGATACAAATGTATCTTTGAAGAGCGTGCCTTTAATTTTATTATGGCCAACGTTTTGTATTGTTTTTGTGCTTGTGCTTGTGCTTACGTGCTGTTTGCACAATCTTGATAGTGGTTGACATAATTCGAAGCAATCAAAAAAAGAAAACAGCCAACAACAATTCAAAATCTGTGCCAATGGATTTTCGGTTTCGACTTTTTAAGGCGTAGTTCGTAGAACTGATTCGCTGCGCTTTGCTACCTAAGCGGAAGCTCTTTGAGCTAGTTCAAGTTCCATAACAAATTTTTCGATTGGCATTAAGGCTCTGCATCGTGTTTCTAGGAATTGTTGATGGCGAATAGAAGTTAACTAATGCTGAACTAATAGAAATTCTAATATTTCTATGGATCATAAAAGAAACATCTATATACTCAGCTATATAACATTAACTTATATGAAATATTTCAAAGTTAAGTCTGTTTCGCAAATTAAGCCCCATTTTATGGCCTGTCGCTGACAATCTCAATTTGTCTCGCTTCAATATTTTCCTCTTACTTTTCTTTTCTATTAACAAACTAAAACTCCTTTGCCAGCTATTTGCATGGTTGGCTTGTAACAGGTTTATATATGCCATTAGTTCAACAATTTTTTTTTCTTTCGCTACTTCCTCTGCTGCTGCTTCCTCTTCTTCTAGTTTGGCTACTGCAACTCATCAGCTCGCTACTACAATCTATATCAGCAGCTATCTATCTTAATAGCAATAGAAAGCATGTTGGGCGCCTTTTCCTCTAGCTATATTTACCTACATACTAGACATCATATACATCTATATTTATATATGTTGCTATATATACATTTTTTTGTTGGTTATCTTGAAGTTTGTGTGCTACAATCGGCCTGAGCATCCTGTCACAGCGCTCTCACTTCCTTTTGGCAGCCCAAGAGATTTGACGCGCTGCTGCTGCTGCTGAAAGCTTGTTTCCCATTTCATTCATAATATTTACTACAACAAAAACTTTACAATATATGCTGGGCTTTCGTAAAACTGGTCAGCGGCTCAGCATCGTCAAATGCGGACAGTGATGTTGCAGGAAATTACAAAATACAAGAAGAAGAAGAAGAAAAAAAAAAGTGAAATAACCAAGCGACAGTTAAGCATTTAAGCCTGTGGCCAACGGACACATCACAAGCCTAAGTGAGAGTATGCAAATAAATAAAATTTTATGTATATTGCGCATAACACAAATGCCAAAGAGCGAGAAAGCAATAAAGAGAGAGGGAGGTAGATAGTAATCTAGACGACAGCTCGTCTGGCTGCTTTGACTTGGCTCAAAGTATTGACAAATAAAACGTGGCTTACCACATATACGTCGACAGCCACACACATACACAAACACACACAAACACACACATACGCACATAGCTTCAAGGATGCGTGCCCTTGCCTTTGTATCTACGCCAGCCGCAGCAATGTTTACAGCTCAAGATTTCAGTTACGCGATAATCACAATAATTATTATTTTATTATGAAAAAAAAAGCGAAAAAAAAAAACGACAACAAAAAATAAAACAAAATTAAAATCAACTTTATGACGACGACGAGGCATTGACGGCACTCGTTCCAGGCACAAAAACCAACTTGGCAACTCCCCGCCAAAAGCTTGACTCTCGACTGGAGTCTCTGGCTGTGGCTGTGCCTGTGCTTGTAGCTGAAGCCACGTTCTGCTTACTTTATGATGTATTTTTAATCGATGCGTTGAGATTTGCGCTCTGTGGCCGCTGGCTGTGGGTGGTTGCACAGCGTGGGCCAGGGAGAAGAGGAGCAACAGCAGTCGCAGCAGCAGCGGCAGCGGCAGCTAAAGGCTGCATGAGTCAGCGCAAGCTCATGTTATAATTGGTTCTCAAATTTGCGAATATGTTTTTGTGATATTTAGTTGGCAATATGACGCTGCTCGCCAACCCTTAGTTTGCAGCCCCCTTCTCCTTCTTCTTCTACTCACAACTCCTTTGACTGTTTGGCCTTGTAAATGCGATGCCAATTAAACTGCTCAAATAACTGTTGCTGCTGCTTTATCTTCTTGCTGTGGTGGGGTTAGGCCGTGTACTTTGACACTCCAATTAATGTTGTTTTATACTATTTGATATTTGGCATTCGATGCGAGCGGCAAATCTTTACGAGACAACAACAACAACAACAACAACAACAAATGACAGCAACAATAGCAGACAACTTTTAACGCTTGGTTAATTTTGTACATTTTTCCACTCTTTTGTTTGTTTTCAGTTGAGTATTTTTTTTCCTTTTTTTTTGTACTTTTTCATGCTGCTTTTCCATTATCATGATCGCTGTTTTGTGATATCCGTTGGCACTGTGTGTGAAAATGCATTGGAAAAAAAGCGAAGCCAGCAACAAAAACCTTAAATAAAACGACAAATAATAGTTAGCTGGCCATGATTTCAGTTGGCTTGGTAAATGGTAAAAAAAAAAAACAAATAATATTTAAATTACGTCTAAACAAAACAGAATACAAAAAAAAGTGGATAAAAAGTTGAAAAAAAAAAAAAACCCAAAGAATGCGCTTATATTAATTGTGCAATTACCCGCCACACTTTTTATACCCTGAACCCATTGAAAATGGGAAATCAGGGTATAATGGTTTTGTTAAAAGTATGTAACAGGCAGAAGGAGGCGTGGCAGACCCCATAAAGTATATATATTCTTGATCAGGGTGACGAGAAAAGTTGATCTAGCCCTGTCCGTCTGTCCGTCCGTCCGTCTGTCCGTCTGTCCGTCTGTCCGTCCGTCCGTCCGTATGAACGTCGAGATTTCGGAAACTACAAAAGCTAGAGAGCTGAAATTTCACATGAACACTCATATGTTAGTTACGCAGTACGAGTTTATTTTGTTTTTTCGATAACTCATCCCATTTCCAAATTATCGATAAAAAATCGAAAATTCGTTTACATTTTTTAGGTTTTTTGAGCATAACTTCTACATCGTTTTAGCTAGAGACTTCAATTTGTATACTTAGATAGATATTATGGATACGCAGATTATGTTATTTACAGATTTTGGATGCCACGCCCCCTTCGCCCCCAATTTAAAAAAAACGCATTTCAAATACTAGAGACTTGCAATTTGGCATATAGATAGATTTAGATACTCTTAATCTACTTTGAAAATTTCATAAAGATAGTCCATCTAGAAATGGAGTTATGAGCGTCCGAAATTCAGCCCAACCCGCCTCCAAGCCACGACAGCAACTGCGCGGTTAGCAGAGCGCGCGCTCATAAGTGCGTAAAGAAGAAGAATATCACTTTTTTGCTGGGTTCAGGGGATCTCGTAGTCGAGCCGTCTCGACTAGAGCCTTCTTACTTGTTTTTAATCTTTTTTTTTTTTTTTATCTCTTAGTTGAAATCTCTCTCATAAAGTGAAATGAGATCGTCACCAGCGCATCATTATGAAATACTGACCACAAATATGATTTGTATAGTACTATAGCATACCCATTGATTCAGGAACTTTGAGATAGGGTAGCACAGCAATAAATGTGGGTGTTTCGAATTGGAATATATATATAATATAGCATGAATTTAAGGAAAGAAAATGTATATAATACATTATATAATTTGACATAGCTTTTTATTATTTATTTATTTATTTTTTTTTTTTTTAAGAATAAAATTTATGAATATTTTTGTGCGATAGAATTTACTAAAATTTTAATTAAAACTTTACCCAAAGCCAAATAACTTTCAAATACTTGATTCCATCCACAAACTCCAGTTGACACATTTAATTGCCACGCAACAAAAGCTCTTTGAGTAACCCTCTCAGCCATTTTACAGGGTAGTCACTGGCCAAGTGCACTCTTTAGTTAAATGTCCCCTTTAGAAGTATATGTTTAGCCGCAGCATTTTCTGCTTTTTGCCCTTTTTCACTTAATTTGTTTGCCTGTTTGACATACTATGGATTGTTTCAAATATATATATATTATATATATATATAGCCACAAAGTCGCCCGAAACCCGTTCCAATTTGTTGGAGCCGTGTGCGACGGCCTGGAAAATGTTTCAAGTGCATTTTTACGAGCGCTCTTTAATTTTGTGTGTGTGCGGCTATGCAATGCCGCAAAAGAATTTTGTGCGAGCAGCACAATTTAAATAGCGGTAATTAAAGTTGTGGTTAAATAATTGACTAGCTGCAGAGCAGAAGCTATTTAATAAGGGGTAAGAAATATGAAAGAAGAAGAACAAGTTCTAAGTATTTAGTATAAAGTTAGGAAAAGAAAAATCGTTAGACTTGTTTCAACAAATATCGTATAATTCTATATGATACTCTGTCTATATACATAACTGAATATTAAACTTTGACTTCGTAGCCAATCAAAGTTCGGAATGGCTTTAAATTTTTCCGTTGCCTCATGTACTCGCCCTCTCATTGTTGCATTTGCCGCTTGGCCTGGGGATTCCCAGAAAAAAGTCTCACAATTTGCTTTTCATTTCGCACACAAAACTGAATAGATCGATAAATGTATATGTATATATACAGACGTCAATATCGACACGTGATAAAGCATAGAGCTACACTTCGTCGACTATAAACAAGTATTTCATTCAACAGAATCGCATTAATATTAAATTAGACAGGTTGGGGCTTAAAGTATTTCCCAAATAAGCAGCAGCTGCGCATGTGAGACTTGACTTCCAAAATAAAAAAAATAAAGAAAAGAAAAAAGTAATAATATTATATGTTAGCTTGTCAGCTAGTTGGGCCACGCCCCCTTGTGCCGCACTGTCGCCTTCCTCTAAGGTTTGGGCATGACATAAGCAGCACGTACTTTTAGCTAGTTCGACTGTCACCTGCTGCAGGCAAGCGAAGCCGCAACTAAATTAAATATGACTAATATTTTGCAGTGACTGTAGCACACACACACACATACACACATACACTAAAAACAACAATAACAACAACGTTGACTAAGTAAAACTTAAATGCGCGTCGCGCTCTCGAGTTTTGTTCGACAAAAAATTTTGTATTATTATTCTTGTTGTTGTTACTGCTGCTGTAGTTGTTGTTGTCGTTGTTGTGCTCGTTCCGCCCCGTCACGCCCTCCTCAAAAGCCAGCAGCGACGTCAACTTGGAACTTGGAACTGCAGCAATTGTTGTTGCCTTTGCTGCTGTATCTGCTTAGAATCTCACCTTGGCAATTGTTGATCAAATGCTGCCGCCGATTTATTGTTGAAAACATTTTTGCGTCAGCTGCTGCCACTGCTGCTGCTGCTGCTGCTGTTGTTGTTGCTGCTGCTGTTTTTCATCATAATTTTTGAACAGTTGTTGTTGTTGTTGTTACTGTTGCTGATGGATTACAAAAGCACAACTGCAGCACTGACTCAGTTTTAGTTTAGCTGGCTACAAATTAGAATTACAAAATTTCAAGGCCTTGCAGGTGAATCAAAAGCGAATGAGAATTCGAATGAGAACTCGTATTCGCATTCGCATTCGCATACGTATACGTTTACGTTAACGTATTCGCAATTCGCATCGCATGCCATTCGTTAGCCGTTGTTGCTGTTGGCAACTGTCTCTGTATTGCTGTTGTACAATTTTCAATAGTTCACAGCAACATGGGAACAGTTTCCGGATTTGACAAACATTGTTGCACAATACAAAAAGAGAGAGAGAGAGAAAAAAAAACAGGGCTTTAAGAATGGCAGAACGCGTAAAACGCCGGATGCTCATCATCCGTTGGGCTGTGAACAGTCACGAGATTTGTCGCAGCTACAGCAGCAACAGTTGCTGCTTTGTTGATGCTGTTTAATTGTTTCTGCGTATGCGTCCACAAATGGCAAAAGGCGCATTTCTCTGCGCCTATAAAGCACTAATTGAGTTAGTAAAATGCTCGATTTGTCGCACGAACTAGTCTCAACTTGGGCAATTGGCATGCGGCCAAGTTGTTGGCCCCTTATTTTCGCACGAAACACTGAGAACCCAAAAAGACGTAACATCACTGCGATGCCCACGGAGATGTATGCGTTGCTATATGGTTAACAACTTTATCAGCGCTTAAGCATAAAAACATATTAAGTTTGTATTTAATATAAATGAGCTGCAATTGGCGTTCAATCGAAACTTGTTGAAAGTATCTGAATGCGTGTATCTTTCTCCTGTCACATTTTATGGCTCGCTTCGGCTACGTGACTGAAAGCCAACGGCAACGGCAACGGCAGCGTCAGCGGCAGCTGGTGAAATGCTCATGCGTGGCAGCGATTAAGCAATCACCGTAGCAGCAGCAGCAACAACAACATCTGCAACAGCAGCAGCAGCAGCAACTCATGTGCCTATATAGAAATTAGATCAATATCTTTATTTATTTATAAATTGTTTTACGTGGCTGCCTCCAAGGAGCGCGCTCATTTCTCATTAAGCGCAACGCCAACAACAACCAGCAGCAACAGCAACTTGTTAATTGTTGTTGCTGCATTAGAGACGTTATATAAACTGACCAAAGCAACAGCAGCAACAGTCTCCAGTCTCCAGCTCCGGCCTTGCCTAATTGCATATTTATTGTTTATTAAGCAGCATTTCCCGCGGGGCAAGCTCATAACTTGCCACTGGCTGCTGCTGTTGCTGTTGCTGCTGCTGCTGCTGTGTCTCATTCACTTTTACGCATTGCCTATATATGCATAAATTAATGAAGCGCGCGCCATTCATTGCGTTGTGTCTAGCTGCTCATTGATAAAGATCAATGGCATAGCCGAGACAAACAACAGCGTTCGGCTCTCAGCTCACAGCACACAGACAACACCCCTGGGGAGCACAATGCCGTAGTTAGTTGCTGTTGCTGTTGTCTTTAGTCTTTAGTCTAGGCCAAAATGGTCAAACATGTCGCATATTTTGCATGGCTACAGCGCGAGCTTCAATTGCAGCCACGTGCGTACGCGGCCAGAGTTTGAGGTCAAATGGCTGCAATCTGGCCAACATGCCCGCCAGCCACGTGTTTCAACTTTGAACGTGGCTGCCGCTGCTTGTGCTGCCGTCGTTGCTTATGAGGCACGCTCTGGCATCGATTTGCTTTCAATTTGTTTGGGCAGCGGCCAAGCGGTGTTAACTTGCGTTCATAAAGACAGAGATGCTGCCCAGGCGTTGCTGCTGCGGCTGCCGCTGCTGCTGCTGCTGCTGTTGTTGCTGGCCTTGAAGCCTTTGAGCGTTTTTTGTTGAAACTGTTGCCGTTGCTTTCTACTTTAGTTTTCTGTATTTTTTTTCGGCGCTTTTGGCATGCACATGGGGTAGGCGTTGCCCAAAACAGCCCGCAACGATTTTATTTGGAAATCACTTTTGTTGCACCTACCCCAGACCCAAAAAAAAGTAAAGTAAAATAAAGTTCCACTCGTCAGGGCCAGTTGGTAGTGTGTGTGTGTGTGTTTGTGTGTGTGTGTTAGCCTGTTTGCTCAGCGCTGTATTAGTGTCGGCTTTTGGTTAACAAGCGACTCTGGCAAACGAAAGACTTAGGCAACGAACTTGAAATGAAGAAAAAAATACAATACTAAATACAAAACCTTTCGCCTTGACTGTAGAACGTTTGCATGTGGCTTTTAATGAGCTGTAGCTGAAGCTGTAGCTAAGAGAGCAAAAAAAAAAAAAAAAAGATAAGCGGACTGTACAACATGTGCGTGACACTTGACTCTAGGGCATGGCACAGCAACAGAAAGTGAGAGAGAGAGATAGAGTTGCTGAAAGAGAAGGTAGAGACAGACGCGCTTTTCAAAAGAAAACCGTTTTTTTTCTGTGTTTAGCTGCTGCCACGACAGGGCATTGTGTTCATTATTATTTATATTATTTTTCTCAGTTTTACGTTTTCGTTTTTTGAAATTTTCGTAGTACGCTTTAAAGTCATTGCCTGCCCTGCAGCAACAGTTGCTGCTGTTGTTGTTGGCTGCATTCAAAATTATAAACAAATTTTGCACGTAAAACAACAGCAGCAGCAGCAGCAGCAGCAGCAGCGGCAAACAATTGCATGCGATGTACAAATTTTCCAACAATGAAAAGGCAGCAACAAAAGCAACAACAACAGCTAGCGCTTTAATAACAATAATAAAATGAAAATGCTACGGCCGGCAAGTTGCGTAATCCGTCAACCATGGCAGTCAAAAGAGCAACGCAGCAAGAAAAAAAAAAAAGCTAAAGTAACAGCAACAATCTCAGCGCTGTCTTTGCAAGTGGGTGGGGCTGTGGTTTCTCTTGCTTAGCAGCAGCGCACGCAACAATTGTGTAGCTTAAGCAACAACAACATAAACAACGACAACAACAACAGCAACGACTAGCTGCATGCAAAGCGACAGCAGCTGACACAAGAGCAACATTAAATAGTTGCTGCTGGCAACAATCGCGCATTTGCAATCTGTTTCTTAAACATTAAATAATAATAAATGCGTTTTTTTCGGCTTTTACTTTTATTTATTTATTTCCAGCTTAAGTTGTTTTTGTTTTTTTTTTTTCTGTGCTCAGATACAAATCTTTGCCGCATTTTATGAATGATCGCCAGCGAGTGGCCAAAAAGCACTTGTTGCGCCAGCAACAACTTGTTATTGTTGCCGCTGCTGCTGCTGCTGTTGACGAACAACTTTAGCGACAAGATCATAAATCAAAATTTTATTTTGTTTCGCGCAGCATTCGCTCAAGCACGCCATCTCGCTCTATCTATCTATCTCCCTCTCGCTCGCGCTCTCTCTCTCTATCTTTTATGACTTTTTGTTTTTGCTTCTTTTGCGCATAAATTAAAAATTGCCGCTGCGCTGGCGATTGCAGCGCGATTAAAATAGATTGCCCGCTGCGGCCCGGCGACGGCCTGGCGAGGATGACGTCGCTGCCTAAACACGTCTCTCTTTCTCTCACTCTATCTCAAATACCCCACTGACTAACTGTCTTAGTGACTACCTGACTACCCGTCTTGCCAGCTGGCGCGTGCTTATGGAAAGTTTATAGCTGTCATAAAAAAAAAATATATATATATATATATAAACACAATCCGAGAAAGGCAAACAACAAAAGCCATGCAGATTCAAATTATAATAAAATGAAAGTGAGCCACGGTGCGTATGCGCAATGTTCAAGCTAAATTAGCAAAAGGAAGAGCAATTGCTGATGCTGTTTAAATTGCTGCTGCTGTCGCTGCTGCTGTAGCAATTGCTGTCTGCGATAGGCCACATATGAATGTGCCATTAATCAGGCTAAACAAAATGTTTACAAAATGTAACAGCAGGCGGGCAGCAGCTAATTCAAAGAGCCGACAACAGCAACAGCAGCAACGGCAGCAAATGCTGCATGCCGGCGAAAAATGGTTTTTAATGTTGGCCGCTTTTTGCAAATTCGCGCACCAAAAATGTGCTGCAAATATGTTAAAATCTTGTTGCATGGAATTTATGAATGAAAAGTCAGCGGCCAAAAGAGCCACAGAGAGCCAACTTATTGTTGCCAACATAACAAGCAACAAGCTGAGAACAATGCGGGGAAAACACTGCAGGCAGCCCAGCAGCAGATTGTTGCCCGTTGCTGGTAGCCATAAATTTGTGAACAGCAACTGCAACTGCAACAGCAACAGCCAAGTGCAACGCTCGAGCGTGAATTGGCAGACAGCATTTGCAACTTGGCCAAAATGGAAAATGCAACAACAACAACAAAACAGCAGCAATTGCTTTTGTTTTGTTAAGATTTTACATTCTTTTTTTTTTTTGGGCGTCGTTGTTGTCATTAACCGGGCGCAGCTTGGCTGTCTCGTCTATTTGCTTAGAGGCAGCAGCAGCAGCAACAGTTGTTGTTGTCGCAGCAGCTAATAAAGCGCTCACTTCCTCGAGCCAACATTATTTATGGCCAGCGTCCACAAGCGGGCGGGCCCTTAGCCTTAGCCACCCGCTGTGGGCGTGGCAGTGCCATAATTTATCATAGCAAAAGGCAAAAGTTATTTGTTTTTTTTTTTACTTTCTGCAGAAACTGAAAACTATGTTCCACCTTTTTTTTTCTGTCGCGCTCCCACACAAATCAGGCATAAAATCAATGTTGTGGCCAGACGAATAGGTTCACTTTGGTCTCTCTAGCGCGTTTATCAAATACGTTATCTTTTCCCACGTTTTAAATGCTCAACTGTCAAATGAATTAAATGAGCAGGCAGCAGTCGCGCAATTTGAATTAAGATCAACAAAAACGCACTTTGGCAACGGCACCAAAAACCAGTTTCAATTGCGCGCAACCAACACAGGTGGACGAAACAAGGCAAGAGCTGTGATATGCAACAACAGCAACAGCAAGAGTTAAAGCTAAAGCTACGGCAACTACAACAGTGACAACTACAGCAACAACAGCAACAGTTGCTGCCTGTGTGTATTAGAAAGCCTGAACATTTGGCCGCTGGTGCGCATCTGTTGGCTGTCGACTGGCCATCAATTGTGGTTCTCTCTCACTGCCACGCATAAATTATATTCCCAAGTGACATATTGCGGAAGTGATCAAGCAAGAAGAATAAGTAGCCACAGCAGCCGCACCGCAGCAACACAAGTGTTGTGCCATCTGACTAGAAGCTGACTACAAAGTAGGTTAAAAGGATAATACTTAAGACTAAAACGTTCACAGACAACATAGACAAAGTCTAGCTTCTTAATCTCGAGAAAATCTATACCAGCCAAAATACATTGCTAAGCTATAGTATATCTAAAACTTGAATACATTGCTTGATCAATTTATAATACCCTTCCACTGCTATAGGGTATATGTAATAAGAAAAAAGTCTGGCTAAGAAGACAGATCTCTTGGTAACGGCTGCTGCTGCTGTTGTTGCTCTGGCTATGGCTATGACTGTGGCTGCTGCTTCAAGTGACACAGTGACATGCTAATTTCTCGTTTTTTGCTGCTGCTGCGGCTGTTGTTTGCCATATTTGTCCATATGAAAGTGGTACAAATTGATGCGAGAGCCACAGAAACCAAATGGAGGAGGCGAGGAGCTACAGGAGGGGCGCTTGCGATTGCGATTGCCATGACATAAGGCTGATTGACATTTGACAGACTGTCCAGCAGTCCGTCTCTAGCTGTCTGTTCTGTCAGACAGTTGACTACACTTTTACTCTCGTGCGTGGCAATATTTTTTGCCTTTTGCTTTTGCATAAATATTTTTAGCCATGCGAGTGGGGGGAAGTCAAGCTCGTTTTGTGAGGTGTTCTCTTTAAGAAAAAGAAATATAAAAATATATATATTTATATATAAATATATAGCAATTGGTGTTAATTTTCTAGCCGCTTGCACTTTAGCTGATATTATATAATTTATAAAAACCTGTCAAAACATATTTTAAATGCAAAGCTGACAATTGAGATGCTGCTGGTTAATAGATATTGGACATGTACATTTGAAAGCAGTTAAATGTATTTTTGTAAAAGTCAAAATGCTGAAAAATAATAGATTTTCAAAATGATATATTATTTTATGATTTATTATTATATAAACTATAACCAATTGGACATTTTTTTCGCGGCTGTAAATCTTTTAATATTTTATATTCCCATTCGAATACAGAGAATAGTTTTTCTCTGTTTGTTTAGTAACTGCCTCGACAATATTTTATTATTGAGCGCATTTTTTGCGCTTGGTTTCTCTTGCGTAACAGCTGTCAAATAGCAAAAGCATAACCGCGAACTTCAAACTAACCCAAAAATAAATAATAATAATAATAATAATAATAATAATAACGATTAGAAATACGGTTGTCTTCAGCATCTCAAAATATATATATATACAAATCAGACATAGATCAGGTCAAGCATTAGCTAAGCTATGCAAAAATCTCTGCTCGACGCTCAATTGAAGCGCTTCGCCCCTGTTCCCAATTTCAAATCGAACCGTGTGCCGCTCGATTGCGCATTCAATCGAAATTGAAAATGAAAATCGAAATGAAAATAAAAATAACAAAAATTAAACTTAAGTTTACGTCAATGTCAATGATCTGTCAGAGCGCGGGACGCAGTAGCAATTCGACATCGGGCCCATTCGGCAATCGTAGCCGGATCAGTGCGATTAGCGAACTTGTCTGACTATAGTCAATACCGGTAGTTATCGCTTAATTGAATCAACTGCCGGCGGCACATGCACATAAACTAAATCCAGGCCCAGGCCTCAGCGCCAGGCCCCAAAGTCAAGCGCCAAAAACATTGCCAAACTCTTTATGGGGCGGCATTAAAACAGCAGCAGCCAGTGAAATTTAGTTGGCAAAGAGTCACATAAAAAAAGCCGGCAGTAAATAGTAGTAAAAACAGCCAACTGATAGTATAAGACTTGTAGTTACCCTGTAAACGGAATACTCAAATGAAATGATGGGATTATCGCAACTTTCCTGAGTTTGATCTCTTAATATTTGTTTACCCACTAAATAATTTTTATTGTTACTTTAAATATATTAATATTAAAGACATAAATAGTTCTTAACAATTAGCAGCAAAGTTTATATATATTTATTTACCCATATAAACAGTCAAATGCTTCAGTCAGGCCTGACTGATCACCAAGCTTTGATATACTATTCTTCTTCGATCATACCCTATTTCTGGTTATAGGGTGAATAAAGAATTAAAGCACGAAAAAAAATACACAAAAAAGAAAAGAGCGTATGCTATGCTACAAAAATTCAACCAACCGCGAAGAACGACCTTGAACAAGTCGGTTATAGATAGTTTTTATATGTATTCGAAGTCCAAACTATAGACATACACGTCTCAATGTTTCTATATGTATATATATATAACTATTTATAAGATTGCAAATTGTAGATACAGCTAAAAGCGCGCATAAATAGCATTAGATACGCGCTGCCGTTGTATCTTTATATAGATGTATATAGAAAGACACACACTTGAGCTCGAGACGAAGTCGAGAGATTGAGCAACGGGGTAGCTGCGGCTGCTGCGCTGGCTGATGCCGTTGGCTTTCAAAAGTGAAGTGCGCACAGCTCAGCGCACAATTAGTTCTACATAACAACAGCAACACGTCTCGACTCGCTGCGATTCAAAAAAAAAAAAAAAATAAATAAATAAATAAATGAAAATTGAAAGTAACTGTGAGATACATTTTTGGCTCATTTGCTGTCGCTTCGCAGCTGATGATGACGAAATCGTTCAGCCGCAGAAATTATACTGCACTTAATATATGCTGTAGGCAAATACACACTCACACACTACAACACACATACTCAATTGAGTTTTCTGCAAGTGTCACACGCTGCCAAAATGTGTTTTGCTATTTTCTGTTCCATTTTGGATGCCAAGCCAAGTGTTGAATTCATTTTAGCTGCCAGCTGCTTTTCACAAGCATTCACTTTTAATTTCATATGAAAAGTGGTTTGAAAAGCCGTTGTGCATATAGAAAGAAAAAAAACAACAACAACAACAACAACAACAACAACAACAACAACAACTAACTGTAACTAACTTAGTCAATAGCTCAATCGATTCTCCTTGTTGAAAGATGCTGGGCTATTACTTAATTAAAGCCGGCTTTGCTCTTTATTTTATTGCCGCATAGACAATTTAATTTCTGTAAATACATTTATGCACAGTGAATAAAAATTGAAACTCATGCTGAGTCGCATACCAAGACATTGCGTCACATACTATAGATACTAGATATATCAACAAAAACATTTACTAATTCATTATACTCTTCATTCTTTGTTTCTTGCAGGTGAAAATCTGGTTCCAAAATCGTCGCTCGAAGTACAAAAAAATGATGAAGGCCGCTCAGGGTCCGGGCACCAACAGTGGCATGCCACTTGGCGGCGGTGGACCCAATCCTGGTCAGCATAGTCCTAATCAAATGCACAGCGGTAAGTTCGTAGCTTGAACAACAGTTCATATATAATATATCATAAAATAATACCATATATATATTTTTCATATCTTATGTCACTTACAGGCGGTAATAACGGTGGTGGCTCGAATAGCGGCTCACCCTCACATTATCTACCTCCCGGACATAGTCCAACGCCATCAAGTACGCCTGTGTCTGAGCTATCACCCGGTAAGTTTGCAATGAAAATAAATGTGTACAGATGTGTATGTTCATATATACGGATAGTTATAGTGGAAATTATTGTATCTGTCTGTATTCATTGAAAATCGATTATTTATTGATTCCGATTTAGTTTCCTTGAGCAAAACAGGTCAATTTTTAATTTCAATCGAAAATTGTAATAATTCTGAATTAGTTTTTTATTGATATGACATTTATGGTTCACTCAGCTCGAACTCCGTTAATCAATGAACTTAACAATCAATCTAGGTGTATTAATGTAGAGTTATCCACTTTGATGCTAACTCACACTCAACTTTCTCTCTCTCTCTCTCTTCTTTTCTTTTACTCGCTTAGAATTCCCACCCACGGGTCTTAGTCCGCCAACGCAAGCGCCATGGGATCAGAAACCGCACTGGATCGATCACAAGCCACCGCCGCAAATGACGCCACAGCCACCTCATCCAGCGGCGCCGCATCCGCAATCGCACCACCATAATCCGCCACCACAAATGGGCGGCTATGTGCCCCAGTATTGGTATCAGCCTGAGACGAATCCTTCATTACTAACGTAAGTTGAATGAATGAAATGAATACAAATGCGAAAACTAAGTCATTACAAGACATCTCATAGTCAATAACTAACTAATCACATACTTAAACGCTTCTTCTCTTTGCTACCTTCTTCTTCTTCTTCTCTTCTTCTTCTGCCTTGCAGCGTGTGGCCGGCGGTTTAACATCACCCAAATCAACTGCATCCGCCGACGCCTTCGGCTGTGTGGCCGCAGTCTACGCAAACGCAATGCTATGAGACAAGGCCCTGCGCCGAACTGAATCTCCATCATAATCATCATCATCATCATCATCATCAACATCAACATCAACTACAACATCAACATCATTATCAGCAGCATCAACATCATCATCATGATGAGGTATTCGTGAGCGTTGGCGACGGCGTCGCAACGGTGCAGTGAGGTTGATCCAAAAAATGATATATATATATAAATATATATATAAAGATAGATATATACAAATCTTAGCCAATAATTGAATATTGATTGAGCATATGGATGGATTGATAATTATATATATAAATGAACATTGTAAAATATTAAATAATAGAAAGCAGCTACATTTTGTATATGTGAATGAGTCGTTTTACAGTTAATCTAAATAAGCAAAAAATACATATATATATATATATATATATAAATAAAACTTAAAATACAATAAACAAATCACACAGACAGAAATTCCTCAATTTAATTTTATGCGTGTCCTTCATATTGTTTATATATAAATAAATACATATTACTATATAATTTTTCTCTCTTTGTAAACTATAGCGAATTGCATAAATTGTATATGAACAATAAAAAAAAAAAAACAAAAAACAACTAAAAATGAAATCAGCTGTTGATCTTAAGCCTTTTTTTTAGAACCATGCAAAGGTCTAATTTGTTTTTGTTTTATACTTTTTTTTTGTTGTATAGATAAAAGAAAAGAGCGACAAAATACAAAATGAAAACAAAGCAAAAAAAAAAAGAATCAGTAAAAATCAGATCTCAACGGAACATTCTGCATATAATTTTTGATGATGTCTCAAAAGCACTCGGAACAACAATAAAAATATTTAAAAAATAAACAACAATTAATTTTTTCATGTTATGTGCAATATAATTAATAAATGAAAATATAAAAAAAATTACAAAAATAAAAAAAAACCTCTGTCAAATTCATAAAAAAAAAAACAATTAAATTCAATTGTGTAAAAAAGGCGTTTAAACAAAATTTTTATTGTAAATTTGTGTAAAATAAAAAAAAAAATAGTTTAAGTTAACACAATTTTGAAAACAACAAATTTTTAAACAAAATAAAAATTTAATGAAAAAAAAAAAACTCTGCATAAAATGTAAAGTAAATTTAAATAAAATTAAAGGCAAACAAACAATAATTATATGGAAAATTTATAAATATATATAAATGAATACATTTATTTATATAAATAAATAAATATATATATATATTTGTAAGTGTAATTTGTAATTGTAATTAAGCGGTAATTAGTGCTTGTGGTTAACTGTAGTTTTATTTAAACAAATAAATGAAAAAACAAGCAAATGCACAAAACAAAAAATTAAAAAATAAAATTTACTTCAATGAAATTGTATTTAGTTTTTTTTATAATTTCATTTGCATTGTAAACTATTAAATTTAATTAATAAATAAAAAAAATGAATAAAATAAAAAAAATAAATTTAAATTAAAAGACAAAAAATAGAAATGTATATGAAAATAAAACAAAATACATTATGTGCTAGCATTTAATTAAATAGTTTTAACCTAGAAAATGGCAACTACTTTCTAAATAAATCAAAACAACATCAAACAGATATATGTATATATATACATATGTATATATATATATATCTAAGATAGAGAGCAACAAAGCGAAAACCCATTTAAGTTGTAGTATTTGTCGTAATTTTTAAAATCTAAACAAATCAAATCAAACAAAACAATAATAAAAAAAAAAATACAAAACAAATGAACGAAAAATAAAAATAAAAATAATTATATAAATACAAAAAGAAAAAAAAAAAAAAGAAAAATTAAATCCAATATTTTTCAATCGCAGCCACTTTGCTGGAGTGTCCTTTTTTTCTCATATATTTTTGCCAAGGATCTGGCACGCGGCGCACATTAATGCATTTATATTAAATGATTTTTACACTCGAAAAAAAGAAAGTTAAGTGGCAAGCGAGCACAGCGTCGGAAGGAAGCATAAAATCTGTTCCATTAATCATAAAGAATGCAACACAGGATATGCTTGAGGCTTACAGGCTTTTACAATCTGTATGCTGAATGGTTCCATTATGTGCTCAAAGTCACATTATGTGCACACGCAGCAAGCGAGAGCGAGAGAGAGAGATAGGGGATGCTTGAGCATGAGATAGCTGCAGAGACAATGAAGCTGAAGAGGCTGACGCTTTAACAGCCTTCAAGTGGCTGCCAATTGAGGCCATTGCCTAGACAGATTTGCTAAATTATACTAATTTAATTTAAAGTCGAACTCGTTGTACCCTATGCAGATAGAATATGGGGAGTGAGGGGAAATTTTGCATAAGGTAATGATAATCTCAGTTCAAGTGTATATCAATGATAGTTTCATGATATCAATATTAATCGTTTGAAAATATTTCAAGTTGAATTATTTTATTATATTTTCAACATTTCAAATTTATAATTATGTTGTAAAATACAATTTGAAATAAATTAATTTGGAATTTAAGCTAAGATACGCTAAAGACCTTATCCCCTATATACACATATATAAGTTTATATATATGAGGCTTAAAGACCAAAGCAAAATACGTCAATCAAGTGGCAAGATGTTTTGAGTTTTGAGTCCTGCCACAAGCATTTTACACACACACACACACACACACACACACACACACACAACACACTCACACAACTCACTCGAAACTGCGAACGGAGTGGCCTCAACTGTCGCCTACTTGACTCTTGTTTTTTGCTCATTAAATCAACACCTTGTGACCATTGTGGCACAGAGTACAATGGGCATTGAGACCTGCTACAGATTTGTTGTGGTTTAAAGCAAAAGAATTTTGGTTGTCGCAAAGGGATTTTTGCATTTGAATGTTTTTGCGATTTCAATTTAAAATGGGAAAATGGGGAAAAAAAAATAAATCGGAATGTCAAAGCATGCCACAAAAGGTGCGCAGTTCGCTCTCCGCTTTACTCCCTCCACTCCACTCCTCCTCTCACTATCTGCTTAAGTGGCAAGTACTTGGCCTTCTGACTTCTTGCTTAATTAATGCCATTTCTCACTTTAGTTGTGCAGTTAGAGATACAGATACAAATGTATCTTTCAGCTTTCAGTTGACTACTGCAACTGCAATTGAGTTCTGAAATTACTTGCTGTACTTAGCGTGTTTACATAAATTAGCTGCAGTTGCAGTTGCAGTTGCAGTTGCTACTGTTCCTGCTGCTGCTGCTGCTACTGCTGCGGCTGCCGATGCCGCTGCATTTCGCAGGACGTCTGACAAAAGTTTGTGCTAAAGAATTTCCTCGTAAAAATGACGCATACCAAACTTAGACACAACGGGGACAACGCATCGTCGTCGATGTCGTCGCTGTTGCCTGACGACCGATCCGTTCCAAAACTCAACAAGGCTCAACTTCTGCTTGTTGTTGCTGCTGCTGCCTGGCCCTGTACTGGGCCCAATACCAAATTGGTATTGGTGTGTTGAGCTGGCGAAATACTCGTACAATAAATAACGCAGCAAAAGAAAGAAAAACTAAAATAAGCAACTACAAAAACAAAATGAAAAAAAATGGGTTAATAAACGAAGTTTCAGATACTCTAAAATAGACTTTACTTAGGAAATTAGCTAGCTGTATAAGAGAAAAGAAAGCATTATTGCTTTTTTGTTAGAATCCCTATTTGATTTTAAAGGATGTCAGCTAAAAAATTGATATAACTGTATATGATTTTTTCTAAATTTTAGAAGGTAAATAAATATAATATATATTAATTGCTAAATGAGAAAATATTGAATTTTTCTACCAATACCAAAGATCTAAGCAAAAATGGCAATTAGAAGAATTTCTACGACAACTCCGCCAGCATTTTTTTTTTTAGATCTTAATCTCACTCGTTACAGTCGTTACATATATCACATTAAAGTGTATAAACTCTCTTGGCCAGTGCATCAATGATATAAAAATAAAAAACAAACAGCACAAGCTGCGCTGCAGTTGAAGTTATTTGTGAAATTCATCCGTCAAAGTCGCTGCTGCAACCAACGGCCCTGGCCACTGTTTGTCTGTCTGTGCCGTCCATGCTGTCCGCTGTAGCCATTGGCTACTGTTCGCTGGCCAAGTTGATCGTCGCATTGCGTCCAGTCAGACTTTGGGTCTTTGAGCTTGGAGTTTTAGGTTTGGGGCTTGGCGTAAAACTTAAAAAGCGTTCCTTTCATGGCTTTGCCATTGTCTTTTGGCCGGCTACTGGTCATGCCGCGCTGTGTGCTATGTGGTAGCTACCTCTGCCTGCTGCCCCATTTGCTTTTGCTCTTGCCCATGGGCTCTTCCTGCCCCGCTGTTGCATTCCTGGGCACCGTTCGCTTGGAATGATGAACGATGTGTCGCTGATGACCTGATCAAAGTGGAGCATCTGCACGCATATCGATTGCACTCGGCTTGAGCCGGACTAGGAGAGCTGCACGAGGGAGTGAGAGCGAGAGGGGGTGTGTGAGAGGGTAGAGGGTTGCTGCATGTTTAAGGACATGACATTTTTTGTCGTACCGTTTGCTAAAATAACTTTGTTAAGATTTTTGCAAGTTTGCAACTCGCTTTGGGGGCAGACAAAACTCAGTCACAATTCGCTGCGAAAGGGACAAATTTGACATGGCAGGAGTAGCAGCAAGAGCAGATACCAGCCAGAGTCAAAGCCTTTGTTTGCTGCATTTCAATGAGACACGATAAATCTTTAGCTTGCCACAGAGCAGCGCTCTGGGGGCAGCCACTGAAGCTCTGCCTCGAGACAGTCAGCCAAGTCAACAGCTAACAGACAACGACATTCGTTGCTTTTGTTGTTGTTGTTTACTTTTGGCCCGGTCAGCAAGTCGCTGACCGATTTTATGACAAATGTATTTTATGAACTGTCAAAATAGGTGTTGAAAATGAATTAATTTGCTCTCGACTCACTGACTGACTGCCTCACTGACTGGCTGTTTGTTTGTTTTTGGCGGCACACATCAGACTCGTAAGCGTGACATTTGCAACGAATCGGCGTTCGGGGTTCGGGGTTCGGGGTTCGGGGGTCGCTGCTTCAGCTGCGCCTGCGCCGAAATATGAAACTGCCAATTACTGTGCGACTTCCTACGCAATCAGCTCGCTTGCATTTCACACAGCATACAACATACGAGAATAGACTCTCCACCCCATCTATGAAATCTGTTTAATTTAATCAACAGCAGCGCATTGGGTGGGCGTGGCAAGCACGTGACAAACGCCCATTGGAACTAGTACAGCAATGCAGCTGTCTACGTGGCCCAGAAATTTTTACAAGTAATAGGAATAAGAAGGTTAATCTAAGATATGTAATATATATAGAGGTGATTGGTAAGCAAAATATTGAATATATCTTACATTAGTAAATGACATAAAATATAAATATTATTAACAATGAGCTGATTTGACATGGTCACAAAAAGATATATGATATGCTAAACTCAGGGTATCTCCAAGTCGTTGACCTTCGGCTAAAGCATTTCGTATTATATATAGCTAAAATGAAGTCTTTCCATTTTATAGTAACATTATTAAACAACGTACTGCTTCTAATATATTAAATACTTGACATTTAGTATATAAGCAAGCCAACGATCAGGCAAAAAGTAAAACCTATTTGAATTCCACACATTTTTATGGAACATACACATTTATGCATATATGTATTTATGGATATGCAATTACTATATATTCGCATATATATTGCATATATTTGATCGACATTCTGGAATGACTTAGGCAAGATCTATATGGAACGGATTGGCTAATGTTTTATTTATTGTTAACCAACACTGGCATTAGACATTTCGAGCAGCATATGATTATTGTAACGTTTTCATAAATACATAAATGAATTGCTAAGGAGTTCGTTTGGTTAGGGGTTGGGGGCAGTAAGGCGGTGGGGCGCGGCTGCTTTCCCAGATGTTGGCGTGAAACGCGTTTTATGTGAATGTGTGCCTCATGTTTAATGCGAAAGTTGTGACGCGGCAGCAGGCAGCAGGAGACATCGGCTATAGGCGACACCTAATGCAAGCTCTTCTTCTGCTTCGCCTGCGTTTGCTTCTTCTTCGCGCTGTTGTTACTTATGCAATGGTCAAGTTGTTCACAACACACAAACCAAGTCAGCAGAAGACTCTGGGGACACTGTAGCATACGCAATAAACACATTAACGTGTTATTTAGTTGTCAACACGAACAGCCAACCGAATGGTCGAGCCTTTGATATGAACCGGCAGCCGATCACACAGAAAGAGAGAGAGAGTAAGAGAGAGAGAGTGAGAGAGAGAGGGGGAGCGCGAGAGCGTGAGACAGAGAGCGGGTAAGGAAGAGCGATGCGCATGCCTTCCCATAAATATATCTATACATCTGTGTGCACACAAAATATATATGCTAAATGTTAAATTAACTAAATCTAAAGCAAAGAGCGCAAAAGCTCCCTGCGCTCTGGTGTGGGGGTGCCTTAGACAAAGGCCGCATCGCGTCGAGTCGCGTTGCTTGACAGGCAAAACAATGCGATGCAGCACAATGCGAAGCGGTCAAGTGAAGCAAGTGAAGCCCGGTTCCCAGGCAAACGAAGATCAGAGAAAACAATAAAGCAAGCAAAAAAAAAAAAAAAAAAAAAAATGCAGTTAATCAAGTGACTGACTGCTTAATACTCGTTCATAGTTTGTTCGTTATTTATTCGAAATATTTTATAATCAGGTTTTATGCCCTCACTACTCTTTCATGAACAATCTCTATATAGCCTAGCATTCAAATGAATATCCGCAACTAATATCAACTAGTCACAATTATATACCACCACATCAATAATAATAATACACCTACAAAGCTAAGACACCCTTTTCGACAACTCGAACGTGTGTTAAGCAGAACAAAAAATGCCGCATCATGCGGCCGAATGTTTTTGGTTTGTTGGTTTCGATTGGATGGATGGATGGATGAATGGATGCTTGGATAGATGCCAGTTTAAAACAGTGCCCGAGTACATTTGAGAGATATGTCATAAATTGATAGAGCCAAGTACTGCTACACCCGCAATACACACACAACACGCACACACTGTTGGAAATTGTCGTCGCGACACAAAACTGATTTATGATTATTTCGCAGACAATTAAGACAAATAAACGCAACAACAAACAAGCCAAATTCAATTAAATCCATTAAAAACTAAGGCGCTCAACGACGGCTCCCACAGCAACTGCTCAAAAGATGCGACAACTGAGTATGCGCTGAGTGTGTGTGTGTGTGCCCCTTTATGCTGCTGTATCCCTAACTGTCTTTGTCTGTCTCTCGATTGAATTGCTGCAGCGACAACAACAAGAGCCGCAAACATTAATGACTTGACCTCTGGAGGTCAATTAAATTGACTCGATTTGCGGACGGCGCTGAAACAATTCGATTAGAGGGGCAACAACAACAACAAGTTGTCTTTATTCCCTGAAAGTGTTTGTGCTAATCAAGATGTGGCTCATGCAAACAAGTTGAACTTCAGGTCGCGCACGATGGTTTGACAAATCAGCGTGCGAGCTAAGGGTGGAACCTGGGGTTCTATGCTCCACCAGCCAATTCACCACCACCTAGCCAACCACTTAACCAACCCACCCACTCAAGCAGACAGTAAGTCAATTATTCAAATGTTGCTTGCGCACTCGTCATGGAATGTTACTCAATTAGGCGCCTCATATGTACTCTATAAGGAAATGTGCATTAATCAAATTTATAGATAGGGTCACTAAGTAGCCTGTTCATAACTAGTATTCACTTTTGGAACTTACAAATTTATTATAAGAAGAATTTCATTAAAAAATAAAACATATTTTCATAAATTACATATATGAATAATTTAATATTAAATATTTCTTTTACTCAATAATTTACTATACATTACAAATTACATGCCTAAATAATATTTATCTCTGCAAGATCGGCAAAATATCGAAAATTATAAGAGTTCATATATGTAAATTGAAATACCACGAAAATACACAACAACAAAAATAAAGAAATTGTATAAGAGTTCAAGGAAATAATTACACAAGTGTATAAGAAGCAGACTCACTTTTCAAAGAGCACCTTCCTTACGCTCTTACACTTTCGCTCTTTGTCTTCTTTCCCGCTCACGCTGAATATCTTTGCCGCCAATTTGCGTTTGGCAAAAATGCGCTGCGGCAATAATTTGCCGGCGCACACTTCACTGATTTTCAAACACGTATTTAAAGGCGATAAACGACTTTAAAAGTGTTGAGCGACACTTTTCGAGCACACTCACAGCTTATTAATTACATTATGCACAATTTATTACACTTTACTTAATTATTTCACTGAAAAAAATTACACTCGACGCGACATACACAGGAGCACACGAACATATCAACAGGACATACGCGCACTAACTAAATTTCCTTTCTAATTCTAGAAAGCTCCTGCACTTTTAGCATATGCTGAATGATGAGCACAGATTACGGGATCGAAAGCATTATGGACAAGATAGATGTATAAGCCATTGCCAATTGCTGAATTGTGTTAGCTCCACTTTGAAAAGAGGACAAAGTAGCAAACGTAAAAAAAAAAGAATTTAGTCTGTGCGCGTCAGTTCTGCTAATCATTTGTATCTTCTGCGCGTATTACTAAAATTGTTGCAAAATGAAATTAAACTAATTATAATTTGTGAAATTAATAAATTATTTAGTATTTGTGATGTGGAAATAATTCTATGTATGTATGTATGTACGTACGCGTATTAAAGTCAGTGAAGTGCGCGTCGTTTATATCTTGTTGAGGAGCTTTTTCACTAAGCATAATTTTGTGGCATTTAAAAAGACAGAGCGAGATAGAGAGAGTAACATGGTTATACATGAACATCAAAGAGTGTAGAAGAGAACAACAAATGTGAAATGTGAGCGTGCTCTTATATGTATATGTATGTAAGTACCTGCATTTACATCCTTATTATAAATGACTTGATTAAAGCAATTCGGCATTTTAAGCGGTTATTCTTTTGGTAAAACTGTTTGCGCACTACCGCATTGCCTATCAATGGCAATATCCGCAAAACCAATTTGATATCACAATCAAAACACACACACACTTACACATTTACCGCAAAAGTTTGTGTGCGAATGGTAATGAGAGACACACACACACATGCACATACATATAGACATATGCAACTGCCTGTGAGTTAATATTAATGGCGGAACCGGATACAACGTTTGCCATGTTTGTGGCCAAAAACTTTATTGGCCAGAAAAAAGAGTGTACAAATAAAACAGTTATCAAAGAAGCAGACACAAAGCATGCAACTACGTGATATGATTAAAAATAACTAACAGAAAGGTGCGTAAACATATATACTATAATAATGTATGTATGCATTCATATATACATTTTTATATGTATTTATGTATGTTTATTCATCAGCGCACACAATCAAAATTGAAGTGAACAGCGTGTTACCTCCCGCTGTGCCATAACACTAAATACTTTGCGATAATACAAATGCATCATGTGGTGTGCGTGTAATGCATTTGGATTAGAATGCAGCGAGCCACGCCCACAGCACTCGAGCTGAAATTTCTGTGTGATTTATCCTTGGCATTGTTCAGACCATGTGTATTTATTTGCGGATTATCATTGTCGCACTTCTTGCCATTATATTTTTTTGTCTTTTCTTTTTTTTTTTTTTTGTAAGTAGATCAATTTTCAATCAATATAGTTTCGATAGAGCAACAGGAAAGGGGCTGTGAGACAGCACAGCGGGCAGCCTGTTTTACAGGCGTGCAACAGCCTAATGCACTTCTCGGCTTCGATCGAGCTGCAGCCTCCCATGGCGAGATAGAGACAGGCACAGAGAGAAGGAGCGGGAGAGAGAGGGCGAGTGAATGATAGAGGCAAAGTAGCCAGCGCTGTTTACGCTCTAATTGCGGCCACATAGCTGGAACGGAGAGTAGCTCAAGAAATCGATTAATGGAAAACCCACTGGGCGCTGCGTACCTCTGCCTGCCCCTACAAGATCCGGCTATTGCAGCCCCTGGCCCAGCCAATTGTCGATTGATCTCTGATGATGTTGTTGTCTCCGATGCTGATGCTGCTACTGCTGATCCCATCTGCGCATTTTTGTTGAGATTTGTTGTTTTGAATACCCTGTTTGATGAATGAACAAATTATTGTGTGCAAGAAAGAGTCTGCCATTCACAAAATTCCATTAGCCAAAGCAAGGTGTATGTGCAGCCACAGCCGAATGGTTGGAATATATAGATGGTGAATGTGTATGTATGTGTTTGTAATTTGGTATTTAAAGAGTGTTTATATACATTTGGAAACTACCAAATATAATATGCTATATGCTTCCAACAATCACTAGGTAAAAACTATAAAGCTCTATACTACAGGGCATCATCTAGTCTGGCAGTAACATCGCCTTATTTATACTCTTGTTTATTATTAACACAATCTATTGCTGTTGATCGCTGACCGGGCCGAGCAACCTGTTGCTCTGTGGCTCTCCGTTGCTCCGTTGATCGCATTTTGTAATTTAATGCTCGGCTTCTGGTTAATTGCCACTTTCATTGTTCAATGGACCCCGTTGCCCTATTCGTATATTCATTGATTCGTTTGCACCGATGATAGATACATTCACTGAGACTAAGATACTCTGTGTGTGCGTATGTGTGTGTGTGTGTGTGTGTGTGTGTGTGTGTGTGTTGGCGATTTGTTGTGCTTTTGTTTTCGATTTGGTTTAGTTTTGATTAATTTCGGTTTGAACTTTGCCGTTGAATCAGCTTGTGGCCTTTAACTATTTTTCATTTCAGCAGCTTTAAGGCATCTCAATCAATTTGATACGCATGTCTCACAATGACAATACACAGATACACACACACGCACACACACACACACTCGCACATTGGCTTTGTTGAACTTCTCGCTCGCTCTCAAGTTTCTTCACGCCTTTAACTTGGCTGATTGAAACTTTAAGTTATCTTGATTTTTGCCAGTTGAAATCGGATTTTCTACGCTCCTTGAGCAGCTAGTGTTTCATAATAGAATTTTATTGTATAAAATATAAAGCAATGAATAGAAATGAATATGGAAAACATTAACAAAATAATAAAATACCAATCGAAATTGATCTTAGTTTGTTTAGGAGAATCATGGAAGATAATCTAATTGCAAATAAATCAGAAGAACTTTATTCAATTCTTTTGCTGACTGATGGAAATCTATAAAGATGCAAAAAAAATATAGCTTACAGATTAATGGAGAAGAATTTATTCTAGTGAGAGGATGATCTATGTAATCTAAGTGATTTTCTACAAAGAACAATCTCTGTTTGGTTCAAGCTGCCAATTTCAGATTTAATGTTTCCTAATTGACGGCTGAAAGAGTGAAAGGAGTTAGATCATCTCCCAGCTGACGGATCTACAGCTTTTGCTAGAACAATAAACTCGTCTGTAAAACTTTGTGAAATTTTATGTATAAAAAAGATTTCATTTCAAGGAATAAAGCTGTATTTTAAATATATAAATATTTAGATAAATACAGTTACAGAGAATTCACTGATCATCATCCAAATCATCATCACAATAACTTCAATTGATATCAGCTTAATCAACAAAAGAGTAAATCAAATAAATACAATATAAACGGCTTGAGCACTCTTACAGAGTATAGCTAAAGGGGCAAGTTCTTGTGCAGCCTACCCTTTGGAACAACTGCCACTCGAATGGACCCGTTGCCAGCACGTTGCAACAAATGTGGCAACAAGGGGCAAGTTGCTGCTTACAGTTAGGCCAGTTGCAGTTGCTTTCATGCCATTGTTTAAAACGCTTCCGGGGCCAGCTCATTCGGTGGCTGCTGCTGCTGCTGCTGCTGCTGCTGCTGCTGCTGCTGCGGCTGCAATTCAAATTGGATTGGATTCTTAAGACGTCAAGCAGCAGAAGGACAGGAATTGTGCACCACGGCGTAGGGCGGAACTTGCCACTCGCTCAGCAACGGGCTCGAATTTTTGAATGCCGCACACATACTTACACACACACACACTCGCACACCTTTCGCACTGGCTCGCTACCGGCTCATTGTGTAATCCAAAACGCGCCGGAAATCAGGGCAACAAAAACGAAAAACGAAAAATGAAAAATAAAAAACAAACTGAAGTAAAATAAAGAAGAAAGCAGCATACAACCAAATGTATTTGGTTAACGCCCATGCGAGCGCTCTCCAAAATACAATTGCATAAAAAAATGCGACGATGACGACGACGACGGCGATGGCAACTGGATAAATCTGCGATTCAGATACGTATGCAGAAGGTGTAGCCACGCACACACATACACAGATATATATAAATTTTATATGTATATAAATTCAATTTGAAATTCTAGACGTTTGCTTTTGCAACCCCTGCGCACCCAAAGACTCTTCCATTTGGCATTGTTCTCTGGCTGCTGCTATTTTTTTTTTTTTTTCTCAACTGCTCCCGAGCACATATAACATGTTTATATGTATGTCACCATGCATTCAGCTAAATATTCAGTACATATATGTCAATTAGTTTTGAGCAGTCAATTAGGCACTGCACAATTACAGTGTCCGAGTCATAATATTAGCCGCAATAGATCAGCTAAGTTAATTTACACAATATCAACATTTGACACCAGCTCAAATGCACTTTTCGCATTGAATATGCTCTTTGCCAGCAAGTTCTTATTGTTGAGTTATGACAAAAGGTGACGTATGTATATGTATATGTACATATATCGAATATATTCAATACATTATGTATTTGATATTTATAGCTACCTGTACTGAGAGAAAACAAAGCTGATTTGAAATGTTAGAGTAAATTAAATTAAGTCTTTGCATAAGAAGCAGACAAACTAGTTATGCATTAATTCTAAGGATTTTCATACAATGAATAGAATAAATAATTAAAATTAAGCAAAGATATTTATTCAGCAGTTTAACAAAATATAAAATAAAAAAAATAAAATAAAAAGAAAAATATATGATAAAAATGTTTGCACCAAACTCGTATTATCAGAGACTCTTCATACAAATCCCATTCAAGTTTTCAGTCATTTGCACAAGTTTAAAATAAAGTTTAGTTCATTTTAATAAATCAATCAAAAATATTCAAAATTATTCTTTAACAACTTTTTACTTCTTAATACTTTTGTCATATTATAAATTCCACCTATATTACCTAAAACTGTTCTCCCACATTTTTTTCCCTCAATTACGACTCTCCCTATTCAAACACTCTTGGTTAGTGTATCTCTCATATTCGGTGTGTCAAGCTCAAATTAGTTTTCATCCTTCTTTCTCATTTATTTTCTCTTTTTTTTCGCACTGGCAAATTTCACTTTCAAGGTCACCAGACTAACTTTTTCTCCTGGTCTATAATCTTTTTTGATTGTTGTTATGTTTCTACTATACACACACACACACACACATATATATATATATACAGCTGTATACCTTTGTGTGTGCATCTCTGTGTGCGTGTGTGTGTCCCGTTCGCCCATTAAATTATCATGTTCGGCTGCTTCGGCCTTTCGACATTCATTTCGGGCCAATTTGCAATTATGTTGCGCCTGTGCTTGTTGTTGTTGTTGTTGTTGCTATGTAGTATATTATTATTATTCTTATTATTATTATTATTACTTTCAACAGACACCACAACAACAAACACAACAACAGAAAGAACAATTTTATATATTGTATATTATGTTGCCCGAAACAAAGTGATTGACTTCTGATTGACTTGCTGAAATTTGCGGAACAAGTTGAGCGCTGATCTCTGAGCATGAATCCTGTAAACGTGTCTTTTTTTTATTGAATGGAGATTTTTTGTATATCAGTTGAGTTAATTATTATATAAAAGTGTTGTGTGAAATTTGATAAGGGTGTTTTATATTCATTAAAATAAAACAAATTTGTATTTTGAGCGAATTTGTGAATTTTTAGTTCCAGTTATACAAAACATTTAAAAGTCCAATGGATAGTAAACCAAATTATGATAATGCATGATTTATTTATAAATAAATGGTATATAAGTTGAACAAATATTTGATATATAAATATATATATGCTGCTGTTCGATTTAATTGTTGAAGGTTTGCCAAAGTCAAAATTTCTTTTGTTATATAATATAATCTTTGGAGATTTTTTTTTATTATATAAAAAAGCTTTTCTTATAAGGCATTCATCCTTCTTGCATTGTCTTCATATAGCTAACAGCTGCATGTCAATCAAGATCGATCCCATGCCACTTTTAGCTATAGTTATTATATGCAAAGCTCTCTGACGCATTTGTCCCCTTCCAGATACTTTGACTAAATATAGATACATATATATTTATATAAGATATCTTCCCTAGGTGGCCACCAAAAATGAAACTTTGCAGACATTGCAGATGCTGTTACGCATTTGTGAACACATTAACTGCGTTCGTCCTTTGGGCTTCCTAAAACATAGCTAGAACATTTGGACTTGGCTATAAATTGAGCAGGGTGTAGACACTGGCAGTGTGGGGCTGCCCCAAATTGAAATCAAGTCACGTATTTGATTAAACATGGCGACTGCCATGTTAGACGCTCCAAACTCCAGCTGCAAAGCTAACGAGACAAGAGCTGCACTGGCTGTGGTTGTCGTCGCTATCATCGCTGCTCACCTTCACATCCGCCTCGGCTGCGACCATCAATGGCCTAATTGCACTTATTATTATTATATATATATAGGTATATAGAGGTGTATATATATATAGAGTAGCATAGCCGGCTTGGACGGCGGCCCGTTTAGAGAGCTAAGAAGTCATTATGAAATTTCTCATCACACTTTCAACGCGCGCAGTTGGTTTTTTTTTTTTTTTTTTTTTTTTTTGTGTTGCTTACATTTTCATTCACTTCATAAATCATTTGAGCGTTGCATGAAAATTGAATTTGAGAATTAATTGAAAATTTCATGGCAAATCGCATTTTGGAAAAGCTGCCAAAGAAACAACGATGAGAACTTGAGAGTGCGATGCGGACGCCATTTTTAATGATGCTCAAAGCAGCGATGCATACACACATATATATTATAGGTATATAAAGCTGCGTAGGTTTTTGCAGCATGCCTATTTTGCATGCCACACACACCCGCTTGCATAGTTTGTATTACCGCAAAAACCAAAAAGACTTTTGCCAAGAGTTTTTGCCTCACTGTCGAGTGATTGTTGGCCAAGTTCCTTTGCTGCTTGCAATGAATGCTTTTTTTCTTTTGCTGTTCGCCCCACTCTGAATGCTGCTGCTTCTTCTTCAGCTGCGGCTCTTTGTGTTTTTCTTTTTGCCCCGTCGAGTAGTAAAAATAAGTTGTATGCGGTTTGGCCAGCTCTCGCTCCTCCGATGCGTTGTGCGCATTTTGGGCTTTTGGCTTGGGTGGTTCGCCTTTTGCTAGCACGCAAAACAACACCAACAACAGCTGCCACAAACCACCACAACAACAACAATGACGAAGACGACGACGACGACGACGACGACAGCGTCATGCCATATAAGCCACAAGCGTCGGCCATAATGCGTTGCTTTTGCTGCATATACCTGACTCTATATATATATATATATGTATATATATACACATTCATATATATGTATGTATATGTGTATATGTATGTTTGTGCGTTTGTATGTCTGGCTTTATGCACGCGTACCGCACGTACACGCAACATGCAACAGCAGCAGCAATATGGCGTCGTCTATAGCAGAAACCCTGCCTACCATAAGTACATGTGCAGCTGTGTGGGTAAGTATAGGTGTAGCTATAAGTATACGGATATGAAGTACAGCAAAAAAAAAAAAATGAGAGGAAAGCGCAGCATGTAAGTGTGTAAGAGCAGAGCTTGCCTGACTAGCAAGATGACCTCTTAAGTGAAATCAAAAATTATATATCTAGTATTACATGTATGTATGAATATATGTGTGGAGCACTGAGATTATCAAAGTTCTATTAAGTGTTGGAAATACAAAATTTATCATATACAATATTAATTCCTATACATTATTATAATTTATATATAAATAAATCTAATTCAAATCATTCATATAATTTCAAAGAAAAATTCCAATCTTGTGTCTTGTCTACCTCTACTCACTCACCTATTTACAGGGTATCAAAAGCGAGGAGCAGCTCAGCGCCTTCATTGGAATGCCGCTGTAAATTTGTATTTCTCTTCGGCTTCTTCTTCTTCTTCTTCGACTACTCCAACTACTCAAACTACGACTACGACTACCTCTACATTTTCCACATCTTCTCCGCCATTCGTACGCATTGCGGTTGAACGTTTTGTAAGCATTCGAAGTTATATATCTTTTTTTTTTAAATGCCTCACTGTTTGCATAGCTAATGCAAATGGCAGCTCTTCAAGAGTGAAGCGCAAATTGCGTATACGCAGCATAGGCTGAACTTAAGTAAATTATGCAGAACAATTGCTAATTGAACGTTGCATAGCTGAGACTTCAGACTAAAGCTGCGATTTAGCTGAACGTTTATTGAATCTCCAGATCACTGGCAAGATGAGCTAATCGTTTAATTGATAGATTTATAAGCACACATCTTGGCCCAATTATTATCTCAGACTCTACTCTCACAGAGAGTATTACTTTCTTATTTTGTCAATATCTGACCTAATCGTAATTGTTGGCCCTGTCAAGTTGCTTCGCTCGGATGACAGACAGAAAAACAAAAAAGAATCAAAAACTGAAAAAAAAATCACCTTTCAGCAGCTTGATTGAAGTTTGCGATGGAAAATGTAGCGTATTGATGGCGCCGAGCCACTCAGCTGGAATGTCATGTTAGATGGCAACAAACATGACGCTCCATGGCAAAAAGCTGACCAGCTAATTGCATATTTGCATAGCCAGCCGAGAGAGTCGCTCGAGAGTCGGGTGCGTTTGTAAGTAGAACACGATGCAGCACAAAAAAAAAAATTGAAAAAAATATAACGAAACCCAACGACAAACTGAGGTAAAACAACAAGAGTAACTAGTCTAGAAGCAGAAGCAGGCGATTGGGAATTTGTGGGGTGTGGCTGACATGGAGGCCATGTCGAATACGTCCACCAAAGCAATTTGCATGTGGCAGCAGCAACAGCAACAGGAGCAAAGGCTGCTGCAGCGAATGCAACAGCAATCAATGCAAATAGTAAAAGCAATCGCAATAGCAATACGAATCACATTGCATACATCCATATATGCATATATAGTATATCTATATATATATATATATATATACATCTGTGCATATATACATACATATATCCATCAATCCAGACTTACGTACGGCCATCTATCAATGCATCAAGCAAAGCATTCACCAATCCATTCATTTCCATAGAAATGTGCGAAGATTATATGTTTCGTCAAACGCGAAATTGCGCACGAATATGCCAAGCGACGAAAAGCCCCCACAACAAACACACACACATACATACACAGCACACTCAGCACACTCCCCTGCTATTGGAGTTTACAATGTGTTTTTTTTAGTTTTTGTTTTTTTTTTTTTTTTTTTTTGGTTTGGCACAGTTGAAGCGGTTTTGAAGCTGCATGCATACATCATTTACATACATATACATATACATATACATGCTCACATATATATATTGACATAGCATGTGCACTCACACACACACACACACACACACACAGACACATTTGGCTCTACCTGACTGAGTGTCGTTTAGCTGTCGCTGCAGCCAACTAAAACGGGGCGTATGAGTATTGCGCTTGCCTCTTCACTCTTTCCTTAGTACCCATCGCAAAAAAGGGCTCACATCTGCAGGGCTGCTATTGAGCTTGTTTTTTTTTTTTTTCTTTCTACAACTTCTTTTTCTTCTTCTTGTGGTACTTCTTCTTCTTATTCATTGCTCTGCACTTCGAAAGTCTCACACAGTCAGGTTGTGAAAGCTTCTGTGAATTTGCATTTCTTTTGCTTCTTGAGCCTATTCTCTTCCTTTTTGTCATCTACATATTTAACTTTGCTAAACAGTGGTTCCATCCATTAAAAATTCTAGTTTCTAATGAACGGCTTAGGTAATTATAAATAAAGCAATAAAGAATAAATAAGCTATAGCTCTTTCTAATTTCAACAAATTTGACAAATGTCAAACTTTTAACTGTTGTATGTGATATTTTTATAGATAGTTGTTTATTTTATTTATTATTATTTACTATATTAATAGCTTTAGACATTTATTAAAAAAAAGACTTTAATTTAAATCTTGAATAATTATTGCGTATGTTGTATAAAAATTATTAAGTGCTTCAACTAATTAATATATGTGTACTAACCACATATTAGAACCGAATTGATATGCTATGGCTGCATATATACGCATATATAGACAACATTCTTGTAATATGACAGGCATCAATTGTGAACGTAGTAGGAGCACTTATTTAACTCTTTTAATATTTGATGACAATATTTTCTAATTGCAGACACTGTGCGAAATTCTCATATAACGTTGTGTGTGCATGTTTGGGTGAGAGCGCGAGTGCGGGTGTGTGTGTGTGTGTGTTTGTTTGCATGAGCAAGTGGGACGTGCTGAAATGTACTTTGCATACCTGCAGAACAGTTCCGCTCTTACCAAAGGGCGGTCATTGTTGCATAGAAAAAGTCTCAAACGATTACTTGCCCGCAAGCTCACCCACTCTCGCTACTCTCTCTGTCTCTTGTGCCGTTGCCCATTCCATGGCATTGTACAATGATTGCTCCTCATGTGGATGTTACGACCTCTCTTGTCACTTTGCTTTTCAAACGTATTGTATACACTTTGCTGAGGGCATTATAAAATTGTTAGGGCATCGATAAATTTCATTAAACTCAAAATTCAATATTGCATTGAGCAGCTCTTATATAAGTAGCGAATCTATGTGATGCCGATGGCGAGCATTGTGCTAGCCGTATAAGAGATAATTTATTTACAGTTTACTTTTGTTTCCACTTTATCTGTTTCAGCTGCAGGCTGCAGCAACAGCTGAGCGGTAGAGCAGAAGAGTTGGAGAGGCATACAATGGCCGGCTTTTGATCCCGTTATCTTAGTAATGCACTCAGCTCAAATTGTGAGAGCGGAGAAGCTTTTAAAAAGTTCTCTAGCCGAATTTAGCAATGTCGCGAACCTAATAAGGCAATTCAGTCTGTGTGCGTTTGTCCTGCTGATCGTTTGTCGGGAGTGATGCTTTGTTTAGTATGTCTGAAAATATTAAAATGCAATTTATATAAATTACGTTATATGTAATTAAGTGAAGTGTATGTTTGTAAATAGTCCATAATCAATATTTCAATTATTCGTCGTCATTAAATACTTTATATAAATATTTAAGTATTGTTGCTTTTTCACTATACACAATTTGGCGGCATTTCCACATAAGTAACATAGAAAGAGAGTGAGTAACAGAGAGCGTGAGCGAGCGAAAAGACAAGAGAGACGTAAGGAACTGCTGTAAGATGTGTAAGTGCTTCTTAACCTACACATAAACTCTTATAATCTCGTCATGAAATTTGTAACGCATAGAGAGAACATAATGGGATGAGCTAAAACCACAGATGGAATATCTGCAAGAGCATTTAATCTGCGGCTAGCCGGAGATATACGAATATTTTTCTGCTTTTGTCATTCTCTTCACTTGGCTTTCGTTCCAATTAGTTTTTTTTTTGTGAATTAGCCTTTGCTGTACTTGTCTTCTATTCTAGGGTAGCTCGCTGTTAGATATTAGTTGCGGGCTTAGTAGTTCCTATTTTCTTTTTCATCTTCTTCGTCTTTTGCAATAACAATTATTTCTCGACTGCACTTTAGCAGCAGAAGCATCAGCAACAGCAAATGCCTGGCTCGCTGGATGTTCATTATAAAATTCCTGCAGCAATTGCAACTGTGGTGTGGAAAATATATTCAATTCGAATATGCAAAATGGCTAAAAACGACTAACGAATAACGAATAGAAAAATTCACTGGGCAATGGCAGTCGCCAGGCATTACGTGTCTGTCAGACATTTCCGCATGGCGCATGCAAAAAATCTATAAAATGTGAAACGCGCCCCAAAACTATTTTTACTAACTGTGCGAATACTTTTGTATGCAAGTGTAAACATATACATATGTATATATTCAGTTTGCTTTCCATATATACATATATACTCGTTTTATGACATACGCCATCACGAATGCGAATATGAATACCGAAATAAAAATAATAATAAAAAAAAAAAAAAACGTTCTTATCTCGCGCACAAGCAAAAGGAGCACAAAATCAAGACCCAAAACGTGGCTACTGGAGCTGAGGGGGGCAGGGGCCTTCGAGTGGGCGCACAGTGGTGCATTTTGACTAGTTTTCAAATATGAACTAAACATTTTGAATGAACTTAAAACGTATATCAGCAGAAAAAGAAAAAGATAGTGAGACGGCGCAAGCGAATCAGAGAGACAGAAAGAGTGAATGAAAGAGAGAGAGCAGAAAGCGATAGCTAGCGAGAAATCAATGAATGAATGTAGAGACAGAGTACAAGTAGAGAGTGTAATATGCACAAAAAATATTGAAAGAATATCTTAAAGGCAACTGATGCGATTAGATTAAAGCTCAAGAAGAATACATCAAATATTATTTTTAAGAACTTAACGTTTTACTTAAAAATAAAATTTCAATTCTTAAATTTTTTTTAATTTTGCCACACCTTGCACGATTTTAGCCCCACTGTGCGTTGCGGCGCAGTGCGGTGCGGGGCGTGTCACTAGCCAAGCTGTCAGCGTTAGCGTCATGGCCGCCGTCATTCGCGACCACGTCCAATGCGCGCCGCGTTCTGATTCGTTTCGCTTTTTGCATGACTTAAGATCATAAAAAAAATATGAATTCGTTTTTGTTTCTTTTCATTCTCTTTTTTTTTTTCATTCTGCTGCTGCTTGAGTCTAAAGCAAAAGTGTAGTAACCAAGTTTTACCTTTTTTCTGTATATTTTTTTTTTACCTTCGTTTTTTTGTTGTTTTTTTTGCGGTCTGGTCATAATATTTAACATGCGGACTGGGCCGCTTTACATAACCTGGCCGCAACCCCGCTTAGCTGCGTTCTCGTTGCTTTTGGGCTGCTTTTCATTAGCTCGCCTTGGGTTTTATTGCCTTTATATACATGCTATACATGCGCGCCATATTGGCCCGCAGCCTGGACACATCCACAAGCAAGCTGAAGTCCGTTTCAACATGGATATCCACCATCTTTTTCGCTGGCTCTTCGCTGCGCTTCATTTCGTTATTTTTTTAGGGGGCGCGCTGCTTGGCAGATTAATGGGCGCGATAAGGTCGCTCTCTGGACGGCCAGGCCAGGCCCCAACTTCGGACCAGACTCAGTCGCTCCAACTTCAATATGGTAGCTTTTACGCTAACGATATTAAAAAATACAAAAACAAAACATATCATGGCAGGCAACAGTTGTTGTTGTTGTTGTTGTTTCTCCTGGAATGCTGTTCGGGCAAAAAGCCAAAGGGCGCAGCACCTCGCAATGCTGCTTTCTTATCTGCAACAGCAAATCTTCAGCCAATCCCGCCCATTTCCCCCAGAGCTGCAGCACTATATGAATCAGAATATGAAAAGGTAAAATAACAATACGTAGCCAGGTATAAATTTAATTTGTTGCGCAGATTCCAATGGCTGACGCAAGATAAGCTTGAACTCTAATTCGAATAAAGCCATGACGAATAATTTGAATGCTGAATGTATATATTGTATAGAAGTATATTATTTATTTTGTTATAAATATTACAATAGTATAATAATATTCGCTTTTCAATAACTTAATGAAAAACTTCTTGTTCATTTAAAAAAAAACTAAAGTTTATTGCTAATTTGCATTTGTGAATGCAATAGTTCAATGAAAAGCTGTCATTCACTGCTCAAACTATCGGCTAACTGATTTGTGCAGTTATTGTTTGCACTGACCAAGTGTCAACTGAATTAGTATATAAATTAAGTATAATTCCGATGCATATACATATGCATTTCAAACTGTTTGTGGCATTTGATTGCAGTTTGCGGTTCATCATCCGCTCGATCAGTTATGGATGCCGCTGTGTGCATTTCACTGAGGTCTATTGCTATGCAAATTAATTGCAATTGAACTATAATGCGTTCATTACAACGCATTATGGGAATAATTAGAAAGGGGCTGTGGCCAGGTGAAGGGGGCAGAGATCCGTTTGGAAAGCGGCAGAAAGCGATCGTTGACCAACAATGAGCACGTGTTAATTGACATCTTAACTGCATTTAATTCAATGCAAATTGGCTGCAATCAACAGAGAAATGCGACGGGATATGCAAGCTAACAGCTAAACAGCCAACAGCTCAATAGCAGCCGGCTAACCGTCTATTGTCTGACCCGTGCCAAGTTGGTGGCCTTGCTTCCTTCCTTCCGCTAATCACTGGCCAATGATCACTCAACACATTGATCAGCGCAGAGCAGAGGCAGAGCACGACACAGGAACAGAGCCTAATCAATGTAAATCAAACTCGAAATTAGATGCAAATTTAATAAGAACGCGCGCGCGAGCCAACAAAATTAATACAACGGAAGTTAGCACTCAACGCTACCTTGTGCCACGCCCATTCGGGCCTATTTTAATAGTGAACATGGCAAAAATGCAATTGCTGATAGCTTCATTGGTTAGCCGGCATATCCGGTTATGCACATCAAAGGGCTTCCTTAGTACACAGCTAAGCAAGTTTCTATATCCTAGAATTGGGGCTTTATAAACCCGGGTATGCTGAGGAGTTTCCATGAGATGAAACTAGAATTGGTAAAGAATCAGGGATTGTATTGGATATATATTTAATAGAATTTAATATAAAATAGCAATACAATAAAATTACAATTTCTTGGAATATTCGGAATTGTATGAAGTTTCACATTAAATAGTTTACATATATATATTTTAGATAGTTTCAAATACTTCTGATATTTTATTATAATATAAAATATATTTGCATATTTTTATCTTGCCTCATCCATTATTAATTCTTCAATCTGCGTGCAGCATATCATAGAGTCTTGCCCCATAAGACTGCACAGGATATCATAGAGTCTGTTGCAAAAGTTTAATTAACTAATCAATATTTTGAGCACAGCATATGTTGTTGTTATTAATATCCGGCTGCCCACTCAATACTATCTAACATCAAATGGGCAAGTCTTAAGAGCTGTAGCCCTAAGACTGAGCACCTTTGTATATGCTTGAAGATGTATAAAAAAATGTAGATTCTACAGCTCTTCAGTGTTTAGTCAAGCAAAGCCCAAAGAGAAATCAGTTCTGACAAGCCTTATACAGAGTATCATATTCAGATATATATAAGACCGTAATATAAGCATCCGTAATACAAATATAAAATTTAATAAATTCTCTTAAGTTCCCTTGGTTAAAGTAAATATATTAATGAATTAATATAATATTTATATTAATATATTTTAAGCATGTTTTCTGGAAAATAGATAGACAAATATATAATAGTAGTACTTATTAACTTGGTAGTATGTGAAACGCGGCGCCCAAACAAATATTTTCATTTATATTCAAGAAAATTAACCCATATTCAAATCCCAATAATCTGATATAGAATTTTTGTGTTAAAAAATAATTTGGATTGGCATTCAGCACGGTTAATTGATATTGAATATCTGAATATAGTCATATAAATATTGAGCACAAATTCACACATCAACGTGCGCACGTTGTGAATGTGAAATTGAGTGCTAATTGAGGTGTAAGGAAAACTTTGACCAATTACAAAGCAACAAAAACTGAAAATAAAAAAAAATAAAAAACTTTTGCTATTGTTGTTGCTGCGGCCAACTGACAACGGCTAAAAGCAAATGAGTATTGGAAAAAAAAAAGCTACAACTCTGCTACCTGCTGCTAATCAGGCAACAAAATTATTATTATTAAACTACGTTTGTTCGTTGTTGGCCGAGAATACTTGGACCTGGCTAATACACAGCCAAATGCCAATTGAAATGCAATTAGTCAGCAGCATGAATTGCTTAACTACTATCTCTCGCTCGCGCTCTCGCTCTGGGTCGCCTGCTCACTCGATGTGTGCCTTATTAGTTTATTACATCAACAACAAATCTTAACAAACGCTAATTAAGACACAACAAATAATCGAACGTGCTAACAACACACAACAGAGGCCAATATAATAAGCCATATTGTAATGCTGCTACCGCTGCTGTCGTTGGACTTGGCTGGGCGGGCCAATAAAGTTGTCGAGGGCAAAGGACAACACGTAAAACTCAACAGCTTGATGGTGCGACAACCACAAAACTAACATATATATATACAAACATAATTATATGTAGAGATATCTGTGTATGTATATATATGCAAATGTTGCGCTTCGCTGAAGACTTGGCCCGAGCGCCTTTGCTTTGGCCATTGGCTCCTGCCCGCTGCCGGGCATAGCGTGAGGCTTTGTGCCACCCACGGCCTGTGGTATTTGAATGACACGCCCAAATTGTACAAGTTGCATGGCTGCAAAGCAAACTGTTCAAATAAGTAGGTAACAGCTGAAGGAATGGGCCACATGGCTGGTTGGAGGTTTGCCACGTCTAACCCTTGGAGTGAAAAAACCAACCACCGCGCAGACCACAAAACTCGCAGCCAACAGCCCGCAACCTGTAAGAGAAAACAGAGAAAAAAGAAACAAGTAAACAGTGAGGTTGGAGTTGGGTGGGTGTGGGTGTATGAGGGTGTGTGTGTGTGTGTATCTGTGGGTGGTTGGCGTGAAAAACTGTAACCGCAATGTGGCTGAGCGGCAGGACACAAATGGCAGCCAGGATACGGCAACGAAACAGGCGTCAGCTTATGTAGTCAGCCTCTGTGTGTTAGTGTGTGTGTGTGTGTGTGTGTGGGTGTGGGTGTCTATGCATAATACATAACGTGACAGCCGCTATGAAAAAGCAGCGCGTAATGAAAAGGACATTTTTATAACTCACAGACACACACACACACAGAGAGAGAGACTCACGTATACACCCTTACAGCTAGGGGCGTACATTGAATCTTTTGCTTTTTCTTTGGGCCCAAACGGAAGTGAATGGAACATTATGTTGCCGTTGACGTTGCTGTTGCCGTTGCCGTTGCAGCTCATTGTTGTTGTTGTTGTTGTTGTTGTCGCTGGGCATCCGGCCCGGTCGGTCGGGCAGCGCAAAGGCTCAATGTGAAGTGCCTGCTGGGCAATCTAATTGGGTGGGTCGACTACAGTCACACACACACACATCTACACACCTACAATGTGTCGGTGCTTGTGCGTGTACTAACTATTATATACTTGTACGCATTAGAGCAACATAATGTCAACGTCATTGCAAAAGTTTTGCAGCCACAAGACAAGCGGCAAATAAATGTTTCGAAAGTCTGTGCGTTGCGCATTCCTTTCAATTGATATTCATTTCAATTCAATTGAATTGCATGAACCAAAAATAAAAGAAAATAACGACCAAATGAATGCAGCAGCAAGAGCAGCAGCAGCAGCAGCCAGAGCTAAGGCGACAACGGCAACAGCAACAACATTGTCATCATCAAAATCCCATTAGCAACGTATTCAAATGCGTTCGAGTGTTAAACAAGCCACATTCACTGCCCACACACACACATACAGTGACAGAGATGCAGTGTAGAGAATACAGTTTCAGTTGGTGACATTACGCATCCGTTTGTGCACGCGAACAAACCTCCTGCCAAGCCCACTCCCACTCCCAATCCCAACCCAAATGCCCACAATCCATATCAATTTGCCAGAGCACTGCTGCTGGACCAGGCCTTTAAAATGAATGCCAATGCTAGCCTACTTATAGACCAATTCACAACCCTATATACACACACCCCAAACACCCTCGCAGCTCGGTTGCTCAATCAAATCATCAAGCTACAGGCTGATGGTCCTGGATTTAGTTTTGTGCTCCACATTGAACACCATTTGGATGGCTCAAATTGACATTTTGTTGCTGTTGGTGTTGTCCTTTTTTTGGTGAAATTAGTGCCAATGGTTGTTCAATCCTTTGACGCTTCACTGCATTTATGGTTAGGTCTATCCATTAGACATAGGCTCTCTAATTTGCGACCGCCTTTGGCTTATGCCTACACATGTATGAATGTACTATATGTATCGTATTGGATACCAATGTAATTGAAGATCTCTTGAAAGCTGAGCTTATTAGGTGAGTGTATAAATGGGGCAGAGAGCTAGAAATTACCTATGCGACGATATCAGATGAATGGGAAATGTTTGAAATCAAAAGTAGCTTGTGTATTAGAGAGTAGTATGGAACATATGGGATTTACTATGGAATATGAAGTAGATTAGAAGGCAGAGGCTTAGAACAGGCGAGAGTGAGAGGGAGAGTGAGAGAGAGAGAGAGGGAGAGAGAGATATTAACGAGCAGGAGGAAATATAGAGAGTAATATAAAAACCAAGCAAAAGTTATAGAAAGTAAGGAAAAACTAAAGAGAGAGAGAGAGAGAGAGAGAAAAGTAGAGTAATGAGATAAAAGAAAATAGAGGTAGACAAGATGATCTAAGAAAGAGAGAAAATGTAGTAAAATCGAAAAAGTGAAATGAAGAAAAAGACTTGAGCAAGACTTCAATTGCCGAAAACTTATATGCTTATAGTTAACACAAAATCTCAATTTGTATTTATTAAAAAAATTTGTGACTAAAATATTAAAAATCCAATTTAAAATCTCCAGAGGCCACACAAGTTCGATAAAAATCAAATAGCAAAGATACTTCCATTCGGGCAACAATATCAAAAGTTTCCACAGAAATTTTTACAAAGTCAAGTCAAAGCAAACTGGGGAAAAGGAACATATTGCCATGGCAAACAACTACAAATATATAATAATAAGAATAATACTATAGTATTATCAGCAATTGATATTTATTGTATAATATGCACATCAGAGTCCTGAACATCCCCCTAAGTACTTAAGGCCATGAGCGCTAACCAAATCCCTGTGCACAACATTTGGACAATGAGCGCAATTCCTGGCTGCATTTGAATCAATGAATGAATAAATGAATGAAGTAAATAAATGGCTTAACGATGCTGTTGATGCTGCTGCTGCTGCTGCTGCTGCTGGGGAGACGAAAGCCAACGATCCTGAAAGGCCTTTAAAGCGAATTAGTAGACCACACGCGTTGACTCCCGCCTCTCTCGATAGAGAGAGACAGAGAGAGTCAAATCAGCGAGCATTTGAAAGCAGCGGGAGCATATGCTCGAGTCCTTGACTGTTAGTTGGTTATGCCAAGGAACGAGATAGACAGACATCTCTCGATTTCTCCCTCTCTCTCTCTCTCTCACTCTCTTGCTCTCTGGCACTTTCGTTGACTGGCTGCTGTCCTGCTTGGTGGTGACTTTCCATATGCGTGCGATTTGTATTTGATTTGATTGCGGCGTCAACTTAATTAAGCGACCAACTAACAACAATGGGCAACAAATTGAAACAGCGCCGCGCGCACATTTGAACTTCAAGATGTATAGAATGGTTAGAGCTGCAGACGGCAGAGGGTCGCGGCTACAGTTGGGGAATGTTGTAATTTTTGCTGTCGCCAAAGTCATTGAAACGTATAATCTGCAGCACGTGCGAGACGTCGTCAAAGGCCAAAAACTTGCAACACACAATTTTAAAGCAGAAATGTTGGAATAGCTAGACATTCGAGGCTATGTTAGATATACAGTGAAATCTCGAATGGGCGAACTGCTGTGTTTACAGTAAAATTATTAATAAGTTGTGTGAATTTTGCCTAAAAAAAAGCTAATTTTGATATATTTTACAATGAAGTGATAAGAGTGAGAGATCAAGCCGAAGGTCATAGTAGCTAGTGCTTAATCTTGGGTTAGCTTTTATTTTACATTATCCCTAATTTTTCAATAAATACATAAAAAATAATAGATGATGAGTAAAATACGATTAAGTGATAAGAGAAAAGTTTAGCGATAAGGGATAAGAGAAAAGTTTAGCGGTATATGTGAAATATGGAACCATACAATATTAATTTTTATATTTATTTGTGAATTCATGTCTTGTATACGTTGTACGACTTTAGAAAGATTATATTTTTATTTTATGACCTTGTCTTTTTTTTTATATATATATATTTTTTTAATAAATAGGTTTAGTGTAAATTATTCTTAAATAAATTTTCAATTTCAATTTCCGATTCACTTTACTTAAATTTTAAATTTATAAATGAGCCAACCAATTGTTTTTATTTTTTATAATATTTAAGTATATATTTTTTTGTGAATTCAAAACTTATTTATCAGTTCAGTGAATAATACTAAATTAAGCTATTGTCATGTATATGAATCAAGTATTTTTTTTCAAATTTTACAAAAATGTATTTCGAAAATTAAAAAATTGTTGTAAGAGTCTGTTGGCCAATCTAGTCAAATTATTTTCTATGCAAAATAAATTTTTTTGGAACATAAAATTTAGTTTAGGTTTCAAATTTCTAAACCCTGTGAAGCTCTCTGCTAATACAGATTCACTGTATGTATATATAAAGGAATTTCTGTAAGCATATTGAATATTTATATATATTTGACTGTTGGCGCGCGCAATTAGTTGGCGTTGGCGGCACAGGTTGCACAGTTCTGCACTGCTCACCTACCGGATGAGCGCAGTGGGGCGGCGTGTAATTAGTGTCAGTTGCGAAGTCACATTTGGTTGCCACTGCTGCTGCTGCTGCTGCTGCTGCCGCTGCTGTTGCTATTGGGCAACGCCTACAAGATGGACGCTTTAGAGAGATGCCGAAAAAGGACTCGACACCCTGCTACCCTGCTCATTCATGCATCCCCTACGAGATAATTATAATAATTACCTGCGTGAGTGCAGGTTTCCATAGACCGACAAAAAAATACACAGAGCGAGAGTGAGAGAAAAAAAAAAACCAGAGACCCATTTCTATGCCATTGTCTGCTGCTCATCCCAGCCGCTGCCGTCGCCGTCGCCGTTGCTGCTGTCTGCGTGCACTTTGCGTTTCGCATCGCCAGACCTATGAAATGTGTGTGTGTGTGTGTGTGTGTGGGTGTGCGTGTATATAATTATCCGCCTTTAATAATATTCAAATAGCCTCTAAATATAGCCAAAACGGAACTCGGTCAGCGCCTAGACCCAGATGCAATTGTACGATAGGCATTCAACCGCACACACGCAAGCACACGCACACCCAGAGGCAGCACTGAGCTGTTAGCCAGATATGTCTTATCAGTGATGAACCCGAATTAGTTTGGCCCAAACTAAATCGTTTGCAAAAATGAAAAACAAAGAGAAAAAACTACTTTTTGACTGGCCACAAAAGGTTAATAAACCTGGTGCCTGAAGCTTGTGACCCCAGATGGAAGGCCGCCAGTTTGTCAGGCCAAATAACTGACGGTTTCACTGTTTTGCCGGGGCCAGAACCGCTAACAAAGCGCACAGGCTGGCAGAAACGAGAAATTCTTATCATACCGCGCGGTAAAGAAACGCCGGCAGCAGAAGCAGCAGCAGCAGCACCAGCAGCCGCTGCCTTTGATGTGTTGCCGCCAAAACAGAGAGCGGACGAGAGAGCAAGAGACAGAGAGAGAGAGAGAGAGCCAGCGAGGCGAAGCGTAGATGTTCAGGATGTCAACGCAATGCAACAACAACAACAACAGCAGCAGCAACAGCAGCAGCAGCAGCAGCAACTGTTGCTGCCCGAAATTATTTTATTTTATTTTATTTTTTTGTTGTTGCTGCAACTGAAAGTTTGCATTCCACTTGTTGTTAACAAAACGCCGAGAACGACCACAAAGGAAATTCTCACAATTCCCCGCAACAACAGCAACAGCAGCAGCAACATTTGATTGGGATTTGAAGCTGCAGCTGACTCTGCTAGCTGACTGAGTGAATGACAATGACATGACTTGGCCAGGTCTCTGACTGTGACTGTGACTGTGACTCTTGCCTTGGCATCATCTGCCGCTTTGAATGAATGCTGGCTAAATAGCTTTAGACAGGCGTGAGTACATGCGCAGCAACAGCAACAACAGCAGCAGCTGAGCTGCAACAGGAATTGTGACACTGTCTGACGGTTTGTCATTGACTGCGACTGCATTGCCCAAAACTCAATTCGTGTGCGTGAGCTACACACACACACACACACACACACAGGGAGAGAGAGAGAGAGCAGTTGCGGCAAGCTGCAAAATCTTGCCTTGAGGCATGTTTGCACGTTCCCAGTGCGCGGAAATGCAGGCGGCTCGCTGACTTTGTACTTGTCGCTAAAGCTTTCTTGCTGCTATTGCAGCATTTGAAAAATGTCACATAGTTCGGCAAAAGAACTGACCGGCTGCAGTTGCCAACTGCAACGGCAACAACAGCAGCAACAGCAGCAACAGCAGCGACAGCAGCAGCAGCAACTGTTGCAACTGCATCGCATGCCAGCGTCAATAATGACTTTGTTTTTGCCCGACTCGACTAAGTTCAAGTAACTTCTTGGCAGGGCGACGCGGTTAACAAATTGTTAGCACGCCAAAAAATCATGGTTAAGTGCGGCAAGTGTTGCAAGTGTTTTGCCAGCTGGCAGTTCGGCTGGCTGGCTTGCCTGCCTCTCTTTGTCTTCACCCAATTAAATCGCATAATTAATTTATTAGCTACTCGCCACAAGTCTGCAAAACACAAGACGCTTGCAATTGTCGCGCTTTTGTTCTCAAATTGCCAGTCAATTAAATAACGCCGATAATGCTTATTAAAAATGCAAAATAGTTCGGCTCGTACGCATTTGAGACACAAACAGCAGCAAAAGAGACGAAAGCAAAAGTGAAACACAAAATGGAAGCTAAAAATATTTAGATTTTTATTTCTTATTTGCTTTGATACATTTTAAACTGCTTAACACTGCTTTCCACTGCTTAACGAGCAGTTATTTATGCTGCTTGACAGGACATGCGGCAAGCAGTGCAAGATATTGTTTAAAGGTGGCCATATATTTGTTTAGCTGCTGCTACAATTGAAGTAATGAAATGTAGAAGAAAATTATGCAAAATAATAATAATAATAATATAGATAAAAGGTAAATATAGAATAAAAGTTGTTAAAATGCATATCACTAGAATTAAAACACGAAAGCTTAATTGATAGTATTTCAAAATGTGTTTTGCCAGCGAAATAAAATTTTACAGCAGTTTTAGACATCATTTCGATTCCGATAATCTACGCAGAAATATAGTCTTTATATAAACAGTTATTTATATATAAAGACATATACCATATGTAATGGTAAAATCCTTTTAGCTAAATGTGTTTTTTATGGATACGGTTAAAGTATGTGCGGAGTTAATATATCTATCTATATTTATATTGCCATAATCAATTATAGGTAAATTATTTCTACAAAAAGTCCCAAGCATATTTCAAAGAAGAAACTGACTTTTTCCAGGAATCAAGTGAGGTCGCTGGACAACTCAAAGGACAAATCGAACAGTATAAATAATGTTATGCTAATTATGGACAGACTCGCCGGACTATTGGCTATGCAAATTGCTATAATTGAAAGTCAATATTTGAGCAAAAATTTCAAATTATGAAAGCGGTTCTCGCTGCCATCTATCTGGATGTAGATATAGCTATATCTACATATAGGCGTAGGTCGGACCGAACATGAACAAAAATGTTTGAATAATTCAATGTAAATTGAATTCAAATGCGAAAGGACCTCACGCATTTCAAAGAAATCGCTGTCAGTTACTGTGACTGTTGCGACTCCCTGACTTATGTCGAGTCGTAGCTAAATAATTAACAAGGACACCAAAGCTTGCTGTGGTTGTGGACACATCCATGTGTCCATAATTGGCAGTCGTTCGACTATGAATATGGCATATGCATATGCATATGCAAGCAAGTCGAGTCCAATTTACTAAATCGCTGTCAGCGAAATTTGTTGACATTCTAATGAGTTACAACCAAAAAAGAAAAAAAAAAAAAAAAAAAAAAACAGAGGAAAAGAGTCAATATGAGCTAAAGAGATCCCTCAATGTGAAGACTTCTAGCTGTGACAGTTGTACCGCAATAATTGCAGCAATTTCATGGACTTGCGTATGCTTAATACTTGAAACCATGAAATGATTGCAACGATTGAACGATACCACTGAAGATCAGCGGCAGAAACCACAAGACCACTTTACTCTTAGGCCACGGCACAAATATAAATCGCATTGCCCACTTAAGTGTAATCAGCTCGCTCTCCCAATCTCTTCCTCTCCCTCTACTTCTCTCTCTCTCTCGCTCTGTGTCTTTCTCTTGTTTAAGAATTTGTGGCACACTCCAAAAGCGCAGCAATTGCAGCTCATTACGTTCGTCATCAGCATTATCATTATCATTGTATTTGGGCTCAGAACTGTTTTAAGCCATCATCAATTTTAGTTGGCAACACCCGTCAATGGTCAGTTTTGTTTGGGCCATAGAAAATTACAGAAGAACAGCTCGAGAGGTGGAAGCGACACTTAAATTGGTTTTCACTTTCGTCTCAATTGGCAACAATTTGTGTTTTGTTTTTTTCTTCTCTCTCTGTTTTTTTGGTTCAACTTTTTGTTGTGTGTGTGTGTGTGTGGGCTTGACTTTTGCTTTTGCTTTGGCCAGCAAGCGAGCAGTTGGTAATTTCCATAACAAATTGTGGCCTAATTGAGTCATTAGCCGGTGGTTAGCTTTTGCTACGCCTACACCAACATAGCAACTGAGCAAGTGTTGCTCCCGTATGACATACACACACTCACACTCGCACACACACTCGCGCATAATGATCGTCAAGCAAATCAACACCTCAACCCATCATCCATTGATTTCTCACATCAATTTCTCACGCACTAAGTGAGCCACTTAGCGCACATCAAAAATCAATAATCGATTAAATAATTAGAAAATTGTGAAAATTACTGTAATTTTCGAAATCAATTCGTTGCATGCGTTGCTCTTCTTGTTGTTGTTGTTGTTGTTGTTGTTGTTGCCTTTGTGAATTCATCTGCCCATCAGTGTCAAAAAGATGGTCCACATCCACAGCCAGCACAGTCAAGCAGCAACCAGATCCGCCAGCTTCCAGCATAAATAATCACATTATAATCAAAATAATAATATTCCATGGCGGGACTATGTATCTGGTGGCTCTGCCGTAGATTCAATTTAAATGGAAAACACTTTCCGAAAAGTAACTCCAATTAATATTCGCAGCGTGCCGCGATCGCCTCAACTTGATAAACAGCGTCTCATATATTTTGTCATAAATTTCAAACGCGCTCGACAGCTGCCCTGCTCATCAATCAGCCCGTCAGCATCGTCGCAAAGGCAACCAGGCCAGCCATTGTATCCATATCCATCCAAGAGCTGCTCAGCATCCAGCAACCGATCGGCCCATCCCAGCAGTTTTGAAGCGTGCGGACTTTGGCAAACACTCGATTAAAATCAACTTCAATTTGTAATAAATCAAAAGTCCTATCAAAATGCGCTCTTCGTATGGGCGGGCGGTAGGCAAAACCTAAAGCATTCGACTACAGCGCGCTACCATGATGAAGAAATTTTGCAATCTTCCAGCTCAGGCACAGCTCTCGCCGCATAGTCCAGGCATGAGCCCAACTATATATACTTATGATATATGGTTATTGATTCGAGCGAATTGCGGTTGGACGGGTGTCCGAGCCAGAGTAGTTTAGGGTCAACTGCAAGTACCCCCAACACCACACAGCTCGTGGCCAAGCGGCCTGGACGGCAGTTAACTGCAGTTCGAGCGAATGGATGTATTTTGTTAATGCTTTTCAACTGCAGCTTTACATTTGTAAAATTACATGGATTTTCAAATACTTGTATTTCCAATGCTTTACCACAGTTTTAATAGAATTGTCAAATATCTTATTTAATTGGATTAAACTCTATTTTTATAAAATATTGCATACTACATATGTTAAATTCCTGTTGAATTCAAAGGCGAAACATTCTACTGAATCTTTATATCCTTTCCATAAGCCAAATCAAATTTATTATTGTAAATTCATACTAATGTATGTAAATATATTCTAAAATACAGTATAGCTATACTTCACATAGATATATTATGTACTCTTTCCATATTTAGCAATAAGTACTTCTTCAATGCAGCATTGATTGAGCATGCAACAACAACAATAAAATGTTATACTCTAGTCTTTAGCTATTTTGATGGATCTCTCGCCATTGCTTGAGGGGCTTGACAGATAGCTAGAATTAACTGCAAAGCATAATACAGTGGAAAAACAAACGTGGCGTGATGTTTCAAGTCCATCAAACAGACACTCAATAAAAATGTCAGTAGTTGTTTTTCTATTGCATACATGTATGGCAAATACATATATACAAATGTGTATATAGCTAGATATATACTCATATATAGCTATATTTTGCGCCTGAGTGTTGGCGTTGATTTGCCGATTGACTTGGGGTCGTGCTAGTTGCTGTTCCAGTTGTAGTTTTTTTTTTTTCAGTTTTTTCCATGACTCATGTGGCTGGGGTTGGCTCTAGCTTCGGCTCGTCGAGATGTCGTGAGTTATTTTACATTTGCCAAAGGTGCTCTGAGCTCCACATGCATGTGGCAAACAAAAATGTATATAAAAAAAAAAAAAAAAACCGCAGTTGGTTATCGTTGGGTTATCTTGGCACGAAACACCGCTCAAGTTGTTGTTGCCGTTGTCGATGCCAATTGCGCTGTGAAATGTGCTTACAAAATGCCGCGCGTCAATATGCAAAATACATGCCACCACCACCACCAGCAACAGCAACAGCAACAACAACAGCAACAGCAACAACAACTGCACCACCAGAGCCACCGCTGCAACCACAGAAATGGCGACGGAGCTGCCGCAATTGGAATGTAGCCGCGGGGCACTCCGATGGAAATGAGTCAAGTCAAGCCAAGCAAGACAATGAATTCTTAGCTGCAGTTGAAAGTGAAAAAAAAAAAAAAAATAGATACAAAATTGAGAGAGAAAAAAATGGTAGAAACTGGCCACGATTCCGTGTGATTTCCTTAACAGCCAGCAGCGACGCCAACGCTGCATTCAAATCGCGCAGTTTCTATTTTTTCTTCGATTTTTCTTTTTTTTTTTTTTTTTTTTTTTGGGCTGGCAAATTAACGTTTTTCCTTGAATTTTCCGACACCCGTGGATCATGATTTGCCGCTTTAGCGCAAATCACCAAATATCGGCAACACAAATCAAACTATATAATTAGCTCGATCTCGTATCGATGTCCAGCTGCAGTGAAACAGCTTCAAAGCTTGGCTCGGCTTGACTTGATCTGGTCTGCTTCGCATTGGCCTGACTTGGCTTGGTTTGGCTTGACTTGGCTTAGCCTGGTCGTGATGTGATTTACTTCGTGCCAGGCTTTAAATGAAGCCTGCAGACGCCGTCGCGTTCTGGCATTGCGCACGCAGCACAAAACATTTCCATGTGCCTGCACGAAATTAAAGTGTCTGTGGCACAAACCGCAAAAGAGCTGCAAGAGAGAGAGAAAAAAAAACCGATGTCCATCAAGCCTGGCGAAGGGCAGCCGAAAGCCAATAAAATTGTCATGCATTGACAAATAACATGGCCCAGGCTTAGAAAATAGACAGCGAAGCCAAAAAGAATGCCCAAGCTTCAAGTGTTGGCACGCCAGACCCGGCCAGGCAAACCAAGTCAAGGGAAAAATGGCGTTTAAAGCAGCCAAAAAGGCAATAAGAAGAAGAAGAAAAAAGAAGCAAAAAAAGCCTGCATTAAAACGTGGCTTCGCTTGCTTCACTGCCTCGTCGTCGTTTGTCTGTCGTTCTGTGCCTGGGCTGCAATGCGGCTCCCACGCCTTCAAAATACAATATGTTAACAAACACGCTGCCAACTGGCTGACAGCTTGGCCAGCGGGCAACGGCGGGTACGCCAAGCTCGAGCAACTGCAACTGACGCTCAAGATTTCTTGTGAAAAAAAAAATATATAAGAAATACTATATATATATATATATTGCAGCCATGCTGGCAAGACCAAAGATAAGCCAAATGTCGAGATGGCGAAGAGCAAGACGCCAAACAAAATGAAAAAAGAAAACAAAACTTCAAGGGCCCCCAGCCAACCAAAGCGGCGTCGGCGTCGGCGTCGGCGTCGGAGTTCGCAAAACGTGCGCAGATTTCCAGCAGACGATAAAGCACAAGAGCAACAACAACGAGATGAAAAATAAGCTGGCCTCTGCATGGGTCTCTGGGCCTGGTCCATGGCTCTGGCAGCCATTTTGGCCACAACTGGCTGCAGCTGCAGCATACGAAAAAAAAAAGAAAAAAAAAGAGAAAAAATGAAACGAAACGAAGTCTTGGCCTGAAACTTGGCAACAACAAATGGCTTGCATGCAAAGCGATAGCAGCCGAAGCCAATTTCAAATTTTCAAGAACATACAGGCATACATGTAGAGTGTGTGTGTGTGTGTGTGTATCTGTCAGATACATTCGCTGCATCTGCATGTACGAATTCGATACTTTAGACTTCTTTGCCATTGACTGCCTGGCATCGATCAATGTTGTCTTCAACTCATTGTTGTTGCTGCTGCATTTGCTATTGCTCAACTCGCAGCGTCGCTAGTTGCAAATTTTGTTGGTTGTCTTTTGACTTTTGCCTCCATGGCTGACATTGAAAGACACCTTTCCAACTCGATGCGCTGAACTTTATCCACCAAATTGCGCGGATTGGCTTCTCAACTGCTGTTACCTTTTGGGGTTACAGCATAGCAGCAAAGGCAACAAAAAAGAAAAACTATTATAAGTAGATGTGCTGCAATTGTAAACTTGGCCTAAAGCAAGAGCTTAAATTGATAGAGCAAGAGCGCTAGATGCTACCAGCATATTAGCTTATTTAATTCACTCTTTTGATATGCAACTTATTATTTTTACATATATAGAAGTCAAGCACTTATCAATCACACCTTAATTCTTTCTTATGTGTAGCTCATTTTAGTATGTAAATTCTTTCGACAGCAATTTTATAGTCAAAGCAAATTTGGTTGCTTAACGATCTTCGAGTCGATCACATTTTGTGATTTGATAATCTGATCAACTTTGAATGCTCATATTTATCCATTACTTACTCTATATTGCATTGGCCTTCCACTGCGTGAAATTAGAGCATACGACAAAAGTTTTTTCTTATTATTAATTATGCATTAAATTTATTATTAATGCTTTAAACTTATGCTTCAAAATTATAAATGATTTTTTTATGTTTAACTTAAAATGTTGAAACCTAGAAAAATATTTATTTTCTTTTAATATACAACATTTGATGGAAACAACTTCTAATTGTTGTTTGTAATAAATTTACATTTTAATACTCGACTATTATACATATCTATATTGTAAAACTCTTGATTAACTCGATTATATATTTTTATTATTATTATTATTATTATTATTATTATTAAATGCTGATCAAAAGTCCGACGGTATTATACATTTTAGGCTAGATGTTGCTTTATCGAACAGAAAACGCAGTGTTGAGCTCTGCATGTGAAATAATTATAACGTTCTATAATATATGTTATAAAAAAAACTAAATTTGAAAAAATTTAGTTAAAAAAATTAATGAAAATTAAAAATCATAAAAATAATCATAATCATTGCTAAAGAGCAATCTTTGAGTTATGATTTTTGTATGAATAAAGTGAGTCTCTACTCATATTATATATTGAATTTCTAAGCGTAACATCCATTCAAACTATCACACATTATCTTATCTGCATTCATCATCTATCACACTATCATAAAATATAAATCAACTGAAGATTTAATCAAATGCGACTTTCACAAGAAATTCTTGCATATTCATAATCGTTTTGAAGCAAGAAAAGCTCGTGAATAGCTTTAGCTCAAGTGATATAAAAGGCAAAAAAAAGGTGCAGGTAAATGGGGGGCGCTTACTTAATGATAATGTCCTCGCGGCATTTACAGTTGCAGCTGCTTTGATAATGTCTTTTGGCTTTGATGCTCTGCCCGCTGCGTGCTGCCCACTGCCTGCTGCCCACTGCCTGCTGCCCACTGCCTGCTGCCCACAGCCTGTTGCCAGTTGTTGCAACAGCAGCACGCCCTCTAAAGTTGCTGCAAGCACTCATATTAGGTGGACAACAACTATTACTTAATAGTCGAAGAGCACGTATCCTGTGCGCCGCATGTCTGCCAGGCAAATCGACACGGATTGTGGCATTGGGGGCACTCCTTGTGGCCGAATGCGAAATGCGTGTAATTAGCTGCAGCGTTTCAAATTGCAAACTGCCAACCTGACTGCAGCCAAGTTGCAGCCAAGTTGCAGCCATAAGATTGCATTAGGCCATGGCTATGTCTGTGTTTCGTGTAATTTCCGCTGCACATTTTTTTTTATTATTTTTTTTTTTTTTTTTTTTTTTTGTAGAGCAAAGCGCTGACTCTGACTTGCGTCTAATGATTAGTCTTTACTTCAGTGTATGTGTGTGTGTGTGTGTGCGAGTTGCGTGTGTGTATACAGAGTCTGGCAACTAGTTGCTGCTGACCGATACATCAATTAAATTTGCATTTTAATTTGACGTTTCGTTTTGTTTGGCGCACTTTGTGCTAGTGATTTATATGGGAGCGGAGCGCTAAAAAAAAGCGGTTGATCTTGTTGAGCTTAGCCAGCGTGCACTGTACAGCAGATCTCGTTTTACTTGTGTCTATAGAGTCAATAGAGCAGCCGAATCAATGCCATAAGCCATAAGCCTGTCAACGTTTCCGTTTGGCGTTTGTGTGAACTGATGGCGCCACCACCACCACAACTAACACTACCCCCAGCAACACCCAGTCAGCCAGACCATGTGGCAACTACAACGGCAGCAGTTGCAATTGCATGATAAAGCCAAGTTAGGGCCTGCAAAGCCATAAACATTTGCCAAAACAAGCAGGGCACAAAATAACATAAAATAGGAATAAGTGTGCTGTAGATGGATGTGCTCAACTAGGAAATATCCTTTATAAAAGTACAGTAGCTATTGTTAAAGTACTTTAGCTTAGATATATGCATATGAACAAGAAGCGATCTCCTAGACCCGATATTATTTAAGTCTGGTAAATTCTTAAAAGCAATTAGAACCGTTAAGCAAGTAATATATATATTTCACTCAACTTTACTTTACATATATATAAGCAGTAAATTTTATAGCAGGATCTTCATTTCTAGTTCTAATAGTTTCTCCATTCTACGAGCTCAAACATGCAGACAAATGAACAAGCAGCAAGGTCATTAAAAAGAATTACATAGCATACAACACACTTTCCACTGTCTGTTCCATATACATATAGGGAACCATCATAACCTTTACTAAATAAAGGGCCACAGGGTATACAAAGAGGGAGGCGCACGTGCGCGCAAAGACGTTTACATAACGGTTTGCCAGTTAGTGCGGCCAGACAGCGACCTACACACCACAAGCACACACATACACACACCCGCACCCGCACCCACACCCACACCCACTCATTGACCCACCCAGCCAACCACCCAAGCTTGGCTGCAGCTCTGTCAAAATGCAAGGCGCGAATTGTAAATTTGCAAATGCCGGAAACGCAAATTTTACCAAACTTGTTACCCACCAACAGCAGCAACAGCAGCAGCGGCAACAACAACAACAACAACAATAACAAACTTTTGGCCAAATATCTAGCCACAAAAAGTTAAACTGCAAATTGGCCGCAGGGCTGGAATTGCGTTGGCGTTCGCTTCGCCTGCCGGAATAGAACTTTTGCATTACAATTGGCTGCAATTTCTACGGACTCTGTGATGGCCTCCAAACACGCAATGGCCGAACTTTTGGGATATGGCACCCAATGGCTGCCGTCGCAAGTTTCGGATGTGCCAAAAAAAAAAAAAAAAGAAAAAGAAGGAATATTCTTATAGAGAGATTTAGGCGATATAGCCGTAGTGCCGGCGGATGCATAAATTTCATTTTGCCTGGCATCAATTAAACTGCAAGCAAATGTTGTATCTAAGCTAAGCATTTCACATCTGCGCTGACCTATCATTAGCGCCTGCAAATGATGCACTACATCCGCCAGAAGTTCAACAATAATTCTTAACCTCGCGCACACAGCTAACCAATCATTAGGCCATACGCATGACGTGCCTGAGACCCTGAAAGACCCAACCGAGAGTCCTCAGAGCTGATGCAGACGCATATATCACATGTCCATGTCCGGTTCTTCTTTTTGGGGTTCACGTTCCAGCACGTATCAATCTGGAAATATGTTGAAAAATGCAGCCAGAGTTGAAGCCTTGGCTTATTTATTGGCAATTGGCCCTGTCGATGAATGCACCCCACATCTCCCTATCCTATCCTTCGTTATATCCCCACCCAGCTTGACCTGCGCCTTGTCCTTTTGCATATGGGCAGTTCGCATTCCATATTTATTGTGCTATATCTGGCCATTATAGTTGGGGATCAGCCACAGCATCTCTTTAGCTGTGCGCTCTGCGCGCATCTGTATCTTTTGTAGCTTTGCTGAACTTTAGGCTTATTTTCAGTCATAAATCAGTTAGTGTAGCGCCTGCGGCTGCCAACACACACGCATGTGTGCATATTCATGAGTTTGATTGAAGTTATAAATCAGTTATACCAAAAAAAAGAACAAGTTATTTATATATAAATATATATAAACCAGAATACGTGGGCACACAAGTATTTAGAGAAGAGGTGCAAATAAAATAAATAGTATATTTATTCATAATTTATCGTATCTGATTAACAAAGATATTTAGGAAAAGCAGAGTTGAGATCATTTTTATTGAATCATATTTTAGACAGATTCTGCTAGTAGCAGAGTAAAGTCGAACTATGTGAACATAAGAATTTAAAAAATTATGGAATTTTTTTAATATGTTTTATAGTTAGTTAATTATATATATTTAGAATTAGTTAACTAAGTATATTTAAATATTAGAAGAAAATTTCGAGTGATTTCGATCATTTTGCATTTTAAATTTGATCCCTTGAGTTATTGCTTATATTAAAGCTTCATTACATCAAACAGTAGCACTTGGTCCGAAGTCCGCTTTATAAGTTTCCTATTGAGCTAAAAACCTTATAGATATATGCTTTAGCTAGCTGTATAAGCACCTGTAAAAACACCTGCTGAGGCCAAGAAACCACTTTCTATGACCACTGGAGTTGGAAATGAAGTTAGCCTTGCATCACATCCGCAACGGTTGTGCCAAAAGAAAAAAGCTTAATTAATATGACACATATCGAGAGCTGTTTGGGCCACCGATCGCGCATTTGCTTCAGCATATATAACATACATATGTATATACATATTTTTCAGATATTTTTCAAATGAAGAAATGCGCTAATGAAGTGAACTGAGAAATGTAGTTTTTTTTTTTTTTATCTTCTGGCTGTAGCTTTTCATAAGAGTCGCCAATACATTAATTAATCATGGAACATTCTTAGGGCTATGGCCAAAGTCGTGGAGCATCGTGTGATTAGAGTTCCGCTTTTTTTCTAGCAGTGTTAACTTTTTTCTTCAGCTTTTGCTTGGCCGGGTTAACTGAAACGAAAACGCAGTTAGCTGGAGCGCAAAAACAAAAGCAACAGCATAGTTAAAGCTACGACTGATATTAACATATCATTATTATAGCCATTAGCACTTTTAATTGATGAGTTTTTGCTGCCGTCTCCACGGCTTATATTTTTTTTGGTTCTGCCCGACACTGCAGCCGACTTGCCAATCCATTTGTCAATGGCAAAACATAAAAAACATATATATATATATAAAATGTATATGAAAATGAAATAAGAACAAGAGGAAGAACACAGAACATGAGTGAAGAAACCGACGGAGCCAACCGTTGTAGATGGCCGCGGGTGTATTCGGTATCATGAATATCTTGATAGACAGAAAAAGTTAGTTAACAAAAAAAAAAATAATCAGTGAATGGACAGCCAAATGAAAGAGTATCAGAAAATAATCCACGTTTACAAACAGCTCAATCATTCAATACTGAAAGCTTAGATGAAGCAAATGGTTGATTTTGCTGAATATCATGTTAAGGATGGAGATGGAGAAATATTTTTTTAAATATTATTATTTTTTTCTAAATTTTAGCAAAAATATTTACAGCTTTCGAAATAGTGGAGTCATCAACCAAACCATCTTTAATTTTCTTAGATCTGACAAATAAGAATAATTTACTTATCCTATAGATATATCTAAATACACTGACCGATGTTAAAGCTCAGTTGGAAATGAAATTGCAAGCCTTTGGCTGAGTCGCATTCATCGATTCGCTTGCCAGATGTTTTCGAATGTGTTGTGCCCCAAAGACGACCTTTGTATAATTAATTGAGTGTTTCTAACTGGACTCGTCGGCGCTGGGGGTCAAACTCTAACGACAGACAATGTCCGTTTCTGTCTCTCCTTCTCTTTCTCTCACTGTCTGCCCATCAGTCGTGCAGTCTGTCCAGCTGTCCGTCTCTCAGCACCATTCATTGATGAATTTTGACAGTTTCTTAAATTTTGGGTTAATGATTAAAGCGTCCGCAGAGGCAGATGAAGAACAAACACATATCTATATATGTATATGTTAATATATGTATATACGCAGAATACATTGATCTTAAAGCGCTTTGGTTCCCGCAAATTCATTAGCGAAAATGCAATTAAGTAAGTTTTTGTTTTATACTTTACACCCCTTTTGCGTAGAGGAAATCGTTTTCGTTGATGTTGGCAAACACGTTTGTTAAGTTGAATATTCTTTCGACTTATCAAAATAGTTTTGCTTGCATGTTTTCTAATGATAACATAACTGAGATAGAGCTATATATATATATGCTATATGTGCATATATACATTTAAGCCCAAAGTCTTTGGATATCGCATGACGTATTTCGCATTCCTTTGAATTCCTTGGAAAATGTGCCCAATGGTAATTAAACCTGCCTAACATACACACGCACACACACACACACTCGTATTTAATACCGTTACGCGCCTAGGTGAGACCCACTGTGCTTAGAGCGCATGTCCCTTGTTTTGAAGAAAAAGGCTTTGGGGCTCTTTTTTAGGCAACTTCACAATGTTTCGAAATGCATGCCTTGGCGCATGTTAGACACAAGTCTTTTTCTGCCACGCCCCCAGACGCCAATTATGTTTGGCGGGGCAAGGCGAAGGATGCGCCGCGAGCACAGGATATGCTCAAAACGGCGGCGCGGCAGCCACAAAAAAAAGCTAACTCAAGCTCAAGCTAAAAAAAAAAAACAGGAAAGTTTGCTTAACATTTGATTTTGTTGTTGATATCGAATTAATATCAAATACCAGGCGTTGGCCAAGCCGGCCTGGGCGACAACTGCCCGGCGGCCTTAACGGAAATGGAAATGATGCGCGAGGCAGAGGCAGAGGCAGAGGCAGAGTCTGAGGCAACGGCAGCGGCACACAGTGAAGCAATTAGGCAGCGTCCCATTGGTCGTGGCATTAAATTGTGAGCTGAAAGTGGCAGATACATCAAAAGTGAACGCAATCCATCATCTTGCGAATCACGGCGTGATGAGTGCCGCCAACAGTTCAACCAAAGCCGCAGACGCAGTCGCAGCAACAGCTCCAACTTCAGCTCTATGTCCAGCTTCAGCTCTTTCTTATTCACGTCGGCATCCTTTCGACTTACTCTTTTTTTTTTTTTTTGGTTTTATGTTGATGATCGCTGTGACTGACGCGTTCGCCGCACGAGCTAAAAATCATAAAAATTTGCTGTGAGTTTTCCATTTGCTCCTCTTAAAAACCGTTAGGTGAGCGCACATTTAAGAGATTTTAATCTACAAGATACGAAAACTAGAGCTGCGCACCTTTTTATATATATATATATATATATATGGTCAAGGTCACAATTAATTGCGGGTCTGCCAATGGCGACTTCCTATATAACCAGCTTGACTCAAAACTAATGCCGCCTGATTTACTTTCGGCCTGAGCGGGGCAATTAAAACAATTACCTTTTACCCCACTGCAACGCTCGCTTCTGACGGTTGTATTTGTGTGTTAACTATTTGCTGTAGTTGTATCTTAGCTGATAGTTGTAGCTGTATTCGCGGATACATCTCTGTAACTTTAGAAGTAGCTTGAACTGCCTATGTATCTGTAAATAGACATAGAAGTAGCTAAAACTGTATATGTAGCTGTGTATATGAGTAGCTGTTGCTGTTGCTATATCTGTATCTGAATCTCAGATGAGTAGCTTTAGAAGCAGCCATAGAATATTTAAAAATAAATTCAAGTATCTTTATTGTAAGTGTATCTGTATCTTAAGATACTACTGACTTGATCTATGTATCTGAGTATCTTTACACTCAGCATTTGTATCTGTATCTTAGCTAGCCCCAGTATCTGTATCCGTATTTATATATCTTCTGGTTGGCGATTGCAGCGCTTTTCCCTGGAATCGCTTAAATCGCAGCCACATCACGCCCATTAGCGACAATCAATCTCGGCCACGCTGCAAGAACCCCAACAGCAACAACAACAATTCAGTGATAAAGTTTTAGTTTTCTTTCCTTTTTTTTTTTAGTATTCTTGCCGCCTTTTTTGCCGTTTGGCTTTTTTATTTACGAATGCGACTGCCAGATAACCTATAATTATGAAATTATTATTGAGCGCCAAGTTTGACTCCAAAGCCATGGCATAAAAATGTATGTGAAATATACAGCTAAAAATTATTATAGATATGTCTATACGAGATATGTCTATATATATATACGAAGTCTTGTCTTGCCGTCGGAAAAGCAAAATTTATATTTCTTCATTTCATTTCATTTCGATTTCGTTTTCGTTTTATGTGCAACAGGAAACGCTTGCGGCGCAGGAAGTTGCATAAAATCAAAAAAATATATAAAAAGTAGATGATTCATATAAAAGTTTATATAAACTAAACTCTGATGAATTAATATATATTTGCATAAAATGAAATATATGAAAGAATAATGAATTTTTATATAGTTCATAAACTTAAATATGTATATTAATATATCTACATATGTAGTATATAAAACAGAGCTCATTTCATTCCAGTTGCAAGCAGGTTGTTAACCCTCTGCAACTGTTTAAAAATTAAAAAAAAAAAAAAAACAAAAAAACAAATGAATTTATGCAAGAAGCCCGCTAGGCAAATGCACAAAAAACAAACAAACTGTCGAAAAGCTAAAGAAGGCGTTCTAGGAATTGTATGAAGGCAATGCCAAGATGCACAGGATGCGCCTTGTTATGTATTTTTCGGGGCTGCTTTTGAATATTTATGCAAAATGCAAAACAGAGGGTTGCAGGTCCTTGATCGTTGCACGTTGCACGTTGCACATGCTTTATGCCGTTATGAGTTATTATACGCGCCTGCCAAGAAGTCAATCACCTGGTCCGAGTCCTGCCAGTTGCCAAATCAAATGCCCGTATATATCTCTGGTCTCTGTCACTAGCTTCGTCGCTGCAATGAGGACAACCTGTAATTTTCAAATCTGGCGCAACAAATGCAAAACTTTTGCGAATGTATCCCTATGGATTGCATATGGAGCCGCAGAAATGGCGTACGAACTGAAGATACTTTGAATGCGAGCAGCAATAGCAATTGGTGGAAACGAGATGGATTGAGTGAGCGAGCGAGAGAAGGATGTTCAACGGAACGCATGTTCTTTGAAAATTGCCCATAATTATGCGAACGAACTTCAAACTGATTGTTTCTACCGGCAAGCAGCAACGGCAACAACAACAACAACAACAACAACAGCAGCGACGGCGGCTGTGGCGGCGGCGGCGGCATCGGCCATGGCCATGGCTGTCCAAAAACCGCGTCTGTGTATTGCATGCAACATAGCCCAGTGGTCCACCTCAGCAGCAGACTCAACCTCAGCCGGGCTTTAAGATCGGGAATCGCTGCCCGTTTGCTGCAGTGAAAGAGAATGACTGTAATTACGCATCACTTTTTCTTAATTTTCATGCTGTGCATCTTCCTCGTCTGTTGCTGGTGGTGGTGCTGCTGGTGCCAATGGTGGTGGTGGCGGTGGGGCCCACCATTTTGGCTTGGGAAGCTGTAGAAGATTTGGACACTGAACTTGACCCACAAGACAAGACAAGACAAGTATGTTGTTAGCTGGGTTTGGATGCTGTGGCGGTTTTTTTGTTTTCTGTGAGAAAAAAAATACGTCTCAGAGTTTTAGAAAATTACTTGTTGCGTGTTGCGTTTCGAAAAATATTTTGCGTGTCTTTTTGTTGTTTGTTGATTTCTTCTTTTTGTTCACTTCCTTCAAATCTAATTTAAAAGATACAAAATTTTAAATTATGGGGTTTTCTTTATTGCCAAAAATGTTTTCGTGATTTTTTTTTTTTTTTTTTCGTTTTTTTTTATGATTGCGTCTACGTGCTGTGAAAAGGTTTCGAATTACGCGCCAGCAATTCAGATGCCAGCCGGGCGATACGCATATATGTACATATGTCGGAAGTGCGGAATGTCAAAGATTTTTGGGAAATGCAATTGAAAAAAAATAATGAATGAAAATTTACACAAAATTAAAAGATGTCATATAATTATAAAACTTTCATACCACCATTTTGAAATGTAACGTAAAATTCGATTTGCTCTGCAAGTGTTGGGCAACACTGATTAGTTGCATTCCTTTACACACTGACTTTACACATTGACTTATCGACTAGCCGCCACAGCTGTCGATATCAAGAACGTTTGTTATTGTTTTGGTTCAGTTGTTATTAAATGAATTCCTATAATGGAAACAGATGCAAATATTACGGATATGACAGATGTTTCGTTTGCGGACTTCGAAACTAAAACAAGCGATGGCAATGCAAATTACAATAGCTATGGTCAATGCCAGTCCAAACATGATATGTCTATGACCCTCGATTTGTCGCTGGGCCAAAAGTCTGAGCAGCTCTTTGCAACAGATCAAACGCCAACACCAACGCGTCTGATCAAAAACTGTGAAGAAGTGGGTCTGTTCGATGATCTGCAGCATGTGAATCCATTTGACATAGGATTTCAGCGAGCAGCTGAACAAAATGCGGTGGCAGGCAAAGTACCGGAGACAGCCAAACCTACGGAAGCGCCCGCAACAGACGGTGATTCGCTACACACGCCGCAGGTTTATCCTATGGAGACACCCGTGATAAGTGCAGCGAATCAAACAGTTAGCCAAAACAGCAGTCCACTGGATGTGCCTGTTACCCATGTGGAAGAGCTGCTGGCGACGCCTGCAATAGTACCTGAACCAGCTGCAGCTCAAGGTCCGCCTCCATTGCAACTTATACAACCACCTGTGATCACGTGGGTGCTGCCAGCACAAACGTTACCCATAACTACGATACCCGCAACCATAAGTAAACCAGTGCCTCCTAAGCAAACAGTGCGACCCTTCATCTTACCCAAACCCAGTATAGCTGGCCAAAACAAAGCTCCAACGGGGCTTACAACACAGAATACAATGCCAGTCAATGAGCCAAGCAGTGCTAGTCTCACACCGACATCACAGCTGCCCATCAAGGAACGCCTTAAAGCCATACTTAACTGCAGCAACAACAGTAATCGAAAGCAACGCAGTTTCTCAGCACCTCCCAAGGCGAAGGCAACTATCAAACGCAACGAGGATTGCATGGAACGACGTAGAGCAGCCGCCTCACGCTATCGCGACAAGATGCGCAATGCGCATAAGGACTTGAAGGAGCATAATGCCCAGCTACAACAGCAGATACGCAAGCTAAACGAACGAGTGGCAGCACTAGAACGCGAGCTGCAACAACAGAGCAATAATACTGCGAGTGGTAGGTACTTCCTCATATGGAAAAGGTGCAATTTGATATTTAAACTGAATTTCTCTGCCTTTCTCTCTTCTCTACTAGTCATTGGCAATCATCTACAAATACCGCCATCTAGCATACACTTGGTGATTAATGTGCCCAAGATGATAGTACCTGGCCAGCGACTGGATCAGAAGTAAGCTTGGATATAGTTGCTGTTTGTAAATATATACAGATGTATACTAGACTAGATAGATGCTAAGTGAAACAGAAATAGAATTTTAATATTGTCATTAAAATATGTACTAAGGTTTATATTTCTAGCTGACCAGTGACATTAGTATAGGGAATGTTTTTAAATAACAAATTTTAATAGTTGTTTGTACATTTATAAAATTTAAATTAAGTTAAATATTTTTCAAATTTACTACACCATCACTTGGCATCCATATTACAGTGTTCCATTATATTATCTAAGTGAAATGAATTGTTCTATGAATGTGTTGTATATATATTTAAAAATATATATAGTATATTTATTTAAAATTGTATAATACATATATAAGAAGTTCATAGCTTTCCAATGCGGTTCAACACGCTTCCTTTATTAGCACAACTTATTTTATAATCTAAACTTGATTTACATACAAAATATAATTTTGTTGTAAATATATATTATAGCGTCTTTATGCATGAGCTGTATACCCCTAAAATGGTTATTCAATGATTTATACATTTAAAAATAAAAATTTGTTATTCAAAATATAATCTAATTATATAAATAACATATAATTGTTAGACATCTTTTTATATAATTATGCACATGTTATATATTTAAACATATATATGTAAAAAAAATTGTATTAGTTTATTTGTTTGTTAGTAATGCACAATTTGGATGTATAATTGCTGATGTTAGCTAATCACTTTCGTAATTAGCACTTGAAGGAAATTATTAAAATAATATATATTGCCACGATTATTGACTATTGCCTTCGCTATTCAAGATATCAGTCAGTTCTTGTTGTATCTCGTGAATGGAACATTCTAGAGCTTTGAGTTTTGCTGGAGTTGTTTGTCCATCCGTGGAACTCTGCACTTGCTCCACGGTCATCTGTTAGCGAACGATATAGGATTATATAGATATACATGTATATATATTTCAATCACTTACCTGTCTCAGATGTTGCTTAAGCTTATCACTTTCGCTGCGCATTTTTTGCACATCTTCGTAGTATTTAACGGTTAGTGGTGAATCGAGTACAGAGCTGGAATAGCGTTGCACCATTAGCTCCATCTCCTGGTTGCGTATTTCATCCTCGGCGAAGAGCATCTCTTGATTTTGACGACGTCGCTCGCGTTCCACGCTGCGCATCAGTCCATCGATGTCCTTTTCCATTTCCAAGATCTTGCGACGTTGCTCGGACTCCTGCAGCTTAGACAGCACCTCACATTTGCGTTGTCGCGCCTCCATTTGATAGGTAAGCAACATTTTACGATGGCAGGCAATGCGCTCCTCTTCGCGATGAATGGTGTCCTGATAGAGCTGTTCCATTTCCTTGATACGACGTGCATGCTCCTCCTGCTTGAGACCCTCCTGCAGACGTTCCTTTATTTTAATGTCCTCCAATTCCAATTTGCGTAGACGCGCGTCAATCTCTTGCTGCTGTTTGATTAGCTCGATACTTTGTTGCTCTTGTTGCTCGATCCACTCCTTGGGATACTTCAGAAACTTGGGATAAACGCCCTTGGGTATGGGCTCCAATGGTGGTATAAAACGTTCTGGATGCACATGGCTGGCACACTTGCTCATTAGTTTACGAGCACGGGTTAACCATTTGGCGACATCAATCGGCATCTGTTCGTGAAAGAAGTCAATCACCTCCGATTTTTCTGGCAGACGCATAATGATCTCCCGTTGCATTATATTATATGCAACAATTACGAATATGATAAAATATGGAGGATTTGTTAAGATATTGTCCCATAGCACCAGCCACTGCTGCTCTTCCAGTACCACGGCAAATCCATTAGTAAGCAACGACCATGCATAATCCTTTGGCTGCACATCCATTGCACAGTAGAACTTCGACAGTTGTTTATCGTACGTCTGCAACACATTCTCGCACAAAGCCAGATAATTTCCCGGAGGCATGGGATGGAATTCGAAGCATAATTCCATATGGTTGAGCAAGAGCGTCACTAACAACTCAAATACCACCAAACTGTTCTTGGTCATATGCTTGACAAACGGATATATGAGATCCGGCATAAAGTCAGTATGGCCAAACACCTTGCACCAATGGGCCAAGCAGCTCCATACTTTGACAACGGCTCGTCTCTGTACATCGCTCTTCACCTTTATATTAGCTGCACGTTGCTTGACCACTTGAGGCTGTCCACGTTTAAGCAGCGCTTGGAACTGGGCGGCGTTAGAGGGAAGCTGCAGCAGCACGCTCCATATAATGAAACGATATTTCTCTGGATAACAACCATACTCAGAGAGCATCGCTTCCAAGCGCTCACGTTTCAGCAGCTTTCGCAGCTCTTGATTCATTGGACCGCATATGAGGCCGGGCAGCTTTGCTGCCGGCTGTTTCAGTACTTCGCGCACCTGCGAGATGCACTTCGTCTGTGCATGCAGTGAATTATATAGCCGACAAGTAGACCATACATTCACTTCGCCACTTTTAGACAACACACTAAGCAGCTTGCCGTCACAGCTAACAGTTAGGCTAACAGCATGCGAACGTTGCACAATCAGTTTGTATTCTGTCTGCAACAGATCTAACATGATGGCCATCCCAGTAGCTGTGATGGCAAATGCAATGCGATTCTTAGGTTGAGCCAGCAACTTGATTTGCTTCAAAATGAAGTCGCTCAGCTTGAACAACTTTTCCAGCTCAAGGGATGCCGTGTTGAGCATCATCAGATATCCATCCACTGTGCTCAGAAAGAGCTTGTTACCATTTGGAGAAAAGCAATATGCAAGTAGTTTGCCATCGGCAAAGTGCTGATCGTACTTGAATGCCAGCTCATCGTCCAACTGCTCCTCCTCATCATATTCAGCACGCAATGCAATCTCCGATATCTTCGATTTGTCACCTCTCATCAAACGAATCATGCGTTCGCGTGACTTTATGGGCTGCGAAATATACACCTTTTCAAGATTGCAGCTGGACCATAGATGAATCGAGTCATTGGTGAAGCATGTGAAAAACTTATCTGAGTTGGGTAAAAAACTGGCAAACTTCAATGTAAACCTTGACTGGTCAAACTGAAGTCTATGCGACAATTGCAACGTGGTGCAGTTCAGTAGGACAGCCGTGGATCCCAAGCGTATTAAGCCATTGCTTGCACTACTGCTTTCAAGCCGATTTCCAAAGGAAATTTCATCAATGGCTGCATGGCCAACTCTAGTGTGCAGCATAGTCGGCTTTTCCACATTGAAGACGAACACATAACCCAATTCATTGCCCACAATGTATTCACTATGAACCAATGGCGAAGGAAGCAACACTGTTGCCTCTGGCACACGGAAACCCAGACGCCAATAGCGTTTGCTTACAAAGTCAAAGATGTATACGCTGCCACTATATATGGAAAAGATAAGCACGTAAGATTTACCAACAAAAATAATCAGTTAATATTACCGCCTATCAATGACAATCAGCTTGTTGCTCATCTCGTTAAAGCAGTAAGCGGCAATGCGAATCCTAAGATCCCTGTCCACAGATTTGATGGTATTATGCACAGTGAGTATGTTTCTAAATGTTGGAAATATAAAATACATCATACAAAAAATGAAATAGCCCTTTACTATATATACCCTTCTTCATTTTGCTTCAGCTTAAATGGATATTTATGCATGGGAATATCATTTAAGACTTCTTTGCTTTGTAGTGGCTCGTTTATCCCATCATTGCTTGGTTGTGTCTCAGTGACAAGTTCCCTTTCAAATTTGCTATAGCTACTGTCCAAGGATGTTTCGCTAGATATATCCGTTTCCCAGTCTGATTCCGGTTGCGTATCATATTCATCTTCTTTCACTTCATTTTGTACAATATTTTCTTTTGATGCGGGCCGGAAATAGTCTCCGTGAATTGAAACACTTTTTGCTGGAATTTCCATAGCTAGCCAACTTTCAAAAAAACAATTGACACTGTTTGGTTCACGAACGCACTGACGCAGCTGAACCGATATCGATAGTCGATATATTGATTTTGCTTCGGATAGTTCAAAAAAACAAATATGTGGAACAAGTTCAATTTTGATTTAAAACAATTGCATCTTCTTTTTAAATAATTATAAACTGTTAAACCTGCAAAGTATTAGCAAAGAAATGTATCATATAAAAATATGAACTGAAATATAACTAGACACTTTGCAACATACATCAAAGAATACATACAAATGAATATGAGCTACCCAAATAATCGGTTGCATGGCAGTTGGAAATGGTCATATAAAAAGATCATTTTTTCACTCTTTATAACTATTATGCATATTGTTTTAATTAAATAATTTTTTCGTGAATATATTTATTAATGTGAGATTGACTGTCGTCTCGGATGAAACTAGCTGCATCCAAATTGCTACATCGTACATAATAACCGTAGACGGGCGCTTAAAATTAACCTCGATTCCCATTTAAAACATGCCTCCATATGGTGCATCGAAGCCATCATCACGCATAGCATAGCCAAACATGGTTGAATAGTTTATAACGTTTCCTATCAGAGTCAGCGTGCACGCAGTCCAACTTATCTGGAGGATTAAACAAAGATACAAATTTGATAAAAAAAAATTTTTTTTTTTAAAGTATTGCAAATGGTATTTTTTTGTATCTTACGACAGCCGAATGTGCCAAAACGATGGGCAAAGCAAAGGCGCTCAGTACCATACCAGCCGTAAGGAATAGAGCGAACTCTGATTTTGGATTAGTTTCGTTATTAGGGGTTGTCCGTTTCGATATGAAGACGGGCAACACAGATAAAACATAAAATAGCAGTACAAAGAATGGATAGAATATCTTTGGAGTGGGCAGCGCACAGGCCAAGATTAGGAATGTCATTCCCAGGACTGTCAGAAATGCGCATATAATCAAACTGAAACAAAAAGTGCGAGTGTTATCAAATACTGGAAAATGCACACACATAGATGTACATATGTATATATGTATGTATTTTGTTGCGCCTTACACTGTGGGTGTTAGTATTTTTGTTGTTGTTGGTTTGATGGCAAACGGACGGCGGCAGGTGCGTTGAGCGGTAAGCGGAAGTAAACCATGTAAATAGATAATGGATAATTAATTAATATAGTCGTAAACGTAATATCACAACTCATACCTTTTTCAGATCCCATTTTATTTGTTTATAGTGTTTCTTTGTGGCTTGGCTAAAAAATGATTCACGAACAACAATGATTAAGTATCGATAACATGTGTATATCAAAAGCAGTATTTTTAATGTGTAATATTTTTTAGTGTATTTTTGGTAATAAAACGCGTTTTAAGAACATCGTTTTAAGAGGGGTATTCTTTGCTTTAAATACTACAAATGGTCAAGGAAAAACAAAAATTTATATAGTTGTGAATGTCTAATTGACAGTTAAAGCTATTAAATATAGTTTACGTTAAATAGATTATAAGAAATGCCACTATATTAAACAAAGAAAATTATATAGAAATAATTTAAGAAAATGATGTTATCGTAGATTAAAATTTAAAGTATATTTAAGCGGCGATTATGAATCAATTTGTATGATTTTATTTTATATTTTATAGAATATAATAATTCATAATTGATATACGCAAATAACTCTTCACCTGGGCTTTCTATATTAAATGGAGAGTCAAAGATGCGCAGCATTTATACATTCCTGTGAATAGAAAGCTTTCGGGTTGAAAATTCATTGATAAAAATAAATTGCCCTATCCCAAACGACTTTTGTGGGGTTGCAAAAGTACATGTCAAACATCAAGTCTGTATAAGGGTGTGTGTGTGCGTGTGTGTGTGTGTGTGTGTACATGACGACGTAGCGGCCACCTGCTAGCTGTTCAAGCACTCGAATCTGGCTTCGGCTTTTTCATGAATGCATGAATGTTTATTCAAAGAATCCCTGCACACACACACTCACACACACACACATACTTTCCTGTTCGGACGTGTCGAGCTTTTTTTGTGTACTGCCAGGGCGCAGGCGCTGGGCTGTCTTCTGTGCGGTTTGTTGTTGGACTCAGCCACAAAAGCTGCCCGCAACATTTAACAGCGCGGGGGCGGACATAACATTTGCGTCACAGCTACCAATTGCTGGTCTTTGCTTGCTTTTGGGCTCATTCAGTATAACGGTATACGTCGGCTATTGAAGAACGCAAACAGCTTCGAGCGAGAAAAGTCAAACACTCCTAATTGGCAGCAGCCACACAAGTTTCCATAACTGAATTTCACTGCAATCTGAGAGAAAAGTGCAACATTTGACATTTATGGCAACCGGTGCAAGTGTAGCAGGCATTCAAATATCCGAGTGAAAAGTGCCGAGAGTCCAATTCCAGTCGAGGAAATTGCAAAAAAGATAGAAAATATTGCACACCCACGCGAATTCTGCGACCAGCAGCTGCCTGCTAATTGTATGCCCGTACGTGTGTGTGTGTGAGTGTGTGTGCTTGTGTGTGTCCGTGTGTATTGGTGTGAAAATCAATAAACTCTAAAGGCTGAAAGGGCAACAGCAGCTATGCACGACTCGCATTAACACCGGCCATATGGTAACCAGTTGCCAAGTGTCTATATCAAAGTGCTAATTGAAAAAACATAGAAAACAATTAAATTGTTAAAAACCAATTAAACGGCAATAAACAGTTACAAGCAAGACAGTGAAAGATATAACAATATGGCCAAGCGGATGGAAATAAGCTGCGCACTGATTGCAATACTCATGTGCAGCATATTGGGTCACTGCGAGATGTCCGTTTACCCAGGTACATATGCCTAAAAATAGCACAAACCAACACACACATACACATACACCACTTACCGCCAGTTAGAGGTACGACTGTGTGTGTGTGTGTGTGCATGTCATTTAAACTTTTGCGTCGTGAATGGGGCTGAAGGGCGCAAGCAGCAGCTTGCCACTTCGTTTTGTGTATACTCTATACTAGATATGCTTGAGTATAGTATAAGTGTGTGCATGTATATGTGTGGGTGTCTATATATATACATATATATATTTATATATATATATACATCGCGCATCAAATATGCACGAATCAAACCAAAACACCCTAACACAACCACACTTGAAAAGCTGCAGCGACAGCAGTTGCCGTTTATGGGTATGTGTGTGTGTGTGTGTGTATAGGTGTTAAAACCAGAGGCAACCCATATGCCACCCACATACACTATATATAGCCTATCGCCTGCTGGCTGCTTGAGTTCGAGTTAGTTGCAGTCTCTGCTTAACACGCTTTTTATAGCCTACTTTTCAGGGTAGCGCTGAAATTGTAATAAAGTTTTTCTAAGCACGTCACGGCGCGTCTCTATATATGTGTGTGCGCGTGCTCGGCTATGCGTTTGTGTTAGTGTGTGCAGTAATTGGTCTATTTTAAGGCATTGGCAATTAAATTGACTTTTTGTTTGTCTATTCCGGTAGCATATTTAGTTTTATTTGGGCGTGTTCTACTCAGCTTTGGCCATACCTCCATTGCCTTTGCCTGTTATTGTTGCTTTCTATTTTTGGCTCTGCTTTTATTTTTGAACAGCAACTGACACGCAATGTCCGTCGTCTCATTAGCATTAGCTTAGCTCTTTCTCGCACTCTTTGACATTTTAGCATAATGAGTGTTCATGTCCACGCCCAACTGCGTTCAATTAATCAATTGCATTTCTCTTATTCTCGCCCTTTGGCAGGTCTTCGCCGGCGGCCCATACAGCCATCGGTTATGGAGCCGCAGCGTTATGAGCAACTCATGGAGGATCATGCTAGACGTCGACTTCAGCAACAATTTGAGCAGCAGCTGGAGTTAATTAATCAACAGCTGTTGCGTCAGCGGCAATTGCTTAAGAACGAACAGTATCGACGGCAGCAGGAGGAGGCCAAGGTGTTGGCTGAGATGAAGAACGATTACGACAACAACAATAACAACTTGAATAATCAATATGACCAATACGACAATGTGGAGGGAGATGCAGCATATGGCAGCCCATTGGACTCGGTACCCGATGTAATGCGACCACCAATGCCCAATTTCGATGGCCTGGACAACAACTACAATCGCATTAATCCGGGTCAGTCGCGTGGACGCATCGCCTTCGCCGTCGGTCCCAATGATGCGCGCTTCTTTGATACAGCCAACGATTTATCGGGTGAGCTCGACTCGCGTGCCCTGGACGATTATGAGGAGTACGCACCGGTACCGGACGCCGGTTCCGAGGTAGTCACTGCAAAAAACAAGCCCCAATCGACTGTGCAGTCCTCAACGAAGCAGGAGCCACCCAAGCTGCTGGACACGGCCATTGCCAACTTCCATCGCATTAAGCCGCAATCGGCAGCAGCTGCCGCCGTTGCCGGCGTCAATTTGCCTCAGTCCAAAGACTCACCCAATGAGATAAATGCGCTGATTGATAAGTTGCAAAAGCAAGGCAAATCTCCGCATTCGGCCTATGCAGCCAACACAGGTGATGCCAACGAGCAGCTCGTGCTGCGTCAGCATCTGGGCATGAACAGTGAGATGGGCGTTTATCTTGTGGCCCTCATCGCGGGTGTCAGTGCAGCGGTGACAGTGGGACTTTTAGCACTGGGCGTTACTTGGTAAGTTTTTAGAATTAGATGTAGAAAAAATGAAGTTTATTGATGCTTCAAGTAATTGGTAGATCTGAAATTATTTCTAGCATAGCTTAAAGATAACTGAAAATAGTCCGACTGAGAGAAATCTTAAATTATATTTAAACAATGTTTGTATATATTTTAAAAGTGTTATATATTTAGTAAAAGGGCAAACATAACCGGCATACACATATTCGTAAAATATTATGCATACGTAGCTTAAAAATAAACCTGCCAGTTTGATTGACTGACTGACTAAATATATGTTTCCTAAACATTCCGCCTGCGAGCTGTCTTAAGCAGAATAGCAGAGGAGAGAGTGTGTTCACACACTTGTGAAGCAGAGAAAGAAATAAAATATATATCAAAATAAAACTTTCATAAGGTAATTTCTAGAATATTATGTATACGTCGCTTAAGCATAGAACTCGATTATTTTGTATTACTCAAGCCATTTCTATTTGCAGTCTAATGAGTCTCATTCTAAACAAGAAAATTACATATATTGTATAAATATCAAAGAAGCATCAATATATATTTTATTCATTTCATAAGTTATCATAGCTGTTGTCCTTTCTTTCCCATTACAGGTTCCACAATCGCAGCAAAGCCGCTGCAGATGTCGATTATCCAGCTTATGGTATAACCGGACCCAACAAGGATGTCTCACCATCGTGCGATCGCAAGTTGGCGCAGAGCGCTCAAATGTATCACTATCAGCATCAGAAGCAACAGATCATAGCCATGGAGAATTGTCAGGCGACCGATGGCAGCTGCGGCCTGTCCGACGTGGAGAGCGACGACGACAACGAGGAGGGCGACTACACCGTCTACGAATGTCCCGGTCTGGCGCCCACTGGCGAAATGGAGGTCAAGAATCCGCTCTTCCTGGATGAGACGCCGGCTACACCAGCTGCAAACGTCAATGCGAATGCTAATGCAGGTGCCAACAATGCTGCTCCCAACAACAACAATATTACGCAAGCCACGCCCCAGCAGCCGGCCACACAGAAGAAGGGAACGGTCAAGCCGAATATGAATCTGTTGAATGCTGCGGCCAATGCTGCAGCTGCCGCTGCTACGGCCAAAGCCTCTGCCAACGAGGAGAAGAAGGAGAAGCGCAAGAACAAGAAGTAAATTGTGTGCGAAAGGGACAAAAGACGGTCTGTCTCTCTCTCTCTATCTCTTATACTCTCTGTCTCTCTTGGCCTGGCTTGGTTAAGTAGAACTGATCCATTTTGTCAGCCAACAGTTACACATGCGACACACCCACAGAAATATATACACACACAAGTACGCGTATGTACATAACACACACACACACACACACACACACACACATACACAGATACGCGCGCGTTTGTATAGATTATGTATTCCTAAAGAAAGTCGCTGGAATTAAATTCCTCGAGTCAACAACTAGCTTGAACAGCACAAACAAATCTCTCTTAACTTCCTTGCCCCCACTTGAGAGTGTAAGTTCTTAACTTATTATGTATATGCATTATGTATCGTTATCGTATCGTATCATAATCGTGTATTGCTATGGTGTAAGACATGCATATAATGTGAAGCCGCCCCTTGACCCGCGCCCCACTCCCTCCGTCCCTTATCAGCCACCCACCTTTTGCAATTGTTACCTGCTGTGTGCATTGAAATCGAGTCGAGTTGAGTTGAGTCGACCCGACTCGAGCTATTGCGCAGCATTACCTGCTGTGCTGCTGTCAATCAAAAGCAGAAAATATTGCACACAATATAACACATTTGTAATAATCGACGAGCCTCCCTCTTCCTACCACTACTACCCACTCTCCTTCTTCTTATGCATCTTAATGCTACTGATTCAATTGAAATACAATCCAAACAATGTGTACTTATTTATATTGTATTGTGTTTTAACATTTTATTGTACTTTATATCAACACACAAACAAGAATCAATTTATGAGTAAACAAAACACTATTTTGAAGTCTGCATATTGGCATTGGAACAAGAAAAAAACTAAACAGATATAACATTAAAAACTTAAATTATATTATAAATATTATATGTATATGTACATGCATATGTATGTATGTAAATTATATATACCTATTTGTGTAATTATTGTAACATACTTATATACAAAACCGAAAACTAATTACTTATGGTACTTTCCCCACTCCCCCTTCCCCTATCAACCCAAAGAAAAACCAACAAATTGATTTACTAATACTTTTTTATCGTACTACGCTTTGTGATCTTCAATTATCTGTGTCAATTTAGAAATACAATTCTGGTAACCAAAAAAAAAAAAAAAAAAAAAAACAAAAAAAACAAAACAAAAAAAACACATACAAAACATATATATATGTGTACACTTATATATGTTTGTATGTACGTATCATATATATTGGAACTATTTGAAAGGCGTTGAATTATTTACAAGTATAACTTAACAATAATTTCCAGCACATTCATGTAAAGTAAATGAAAAACGACTGATAACACACAAAAAAAAAAAAAGAAGAAAACACACACGTCTATTGTACAAACAAAAATGAAAATGAAAAGAAAGAAATCTAACGAAATTTATTTATTAATTAGCGAAAAATTAAACGAAACAAAATTAAAAGTAGCTGCTCCACGTTCCAAAAAAAAAAAAAAAAAAAAAAAAAAAAAAAAAAAAAGAGAAAATAACAAATATTAGCGCAAGATTTTTCTCAATTGCTGTAAATAAACATGAAACAAATAAATATACATACATATATTTAAACATAAGACACAAACAACAACAACAACAACGTCAACAATTGCGGCCGTAACAATATATTAAAGACAAACTCAAGAGTTTAAAAATAATGCAACTTACAAAGAAATACAATAATACGAATATAAAAACAAAAATTAATTATAATAAAACTATGAAAAGTAACGAAAATATGGAGTCTTCAACTGCTAAGCAGCTTGAATTAAAGCATGGATAAAACTATTTTATATTGTTTTCAGCAATACTAACAATTGGAATTGTACTTTGTTACAATAAAAAAAAAACACACACACAAACACGAAAAACCAACTGAAAACGAAATGTTGAGTTTGAAATATATATTTTATGGTGTTTTCCGAAGAAAGTCAAGGCGCTAAACCAAATATATATGTATACATAAACATATATATATATATTACGATTGATATCTTGAATGAAATCCAAAAAATACATAACATATATTTATGCATAAAGAATATAATTTAATTTATTTATGTATTATATGATAACCATAATAACACAAATTATACAATATGCATACAAAATAAATTAAACTAACCAAAATGTTTGGCATTTTTATTAAAAAGATTTACATAGTAGATAGACTTATTCAAACATTCATATATTTAATACAGCATTTTATTCAAAATAATCTTTGGCGCGCACTGCATAGAGCTGCCACAGCTCGCATATTGAATGGCGCTGCCAACTTGCTTCAAGCTAATTGCAACATTACCAGGCTCGATATTTTCCTGCATATGCGGTACTGGTCACACTGCGAGAACAGAAGCCAATCAGTAATTGCGACAATAATAATTCAATGTGCGTACGCCGCGCGCGTTTTTATTTCACATTAATTAAATAAATACTATTTCAAGTCTTGCGGACAACGAAAACGTGCGCGTAATCGGTGCTGCCGTCACTTAATTTTTTCATAATTTCTGTGCGTGTGGAAAGAGAGTGAAACATAGTTTAAACATAGCTACAGCTGCAGTGCCTGTCAATTATGCTTGGCTTCCTTAATACAGATGCTGCTGCTGTTGTCTCTGCTGCTGCTGCTGCTGCTGCCGTCGTCGTCGTCGTCATCGTCACTGTTGTTATTTAGGTAAGTTAATTTTTCTTTTATTTTTGGGGCGTCTGCAGACTCAAACTATAAATAAGTATCTCGAGATGCAGTGTGAAGTGTCTTCTGGTCTAGCGCGGCCCAAAACTTTGTCGCATTCGCTATCAAGTGCAAATATTTTTCGTCTTGCGTTCTGGTGTTTTTTTTTTTTATTTTTTTTTTTTATGTATTTGGGCGTACTTGCCGATTACGAAACTGAGCGGGCAACTAGTGTGAGTAAGAGAGGGAAAGACATTTTGCATACTAGTATGTGCTAAGCATTAACGACAGTCTATACGAAACTTGCGTGTGACCCGGGCCTGGGGGCAGGGGTACTCTTATTCATTGCTATCGATTTAGTTAGGGGTGTGCGCTGTTGTTGCGGTTGTTGTTTTTGTGGCTAATTTGCGTTATATTGCCGGTAAATGGGTAGAACGTGATTCATTTCTTAGCCAAATCAATAAAATAAAAAAAGAACATTTAGCGTCGCTTCCTTGGTGATAAACTTGAGTATTAGATCATGTGATAAGCAAATGTTATCAGACACCCACGAAGTGTAGACACCAAATACATATGTATGCATACCAACTCACTCACACACACACACACACACACACGCTCAAGCGCCTAGCAACGCCCCTGGGCATGAAATTTGAGTTTCACTTTGTGGATATATTTTCCAGCTGTTGTTTTGCTTGTTACTTGTTAAACAGGATGTGAAGACCGACGCTGAGGCTGAGCAGGCAGGCAAGCCAGGTTGCCAGATGTTTTTGCCTGCCATTTCAAGGCTCCCATGCATAGCATTGTTATTGCACAGCTCTTTCAACACTTGTTCTTATCCTCTCTCAATCTCTCTCGCTCAGTCTCTCTTTGTTTCCCTCCTGTGTGCAGGCACTTAAGACGTACGCACTTACATGTATATATTGGTTACGTTTCTAGTTTTCTAGGCTTGACCCACTTTACAGCGCGCGGATGATAGAAAGAGCACAAAACAAGTGAGAACAATGCAATCGGCTGTAGTCGACTGCAATATACCGTAAAAAGAAAAGAAAAAAATGAGTATAAACAGAAATAAACAGAGATAAGAAAATTCTTCCTGAATTAGCTGCTGAGAGATAGCTTCAAATTGACTTTGAAACAGCAGCTAAATGATAAGTAGAATTTTAGATTTTACTACAAGTTTTTAGCAAAATCTTAGATGATCGTTGTTACTAAGCTAACAGATCAGTTTTAATTAACTGAGTCATTTCTATGTGTGTATGTATGTAGGTCAATCATTAGCGTACCTATATACCCTGTGTTTTCACTCTGTATACAGCATATATCTACAAAACGCTGCGCGTCGTCAGCAGAAAGCAAAACCCCAGAGCCAAGCTCATTATTCTATATCGCTTGGCCTTCCTTCGTCTCGGTTCAACTTGGGTTTTGTTTTGTTTCCAGTTGCAGTTTTCATTGTAGTTTCTCTCGTCTATGATTACAAGTGCTTATTACCCACGCGCACACACATGACTAAATACATATATATATATATATAAATATATATGTATACATATGCCGATGCTGATGCTGATGCTTTAATTTTTATATACATATAAATACTTTAATGCACATATGCTCAATTGCACTTAAGTTGCATTTGTAATTGCAATCGCATGCTTTTTACTGCTGATAAGCGACGAATTAAAGCCCTTTAGCTGTTTTTAATTAAATGCTGAATGAAAAACAGAAACTTTGCGTTTTGTTACCTCAATGAATGTATTGGTTTTGTAGTACAGTGTGTATTGTCTTTGTAAAATGATGATTACTGAATGAAGTAATGAATTTGTCAAATCTTACTTTAATTGTTTTATTGTTTAGTGAATGATTTTACAGTGCTGTAAAATAATATATTAAAAGACATTTATATTAAATAAAAGTATATACTCCATTTTATATCATACAATTGAAAGTTTTACATTAAAATTTGAAAAATATATTAGTGAAAGTGAAATCAGGTTAATAATACGAATTTCGAGGACCAGCCACCGACAATTTCTTCTCATTATCCAACAATAATTAATTGAGTTTATACTTAATTCAAGCAGCTGTAAAAATTATATTCTAAGATTAAGTCCCCAATGTAAAAGTGAATTATGTCCGAACTAGCCTTGGCAGGGGTCTTGCACGCATGTTACCTATAGCCAAAGTTTACTGTATGTATGTATGTACATATGCATGTGTATGCACTTTTACACAATCGCATTGCCAGCGTTCGAAGGTTAATTCATGCACTGACACCTATACATATTTATGTGTATATATTAAATATATATATACATTTATAACGGGGCATTTTCATTTTAAAATCAAATCTGTGTTGCGGTTATTGAACTTGACGATGGCATCGCTGTCATCTCTGGCGACATCAACTGACCTTGCCCGCGCCGTACTGTATACGATTGTGTGTCAAAATCCAGCAACCCAAATAAGAAAAGACAGAACTTAATGGTGTAAAACAGACGAAGAAGAAGCAGCATAATGACATAGAACTGTAGAGTGATCTAGCCGAGGGTCAAACCAGGGGTCCCCAGCCAAGTGTGAGCCAGCGAAAGTTGAAAAGCGCATTCCACACTGGGCCCCAGCATTTATCAGAGGCAATTAAAGACGCCAACACACATTCCACTGATAGGGGGACATTTACATATACATATACCCTACATCTGCTGAGTGTATATTGAATATTATGTATATATCGGAAAACAGTTCATAAATTATATTTACATATACATACATAAACTTCAATAACAGATGCAGCCGACTGAATCTGGGCAGCTGCGCATTATAGTGTATTAATGTGCGGCATTTCAATTGGAAGCTTTTCTTTCTTCTTTTTCTTTTGCTTTCTGTATTTTATTTAAATACAGCTGCAGGCTGATAAACAAGCTATAGTCAACTTTGATTTCCGCGAACTTTGCAGCTGTTTTGTTTGTTTTCCCTCACGAAATTTATGTAAATACAATAAACATATTTATTGGGCTACACATATGACTCTATGTGTGTGTAGAGTGTGTGTATGTGTTGGGGGGTGGCTGGTCTAGCTGGTGGTGGGCGGTGGCCATAAACAAAAAGCGCCCAACGGTAGCGACGCCTCCACACATTCATGTCCCTGACCACAATAACATTTGTTATTATACAAATTATAATGCATATATGTATGTACAAAAAAAAATATATATATACATATATATGTAGGGGGTACTTATGTCTAGGTACATATTGTGTCTAAAGGCAGGCAGATCAAAGCCAAAGCAAAACAAACGCAGTATATATTTACATATCTAGACCTGTTTTTAGGAGCAAAACGTGGGAAATTTGTAAATCTAAATAGTACAACAGCCACAACAATTTAAAGGCTCGTAACTTAGACAAAATAGCTACACACACATAAACACAGACAGACACCTACACTCTCACACACGTGACTGTAGTTAATTTGCTTTAATTGCATTTGATATCTTTACAAAATGTGAGCCATGCCAAAAACAATGCTAGAATATTTATTCATTCGCTCAATATATATGTATACGTATTCCAGATGTATATCTCCTCCGGCAATAGTTCAAATAGTCAATAAAAATCCATTTGCTGAAAACTTGAGGCAGTCTGGAAAATAATTCATTTGCGCTTTTGTCTTGCCAGAAAACATTTTTACTTTTTTTGCTTTATCTGAACGGAGTGTTTTCTTTTGCTTATTTCTCTTCAATATATGTATATGTAATGAAAAAGGCACATTGAAATGTTTTTATTTTTTAAAAAGCTCAAAAGGTCAGAGAAAAAATGATTGCATGCAGTAAAGTTTATGTTTATTTTATATATAATCACGCTTAAAAAATTTTTCAAAATTAACTAAGCATGTCATGAGAATTTAGCTTTCTCTTTTTCCATCATCTTAATACAAAATTATCAATTAAAATTTGTTGTATATCTTTATAAAATGCAAAGCTTGATTTTTACAGAAAAAAAGTATTTTGAAGTGTTTTATATATTGAATTATTGTTATCTATAGAGCACAATCATCAGCCTAGCATATTCAATATTGATGCTATGTTGTATATGAGAAAGATTGATACAAATTGACTTTGCTTCTAGCTGAGTAATTTATAAAAACTTTCTTTCAAAACGCCATTTATATATAAATATATCTAGCTGAAGCACTTAAACAAACTAACTTATTTACACAAAATTTCTTTGGAAGTTTGAACAAATAAATATTTGTTTCTCATGGTTTTCTGAGGCTTTTAATCGATAAGAGTCACATGAGTTATATGTATACCTAACTATCGGTTTACCATTTGCGAATTTGATTCATACTCATATTCATATATATCTTTGCTGGCCTGCGCCACGCAGACCAATCGTATCGAAACGTCATTGTGTTTGCTGTGTGGAATGATTATGACTTAATTGAAATTAATTAGACGGGGTCGCCGTCAGACAGTCTTTGAGAAATGTGTGGCATCAGCACACAATATATACATATACTATATAGCTTTCTATATATATAAATAGATATAGATATAGATACGTGTATATACATAATTGCATGTGTCTTGTTATTAGAGCTCTCACAGCAATGTGTGCGCTATGGAGAAGAGTGTTTAATATCAAAATTGAAGGTTATATATAATAAGCGAGTGCGTAAATAAAGAAGAATACAGAATCGTACTCTTATACCCTATACCTACGGAGTAAGCTTTATTGTGTTTAACAACAAGCAGATCGTCTATAAATGTTCCAAATTCTTGCGTATGTACGTTTCATACCAGGTATCTTGTAGTAATATTCTGCGCATACAGTTTCATTATTTACATAGAAAAATATAAATATACCCTTTATTTGTTTAGAATAGAAAAGAAACTGAGAATTACGCCAACTATTTCATTACTTTAAGCAGAAGCGCATTGATAGAGTATGTTCATATTAATTAATATAGCTCAATTTCCTTTCGACTGATTCTTCATACCTGCTGTTGGGTATCTGCTTCTCGAAAACACTGAGCCACACCTACTTGTTATATTGTCTATATGTGTATGTATATTATAAATAATTTGGGGCATCCGTAGGGTTTCTCTTTGGTGTATTCTATGGAAGGGTTCATTGACCGTTTTGGTGACTTGTTTTCATTTATCCACTAAAAACCTTTCCGCTGACTCTGTGCATATCATTAGGTGTGTTGTTGTTGCCGTTGCCGTTGCTAGTGCTGTTGCATTGGCACCCCCAAAAATATATATTTAAAAAAAAAGAAAAAATCCAATCGACAGCTACAACAGTAGCCACTGCTGCCATAAAAGACCAGATCGAGGTCTCTCTTCGTGCCGCTTGCCGCGTGACTCAGTTTGTTCGCTGCTGTGGAAATCGAGCAGCGAAGCGTGCCACACGCCTCACCACCAGTTGTTGCTGTTCCTGTTGTTGTTGTTGTTGTTGTTCCATCATGGTATCTTGTTATTGTTGTTCTGCATTGTGGCTTTTGCTGCAGCCGCAACAGAAAATTGTATTCAGTAAACATAAAGGCTGCACACCGCGCGGTGCTGAAGCCAGAGCATAGACTAAACGTTAAACAGAAGTACTAACATATACAGAGTTGAAGCAATAACAATAATAATATTATATAAATTGTTATTTACTTACAGACAAGGCAAGTGGTTGACCAGAGATATTTGCCATGATGCGCTATTCGGAAATATCGCGCGACCTCTCCACGGATAATCTGCGCTATACAGAGGTAAGTTTTCCCTTTTTCTCTTCCACATATTCCTAATTAATATTTATCTTTGCTGCACACACAGATAAGTAGAAAACCCACCACGGACTATGTGAGCTATGGTGGGCAAACTTTTGTTACGGCCTCACCCACACAGACACGTTGTCAGGCGCAGGCATCGCCGCAGCTGTTGAAGCAGTCGAAGCAGCGCAGCTCCAATGGCAACGCACATACCATGGCATGTTTGCGTCAGGATAAAGGGCCAAAGGAACTACAGGCAGAGCAGGCACAGGCACAGCAGCCAGTTAGCAAAACATTAAACATCAAGAGCACACGTCGCAAGAACTCCATCGGCTGTTTGACCAGCTTTAGCTCGTCGCCAGACTCGCCCGGTTGTTACTACAGCATAGCGTAAGAGCACACTACTAATTGAATTAAACTCAATAAATATATAGCTAAGTTAATGCAATTTCGTTTCTCTTTTTCAGTACAACCGCAGCGCCAGCGAACAAATCACAGAGTTTGCCAGCGCACGGCTCTATTAAGCAGCTGGATGCAGTGATTCTTAGTGCATTACGTGTACCCGCCGATGTGTTGGCCAATCAAATAACACTGCTTGACTTTCCCGTCTTTGCGCTCATACAGCCCGATGAGCTGAGCAGCTGTGCGTGGACCAAAAAGGATAAGCATGTGGTGACGCCCAATATTGTGGCGTTTACCAAGCGCTTTAATCACACCAGCTTCTGGACAGTGCAGGAGATACTCAATGCCGAACAGCCCAAGCAGCGTGCTGAGATCATGACACACTTCATCAAGGTACAAAAAAAATATAATATATCAAAAGTAAATTATATATTAAATAATTATTATATATATTTTACAGGTAGCCAAGAAACTGCACGAACTGAACAACCTGCATTCGCTATTCGCCATCATCTCAGCCATGCAAAGCGCCAGCATTTATCGTCTTAAAAAGACCTGGGCCTGTTTATCCAAAAAGGATCGACAGTCGTTCGAGCGTTTGAGCGATATATTTAGTGACCAGAATAACTGGGCTAATTTGCGCTCATATTTGGAGAGTCTACGTCTGCCCTGTATACCTTATTTGGGTCTCTTTCTGACAGACTTGATTTACATCGATCTAGCGCATCCGCATAAGGGAGGCCTGGAGCCAGAGCAGCGGCGCAATAAGATGAACAACATATTGCGCGTCATCTCCAATTACCAGCAATCTAACTATCAGCATATACAGCCGCATGAGTCCACGCAAAAATATCTAACATCCATACGCTACATTGAAGAGCTGCAAAACATATTTGAGGAGGATCAGTACAAGTAATTGGGACTTCTTTAAATAAGTGAATCAGAATTGAAAACTAATCTTGTAAATCAATTCAAACAGACGCTCGGTAAATCTGGAACCCGCCTCACCTTCTGGCCCTAGTTCATCATCGTGCAGTTCAAAGGAATCTTTCAATGTGGAATCGGTGACACCAGCTCTCGGGTGCTTGAATCTATCGCCTGCCAAGACCATCGGCTCCATGCGCATGGCCAGCGGGACAAAGTTTGTGCCAGGCCATCGCAAATGCCGCAGCCTGGGCACCAAGTAAGTTAGGCATTAAATTTAGTTCTCAAAATTCAAATATCTTCGCGTGCATTTTCTAACTGCCAATCAGACACTTTCGTGTTTCGTCCCAATGAAAAAAAAAATCAAAAAACAAATCAAAGTTTCTATTTCGTTTATTTTTAACATCACTCGACACAAAACTCTCTTCACTGTGCAATTGGACTGACCGTTGGGGGTGCCAAACAAACGTTAACATTTTACTCTGTGAACATTTGTTTACTCTTAATATTGTTATTATTATGAATTGATTGTCTTTTGTACATGTCCACTTATGCTTTTGCTTTTCGCTTTCGTTCTGTATCTTTGTATCTGTATCTGTATCTTGTATCTGTTTGTAACTGCAACTGCAATTAGATTTCGCAGCAGCAGCCTGCCGCGCAACTTTGCACAAAGGTGTCAGTGCTGCATTGTAATGATTGCGCCGGGCATTGGCACAATCTCCAACAAGCGCTGCAGATGCCGCCGGTGAGTGCCTACGTAGCCAACGTAGCCTATATAGCTAGGATATGCATTTCAACATTTTCTATTCATTTTCTAATCCTTATTTTTTCATCAGTTTGTGTGCACGGGACCCAACTTAAAATGCTTACATACAAACAAAAGACCCATCATGACATAAACACTTGAGTACAAGATATACACATGCAACTTCGGATTGTCGAAGATAATATGCAACTGCGGAAATATTTATCATTATGTAGGGAATAAGAATTAAATATAAACTTAATGAATTATGAGTACTTGTTATTTTTGCTAGAGTATCATAGAAGCGAGAAATGTGCGTCGTACAAGTACTTTGTCTTTATTAGTTTTTCTTCTTGGACTTCCATGTTTCAGTTATTCGTAACTAATGTCAATTACTTAATATAATAGAAAGTAGCTCAACTTTTAATGGAATTAAAATTCATAGAGTTAATCGTTTTTCCTATAACAACTATATGACAGACTTATGCACCTCTTCCAACAAAGACCTAGATCTACGAATACTTGTGACTAGTTTGCTTAAACAGCTGTAAAACTAAGGCAAAAGTATATTTGGTTTTGATACTACTATAGAATATATTTATATATATACTACGTAAGATCGTAAAATAATAAAAAATGATCTCTGCAGTGGTAAGAAAAACACACACACAGAAGACACGCTCACTCATACTCATATGCTTTGCTTTGGGTGTAAATTAGCTGTATGAATTTAGCTAAATGATTTCTGTTTCATCAGCTCATCTTTGCCACATCTGAACATCGATCAGGCACATACAAAAACACACGCCCACACATCACACCCACACATATACATACATACAAACGCGCTATTAGTTGCTTTACATTGTGTTTTGTTTGAGCCCATTTGAACGCTTGTCTGCATGACGCCCCTTTGTGAATAATCACATATATTACTAAGGCCAACAACAAACTCATTTTCATCTGTGCTTTCGCAGCATTTTCGGCAAAATAGCGTCAAACAATTACGATGGACATCCGCACCACTTGCATCTGGAACACGATCCAATTGGCTCGGTGCTACCGCGTCATCATCTGCTCGACGACTCTGTGCTGGAGCACAGCGATACTCTGTCCAATGCCGACTTGACCTCGCTGGAGAGCGCCGAGGGCATTCTGTGCGACTTTACAGGCAGCAATTGTGATCTGATGTCGCCGGAGGCAGCGGCCGCCATGCAGGGCTGTCTGCGTCGCAAGACGGTGCAGAAGGAGGGTAGAAAGCCCGCAGTTGCATCATGGCAGAGATATTGGGTGCAGATATGGGCCAATTCGCTTGTCTACTTTCCACCAAAATCGTTCAAGGGCAGCGAGCGCGGTGACTTCAAACGCGAGCCATGCAAGGTGTGTCCGCTGGAAGGCTGGAGTGCGCACGTCATCGACAATACGAAACATAAGAATTCATTTGAGCTATACCACCGCACCCTGGGCACCGTTTACAAATTTCGGGCGGACAGTCCGCAGATGACGCACCTGTGGACGAACGCCATTTGCAAGCTGGCATCGACGCGTGTGCCAAAGCCACTGCCCGCCAATCTAATGTCCTTCGAGTGAGAGGATCAACGATATATTTATGAATTGATATAAATTATGTACTCAACAATTAGTTTTAATTAGCTGTTCAATGTCACACCCAATACGACACGACACGACACAATATAGAACATTCCTGTAGGTCTCTGCTTGTTAACCAAAAACAAACCAAAACAAAAAGCCAACAAACAAATATCAGTAACAACGACAACAACAAAAACAAAACTAACGAACAAAAATGTAATTCGTAAATAATACGATTTCAAATGGTATTTCAAAAGACTGACAGACTAGCAGAGAACAAGATAAACAAGATAAAGATGACGGTAAAGATAAAGATGAAGCTAAAGCTGAAGCCGATGAAACACACTCAAAAACACACACTCGACAAATTACACATGATTTATAATATATGTATATTTTGGCTAAGTAATAGATGACTTTAACTATTGGTTATGTCTCGTCTCATTAGCCGATTTCTCAACCTGTTATGAGCTGTGGCTGCGGCTATGGCTCACTATCTCGAATGCTTTTCTGTGTGACTTAAATGTTATTTCTGTGTATCTTGTAATTAGCTGTAAATGAGAAAAAAAAAACAACTTTATTATCACCATGTACGACATTTAAGTTTTTGTATGTATGCGCGTAATTGTGCCATATAATTTTTAATTCACGAATAGTTTACAAAACACTATATATAGATCAATCAAAAACTAACTGCTGCACTTTACGCAAAAACATTTGTACCGCCTTCTAAATATATGCATATATTAATTAATTAATGAATTGCTAAATAGTGCTTAGCTACTTTGTAACAAAGAATCAAAAATGAAACTATCTAACGCATACTCGAAACGGTAAACATAGGCTTTAAATGAATTGTATGAAAGAACTGCTATCAAGATTTATCTATCTATATAAATGCGTACATATATATAAATATATATATATATTTATTTATGTATATGTGTTGCATGTCTTAGATCTTAAGTTATGCCTAAGCTTAGCTTTATAGTTTTATATGTTGCATGTTCTCTTTAGGCAATAGAGCTTCGATCGAAATTATGTTCACTATGGGTAATAGTTACTTTACGATACATCTGTTAGATATAGATATATATTCACACACATATTTACCTATTTAAGCTTTGTCACACTCACACATATATTTGTTTTGCAAATTTTACCTTAAGCATACAAAGAAATGCAGCAAAAAAAAAGTCGATTAAAAAAAAAAAAAATAAACAAAAACAAAGTATCCGAAACTAATGCTCTTTAATGTGCGTATTATATAATCTCGTACGTTTTTTATAACAATTTTCACGCGCAACTCGTGTAAACTACGCAAATTTGCAATTCATTAAACAACGTGCACGCGCGCTTCATGAATTTCAATAAGTCTCGCGAGCTATTTAACTTTAGGAGAAAAGTCTAAGAAAGTGTCAGTCGATTGCGAAACATGAATGGGTCCACAATGGAAGACAGCCGAGTGAACAGGCACAGGTGTCATACAGCTGACAGGATGATGTTAACGAAGACAGAGCAGTGCAGACGGAAGTGTGGGCGGATTTGTCTGTTTGCTGTTCCGCTGCTCCTCGTCGTCCTCATGTCTATTGATTCGACTGTGGGCGGCAAGACGACGACCATGTAAGTGGGTTGAGAGGATCTTATGCAATAGCTTTTCGAAACGACTTTCACTCTACTGCAACACGTTTCCTGCTTACCGATTGTAGTGTACGTCATACGGACACAGTGGAGCCCCAACTGGATGGCTTCTGGACGAATAGGACCACTTGGAACGCACGCTGGGTCAAGTACTGGCGAGCCAAGCGCATTTACGAGCCTGTGTGGAAGAAGGTCTGGACACCGACCATACTCAAGGAGTGGATACCGCTGCCCAATGCTCCGGCGCCCGATGCCTGGAAAGAGCAGAAAGACAAACATGCACTGAACTCCTACTCCTAAACTCTCGACAAGACTGACCAACCATTAGGCATAAGGTTTATTTATTTATTTATTTGTTAATTAAAGGCTCTTTAAGTCTAAGACATAATTTAAGTGTGCGCCAAAGCAAAAGTGGGCCTTACATGCTAGCGACTGGTTTGCAACTATTTACAAGGAGCTCGGAACTGGGCGGGTATTGTACATTTGAATGTTCGTATGTATATATATATATATATATGTATATGTATATGTACTTATATATTCATGGGCGCTCTACGCGCCTGGAAACTTGAATGACTGCGTTGTTGCGCCGGCAGGGGCGGCTGCGGCAATTGGCGATTTGGCAGCCTCGAGCGTCTTGGCTTGAAAGTCAGAGCTGGCCACTGGCTTTAGTTGCGTTGGCTTTGCGGCTGATACATTGCTGTCGTCGCGTTTCCACACGACTTTATCCTTTCCGCTAGTGACGGCTTTGTCTTTACGATCCCAATCCCAGCCAGAGTCGTGGTGATGCTCGTGATGGTGGTCGGGCGTGGGGAACCATTCGGATATGACGACGGGCTTCCAGATTTTCTTCCAGCCAGGCACCCAAATCTCCTTCCAGCCGGGCACCCAGATTTGCTTCCATGCCTCCTTCCACTCCAGTTTGTCGTTCCAGATTTGCTTCTTGGCAGGTTTCCAATACTGCTTCCAGGCCTCCTTCCACTCCAGTTTCTTCTCTGGCACCCAAATTTGCTTTTTGGCTGGCTTCCAGATTTTCTTCCAATGTGACTTCCACACAACCTTCTTCTTCCACAGATCATGACTGGTGTACTCCCAGCCCTCATGATCTTTGCCCAAGTATTTCTCCCCAGGAATGCCAACCTATAGAAATAATAGTTTAGTTTATGAATGTCTTTAATATATAATTCCATTAGGTTTTACCTTGACTAGTTCCGGTGTCCAATACTGCTTCCAGTCGGGAACCTGAATATCCTTCCAAGCGGGTACCAAAATCTCTTTCCAATGCGGCACCCATATTTGTTTCCAAGCGGGCACTTGAATCTCTTTCCAACCTGGAACCTTCACCCAATGCGGCTTATAGATCTGAAATAGAATAAGGATATTAGTAAGCTTTAGGCACATCTTTAATATATGAATTCACTTACCTTTTTCCACGATGGATTCCAGATTTGCTTCTTGGCTGGATTCCATATCTTCTTCCAGCCTTCCTTCCACGTGACTTTCTTCTTCCAATAGCCGGGATCGTGATGTTCGTGATGCTCGTGGTGCTCGTGTATGTGCTCCTCGTGCACATCATGCTCACCAATGCCGAGGTCGAGGCCGAAGCCGTGGCCGATACGCTGCTGGGCGACGCTCTTGCTGCTCGCCTGGGACTCGGCAGTCTGTTGATCGCCGACAGCTTTGGCGTAGCTGCCTCTGCTGGCAACAGAGAGCACGCCGAGCAAACCCAACTGTGAGTAAAGCACACGATAAATATAAATAAATTTAATTAGTCATCATTATTAGTCAACATACAAAAACAAATATAAAAATAAAAGACTTAGGCAACGAACGCGACCGTCTAGGGATCAAAGTGAATTTGCAACGATTATGGTAATTAATTAAATATTCTTCATATGAAGCGTTAAGGCACCGCAACAACCAGTTTTAACTGGGTCAGCGAGCTTCGACTGAGTTTATCCCATTCTGTTTTATTTTTAATGTTTTGCTTTTCGTCTTTTAATATTATTCGCATTGTTTGCACTGGAAGTCCATTGACTGCGCGACTGCGAGACGACAAGTAAGAGTGATATATTACGTCAGTATTTTTAATGTTTTCGTTGGCTAAATATATATGCCACTTGGAGATGATAGAGTCTAACCCGGTTTCAGGTCAAAGCCACTGCTGCCGGGTGGCATAGACAATATCTGTCTCTATAGCTAAATTTAGGGCTTTGCCTCTTTCTCTATATGGCCCAAAGCTATTTGCGTTTTAGTTTTTCTGTTTTTTGCTATTATGCAAATAATTGCCGCTTTTGGAGCTGTCTCCATTAGCGTTGGCGTTTCCTCTGTTGCAAGTTGTAAGCTCTAAATTTAGTGCTGTATTGCAGCTGCTGGCGAGGTCAAAGCATTTGGCGTCAATTTGCTGTCATCTTTGACTGGGTATTTCTACATAATCGACTAAATCACTCAAATTTCAATTCACATAATCTCAATCAATTTGCGCACGAATGTCAACTTCGATCCGATTATGAAATGTGAATTAGCGCCAGCAAAAAAATTATCTCATTGCTGGAACTGGAGGGTGCTAATTGCGGCCGCAGTTGCTATTGCTGTATCTTTTAGCTACTGCGACTGTGTCGCAGTTTCCGCAGTGAGCCAGCAGTGAAAGTCGTCTGCCATCTCTTGAGGGGGGCTGACGGGTTTGGCCAGCCGTCATTGGATCATCGATCGTGAGGGAAAAGACTCTGTCTGACTTCAAATGCATTTCATGGCAAGCGCTAATGAAACTATCTCGCAGCCAGCATATTTGTGCGCTTTTAATTGTTGACAATGCGATTGAAAGGCCCCAAAAAACAGTTGAAGATATAGAGTAAGGAAGGGGGAGCAGACGAGGCAAAAAAGGGGCATATGTCGTGCTATTGACAGGTGACCAATAGCTGACGAAAAAAGAGAGCTGGAAAATCGCTAATGAAAATAAGCAAAACACGCTTAGACAAAAGGGAAAGACTAATTAAAGAATGACTTTTTATTTTATGTATGAATGTATTTTATATGAGTAGCTTCTTCTTCTTCCAACGGAAAATCAAACATATTAAAAAATAATTAATCAACAAGTAATCAATCAAACGTATGATAAATCTATATATAATATGTCATTTATAATATCTAACGACTTTCCACTTTCAATTTGATTCGAATAATCCAAATTCATTAACTATTTAAAATATGGTCTATTAATTATTTCAAGTAATTTTCTTCTCTCCCAATTCTTAATTTGTTTTAAATTGATCTATTATGGATTCGTTTATTTTATATTCAGGTATGGCTTATGAACTCAGGCAATTTCCCATACTCCAGACACGCTCCAAGCGCACCTTGACTTTGCTGATATGTGAAGCATATCGGTATAATAAATTTCATGGAGGTGTCTGTCTGTCTGCTCTCGTTTACTTAATCTTCTCGCACTTTCGTAAACAAATTGTTCGCAATCTATTTGGGAAACTGCATTAAACTGACAAAATTATATTCCATCAGTTCCGCTTGGTTGCCTAGACCAAGATAACAATTACAATAACAACAACAACAACAACAACAACAACACATGCAGTTCACACTATCTGTCTGTTATTTCTTGCACTTTGTTGACACATTTGGTAATTACCACAAAATGCCGCTGGATCCTCATGGCTCCCGCTTAACGCTGGCTGGGGGTTTGTAGAGCCCTCGACCAAAAATAAAACACTAATTCACTTGGGCACAAATAGATATTGTGGTAGATATTATGTGGGGGCTCCACTCGCTTTGGTGGGCAACGCGCGCAACTCTTTGGACCACTTTCGTGGATCTGACTGTCGCACTGAAGATTGGGGAGCCAGGTTAAATAGACGACGCGCAGGTGCAGCCGGCGCCTAGCGAAAACGAATCCGAAACGGAAAATGAGAGCGAGAGCAAAAGTGAGAAACGAGAGCGCGAGGCGTTAGCAGAAGCCGAAGACCTTGAATTTTGATAACGGTTATGTGTGTAAACAATGACACAGCGAGCTTTTTAGCTACCTACCTAAAGCTCAGCTCAGCTTGCAAGAGAGTGAGAGTGTGTGTGAGAGAGAGCGAGAGTGTGTGTGTGTGTGTGTATGTTTGCGCGCGCGTAGGCCGGCATTTCGCTTTTACCTTTTGTGCTGCGCATTCGCATTTGTTTGGGCTGCGCGTGACAGCAGCGCGGTGCAGAGCAGTTTATAGAAGTGAGAGAGACCCAAAGAGGGAGAGAGACGGTGCTGCTCCAAATGTTGTAATCATCAGGCTGAGCTTATTGCAATAAATGTTATAAATCTTAATAAAAAACAAAAGCCAAAAATAACAACAGCAACAAAAACAACATTGAGGCAATGCAAATTAATAGCACGAAGTGGGAAATCAACGAAAACAAATTGTAAGGCAACGTTGCGTGTATCTTTGGTTAGGCTGGCTTGGGGTTTTTGTAATGCGTTTAATATTTGTTGTTGTTGCTGTTTCAGTTACTGTTGTTGCTGGTTTTTGGAAATTCTTCTTCAATAATGACGACACGAAGGCCGTCACGTTCGTGAGGCGCACCTGGCTGGGGGTCCCAAACCCCCCAGGCTAACCACGCAGGGCATCAATTAGTAGATTTTAATGTAATTTATAAGCCATACTTGGACTCTAACTCGGTTAAGGGCAGGCGCTGGCGCTGCGTGCCAAATGGCCAAATAGGTATCTAAACAAAATAGCAATAATATAAAGATATGTGCAATGTCCACTGCGTGTGCATTTTTGCATGTGCAACAATGTGGCAATGCTTGGCAAACAACCAGCGAAAAATGCCGCTAGGTGGCGCTTTTATTTCCTGCATCTTTTGCCTCGAACTCAAAAACATGCGGAATTCCATTTGAAAAGCTCGACGCTCTTTAAATGGTTCGCTACATTTCCAAAAGCCAAGTTAATTGCATGTGGATTTAGTTTACAACAAACGAAAAAAATAATAATAATAAAAGAAGAAGACAAACAAAAAACAATCGCCTCGTTTCTGATGCATGCGCAGAGACTGCGTCCGAGTTCCACGTTTCGCATGCGTGTTTCCGTTGCTCAGTGGGCAGCCCGTGGTCCAAAACTTAAATCAATACATTGCATAACAGCTGTAGAAAATGTGCAAAGTGCAAAATAATGGACAGTAGTACAATCAATCAAAATGTGCACAAAATAATAATTAAAAGCTGCAAATTTCCTACAGACAACAGAAATTTGCAATTCATAAATGATTTGCTATATATAGCACAAATATAATGTTGATTTAGTTTTAATACTCAGGGAACTTTAAATCTTTATTAGCCAGCTGCTCCATAAGGAAGTGCTGCATCACACCAAACGCAGACTTAAGTCATATTAATATTCATTGAAGTTAGATAAATGCAGCCGTGTCTGGGCTCCCTGCAGCATGCGTTTCAGGAAGTGGCCGAAAACAGCAGACTACAAAATTGAAACTGGAACTGGAACTGGACCCCAGTGCAAATGAAATGCGTAATGCGACGGGCAGATAGTGGCATGAGAGCGAGATAGACGGCACATTGGGCTGCCCATGGCAGTGCCAGTGTGAAGTTCGAATCATGGCTTCCTTGCGAGTCATGTTGAGTCTTGGCCATATTCATGGCTTCCTTTTGCGGCGTCAAAGTCAACGTAAGCTGGTCCCCATGTGAGGTGTTATGCCAGGCAACGCATATAACGTTGACGATGATGACGATAATAAAACTCGATGCCAGCAGCGCCAGCAGCTCCAGCAGTTGAGCCACTTTTACTTTTCGACTTCAAATTGTGTGATGGTGATTTAAGTTTAATTTGCTTTTGCTGCTGTTGTTTATTGTTATTGCTGCTATTATTATTGTATTCATATTTATTCAAAGCACTTCAATTGGCTAGAGGCTGGTCTTATCATAGCAGTAATCAGTCAATGTGTTAAGTGCCTAAGCGGGAGTGTCTGTATGGCTGTATGTGCGGTGTTCCGGCAGGGAAATTGGAGCAAGATTTGGTATGCACTTCCTGCACTCCACCTGATTTGAATGACCAACAGATTGCAGATAACTGAGATTGTACAACTGTCGCGTGGGCGTTTGCCAGCCAAATAACTCAGGGCGGCAGAAAAAAAATAAGGGAGTGGATGATAGAGAGAGTGGGGCGGGGCACCTTTGATTAACATATGTGCATGCCAATGAACCAGTTAAAGATATTTGGCGGTGCCACCTTTTGCCTGCACCTTAGACGATTGCCATTGCGCCTGCACCTTTTACTTCCGATTGACACATGGCTTCCTGCTTGGCCAGCTAAATAAGCAAATGCTTTTTTTTTTTTTTGGAGCGCCGAACCACTTTGTCGCCAGTTACGCTTCCACACAGTTGACAAGACGCACCAAAGGCAAACGCGATCTAGTTGTGGTTGTGGCTGGCTGTTGCACTTTTATGGCTGACCAGTTTACAGTTATTTAATTGCTCACCCACCTTCCGCAACGATTGAAAGCTTGAACTTCCCTGAAAGGCCAATGAGATTGCATTGGATGCTGCGCGTATGAGGCAGCCATAGCTGCTGCCGACTCAAGGTCAAGCGATGCAATTTCATCGCGACCCCAATCGTTGTGGCAATAACAGACTTTGGCCAATGGCCACAAACCTGCCGGCGCATACAATTCAGCTGTCATAAAAAATTTCAAATCACGTCTCATTCAATAACAAAGCTTAACTGCATGAATTATGTGCTTATGGCCACTTTATGGGGACAGTCCCCTTGGGGCATTTGCATAAAACGATCGCACGCGTCTCATACCTTATTTAAAAAGACAACGAGACGCCGAGGCTCCTTAGGTGAAACGGAAATGCATCTATGACATAGCAGATTATAGCATCATTCAGTTGCAGCTGATCAAACTGGTTCTTTGCTGCGTTCGTTGACCGTTTGGCAATCGATTGCGTAATCTATGTAACCATGACGTTGTCTATGTGGCCAATGAGGAAATGGAATGCTCCAGACTTTGTCTGCTTCTTCTTCTTCTCACCAGTCAGGCGGGTTCTTCAAAGCATTCACTTGGCATTTTGCCAAGCATACAATAATTCATGCAAATTTAATATGGCTTTGATTTTGCACACTCATTGGGGCGTTAGCAATTAAAAATAGAAACACACTCATTCGTATAAAACACACATCTTCAACTGTTCGGCTCCAGTCGTATTCAGTTGGTCAGTCAGTCAGTCAATTGCAGTCACGCTTGCCAATTGTCGGACACATGCAAAACGGCCAAAGTCAATTGCATAATTGCAAAGCGACTGTTAAAAGCAGTCGAAGAAAAAATATGTGTTTCCGTTTCAATTCAAAACTCCAGCTTACAGAGTCATGCAATTTGCATGAAATCTATTAATACCCATATTTGTGATGAACTGAACTCTCAGGTCAATTAGTAACTTAATCAATGTCAATTCATAGCTTTAACGTTTTGCATTCAAGTTTGCTGTTTAAATCTTTCGATGCGTGCTTCACATTTAAATGAACGATTACCATCGGCCTGTCTTCATATCAGACAACATTGGGCTTTGCAGCAAATATAGATTAGCCCTTGTATACGTTTAACGTGGCTAAGGTACTCAGCCACCATTGTAACAGTTTAGTGAGCTTAGTGTCACTTTGTTTAAATAATAAAACAATGCCTAGAATTTTTAAGAAAGTTTTGCATACTCGTGGGCTGCACTTAAAAAACATCACCATTTTATTGCCATAGGTGGCGCTACATGTATATCTCAGGGTTTGCGTCTTAGGTAAATGGTATAATAATTCAAATATAGCATACTTTTACTCCGTTCTCAAATGAAAACTTATTTTTAGTTGTAGCATACTTTCAGGCTTATCATTACACATTAATAATCTAATTTTCTTATAATTGCAGCTTTTTACATAATGGCGAGAGAACACTTGCTTTGAACTGATATAAAGAAGGACTATCCATTGGTATTCATTGAATCTTGTAAATAAATTTCATGTTCATATAATGAATAAAAACATTTAAAAAGTTAACGCGCAATTTTATTTAAAAATTATGCCCCTGGAGGGTATACATTACAATTTTGAAAGGGAAGCTTTTTTCATCTTGTTGCGATTTCTGTTCGCCTGGTATTTATGCCAAATTTCCGCCAGCTTATGCGGAAACATGTGCCCTGTAGGATATGCAACAGAATCATGTTTTTACAGATTTTAGTCCATCTGTTTTTTAGCTATAACTCAGCCAAATCCTTACGCAGGACGAAAGGACATAGTGCGTTGGGTTATTTAGGACCATGCCTATACATCCCCATAAACAAAATATGGGGTCATCTAAAGATCCAATCACTTGTTCTTTTCGATTTCTATCGGGACAACCAGACAATGAAAAAAGTGAAAAGCACGTCCTTAAGGTCCTTCAAATGGCAAAGTTAAGGTACACCATGGCCAGTTTTTGACCATACCCCTTGTAAAAATATGGGCTGAAATTTTTTGTGGAATCTTTGTAATATTTAAATGCCAATCAATAGTGCTGCTCATCCTGAGGTAAGAAATGCATGTCCTTCAAGGATATGAATAATTGTATATCCTTTTTTGGCTGAAAAAAAAGTATGCTACTTTTTGTCATAGTTCTAACTTGGCCAAATATTGATGGATTTTTATAAAACTTGGTGCGTTACGTTCAGAATAATCATTTCCAAATTTATAAGGATATCTAGGGATCAATCATTGTTGTGGATCTTGGGGAGACTTATGTAAAATATATATATATATATGTATAAAGACTATTAAAAGACTATTAAGTAAATAAGGATTTTGTAATACTATTTATTCGTCCGGTTGAATGTTCACACCTTACGTACATACATAAATAAATAGCATTAACGACTACAATGCACGTTAGCCGGAAAGATATTTTAGATACAAAATACTTTAAGCGAAGCTCAACAGTAACTTAGTTCTGACTGCGCTGTAAGTGTGCTCTAGATTCTAGATTTTGATATTAAGCTGTAATTAACTTGTAATTCTTACAGAAACATATTAATATAAATCCTGTATAACCAGAAAAATATAAACAGTCGTATTCAACAGCTCTCCTCTTTTGCATTATAAACTCAAATTTAATCATTAGCAAATATATATGTTTATACATCTACACGTTATATAAAGCAAAAATAAAAAAATTAAACAAAGTATAAAAAACAGGTCTGACGAATTTCTATGCGAAATTGGAGCAGCTGCTGTTGGCCACGCCCATGCGCCTACACAGTTTCATTCATTAAATGCAAATTGAAATTCGTTGTCAATCATTGTTGTATCATTGTTTGGCCTCTTTATTTTTATGTCTATATTCTCTCATCTATCTCACTCTCTCCCCCTCTCTCTCTCTCTGTCTTCGTCTATTGCGAGGGTTAGGGGCTACGAGGCGGAGGGGGTCCGAGCGTATTTATTACAGCGCTTCAACGCAATTGCAGTTTGTTTACGACTTCCTCGAGCTGCATTATTATTAACCAGTTAGCAGTTGGCCGTCTCTCGACTGATACGCTAAATGGCCAATATGTGACGCTAGCTTTGTCATGCATTGCTCCAGCTGCACCCTCGCAGCCTCCCCGTTCGCCGTTGCTCCTCATTGACTCCTACTCCACTGTGGCGAGTAGCCGGTTTGTCGCTTAAACGTTTGACTGAATTTTGTTTTTGTTTTTCTTATATTTACATTATTTAATTTTTTGTTGTTTTTGTTTCTTTAATATTTGCATGTTGTAATGTGTGTTATGCAGCTCCTCAGCTGTGGGCTCTATGGGCGAGACAATGTGCAATTGTTAGCCGGGCAACGCAATTACTTAGTTGGTTTTTTTTTTGCTCATTTTTAAGCCAGCCATAATCTTAAGTGGTTTGCAACGAGGTGTTTTCACAGCCTCACTAACTGAGTGGCGTATCTACAATTAAAGTTAAATTAATGACAGATAAATTCATAACGTTGACAAATTCACATTTCGCAATCTGTAATTATTAACTTGGCCAAGCAGAGGCGTTCACTTAGGCCTAGCTAACCATCAATTTCTGACTACAAATGCAAAGTTAGAATCTTCAAATATTTGCTGTGAACTTCAAAAAGAGATAAAGAAATGCCAGTTAACATTTGCTGTGCAGCTATTTCAAGGCATTTAGCCAACTCTAACGTTAGCTATATCAACTGTTAACTGTTATTAATTACCTCTTTTTGTTTTGCTCACCTTTATGCGTGCGCTTGCTGCCCATTGGCTGCTTCTGAATGCCTCTGCTTATCGCGTGACCAAACAAGTTTGTTGCCTGAGTCTTTTGTTTTTCGCTATTTTATTTTTCAGGCGCATGTCTATTAATAGCTGCTGCTGTCGAGATTTATGGGTTTTGTGGTTTGGTGACTGTGGTTGACAACACAATTTTTGGCCGCCTTTTAATTAATATTTCGTTTGCCACACTCTCATTGCGCGCATGTTAAGGCGTTCATGTGGCGCGCACTTGCACAGCTGTTGCCACATTTCTGCGCAAGCGTTGACAATGTTTTGGTTAACGACCTTGCCGCTGATTTCGGCTGCTCCACATCTGCAGCAAGGCTGACCCACATCGCAAGCGCAGAGATCAAGTTGGCGAAGTGCCAGCAGTGGCATTAACTTTAGCTGATGCGTGCAACAACCTCTTCTTCACGCTTCAACTGCAACTCACGTGCCGCCAACTGCTGCTCTCGTCGTCGTCGTCGTTGTTATTGTTGCTGTTGCCATGTTTCTTTTTGTGTTTGTCTTGAACCTGAGCTGCCGCTAAATATAAATATAAAGAAACATAAATAAATAAATAAATATTTCAGGCTTTTTCCTTTTTTTTATGATGTGTGTAAACAAAAGATTTATTACAAAAAGCATTTCTGGCATTATTATAACATTTTATATATATATATATTTTTTTTGTGCGTTTTTTTTTTCTTTTTTTTTTTTTGTTTATCAAATTTATTTTTATTACTTCTTTTCAATTTACGTTTGGAGCCCATTCGTTTGTTTTGTTTTTGTTTTCGTGCTGCCGCTGCTGCTGCTGCCGCTTGTGCAATGCAGCAGCCGCTGCTGCTGCAACAGTTAAAACAAAAGCAACAATGGCAACAACAGTTGCCCGCCTGCGTCTTGCTTCACTTATGCGTAAAATGTTTGCTTGTTGTTGTTGTTGCTGCCATGGCTGGTTTTCGTTTCGTTTATAGTTGTTGCCATTAAAAAAAATTTGAATTTCGCATGACACTTGCGCGCATTACATAAAAAACAAAATGCCGCCTCGTTGCAATTTGTGACTGATTGAAAATGTTTGCGCATCATTCAAATATAAATACAAAAATATTACGCATACGCCGCCGCCGCCTCATGCTGCGTGTAGGCGATACAATTGAGAGATTAGCCGCGCACTTGAAGTCGCAGTGATTACGGCCAACCCAGCTGCCCAGCGGGCACTCGCATTGAGGCTTACAACTAAGCAACAACAAACAACTTGATTGCGCTCAAGGTATAAGCAGCGACAGCATCAATTAAAACCAAACCATTTACCAATTTGTAAACGAGACAAAAACCAAGAAAATGAAAAAAAAAAAAAAAAAAAAAAAAAAAAAAACATAAAATTATCTTTTTGCATAATGCAACTTTTCACAATGCAACTCGTTCGCTTTTCAGTTACGCGATTTGACTTATGGAAATAGATTTGAAAAAGATAGAGAGAGAGAGAGAGAGAGAGAGAGAGAGACAAAGAGTGAATATGTCATAGTCACATTGACATTGTCTTGATCTTGATGAGGTCTTAGGGCAGACCTTGAGCAACACTTTTCGTCAGCAATGCAATGCCATGGACTTAATTAAGATGTCAACTGCCAATTGTTCCCCAATAATTGATGATGAGTTGTTTCAAGTAATGAAAAGCTCAAGTTACGCATACACTCAACAATGGTATACACTCGAATTAAATCTATTTTATAATGGAAAACTTAGCTATAAATAATGCTAAGAGATAACATAATATCTAAATGGTAAATGTGTATTATAAATTTATTGTCAATAGATTTTTGTATGCATGTTAACAATAAAATTTATGATGTGTAAATATGTTTAAGCATATTTTTCTAATAATAATATATTGTATACAACAAATAAATATAAAGCCATATAAAGAAAAGTCATAATAATTAACTATTTATATTTAATATTAATAATCATTTTAATATTTTTATTTTTATGTAAATTGAGCATAAAGTCATAAGAAAAAGCTTAAGTATTTACGGCTGTAATAGATATTTAAGCTATATAAAAAAACTACTTTACTTAAATTGTTTTATTTAAACAATTTGTGAAGTTTTTTGTTAAACTAAAATGTAAACAATTATAAATATTTTGCTTAAACTGAATTTGTGAATTTTTTAAAATGATATAAAATTTAAAAAATCTTTTTTATATATTCAGATCTTCAATAAATTTAAAAAAAAAAAAATTAAAAATAAGATTTTAAGCATGCCTATAAAGATGTTTAGTAGATAAATAGCAAATGTAATTTACATCCAGGAAATCGCTTCAAAGCGAAATGATATTATATGTCATATAATTTAATACATATGTAATCCGCACACTTATCGTTCAGTTTTTTCTAAACATGGGCGTGCCACTTATGGGCAGCTGTAAATTTGTTAACAATCGAAGTCATAATAACAGCAACAACTCTCATTCCTCTTAAATGTTTGCTTGAACTCGAACTTTTGGTTTTGTTGCAACTTGTTGTTGTTGTTGTTGTTGCTGTTGTAGAAAAGTTACCTAATCGTTGCAATTGTGGCAGCGTCTGGCATCCAGTTTTGGAAACAGCAACTGTTACAAGTTGCTTCCTCGGCGTCGGCTGCTGCTGCTGCCGCTGCCGCTGCTGATGCTGTCTGTCTGGCTGCCAGCCTGCTAAATAGACCTGCATGCAACTAGGTAAGCCAGGCAGCTGGCCATATGGGCAGGTGGGCTGATGGGTGGCAGGGGGGGCAGGTGTTAGAGGGACGTCACGTGTACAACTGATGTTGGCAGCAGATCTTTTTGGCACACAAACACACAGAGCGCCAAGTCAACGAGCGAGTCAATTAAAGCAACATGTTGCAACAGAGTCGACCGAGTGACTTGGACTTCAGCTGAAACACAGCCACATAGAGCTGCAACAAAGGCTGCAGCCGTAACCCTAAGCCAGCAGCCAGTAGCTCGCAGCAGCAGTCGCAGCCGCATTCAGCATTCAACATTCAACATTCAACTTGAACAGGAAGTGAGGCGTTATTGTTGCTGCTTATCGGGCCGATGATGAGATGCTTCCTTGAGATTTATTTGGCATCAGCATCGGATGCACACAGACGCCGTTTACTGATGCTGATGCTGCTGCTGCTGCTGCAGTGGCATTTGCAATTGTAAGCGTCTCTGCGGCAAGTTCATATACATTGGCTTTGGCACTTGGCCTCTCGATTGCAAAAATCGTGCAAAAGTCACAAAAAAATATCAAAATACAAAAAAACCACCAAATGAAAAACTTGCCCATTTCAGTTATGGCGGGTGGCGAGACGAGAGGAGACGAGGCGAGGTTTATCTGAGACCAACTTCCGCGTGTCATGAGGCCCGAAACTTTATGAGTTGCATCTTCTCCAGTTAATGACCAGCTAATGGCAATGTGACCGGAGATGGCAGAGCTCTTGCGCAATCGATGGATTGCGAAGAGGCCAATGAAAGTAAAAGGAGGACGATGCTGGAACAGCCTCAGTTTCAGCCAGCATAAACGAGCCACTTGGGTGGTTTTCGAGTACTTAACACAATTAAAGAGAAATATCAAAGTTGTTTTTTTACGTATGTTTTTTTTTTTTATTATTTTTTATAACTTTTTTGTAAGTTTTTCGCTTTACATGAAATTTTGTACAATAGTTTACGATGTTCATAACAATATATGTTTATGGGTTTTGGTACATATTTACAGACCTTCAACGATTATTTGTGAATGCTTTTTATTATACTTTTTTTTTTACAGTTTTTGAGCTTCATTCTTCATTGAAGTTGAATTTCAATGGCAAATCCAAAAGGCCAATTATCAATTTTCATAACTTAGAGACAACAAACGCGCCCATGACTAATTCGTACACTTAAAATAAAGATACATATGAAATAGAAGCAGGAAATGAAATGAGAAAGTAATCGGAATGTGTCAACAGAAATGCAAACGATTCGGGATGAGGTAATGCCAATACTAGACTTAAGTATTAACAATTTTCTGCAGCCAAAGGCAATAAAGAACAATTGCTTTTGGCCAGTGGAGGCCGGGTATGGGGCAGTTATCAGTTATGTATCAGTGCTGTCGCATAGATTTGCGATTAATGAATAGAGCGCCTGTTGCTTAATCCCAGCCATGTCCATGGCTGATTGGCACCCAAACCTTTTCCCACACTGGCTTCCAGACCTTTTTCCACTCTTGCACCTTGACCTCCTTCCAGACGGGCACCTGCACCGATTGCCATTCATCCTTCCACGCCTGCTTCTTCTCGGTGGCCCAGACTTGCTTCTTTTCAGTGCGCCAGATTTGTACCTTCTCCTCTACCCATGTTTCACGCTTCTCCTTGATCCAGATTTGCTTCTTGGAGTTCTTCCACACCTGAACCCATTCATCCTTCCATTCGAGTTTCTTGTCTTGCTTCCACTCTTGCACTTTCTCTGTTTTCCATTCTTGAACCTTTTCGGTGCGCCATTCCTGCTTCTTCTCGGTGCGCCATTCCTGTTTCTTTTCGGTGCGCCAGACCTTCTTCCACACTGGCTTCCAGATGAGCTTTTTGCGCCACAGATCGTGACTCGTGTATTCCCAGCCCTCGTGATCTTTGCCCAGGAACTTTTCGCCAGGTATGCCCATTTTCACCTGGGATAATCGAGTTTTACGTTTGATGTTTTTCATTTGCGATTGCTGAGATTTTTGCTTACCCATTGTGGCTCGAACATTTGCTTCCAGTCTGCAACCTGTACTTCCTTCCACACGGGCACCTGGACTTCCTTCCAGAAGGGCACTTGGATCTCCTTCCAGACGGGCACTTGGATTTCCTTCCACACAGCCACCTTAGTGGGCACCCAAATGGGTTTCGTTACTTTCTTCCATTCGGCCACTTTGACGTCCTTCCATGCGGGCACTTCGCGCTCCTCAATTTTGGGCTTCTTTACGATTTTCCAGTCGGGCACTTTCTCCTCTTTCCAAACGGGCACCTACGTGGCATTTGATTTTAACTCTCATCCTTGAGTTCTGCTGGCGACCGCTAAGCTTACCTGCACTTCCTTCCATATTGGCACCGAAACCTTTTTCCATTTGGTTTCCCACGCTTCTTTTTTTATCGTCTTCCACACCTGCACCCAATCCTCCTTCCATGTTAGCTTCTTCTTCCACACACCCTCGGGCGGATGTGCGTAGGCTATGCTAAGGATAAGCGCGCAGCTGGCGCTGAGTAGCTGTGGGCGGCAGAGAAGCGCAGATAATCGATTAAATATCTTTTCAAGTTAATCTTTTCAACTTTATATCACTTTTTGCACATTTTCAAAATATATATTTTTCAATAGTTCACTTTTTGAAAGCATATGTATTTTTCACAGCGATTCGCCATTCATTTACTTTTAGGATAATCAAGCACTTTGAATATTTTTATATATTATTTTTCATCATCATCATTTTTCCACACTAACCAACAAATTTAGGGATCTCATGCTTGTAATCCCTGTACCACCAACAGCGCGTCAAAACAAAAGAGCTGAAATGTGCCTCCGATGAGGTCTTCTATGAACACTATTCGCATTTCCCTACATGCACATCTATTTATATTTTGAATGTGAAGCGCCAAAGAAACGCAGCGGCGGCGACGGCGCAGCAGCGCAAAACAGCAACAATTTGCCCAAAATACCAACAACAACCACAGTAAACAGCAAGCGGTCTCAGTAGCAGCGACGCTAGCAGAGAGTCTTTGGTCTTTTGCTGTGCCTATCAGCACACAGTCATATGTGTGTGTGTGTGTCTGTGTGGGGACACGGTCGAGCCGCCGCCGCAGCAGCAATCGCTGCTGCTGCAAAGCTCCCAGTCACAGTCACAGCTTCAGCTTGAGCTTTAGTCTCGGCTGAAAGCGTTCGGTTGTCGCCCAATGTGCAAAATGCACGCAACTGCTAACGACGACGCCAACGCCAGCGTAGCTGCCAGCGTCAACGAAAGCGAAAGAGCTGAGAAGAGAGTGAGAGTAAAGCGCAGTTCGAAGCTCAAAGAGAGCGCTTAATGTTGGTTTGTTTGTTTTATCTTTCGTTGTGTGTGACGATCCAAGCCACCTGATGAATTGGTCTCGGCCTGACGATGACTGCTCGGATTTTCCCAAGGTAAAGCAATCGCAGCAGCCGTATATTCCAACTTTTGACCGCTTGGACTTGGGCTCTTTGAAGTGTGCGTTGGCTGATCTCAAGCGTAAATGTGATGGCTTGGGGCCGAAGGTAGAATGTGTCGACGCGTTCACAGACTACTAATTATGTTATTAATAATGATGTACAAGATTTAATTACCTGCTGACCGATACTCGATAAGGTCAAATAGGGCTGTGGGCGGTTGTCGGCTATCGGCTGCTACACTTAATGGTTAAATAGCTACGTGCGTGCACTTCATACGACCTGTTTAACTCGGTTAACTTCATTTCAGTGACACACAATTAGCACAGTTTGGTTTTGGCCTGCAATTCGCCAAAAACAAAAACTGCCAACAGGCGTTTGTGTAAACAAAAAGTAAGAAAAATAACAACGTGACCTTCACAACGGGACGCAGCATGAAGACATATAGCAATGACGAGGGCAATAACAGTAACACCAACAACACGCTTTTGTTGGTGCTCTTGCTCCGCTTCAGTGGCTCTGGGCTCTGGGGGCCATCTTTGTCTAGCACTAAATGGCATTTAAAATTTTTTAGCATGGTAATAAGGTGCGCGTTTTATGACAGACCCTCAAATAAAACAACTCACAAATAGTCACTATATAATTTAATAAATGCACACTTAACACTTTCAGCTATGAAGAAGAAAGGGAAGATTATCTGTCATATAGACTCTTTTACTTTTAATATGCGGAAATTTATTTGCAATTTAGAGCTTGTAAAATTAAATTCTAAGTGTGGTAGCAGATCGCCAGAAGCTTTTGGACAAATGCCAAGTGTTGCCAGATCGGGTGTGTCTAAGTGGAATGTGCATCTCCTTGGAATTCGCATAAATTATATGCAAAAATTGTAATTGACAGTGTCCACAATATGTACAAAGTTTACATTATATGCACAACAATCAACAGCGGTGGCGGCGGCGGCAGCGGCTGCAGCAGCAGCTGTGGTTACATCACATGCGAAAATCAGAGAAGGAGCAGAGCGACAGGAGATAGGGGAACTTGCATGAAATTGCAGTTGCGGCCTTCACTGCAAAAAATGCAGAAAAGAAGCGCACAACAGACAAAACCAACAACACTGGCAACGCCAACAACAACGGCGACGGCGACAACAAGAAAAGAAACGGCGAAAAAAACCGAAACTTGAAATTAGGTAAAAATACACGACATAAATCAAGGAAAATGAAACAGATAATAATGAAGAATGTGCAACGTCAGTAACAATAAGAGCCAAAGCGTAGCTCGGCTCAAGCCAGGCCCAATCAGAGGAGACCCAGTCCCACAGTCCCACAATCCCGTTGCCACTTGACTTAGTTTTGTTTCGGCTTCAGCTGCGAATTGCACTGCCACAAAAGAAATGAAATGAAATTGAAATTGAAATTCCTGTAACGTGCACAACAAAAACAGCACCAACAATGCGACAACGACGCGATGGCTTGTGAAGCGAGTTTTGTTTGCATTTAAGTTTTTGTTTTGCTTTTGATTTTTGGTTACACAGTCGTCTGAAGTTTCTTTGGAGCAATGATGTCGTGCACGCAGGCAGGCGCTGCAGGCGCCGAAAAACACCTTTCGCCGTTGCTGAAGTCCCTGCTGATTGCATAATTAATGACATCTTATTATTGATCTCGACGTTTATTTAGGTTATATGCATGACCAAACCGCATGGCATATGAAGTCGAACTAGTTTTATTCATTTTTTTTATAACTGCATCAACTGAAGGACTTTGATCATAAAAAAATTGCCCATAAATAAAACGAGCCGTTAAAGCTTGGGAAATTATTTGAAAGTTTATATTAGAATAAGAGTTGTAATGAAATATTTGTATTAGTCATTTTATTAGACATTTTTAGATGCTACACATTCGTTTTTCATTTAGAGTCCATTTCAATTTTCTAAATGATTGATCAAGTTGTATTCAAAGAATTAAAACCACAACACAACTTTGGCTGTTATTAAGAGAATATATTGTAAATAAATTACCACAGATATAAACCATATCCACATGCCAATGAGCACACGAATTTCCATTGCACAATTTGCCTAATCGGTTGTTCCAATTCGAATTACCTTGAAGTAGAAGTAATTTAGCTTTATAGACATTTCTAAGCATTCATTGAGTTTGCTTTCATGTAGGGCAAGCCTACATTCACCTGAACTCTTACAACATAAATAAATTAAAGCGATTCAAACATGCTTCGGCCTTCAATCAGTCCCCTTTAATAGCCGCTAATTCCAATTGGACACCAATGTGAAATTCCACTTCGAGTCTCGTTAAGACTTCTCTTCCTGCATCGTCATCGCCATCTTCGTCGCCGTCGTCAGCGTCAATTGTAAGCGTATTTGACATATTGCGCTTGTAATTGCTTTTATAGCTTGACTTGGCTGGCGTGGCTCGAGGCACATTCGGTTGCCCCAATTCGTTACATGACCGCGCATCACCAAAAACCAAAGCCGAAACTGGAGCTGAAGCCAAAGCTGTCGATGAGGCAGGTGCGCATGGCTTGAGTGTTGATGGTAATGTTATTGTTACCACTCGCGTGCAGTTGACCCACATATTGAGCGTAAATGAAATTACAGCCTCCAAAGCAAATTTCTTGAAGCTGTTGCCCCGCTTGACCGGTTGCATCATCCCGTTCCGAGCCGCAGTCAATTAGGTGCGTCGTTTTGTCAGCGCAATTTCAATTAAATGCAGCATTAATTGCTTGGCTACGCTGCAGATTTAGTTGCTAGCTGCAGGTGGTCAAGATACATGACTTTTAGCCATTTTCCACTTGATAAATGAAATCGTAATCCATAAGATTTGCGTATCTTCAGAAAAAGGTTCGTTCGACCGAGTGCGCCAAGGTTGAGCACTGGAACAGGTTAACAACGGATCAAGACACAGATTTGCAACGTCCCCAGTATTATCAGTATATTTATGGCAGTTGATTTTGCAAGCGCAGACGTCTGTAATCTTGGCTATAAAGCAGAAGACGACGTCGAGCGACACCGAAACAAAAATGCAGAACGAGCTTTAGCTTTGTCCATTGAGGCGTTGTCCTGCAACAGATGGAGACGAAAAACCGGCTCACTGGCTCAGACTTGCTACCCACCAGGCTCCGAATCGACATTACGCAATGGGCCAAGCAAACGAAGCCAAGCCTCAGTCAGAGGTCTCGCATTCCAATTTGCGTAGCTGCCGTCGTGCAGCTGCACATGCGCGAATTTCCTCATCTATAAGCCGCTTGCTATGCACTGAAGACACCTCAGACAAGACATATTTTTTATGACTGCCATTTGACAAATATAGCTAATTAAACACCGTTTGATCATTGAGCAATTCGATGCCCAGGCTCTGGGCACACTTCAAGCGGAAGTGTGGGCGCCGTCTTCCTGCAGAAAGAGAGAGAGAGAGAGAGAGAGAGTGAAGAAGAAGGAGAGGGAACAGACGATTGGCCAATTGCGCAATCGGATAATTCCAGCAACGAACAACAGGTGTCGCTGCTTGAAGATGCAATCGCGTTACGTCAGGCAAGACTTTCACATAGACTCACTCCGATTCAAAAAGCCAAGTGGCTGCCTGAATGCCATCCAATTGAATACTGTCCAACTGTCCAACAGTCCTAACGGCCTGCGAGGAAGCTTCAATGTAAATGAAGTTATTTTATGTGCGTGCGAATCTTTTGGCCTGTGTGTGGCTTGGCTCATTAACACGTATGTTAATTCATGCAGCGTCTTTTTATGGCGTTTATTTGTTGCTGTCTGTTGCAACTGCAACATTTGAGTGCATTTTGTCGTGCGCCGCCTTTTTGTGATTTCTGTCTGTACACTTTTTTATGCCTTCCAATTGTTGTTCCGCTTGTAGCAGCAGCTACAAAAAATTTATATGTGCTGCACAGTGGTTCGCATCACAGATGCTTATCGCCTTGAAGGTCTCTCACTTCTTTGATCATAGTTAGTTTTCCACGCCAATTAGCTTAAGTTCCCATAAGATATTTGTTATAATTCGTTAAGTGTGTTCCCTGTGTTAAATGAGATTTTGAATGTTGTCAGACAGTCGCTAGCTGCTTAACCAGTGATTTACGGCGAATAACATAGGAAAATTTTATATTTTACACATTTAAGAATGTAAGTTCACATACATCTATAAGGAGTGTGTTATACATATTCATTAAATAGATGTATAATTTTTCTTCAGATCACTTACCATCTACCACTGTACCTGCGTGCTATCTTGTTGTTGTTATACGAAAAAATTTGTATTTTGTGTTTGCGCTTTGTTTGGCCAACTTTTTGTCAGCTTTAAGCCATTTGCCACACATTGACAGAAAGGAAATTTTTTTCCAGTCCAACAAGGAAGTTGCGAGCGCATCTTCCACGCGCGTCCAATTATGACAAACGGCTACAGTGATCACCCACCGGCTTGGCTGTTACTCATGTTGCATGTCGCAGAGCCCGAAGAGGAACTGAGCAGCTAACTTTGAATTATTACTTGTAACACTTGCCTTGCAGCAGCAACAGCAGCAACATCAACCAACAACAACAGCAGCAAGTTCCATTGTCATTGTCGCTTGCCAAAAGCGGCAGCTGTTGCCAATTGAAACGGTTGAGGTTATGCGAAATGTGTTTATGGCTTTCAACAATGTCTTGTTGCAATTCTCAGTTAATGTTATGGCGCTGATGTCTGCAGTTGACCCACTATACATTGGCTCCTGATGTCCCATTCAGCTGACGGCCGCTCTGCAGATGACACAATATACCAATTTGGCACACATCACACAAATTGACGCTAATACCGAGCATCGATTTAAACACCTGATATAATTCACCATCGCCTATTTGCAAATTTATACCTTCAACTCATTGCAAATGGGTAAGTTGGGTATGATGCTTTGCGTAAATTCGTTATTGTAAATGTATCGATAATGCGATATATCGCATAAAAACTAGAGATTTGCAATTCGTCGCATTTGTGCATAGATCCTGCAATAACATCGATATCTACTGTCATCGCCAATCGATATAGAGCTTTGTTTATTTGTGCTAAGATTACTTTGAAGCTTATATGAATGTGTAACATTCATATGAATATTTATAGATATTTTTTAGATATCTCACGCCACTCTGCTTAAAAGAAAGTTGTGTGAACGTACGCCTATTTGATGCCATATTTATTACATGAAAATAAAATTAAGTTAGTAGCGAGAGACGTGCGTGCTTGACTTCTGCAGGTTTGAATACAATTGTGTGAGTGTGCGTAAGTTATGTAGGCTAGGTTACGTATGTATGTACATATGTATATGTGTGTTAGAATATTTCAAGCAGCAGCATTGGCCAAGAGTGCTTAGGGTATTTGCAAGCCGTTCACTTCCGACTCTTCAGTACTCTTTACTGGTTACGCTTTAATTTGATGTCTCTTTGGTTTATGTGGCACGAGTCGCACGTTTACGTGAGCTGCTTTATATTAAGTGGACACGCCCCCGCTGCTGACGCAATTGAAAGGCACGCTGAAAGATTGCAGCGTCATGGCAAAAATTCAAAAAGACAAAAAAATGAAACTGAAATAAATGTTAGACAATTGGGTCAACATCTGCCGTTTGGCTGTGGGTCCAAGCAATCTAATAAAAATCATCTTCAGATGCTGCATCATATTTCTGCCTTTATTTTTTATTTTATATTTTAGATATTAGTTTTGATTTTTATTTCTATTTTTGGCCGCTCTTCGATCAGCGTTGATGAATTATGAAATAGTCGCTATTAACGAATGCTTCGACCTTTTCGAGTTTTCAATTGCTGGCGCTAAGCGGTTTTGCCTTTAAGCCCAAAAAACTCATCGACAACAAAAGGTGTCGATTAATTAAGTCGACATTGAACCACCAAAATATATACCCATTAGCAGGCTAATACATGGCGATTTGATAGATCTTCCGATACATTGATTTGATGTTTCCACTGAGCTGTCGACAGCTCGCCCGCCCGCTGTGCTTGAGATAGATGTAAAGATAAAGAGATAGAGAGTGATGGAGAGGGAGATAGCTAGAGAGAGGGTGCACAGCGGTGTTAAGTTGTTAAAACTGGTACATGCTAGGGTCAAGCTAGAGGCGTGCACCTGGCCAGTAACCGTTACCACGAGCACTTCACATAATTGTTGCATAAGCCTCTGTGGTCTGCCTCACTTTCGTGTGCTGTCGCACGCAAACGGAACATACATACGAAATTTTCATATTTTCAGTTTTCTTTTTTTTTTCTAATAATTTTAATTTATTTATGCGTGTGAACCAAAATAGCCAGCTCATAAATCATCAAATCTCGTTTTTATTTTATTTTCACAATGAAAAGTGAAAACTGAAGTAACCATAAATAAAACGTAGTTGGCACTGCCAGGCATGCCAACTATTTTTGCTTTTATTGTCAAGTCAGCATAAGGAAAAATGGCAATTGGTTAGATAATTTAAATGTCAACAACTGGAGTTCGCAAATCATTTGCCATGTCATTAAAAAAATAAAAAAATTCAAAAAGCGCGCTATTGATTGAGGCTGCCTTATACTTTGGCTCTTCTTCAACACTGGCTTAAAGTGTGCTATATAGCTGACACGCTTACACATCAGTTGTTTCAGCGGCTTAGTTGACATGTACAAAACAAAGCGCTAGAGTGAGATGGCTAGAGATGTGTTGCTCTGCAAAGTTTTGGAAGCATTGGTAGTTTGGCGGTTTATTTGAAATAATCTGCAGCGTAGATTTAAATTATTTTGTATAGAATTGAAATGATTTCAAGCAATGATTGAGATATTTGTGAAATTTTTATTTTATTCTGATATTTTTCTCTAATTTACATTAAAAAAAAGAGAAAATCAATAAAGCCTCCAAAAAGCTGAAACACTTCAGGTAACTTATTATTATATCTTTATTAATTCATATTTACATTCACACATTAAAACTTAAATACATAAAATTTGTAAATACTAGTGCTCGTTTGATTTAGAATTGACTTTCGGCTAAGCTTTCATAGAACTGCATTTAGAACTAGGGATAGAAGAATAAATTAAAGATTTAATTTAAGATTAAAATTAATGATTAGTGATCGTTAACATTGCATTTAACTCTATGTATCTAAGTGATATACATATATGTGATGTAAACTAAGTCTTCTTGCTAATTGCACAAAAACGCGTCTCAGCTGCAGTCGTATATTCCATCTCTTCCCTTTTCTTTGCGGAGACTGCAGTGGAAAAGTATTTTAGGCAGTTGGACCTAAGCTAAACTACATCTAAATTGCATATTTACAGGTTTTAATTTTATTAAACTACGGCTGGGTATATAGGGCAGTGCTGGAGTGTAGAGGCGACTTTACTTCATGTAGTAACTGCTGGGCGCACGTCCCGAGGTGTAGGTGCTCATGGGTATGCCCTGGGGACCGGGTATGTGATTGTTGCCTGACGAGTGCGTCACAGACTGATTCTGTGAGCCATAAAGATGATCGACGCTGGTGTTGCCAATGCCATTGCCCGAAGGCTCATAGTCCACATCGTAGTAGATGCCCGACTGGTTCTACAGCAAATAAATATAATTATAAATGAGAGAGCTGTCACGGCTGGGATGTTGATGTTGTACACCTACCGCTATGCTGCCATTGCTGCGACTCTTTGGGCGTGGCACTTGGAAATTGCGACCCAGCAGATCGGCACGGTCCTCCTCCTCACTGGAGCTGGAATTCTCCAGTGCGCGCATGCCATTCGCACGCGCTCCCAGGCCGAGTCTTCTGGTAAAAATTTCCAAATGAGTTAGCAATAAATCAAACAAATCTATTTATATATATTCTTTTACTCACCTGGGCAATGGCACTGGCGGCGCCAGGCTGGCGCTTGGATGCATTTGCATAGTGCTCTGCAGCGACATTCCACCGATGGTGCCCATGCCCATGGCACCCAGATTGGGATACGCAAACATGGCCGACGATGGCCGTGTGGGTCCAATGGGTTCCGCCTGAAACGCAAAATTTTTATTAGATTTATATGCATAATATATTTGCGACTTTCTAACTGACACTCACTCCGTAATGATTCGTCTGTGCCATCACATCGGCAATCTGTGCCCAGCGCATGCGATCCTCGAGAGTCACTTGATAGCCAGCTTGTGGCAAGCCCGCCGACTTCAATGGAGCCGTATTCATGTAGCCAAACACCGGCGAGCCCATTGCATTCTTTTGCTCGCGCTGCCAGCGACGTGACCACATGATGAGACACACCAGAGTCAGCACAATGATGATCACAGCTGCCACAGAGGCGCCTATGGCCACGCCCAGTACCTCGCCGTCGATCTCGCACTGGGCGCCGTAATGACTTGAATCACAGGCGCAGGTCTGGGCGCCCTCCTCGTTGTAGCTACAGACTCCATGATTATTGCAATAGCCATCCGGACAGGCTTGGCATTCTCGACCCGCACGCAGCGGCTGATCGGCCCAGGGATCGCGTAGACCCGGCGCACAGGCACACTGGAAACTGCCCCAGCTGTTGCTGCACGTGGCGCTCTCATGGCAATCGTTCAGTTCCGTCGACTGGCATTCGTCCACATCGTGCAGCGCCGAGACAGCGCCCTCCGGTGAGCTCACATACAGCACTGAGTTGCCAATGTTGTTGTTGCGACGATGCAGCACACCCAATAGATGCTTCTGCACATCGGTGCGCAGATTGGGACGCAACGTCTCCACGCTCTCATCCAGCTTCAAGTGAGGAGCAGAAAGTTAGTAAAAATTGATGACTCTCATGGATTGTACTCACCTTCAAAGTGAGATTCACATAGACGCCACTGCCGCCCAGATTGGGATCACCTCTATAGATATTATTGACCTTGGCTTCCATAAACTCATCCGAATAGGGTGTCATAGACATGGCAGAGTCCAACTGTGAAGCAAGTAGATTAAGATTAAGAATGTTGATTTTAAGGGAATATTTATTTTCTTCTACTTACCGCGCGCACAGATTCGTAACTTAGCTGGCCATACGGCTCGCTGTTGAGATCCAGAAGCTTATTGTCCCACACAATGCGATGCTCATAGATGCGATCCACGCGCATGCCCAGATGGAAGGAAATAACTCGGCGACAGGGCTCACGATGCTTGCGACGTGAATAGCCTTGAAATGGATGAATGTTTTAAATAAAACTTTAAATAGAACTCCAAAAAATGTTCTCTAATCGTCACTCTTATATATAGAAGAGAATTCCTTATAGACATTCGAAGATAAGTTTCCCTAGTCCCTTACAGTTCCCATAGCTCACCTGGTCTGCAGTGGCAGCTGGACACGCCGTTGTCCGTCTTGCAGCGTTCATGTTGTGCCTGATCGCAGGTGGTGTCATCACCCACGATGCAGGTGTCGATACGTACGGGTGGCGGTGTGGGTCGCTGACGGTAGTGTGGTCGTGTGGGTCCTGCGTGTGTCGTTGATGCTGGCACCTTGCTGGCCGTCTGTCCCGGTCCATGTCCATGTCCTGGACTTGTGCCTGACTGTGGTTGCAGGGCGACAACTTCCGTTTCGGGCACCACATAACCGTTGCTGCTCTGCGTAACACCATGATTTGGCATTGTTGCACCACCTGTCGAACCACCACCTCCTGCTCCACCACTGCTTGTTGCTGCGCCTGGCAATTGGGGCAGACGAGTCGCCGGTGTTGTGGCGCCTGCGGGCGGATCTGTGGGATCACCAAATAGATTGATGTAAGTGCGTTTGCCATCAATTGAGACGAAGCCTTCGTCACCTGATGCTGATACAATTATGTCCGCTTGTGCGCCTCCACCACCTGCTGGCGCTCCTCCATAGCTGCCGTACGGCTTTATGTTGATCGTCTGCTGAGAGCCGCTGCCCTTGGGACCCGGACCTTGGATGGCCGACAGCGTGACGTCAAAGATTTCGCCATATCCAGGCGGCAGATGCTGGCGCGTCGGCTGTATGGGCTGCTGTGGAGCTGAGGGTCGTTGAGCGGCCGGGCGTGGCCGACCACCGGGCTTGAATTCGGGATCGTCCAACACAATGCCGGGTCGAGGATGATAGGAGGCGGCAGGAGCGGTGGGAGCAGGCGTCGGGGCATTAGCAATCGCCGCCTTTTCAGTGGTGGTTGAGGTGGTTGAGGTAGTCGAGGTGGATGTGGTAGTAGTTGAGGTGGTGGTGGTAGAGCTAGTACTGGTGGTGGTGGTGGTGGTGGATGTAGAGGTGGTCATAGGTGATTTGGATGTCGGAGCAATGACATCCGATGAAGCCAGCTTGCTCACGGACATAGTCTGAATGCTGCTTGTAACGGATGATGAGCTGGCCTCCAGTCCAGGCGTGCGATTGGCCGTCATAAAGATGACCTCCTCCGTGGAGGGATCAAGATCATGGTTAACACCCTCACCACTATCCATGGACATGGGCACATAGGTAGACGACAGGCCCATCACAGTGTTCACCACCGAGCTGGTCTCAATGATGGTGGTGTAGCCATCGTGCTCATCTTGAGGGTTCTTGACCGGCTTTGGCTTGTGCTTCTTTTTGTTCACCTGCTCTTTGGTTGGCGTTGTGGGTGAGGGTTCGGCTGGTGGCACCAGTTCATCTTCGATCTCACCGCCAGCTTCGGTATCCTGATCAGAGACTTCGATGTACTGAGCATTGGCATCTTCGTTGGAGAACTCCGAATCGTAGGTGGTGTCTGTGGGCGGTACAGCATCTAGATGATCAACAACAGGTTCCGACTGCTGTTTCACATCCTCTTGCTGATGCACTCGCTCCGGCTCAGCGGGACGTGCGGGCAATTGCTGAGGCATTGGCTGATATTGTGGCAGCGGACGTCGACTGCCATTGACGCTCGTTGTGATGGGTGGGCGTGGCTTGTTGCGATACCATGGCGGCCGATTGCTTACGAAGCCCGGACGCACAGGCACAATCTGTTCTGGAATGGGCACGCCCGTAATAAACGGACGGTCAGGACGATCGAACGGATAGGGCGGAGGTCTCATTGAGGTGCCTGGCTTCTGTGCCTCATAGTCCATAGGTAGAGGCTGCACTTCGGATATGCGCGGTGGCCCACGATTGTTGATGCGGCTCGCCGAGGGTCGACGCACGCCTTGCGTATTCGCGTGCACATTGACATTGCCATTGAGCAGCTTCACAATGCCCGTGATGATGTCCTGAATATCCGGATTTCCATTCTGGCGTGCATTATGCGGCGTTTGAGTCGCACTGGCTGTCGAGCTGGCAGTACTGCTCGGACTCGGGCTGATAGGGGACCCCGACGTAGTCTGTCGCAGCCCCCTTTGCACTAAAAAAGGCTGCTCGGTTGAGCTGGTGCCGATGGAACTGCTGCTGCTACCGCCTAGAGTCTTGCCTGCTCGCACGCGCTGAGTGCGCTCCGGCTGTTGCTGCTCCTCCTGCTGATCGTACGTGCCTGTCGGCTTGATATTGTAGTGAAAGTAACGACCCGCAGAGACATCCTTTTCGCCATCCTTGCCATAGTTTATATCATTGGGATGCTGCTGCTGCTGCTGCGGCTCGTGCAGTATAGGCGAAGCCGAACGTTCCACACGCGCACGCGTCTCACTCTCATTTAATGGCTCTGAGTGTAGGCTCTCCGAGATGCTGTTTGTATCGGTCATGGTGCTCTCAATGCTCAGACGCGCATCTGAGTTCTGACTGCTAGACTTGGGCGAGATCTGCGAGATGTCATTGTGCTGGGCAGCTGCAAGAAGAGGCAGAGGAAAAGACGCAATTAAAGCTGGTGAAATTCTTGAGATGCCAACACTTTAATTTCACTAATTATTTATTGCAGTGAAAAGAATCTGGTGCAGCTGCAACTGCAACTGCTGCTGCTGCTGCTGCCAAAACAAAAGCGACAGCGGGTTTCACTTTTCAGGTACGCCCCAACAACAACAATTGCGGCACCTGCCCTGTGCTTTGTCTTTGTCATTGTCATTGTGGATGCCGATGTGATGCACATTTGCATTTCTTAGAAATTCGAAACCGACTTTGAGAGAGAGAGAGAGAGAGAGAGAGATTTCAGTTTCAGTTGCAGTCAGCCTTAGTCTCAGTCTCAGTCTCAGTCTCAGCCTCGGCTGGCAGGCATCATTTATTTTCGATGTCAAGTTTGTGTCTTCAGTCTTTTGTTCTTCTTTTCACTCTCGCGGTGTAATTGTTTGTTGTACATATACAATATACATATATGGGTATATACTTATATGTATATCTAAATCATATATGCCTGGCAACATCTGAAATTACGGGTTTGCCTTTTGGCATGCCAAGGCTGGGCAAACATATGTCTTGCACAAGTCAGACGCTCATCTGTCACAGTTTGTGGCAGTCATATTACTTATTACCCAGGCGCCCCCTTCGGCCACGCCCACAGCCAGGCACAATTGCACTGGAAAGACGAGAATTTCACAAATTGCTACGTGAAGCGTTGAAAAGATGCCAACATACTCAAGACTGCGATTTATATATGTAGTTGGTAAAATATACTTGCTGACTTTATATATGATGAGCTGAGCTACTTATCAGTTGGGCGGGCAACGTATATAGAGATATATCTCTGGGTGTTGCGCTTGTCTGCGCAATAATTCAATGAAGAAATTTGTAAGATTGCTGCTAAAGTTCAGTTTTACTTTTTAATAATTAGGAATTGGACTTTAGCAGTAGAGAGATCAAGATTTGATGTATAAAGAAACGAAACTCTTAAAATTAGCATATTTTCTGATATGTGAATAAGAATAAGAAAGAATTAAATAATATCAAATGTCATTATCAAAAGCTTGCATTTTCATTCAGCATACGCTATTTATTGTTCAACATTTCAACTACAATTTCTTTTTTTTTTTTCCTAATTATATCAAAGCATATGAAATTGAAAGAGAAATGTCAGTAATTATTAGCATTAAAATTGGTGAAAAAATAAATTTTTATAGCTGTCTATAACTAGTTTTTGAGCTATAAAAACTTTAAATATAATTCAACAAAATTTATAATTAAAAGAAAATGATACAAATTTCTATCTAATATGAACTTAGACAGGTGGATTTCTATTCTTGTAAATTTGTACTGTGCTTTCTTTTTGTGACGATTAAAGGCCTAAAGAAAAGTGTTTAGAAATGCACACCTGCTGAGCCTTGACTCAAACGAACTCACTTGAACTCTACTCAACAAGAATGCGGGAGCGAGAATGAGAGAGAAAGAAAGAATGTGAGAGATTAAGCGTGAATGTCTGTGTGTGGCTTTGAACACCACCCGCCAAGCATTCAATATAATGTTACAACAATTTTCAAGTCTTACAGAAGAGTCTTAGCCAGCAGAGTGCTATAAATCTGGTTACTTTCTTTGCTTTGGCTGTGATTTATGTGCTGCTGCGATCATTGACTTGCCCCAAGCACTGCGAGCGCAGCCTCCCCAATAGCAAAGCGGTGTCAAGTGCCTGTGTTGCAGGCAGACAAACAGACAGATAGATAGACAGTTGACTGGGGCAAGTGCTTTTTGCTGCTGACATATTAGCGCGATGCAAGAGCCGACTCTAAGGTCTGCCCAAGTGGGTGCCGTGTGCCTCAAGCAACCAGTTTAATAATATTTTCGAGTTTACGGCGCTGAGCGCATAATTCACACGGACAACAACAGAAAAAGTAGAAGCAGAAGACGACGACGCATAAATAAAACACGTTGAGTTATTGAGCTTAACCCAATTGCTAAGCGGTTTTTTTTTTTTTTTATATATGTATATGTATTTCTCCTGCTTTTCGATTAAGTTTTTGGCACAGTTTTTACTTTCACCGCAGCAAAGGCGCAACAATGCGAAACACGCTGATTGATAACTTAAAATATTATTTGTTTTACTTTCTATGAAATGCGGCTTCGATATAATTAGCGCTTCCTTTTTAAATACCAAATACCAAACAAACAAAGCCGCAAATATGTCTTGAGCGCATTTTCACTTTCCTTTTGCAAAAATAATCATAAAGTTAAAAAAAAAAAAAAAAAATGGATTTTCCCACCTGTTTTTCAACTTCACTTTTTTTGCCATTTGATTTTTGCGCTATTATTGATACGAAAATTGAATTTGTGGCGGGGTAAAAGTGTCTGGCCAAAATGAAAATGTTGCCGCGGGCCATTAAGTTATTCGAGCAGAGACAACGCAAAAGGGGAACAGCAACTGTGGCACAATTTACCAAATTGAATCCGTGGCATGCAACACACTTTCACGGACAACGAAAGTAAAAGCTCTAATTAACTATCTTTTTGGGCAGCCAACTCCCAACTGGCTATATACTGTCTGACATGTCTCTCAGAGTTCAATGCACCAAATCCGCAACAAGAGACAAGGCAACAACGACAGCAACAGCAACAGCAACAGCAACGGCAACTACAACAACGTTGACAACTTCGACAAGACAAGAGAGTCATTAGTTCCAGCGCTTGCCTACATTAATTTAAACGCTACTTGAGCCCACGACTCAGTTACTGCAAGGCTAGAAGGCGGCAGCAGGGCAGACAGGACTGGTTTTTGAGTCTCGACTGACTTGCAACCCACACACACTCATTCACACTCACTCACACATACACTCGCTCATGCTACACGACAAAGCAATTGGCAATTTCAGCGCCTCTAAATTGCTGACAACAGGCAGCAATCACTTTCTATTTCAACTGCTTTGAACTGGCAAGAAAAGCAACAACAGAAAAACTATTTCACAACTTGGCCAAAAGACTATAGAAGCAGTACCTGGCACATATCAGAAAAATTAATGCTAGCGACAATAATTACATTTGCAGCGCTTATGAAATGCAACAATTTCATATTTCGATATTTAACGCACGTACGCAAGCATTACGCATACGACATGTGCGCCAAGCTGAAACCAAGCCAGCCATTCAGTCAGCCAGACAAATTAAGCACTTTGGCAGTTGTTTCGGCTCACATTTTCAGCCATTATGTAACCATCGAATAATGGAGAAGGTGATGGCATAATAAAGACGACAATTTGGCGCATTTAATATATGTTGATTGCCTCTTATATATTTATTAAAATGAAAATTATATTTAATTTTAGCAGATTTTAAGATAAATACAAATACAAATATAAACAAATTATGGTGCAGGAACAGGAATATACAACTTGATCCACAAGCTCTTCATTTTGAATAGAAATCAAATTTAAGTTTTGTGATTGGCAAAAAGTCTGAATCTCAAATACTTTTGTTACAGTTCTAAAATTCCTTTCGCTCCATGCTGTTCATAGTGAAAATAGTCAAATGTTTCATATTTACAAAACTCTCTCATATAATACAAACTGTCAGCTCAATTTACAAATTGTTTCATATTTGACATTTATTTTAGTCAACTTTCTACTTGATTTAAGCCCTTAGTTATGTTATTTATTATGCTTAATTTCTATTATTAAATGTGGCTTTTGTTTTACTTTCAAAACCTAAACATAAATCGTTGGCGAGACATACTTTAGAATAACGGTATTCCCCTTGACAATATCTAGCAAAATCTTTTAATTGGAAAGTATTGATAGAGTTTTGTTATCTAACTATTACAGCATTCATCTCTGAATACTAGTCTTAGTTCAGGCCTTGCCTTTACATTTCACATTTTTTTTCAGCTGCCACAATTTAATCTTTCAAACGTCACATAAAAGTCTTTTCTATATCATAATAAAACCGAACTCGAGCTTATGTCTGGGCTTTCTGTAAGATTTCTATTTAAGATGCTAAGACCATCTGAATCGCCGTCTTGCCCTGTGGCTTCAGTCGGAGCTCACGTTCGTTCAACTTGACTCGTCGCACACACACGCCCAGCCTCAAAGTCAAAGAACTTGTGGGCAACGCCTCGGCTCGTTCGCTACAGATATTAGCTGGGCTATCGTGGCACGTCGCTTACATTTGAAATATCGCCATAGTTTTTATAGACGGACAGGCCCTCAGCTCAAAAAGCTGGCAATAAAAATTGTTTGATTTAATGCTAATTGATTCGGACAAATGCTTGCCGCGACGACTCCGGTGGGCGTTGCTATAAAAACCACAGCAAAAGCAAACAAATGTTGCTGTTTATGACCGCCGCAAAGAAAGTTTGTGTAATAAATATTTTGTTTTTCTTTTCTTTCTTTCTTTTTTTATGCCCCTTCTAATTTTTTTTTTATTTGTTTTTTGCAGCAGCAGTCATGCTGCAAGAAGGCCTTGGACGTGCACCGGCAAGGTATTCATTAGCAACCCAAACAAATTCTGTTTGGCAGCACTTGTGCAATCAAGCGTTATATTTCTTGTATACCCTGTAAAGCTGTGGGTTTCAAAGAGTATATTCATTTTGAAAGAGATTATTTAGAAATCTGTAGAAATTTAATTTGGGATAATATAAAACGAAATCTAATTTTCTATTTTTAATTGGCAAAGCTTCGAGATCTAAAAATTGGGGCTTATAATATTATAGATAATATTAAAGATATTAGCTTTTCAGTATACTGCTATACCCTACTACAGGTCATCTTATCATCACCTACTTGTTTTCATACCTTTTTTCAGAACCTTTAAGTGACGTCTGTTGTCGCGCTGTCTTTAAAAATTTCAAGCAAACGCGCTGCAATTAACAAGTGACGACAATGACGCGGCTCAGTAAACATAAAGCCAGAGAGAGGGGTGAGAGAGAGGGAGAGATAAAAGACTGTTCTTTTCTTTCTCTTGTGAAATTTAGGAATTTTGCTGCAGTCATTTGACGTTGGCCATACATTTGAAGTACTCAAACAGAGGGCGAAGACGTGACGTATGCCAAACAACATTTATTTTTTCTCTTTTGGTATTTTTCACATTTTATTTTATTTTGCTTTTCAGCATTTGCCGCGCGTGTCATGCAATTAGATATGTTAATTTTGCAGGCTGGCTGCAGCAAATGGAGTTCGAGCCAAAGGCAATGCGGCGGCCATTGTGTTAGCGCACAAGCGAATGACCTTAATCAAGGTCTGAGACGCCAACTCTGACTACTCTGACTCCATGCTAAGAGTGCAACATTCAGCTGCAGTTTGGCTTTGAGCCGGTTGCAATCGGGATTTCTCGGCTGGCTGCCACTGGGGCCTGTCTAAGCCAAAATAAATTTATTAGCCCTAGCTTTGCGCGCTCCGTTGGCTCCGTTGGCTACTCTGGCTATCTCCCCTCCCTCTCCCTCTTCCTCACTCTCTCTGTGTCTGTGGAAAGTTGCGGATATCCACAAGTGAAGCCGTAGCATTGACCGCTGCCTAAATAATAGATACTCTTAACAGCCTAATTGTCTGCTATTTATAATTAAAGCCCAGCAAAGACCGAACTGGCTGCAAGTAACTATAACAGATTCCAGCATAAAACAAAGCATCCACTAATAAGCAGCAAATGCCAGCCCAGAAGGCAGCAAAGTGGTCCGGGCATGGCTAACAGCAACAGGGTTTTGTGCTTGTAAATTGAACTAGCTGCAATTTAGTTGTAGATCGCTATCTCTCAGCCTCGACTCGACTCGACTCGACTCGGGAAATAGTTGCAATATTTGCTTTTCAGAGGAACACGCAAGCCGCATTGCTGCCTGCATAGCATCTAAGGGCGGCGGCAGCTGGAGTTCACTAAACTTGAAGAAAATTCAATACACTGAGCGAAAACTGTAAGCTCTTGTAAGCTCTTGCACAACAATAAACAGCAGACTGCGCTCCATATACGCTTCACTAATTGAACAATTAAAGCTGATTAAATGTTGTTTACAAAAATGGGGCATAGAATGGGCACACATACACACACAAACACAGCTCAGCACAGCTCAGCGCAGCGTCACAGCCCCTTTGGCCACAAGCAAATCCGCAACTTGCCGCAAATTGTGTTGACCAACATAAAAAGCCAACTTGAGTTGATTTGAGTTGTGTTAAATCAAGTCTTGTCGCAGCCAAGTTCAATGCTAAAAGAACGAAAAATGTATTGATTGAAAAGCGGCTTTTGCACGGCGCTATCTATGTCTCTCCCTCTATCTTCCTCTCCCGCTCTCCCTCTCTCTCTCTCTCTCTCTGGTTCTGTCTAGTTTTTGCTCTCCTACTCTGCTCACTCACAGCAAAACTGTGTCAACGTGCCCCAAGAAAAACGGAACAAGTTGCGTCCAATATGGACAAACGGCCAGCTCTCAATGGCGTGTGACAAGTTCAAAAGCAATGTATATCTGTGTGTGTGTGTGTGTGTGTGTGTATAAGTTAAGTTGTGCTATCATACGAAAAGTTGAAAAAAAAAATAAACGTTTACGTTTTACAAATGGCCCACAGAACCGGCCAGCGACAGAGCAGTCAGTCAACCAGGTTTTTATTAGGCTATTTCTAACTGCGCGCCAAATGCTAACTGTGTGTGTGTGTGTGTGTGTGCGTGTGTGTGCATGTCTGGCCTAACGCATTTAACGGCATTCTATATCAAGTTTTACAAACGCATTTTTTTGTGTCAGCTACGCTGCCGAGAAGTCAACCAATTGGGCTAATTGTGGTCTACGGGCCTTCGAGATTGCAGGCAATGGGCGCAGCAGGTGCCACGCCTACGCAACGTGCAGCTAAGAAAGTGTAAAGACATGAATGCACGGTATGCAAGGCAATGGCAAGTTCGTCTGTTGAAGTTTTGTTTTTGTTGATTTATCACAGCTGCTTGGTAAAATCAAGTTCGTTGCTTAAGTCTTCTTTCTGTCGGGCATATTGACATGTTTTTCTCTTACAGAATGTGGCCAGCTGCAAGTTCGCTGTCTAAGTCTTTTGTATATACATTAAAATATTTGGACTGAGAGCAAGTTCGTTGCCTAAGTCTTTTGTTAACTTGCTCAAGAATATTTGCAGTGAACAAGTTCTTTTGTTAATAGAGGGGCAAGTTCGTTGCCTAAGTCTTTTGTTTTTTTTTTAACGTAAACTGTCATATTTCTTATTTTAGCAAAAGAAAGCCTTCTTAATTTTCAATTCAAATCAAAATTTACGTATATATGTAAATCAAGTCCAAGCCAATTGGCATCTTACAAAATAATCAAAGACAGAAAAATATCTCGAACAGAACCGGTTCGAAGATAATTTGCAGTCGGCGAAATGTATTCATTGATTAACATTCAATCTCCACACACACACGTTATATACATACATATGTATGTATGTAATGTATTCCGTCTACCTGTGTTGCAGCTTCATCAAGCGCAAAGGTGAACGTTATACGTCCGTTGCCCCACCTCCCCGCCTGGCAACATCTTCGATTCTCGCCGCCTTTGTGCAATTTTGCGTGCGCCTCAAATGTCGCTGAGCGCCGCCGGACAAATACTTGCCATGGCCAGGGCCAAGAAGGAACTTGACCAAACGAAATCAAGATAAATTGTGGGTTCGGGCTCTTGGCTTTATGGGTGTGTGACAGAGCGTGTGTGTGTGTTTATGGTTATGCGCGCCAACAACTTTCGTTGTGCCGAATTTCATTGTACAATTTCGGACAGCCAGAGACTGAGAGAATGAAGGGGCTGCTGCTGCTGCTGTTGTTGCTGTTGTTGTCTGTGCTGTCTCCAGCATGCATGGGAAAGGGAAAGTTGTAGTTGTATGCGCGCATGCAGTTATTGATACGATTCGGATTCCGATTCCGATTCCGTTTGCACAGCATCGACTCAAATTGAATGAAAAGGGTGGAGAAACGTTTAACATAATTGGAGCTGTGCGCAAACGCATAAACAAAAACTCTCTCGCTTTTACGATGATATCATCATTGGCATGAAATTGAAATGACCATTAAGTTTAATAAAATAAAATACGGGCAGTTGGGAGAGATGCATAAGACTATAAACAGGAGAAAGAGACAGAGAGCCAGATGAGGAGAAGGAGATAGAAAAAAAGGCATAGAGAGAGAGAGAGAGAGAGAGAGAGAGAGAGAGAGAGAGAGAGAGAGGGAGAGACAGATAGAGAGCGAGAGAGAGAGAGATTGAGAAAGATATAGAGAGAAAGAGAGAGAGAGATAGAGAACCGAAGGAAGATATAAAGAAATAAGAATAGACATAATTTACATCAAATAAATAATTTAATCTTAAATTGATTTCCCAATATTCAAACGCCCAAAACAAAATTAATTTCACTTTTAGTCAATTCTTAAATATATACAAAATTATTAATCACATCGAACGATCGCGTGTCTTTTCTCTTTGACTTGGCTAACAAAGTGCTTTACAGCATTCAAAGATCTCCAGCTGCTATCGCCTATAGCTAGCTGTCATTAATCTTTATATTTCAGTTGCGCAGATAGCGCACCTGTTCGGCTATATACAACAACAACAACAAAAAAAGTTTAATTAATTGCGTCAACATGCCGTGCATCGTGATGGCCCACCAAGAATGCAGCAGCACCGCCGGCGCGACCAGCGCAATAAATGAAACCTGCCGATTGACCCAATAAAAAGTAGCGCCATAAATTCGTGAAGCGTTGCGGCAGATTTGAAAATCGCGGCATCTTTACACAATATATATATATGTTTATGTATGTATGGGTATACAGGCCCTGGCTAAGTAACAACAACAATTTTTGGTTAGCTCTGTACCTCGCTCACATATTCTCCTCTTTATCTTTCTCTCTCTCTCTCTCTCTCTCTTCAGCTGTCTTTCACTTGCGGCAAGTAGGCCATGTAACCGAAAAATGTGCCAAAAAAACGCAAAGTGAAGAGAAAAATGTGTGGAATAAGCGAAGCTAATCTGAAAATTTAAGCTGTGAGCGAAAGAGTCACAAAGATAGTGCGAGAGCGAGAGAGAGAGAGAGAGTGAGCAAACACTTGAATAAAATATGTGTTAAATGCAACAGGTTATTGTTGTCAATGCGACTCTCATCAAGCGAATCAAATTGAAGCCCATGATGAATTGCACTCATCCAGCCGGCTAACTGTTTGATTTTCTTTGTAGATTTTTGGTACACACATAAATACACCTGCACATACACTTGCACACACACACACACACACACACACAAGCACATATACACAAATTCGAACTCATCACGCTTTCTAATGTCGTTACCTTGATGATGTTGCTCTTGTTGTTGTTTGTTGTTGCTGTTGTTGTTGTTTTAGCTGTCGATTGCCTCGCTTCGCCGAACGACACTTTTCCAATGCACACACAAAACGAATTTCAATTCTTTGGCGCTTACCATTCGAAAGCCCCAAGTGCCGTTATTACCGTTGCTTAGCATCACCATCACCATGGCCCAAGCCATGGCCGCTACTCAAGAATCTCAATTGGCTGCCAACGCTTGAAGAATATTATTATTTTTTTGTTTCTTGATTTTTAATTAAGCTGCTGTAAAATTATTTTCACTTCACCTAATTTTTGTTTTTTCTTTCTGCCAGCTATGAAGAATGCAGCTTCAATTTGAGCTTGAAAGTGGAATACTTTTTTTGCCTTTATGAATACTCTTTAGAAGATGGGCATTAGAAGTTTTTGATTTGAGTTGAAAGAGTGAGTTCTTTAAATATTAAAATTTAAATATATATTTGTAAAATATATATAAATTATTTAAATGCAAGAAAATTATTGAAGTATTAAGAAAAACTAATATTTTTTTGTTAGAATTTTTCTTATAAAAAAGCTAATTGAAAGAAACAGAGCACACTTATTAAACTATATTATTATATAGTTTATGCCTATATACACGAGTTACATTGGGCAGACAGTCGGATGAGAGGGTTGTATTCTCGTGTGCAGGGCACGCGCTGGATCCGGCTCAGGATAGTCGGGAAGAGGGATGGGTACAAAAGGGGAACTGCAACTCCAGGTGCTGCCACACATTATTTATTAGAAAAAAATCGCGTGCCTAGTTTCGATTGTCACTGGTCAAATTAGATAGTAAGAAGGGAAGATAGAAAGAAAGAAAGAAACAAATGCACAAACAAACATAGTAGCCAAGCTGGGTATCGGCCCTAGATATTTTAGGCGACCGATATTGCCCTCCCTACCATGATCGCTAGTTACCATAAATATATTTTAGCGATCCCATACCAGCTTGAGAAACTAATACACCCTTACCCCTTTGCGTCGCATGGCCCCAAAAGAATAGACTTAGTAAATATTCATTTTAGCTTTAAAGTTTAATACAAAAAGAATTATAATATCGATACATTAGAGTGAGGGTAAAGAGAGGTAAAGATATTAGAGTTTTTTTTTTAAAAAAAGCTTTTAAGTAAGCTGTCAGCTGCTAGGAAGAATAAGCCAGCAAAGAAATGATAAAAGTAGGATACTATAATAAGAGAAAAGAATGATAGGAAAGAAGAAATGATTAGAGCATTATTCTTCACAAATGTAGCGTAGCAAAACAAACGCTGATAAACTAAATAAGAAGTGAGGCAAATTAAATTTAAAATTGAGCACTTACGGCAATATCCCTCGATGAAAGCGCTTCCATTTCGGTATGGCTGTAAGCTGCTATAAAAATTATGCTTCATGCAAAAGTAAATAAAATAAAAATAATGCAAAAATTCACATATAGAAAAGAGAGATGCTAATTCATAGGGAGTGGATAGGATTAGATATACAAAATTTTATAAAATAAAAATTATAAACTATTTTAATTATACATTTTCATGATTAGGTTAGATTTTTTTTTTTTTTTTTTTTTTTTTTTTTTATAACAAATGACTAAATTTTTAGTTCCAATATGCAGGGTATCGTTATAAACAATTCATCCAACGATTCCAATTGGAAACACAAGTTCTCTTCTGAGACTGCGTGGAGTGGTGAAGAGGCAAAAAAAAAGGTATTTGCGTCTAGCAAAGGCTGCTCCGCTTTTGGTGTATGGGAGATTTGCCAATGTTGCAGCGCAAGTTCTGCGGCCTTATGTGCTTGCCGATTTAGGCGTAGCGTATTTGTCGCCAGCACAAAAGAAAATTAAAATAAGGCTTGGTGCCAAACCTGCAAAGAGGTTTGTGCGAAATTATTTAATTTATTCACTAGAGTTTTTTCTTATTAATTTTATTTAAATGCTTTATGCTTTAATGCTTTATGACTCACCAATGTTCGATTTGGCACTTGCACTAATTAATTTAAATAAAAGAAAAGAAATTCTTCTTTTTCTATTTTATGTAAAATGTTCACAAATGAAGTTGCACAGTATACTTGGCACAGTAAAATTTTCGGTCTTGCCGGTTTGCGAGTGAGATTAGAAAAGAAAGTATGGCCGATGCTGGAGCGGCAAGCCAGCGCTTGGGAACAGATATAACTTCCGAGCGAAAGTGACAATTTCTCCTGTTATATTATGGTCTCCTTTTGTTTGCCCTGGATAACAGCTGTTTTAAACGGCTCACTGCTCTGCTGAGTGCATGCTTTTAGGCTATTTATAATATTACAATTTGTAGACATATATTTATAAAAATGCTTGACTTTAGCTAGTCCAGCGCCACTACAAATCCCCCCTACCAAAATCACACTCATAGGGTGATTCACGCTGGACACAACAATTATTGCTTTAGATCCTTTGCATGGTATTTGCCAATCAAACGACCCTGCAAATCTTCTATTTCGTAATAACTGTTACCGAGTCTTTTCCTAATTCTGGCCTTTACGAAATTAGGAGCTAGCTTTGCGTTAAAACCCCTTACAAAGTTACTTTGTTGGAAATTACGTCTATAAACTTCTTGACCTACCACAAACTTTATATCCCGACAACGCATGTTATAGGTGTTCTCATTTCGGCTGTGTTGTCGTTGCATGCAATCTTTTGCTTTGTCGCGTATGAGATCAAGTGAATCGTCGCGGCTAAATCGAATAACGCGGTCTTCTAAGAGATTTAGATTACGCAACAGTTTGTAAGTGGATGCATTGGTTACCATATTCTGGCCAAATGCGATTCGATACGGGCTAGTGCCGATAGCCGAATGCACGTCTGAACGCAAAGCACAACAAATAGCGCTCAAGTGAGCGTCCCAATCTTGTTGATCAGGAGCAATATATGATTTGATTGCTGCTATCACCGATCGATTGACTCGTTCCGAAGCATTGGCTTGAGGAGAGTAAACAGCCGTATAAGTATGGGTAATTCCATATTTACGTAATAGTGTGTTGAATAATTCGGATTTGAATTGCACACCATTATCAGAGACAATAGTTTCGGGAACTCCGAAGCAATGGAACAAGTCCCGCTCTAAATAATCGATAATGGCGTCTGCAGTCAGACTTTTAACTGGTTTAAGAAAAGGAAACTTCGACATATGGTCTAACACCACTAGGATTCCTACATTCCCAGCACGACTTCGTGGGTACGGACCTAGGAAATCGATATACAGCTTTTGGAAGAAGCGATGGGTAGGACCTGATGTCCCTAAGGGTGGACGCAATGTGTGGTTTGGATGCTTATTGCACTTGCAACTTTCGCAAGTATTCACAAAATTCTTGACGTCTACTGCCATTTGTGGCCAATACAGATAGCGACGTAATTTGTCTAACATCTTGTTTATACCAGGATGAGAAGCCAGTGGAGGCTCATGGGCCTTCTTAAGGACTGCTGGTACCAACAGCCGGGGAACCCAAAGTTTCCAACAGAGATCATCGGCTATTTTCTCACCCGTTGCATGATCAGCTCTCCGATATATATAGCCGTCAACTACCTTCACATCCGGTGTACTTGACTGATTGGCTATTATTTTGGCCTTCAGTTCTTCATAGTCAGATGACTTAAAACAGTCTGAATCGAGATCTATCAGACAGTCGGCTGTAATTGCAGAGAGGTCTTCCGTATACGCTCGCGATAAAGTATCTGGTACAATATTTTGGCTGCCCTTTCTATGAACTATTTTAAATTCAAAACCTTGGAGCTTTAAAGCCCACCTGGCCAACCGAGAACTCAAGTCAGATTGAGACATAAGCCACTTTAAAGAAGCATGATCGGTAACTACCGAAAATTCTTGCCCTTCAACAAACGCTCGGAATTTTTTTATGGCTAGCATAGCTGCCAAGCATTCTTTTTCAGTTACAGAATAACTTCTCTGACAACGGTTTAGTTTTCGAGACATAAACGCAACTGGTACCTCTTCATTCTCGTCCGTAGATTGTACTAGCACGGCACCTACACCTGTATGACTGGCATCACAGTGTATAGAGAATGGTTTGTTAAAATCTGGGCTATGCAAAACTGGAGCCGTACTAAGCTTCACCTTGAGCTCTTCGAACGCCTTCTGTGCGGATTCACCCCATTCAAATTTTTGTTTCTGCTTCAACGTATCCGTTATAGGAGATGCAATGGTGGCATAGTTCTGAATAAATTTGTTATACCACCCCGTCATACCTAAAAACCGTCTAACTTGTTTAACTGATCGAGGAACTGGGAACTCAGTGATGGCTGCGATTTTATCCGGGTCTGTGCTAACAGTACCATTGCCAATCACATGACCTAAATATTTTACCTCTTTGAGGCAGAAATTACTTTTCTCAATATTGATGGTCAAACCTGCTGTTTTTATTCGACTTGCCAATTCTCTTAGGACACTTAAATGACGCTCAAAAGTATCGGATACTACTAACAAGTCATCTAAGTAAATAAAAACTTCCTGACGCAGATTACTGGGAATTATTTTATCCATTAGTTTCGACATTGTCTGCGGAGCATTACAAAGCCCAAAAGGCATAACCGTGTATTGGTAAAGCGGCCTACCAGGTACAGTAAATGCAGTTTTATCGCGCGATTTCGCCTCCAAGGGGATTTGCCAGAATGCGTCTTTTAAATCTAGACTGGTAATAAATTCAGCTTTCGGTAGCCTACTAAGAATGCCATCAATAAACGGCATTGGATATGCATCCTTAATTGTAACCGCATTGACACGCCTGCTATCTAAACACAAGCGAATTTTTCCAGGTTTGCGAACTAGCACAACTGGAGAAGACCAAGAGCTTTGTGATTCCTCTATTACGCCTAATTTAAGCATTCTATCTAGCTCTTCATACATCAGCTTTTCTATCGCTGGTGAAACGGGATAATGGCGTTGCTTGATTGGAGTGGCATTGGCGACATTAATCTCATGAGAAAGTAGGGTTGTTCGACCTAAGCCCAGTTTAGTAAAAGACGGAAACAAATTAACGTGTTGCAACAGTAATTGGCGTTGCGTGGCTGTGAGTGGTTTTAGGTTCTGATCCTCTATGGAGGACATATTATAAATGTTGGGTACCACCTCCAATGGAAGAAGATTAAATTGGGTCCAAAAATCTATCCCCAAATATAAATCCTGAGACAACGAGGGTACTATATAAAATGTTAACATTTTAGCTTCATTTCTAAATTTAATTTCGGTAGTAATTTTGCCAATAATATTCTGAGCCTTCCCATCCGCCGTTCGTACAGCCGAACTTAGTGGCTTGTATTCAATATTGGAATTGAGAACATGATTAGAAAAGTTACCACCTATACAGCTTATGGAAGCGCCAGTGTCCATAAGACCAGTAATACTCTTTCCTAGCAAACTAACATCTGCATACGGCCTAATGTCTTGAGCGTTTGCTACCACGGCTAACATTAATTGTGTTTGCTCTATTTCACACAGTTTTCCTTCTGAGAGGCGTGGACATATTTGAGTACTAGAAGCTGAACATATTTGGGTGTGTATTCTTACTAAAGGAGACTTATCTAGTGGTGAGGTCGTAATGGGGTGGGTTGTATGATCAGCTGATCGAAAACCTATTACGTGTTGGTTGATTTCGACTTCATTTGTTTGCGTGCACTGGTCGACGGTGCACGAGCTGACAAGTTTTTTGAAAAGTTGTTGCATTTCTGGCACGATGGCTTGTACGTGTCGGGTTTGCCACAACCGTAACAAAATATGCGTCGTTCTGCCATACATTCTTGGTACCTGTGCCCTGTCGCATTACAATTCCAGCACAGTAAATTTACTGCTGATATTTCTGGACTATCTTCTTCCTCATCAATGAACTCGTGTTCTATTGAAATTCCACTTATTGTGCGACGTGGCATTGGTATAGGATGTGGCCGAGTTACTAATGGTTTGCCAACGCTTTGTAAAAAGATCTCGCGTGTGCGCACCAAATGACGTAACTGGGCAACTCTCTCAACTTTTTCATAGAGTAGTTCGTGCTGAATCTCTGGTAGCAAATTACTACGAAGAATTTGTAACAACGATGACTCACGCAAGGGACTCGAAAGTTTGTCCGAAAGTACAATAATGGCCTCATAGAACTCATCGAAGGGTTCGCCTATCTTTTGCTTACGCCTATCGATAGTGGCCCTAATATGTATGTCCGTTCTATCATCTTTGAATTGATCCCGAAGTGCGGAACAAAGTTCATGCCAACGAATTTCGGGCACGCTTTTGTGATAACGCCAGAACCATTCATTCGCATTTCCCTCAAAAAGGTTGCTAGCGTACCTAGACAACAACTCAAAGTTGCCTTCAAGAGTCTGATGCGTAAGAGCTTCTGCTCGATAAATAAAATCGTCTACCGATAAAGCCGTTTTCCCATTAAAACGCACTTTCCAATTGGCAATGATTTGGCTAATGCGATCTGGTCGCAAATCTGGTCCAGGAGTAAGCCTATCGCTGGTATGAGTGCCAGACGCCGTTGAGGCTGTTCGATACTCATGCTGAGCACGATTGTTGGGGTTTTCTTGAGTAGGCATTACGGTACTACGAACTTCAGAAGGCCCGAAAGAGGACCCAACCATTTTCTGAAAGCCACTCTCTATTGCCTGTGACAATATTTGTGTTTGCTGAAGTGAGGCTGCTGCAATGGCATTTGCAATTATTGTTGCCAAATCTGCAGCTGGAGGTGATGTCACAGAGGCAACCACCACTGGTGACGAAATATCTACTTCAGGCATATTGGATATGGCCGAGGTTGCTATCCTTCTTGTCTGTGATCTAGTTTTAGTTGCTAAATTCGATCCTGATGGCTTATCCATTACAGAATCGATGCTAACGGCTACACTTGGTAATCGCAGCGACTGCTTGCAGACTGGACAAACTGATTTATTAGTTATTTTCGCGTTAAAACACGATTGATGAAATGTATGTCCACAATCTGTTTTAAATAACTGGCTTTCAATAGTAATAGACTCAGTACAAATAAAACAGTCTAAACTAGGTTCGTCAGGCAAAGATAAATTTTCGCTACTACGTGTTAGAGGCATTTTACTATTTAGTTACTCCAATAAATATAAATAACTAGATTGGCAGATAATCGATAATTCTAAATTTAACTAGAATCAATCAAAAGGAAATAAGATAAGATCAAGGCAATAATAATATGCCGGAATACAAATAAAACTAATATCTCAAAATCAATGAAAAAAAACATAGATATATAAAACAAAGGCGATAACTGAAAAAGAAATAAAATAATGAGTAAATCAAATTCAAACGAATATCTCAATTACATACGATTCGGGGTACCATGCGAACACATCCTAAAGGCGATTTAAGCCAAGTATTGTTTTTGTGCTAAGAAGATAGAAGAAATATAAGTAAAGTATATAAAGGAGGAAAGAATGTAAGAAAATAGCATAGATATTAGTATTATAATTTGTAACACTATCGCTTTGACTTACGGTTATGACCACGCCCTTAAGGCGTAAATAAGATCTTGCGAGGAGGGTAACAGATCGGGTCCATTGAAAACCACTTCTACAGCAAGACAAACATAACAAAGACAACGATAATGTCATAATCCATAGCCATGACTAAAATAATAGTCATTAAGGCGGCGATAGTGTATCTTCCTTGCACAGAGAATAATAGATCTTGTCCATTGAAATTCTCATCCAGCGACAAGAATATGTAACACTATGCACGTCTTTATGATACAGTGAACAACTTTGAAAACAAGGGCGTTCCAGTGTACTTTCACGCAAAAAGATAGAAGAAATTTTAGTATAGAAGAGAAAAATAAATAATTAGAGAAACATTGTGCGTATATAAACATATAGAGATACAAACTGTAACTTTGACTGATGGTTGTGACGGCGCCCTTAAGGCGTAAATATTATCTTGCGCGGCGAGCAATAGAACTCGTCCATTTAAAACCACGTCCAGCAGCAAGATAACAAAAGAAACAAAAAAAACACAAAGAAAACGATAATGTCACAAACCATAGCCATGACTAAAATAATAGTCATTAAGGCGGCGATAATATAATTTCGTTACGCGGAGGGTAATAGATCATAATGCACCTTCGGCAACGAGAATTTTAAATATTATGCACGTCTTTATTGTACAGAAAAACTCATAGCGTTTAAATGTGCTTTCGCACGCACTTTGTTTACTTTTCTCTTTCTTAGAGATGGACCAAGACACATCGAAACTATTGAATAAGTCAGCTGATATTGACTTTTAATCGATTGTTGTCGGGGCTGCCGGACATTCAGGCCCCACGTTGGGCGCCAAATAATAAATAATTTTTAATTATAATACTGTAACAAGTTACATTGGGCAGACAGTCGGATGAGAGGGTTGTATTCTCGTGTGCAGGGCACGCGCTGGATCCGGCTCAGGATAGTCGGGAAGAGGGATGGGTACAAAAGGGGAACTGCAACTCCAGGTGCTGCCACACATTATTTATTAGAAAAAAATCGCGTGCCTAGTTTCGATTGTCACTGGTCAAATTAGATAGTAAGAAGGGAAGATAGAAAGAAAGAAAGAAACAAATGCACAAACAAACATAGTAGCCAAGCTGGGTATCGGCCCTAGATATTTTAGGCGACCGATATTGCCCTCCCTACCATGATCGCTAGTTACCATAAATATATTTTAGCGATCCCATACCAGCTTGAGAAACTAATACACCCTTACCCCTTTGCGTCGCATGGCCCCAAAAGAATAGACTTAGTAAATATTCATTTTAGCTTTAAAGTTTAATACAAAAAGAATTATAATATCGATACATTAGAGTGAGGGTAAAGAGAGGTAAAGATATTAGAGTTTTTTTTTTTTAAAAAGCTTTTAAGTAAGCTGTCAGCTGCTAGGAAGAATAAGCCAGCAAAGAAATGATAAAAGTAGGATACTATAATAAGAGAAAAGAATGATAGGAAAGAAGAAATGATTAGAGCATTATTCTTCACAAATGTAGCGTAGCAAAACAAACGCTGATAAACTAAATAAGAAGTGAGGCAAATTAAATTTAAAATTGAGCACTTACGGCAATATCCCTCGATGAAAGCGCTTCCATTTCGGTATGGCTGTAAGCTGCTATAAAAATTATGCTTCATGCAAAAGTAAATAAAATAAAAATAATGCAAAAATTCACATATAGAAAAGAGAGATGCTAATTCATAGGGAGTGGATAGGATTAGATATACAAAATTTTATAAAATAAAAATTATAAACTATTTTAATTATACATTTTCATGATTAGGTTAGATTTTTTTTTTTTTTTTTTTTTTTTTTTTTTATAACAAATGACTAAATTTTTAGTTCCAATATGCAGGGTATCGTTATAAACAATTCATCCAACGATTCCAATTGGAAACACAAGTTCTCTTCTGAGACTGCGTGGAGTGGTGAAGAGGCAAAAAAAAAAGGTATTTGCGTCTAGCAAAGGCTGCTCCGCTTTTGGTGTATGGGAGATTTGCCAATGTTGCAGCGCAAGTTCTGCGGCCTTATGTGCTTGCCGATTTAGGCGTAGCGTATTTGTCGCCAGCACAAAAGAAAATTAAAATAAGGCTTGGTGCCAAACCTGCAAAGAGGTTTGTGCGAAATTATTTAATTTATTCACTAGAGTTTTTTCTTATTAATTTTATTTAAATGCTTTATGCTTTAATGCTTTATGACTCACCAATGTTCGATTTGGCACTTGCACTAATTAATTTAAATAAAAGAAAAGAAATTCTTCTTTTTCTATTTTATGTAAAATGTTCACAAATGAAGTTGCACAGTATACTTGGCACAGTAAAATTTTCGGTCTTGCCGGTTTGCGAGTGAGATTAGAAAAGAAAGTATGGCCGATGCTGGAGCGGCAAGCCAGCGCTTGGGAACAGATATAACTTCCGAGCGAAAGTGACAATTTCTCCTGTTATATTATGGTCTCCTTTTGTTTGCCCTGGATAACAGCTGTTTTAAACGGCTCACTGCTCTGCTGAGTGCATGCTTTTAGGCTATTTATAATATTACAATTTGTAGACATATATTTATAAAAATGCTTGACTTTAGCTAGTCCAGCGCCACTACAATAGTTTATGCCTATATACTCAATTAAAACTAGATTATTATCCAGCTAAGTGCATTAAATCTTCGTCAGAATGTAGCGGTTTATATCATGTTTATGTAAATCTTTTGTGCTGCGCTGCACACACTCAATGAATGGACTTCAACTCTTATGTTAATGAAGCTTATTAGCTGCATGAAAGATTTGCTTTGAAAATGCCAACATATTTGATTTAAATGGCCCAGTAAACAGTAAAGCAGTTGGCTTTAATTGATTCAACGGGCAGGCAACCACTCACTGAGACTCATGTGTGGCGGTTGCTCATGTGGTTGAGCGGTTGTGGTGCAGCAGCGCAGCGAGTGTTGGTTTATAATTGAAAGAGAAAGAGCAAGAGCAAGAGCAACAAAATAACTGAATAGTGTTATATTAATGCCCTTTCTATAAATATGCTTGGGAACGTGGCCAACTAATTGTGCAGCGCTTTAAGAGAAAAGGTGCAGCAGAATATATTCCTTTAAGCTCTGGCAACTTTTTGTATGCACAACGAATGCACAACAATTCGATTGCATAACTATCCCATTGTCTGCATTTGATTTGCTTTGCATACTAATCAACTATTATTTAATTACTTGGCTATTCAACTATTGACGCATGTCACAAACTGTATAAAAAGAAAGACTTGCATATTTATTAAAATGAATAAAGTCGTCAATTATATCTGCAATTCACGCACGTCACGCACTTTGTCAGTGGTAAAGTCCAGTGCTATGAATCCGGCATAAAACACATATTACACAATTGTTAAAGATATTTACATATATGTATATAGAGTGACGCATCGAATGACATACTTGAAAACCATATATGTATATACCTATAAAATATCTTAAATTTTGTGTGTCATGCCTAGGCAGGTGGCAAATCAACTTCAAAAATGTCAGATCATAGTATTTAGGTCAGGCCCGTATTTTATTTTCAAACACAAATTAGCATAGCTTTCGATTTGGCAAAGACAACAAAGACGACTACTGCGGGTGCTATGCCGGCTGCGCAGCCTTCAGTCAGTCAGGCAGACACCTGCGTGCTGCTCAAGTACTCGTCGCTCGCACCTGAATAGGTATGTGAGCATCTCGTTATCTACTTTATGTAGCTATTCATTCTTAGTAACGCCCAATAAATTATGCACCAAACATGAGCTTTCTAAAAAGAAAAGATACACACACTCGAATATATATTTTCAGTGCATGTTGTATGTTGGGTTCGCAGCACGCGGCATTTGCTAGCGACAAGCACTTGGCTAGGCTAATGGCATGGAATTTATGCAGTTTTTGAGGCATTGAGGAAAGTTAAAAAATAAAATCTGACTTTAATTATGATAAAATATTTGGAAAATTGAAATTCCGCTGTGAAGTTCACAAAAAATATTATATATATACATTTAAATTACAAAAAAAAAATGTAAAACACTTTTAAAAAGTCTAGAAATTTAAGACTTTCCATAAAAGGAAACAAAGAGAAGTTTACCATAAATGATATATGAAAGTTTCATTTGTAATAGACTACAAAAACTAGATCTCAAAAGCTTTGCAGATCTGATTTCGTGAACAAATCTCTAATATATAAAAATATTGTGCTTAATTACAAATTGTGAAACATTTAATGCTCATCCACACTACTGAGCTCATCACAAATATTTATATATCAATTATTCAGAACTGGTTTAAATAAAAACCTTATATACATATATATCTTTTGTTTGCCAATCTTTTACTGTATATATCTGCCAGTCGTACATTGCCAACTCTCAAATTTTCTCACCTTTCAGCTTATTGACTGAAAGAAGCCTCAACATTGCATGTGAAATTCCTCTGGAGACACCCTTGTGGCGACTTTAAAGACTTCTTGACTTACCCGCTGTGTGAACGTGGAACAGCAACAGCAGCGACAGCACCAGCAGAGAAATTGACAGCAGCTTAGCTGACAAGTGCCACATGTGTCGCTGTCTTGGTATTCTGTGCTGCTTGTTCGTCTCCTTCTTTTGCTTTTCGTTTTCGTTGTTGTTGTTGTTGTTATTGTTGTCATATCTGTTAGCCTTTTCAGTCTGTGTTAAGTTCTGTGGCTTTCGTCGCATTTTTGCATAAATTGTTTTTTTTTTTTTCTTGTTTTTGGTTTTGCGGCAATAAAAGAAAGCCTCACTTTATTCTAAGCTGTTGTCTAGAATTGTTAATTTCGATATTTTCTTCTCTTTTGGATTTTTTTTTTTTGTCAGTTTATATTGTGAGGCTGGTTGGAGCTTTGGCGTGGCATCTTCCTCTTCTTTCCTCTCTTCTTCTTTTGTCGGTTGAAAATTTACATATTAAGCGCTGCAAAAAGACAGAAAGAAAGAAGTTTGGTTAGCTTTGGCAGTTGATAAATTTCTTAAAAAGCGTTACTGCGCAAGTTTGTGGCTTAAGTCTTTTGTTTGACACACGCTTGGAATCGTGAGAACACAGGCCACAAATAAGCTATCTGTGTGTCTAATGGGGAGCACTGTCCATTTAAGTGGCTCGCCAGAAAAAGACATTACGTCAGACGAGGGTTAAAATGCCGCACAATTACGCTAATAAATCAGAGTATGCCACATAATTGCCCAAGACAAAAAAAAAGAGATAAAAGGTACGACTGCTGGCCCTGCGGCTTTCTAAGCCACATTTACATAACCTCGTGTCAGCGATAGCAGGTGATGCCTGTGATACTCGCTGCCAGTGAAGTGTTTATTACAACGAAACGCACTGATTGAAATGCTAATTTTGATTGATGTAAAAAGTAAATATAAAAAAATAAAACCAAAATCAAAGAGCGAAAGCTTCAGCACAAATTTTCAAGAGGTGTCAAAAGGAAAAGTGAAACTCAAGCTCGCACCCAAGTAACCAAAAGTCGATAAATCAAATACTAAATATATTAGCAAATCAGAATGGTAACAAAGCGTAAGCTGGTATTACCCAATAAGTGTAACAGACGCAACAACAATAAAAAAATAAAAAAAACGAATACGTGACGCCCTACAATTGTCGATTAGCGTCTAATCAGAAGCAAAGCAAACGATCGTTAAAACGACCACAAAAACCAAAAACAATTGCGAGTCAGCCTTAGCTGAAAGTGAAAGCACTCACAGAGAAAAAGAGATAGAGAGCGAGCAAGAGAGAGAGGCGGAGACACTGCGCATTGTAGAGTAAAGGTTGCTCTGTGAGCCGCGACGAAGACTTAAAACTCGATTACGCTTACAGCCAACAAAAGCGAAAGAAACAACAAAAAAAAAAAAAACAAGAAAAAAAGAGTTTAACTTCGACTTTTAACTGAACCCAGACTCAAAATCGAAATAAGCTAGAGCGCAAAAGATATGCTCGTCTAAGGTATACCCTGTATGTAGTGCGGCTCATCAACGTAAGCATCAATTATAGCATTAATATAATTGATGAATGTCATTATTATTATCATTACTTTGCCAATGTCAATATTATGATCATTAAAGAGAACATCTTATTTTCAAAATCAATATAATTTTCAGGGGTCTTAGCATTATTATTTAAATATATCATTACTGTTGATTTATTATAAAGTTGAGCATTTCATTGCATTTTGCTTTTTTTGTAGATTTGTTTTTATGCCCTATAATGATGTAAAAAGTATATTGGTTTACCAAATTAACCAATATGTTATGGAAGATAAAAACTCAGCACTCAGGCACATATTCAATTTATTAATTTTTTAAAAATATTTCATCATATTCTCCATCTTCAAACGTTACATATATTGCCTTCAAAGCAATATACCCCTCTTTACACATGTGTAAAGGGTTTAGGCCATTAACAGCCAAAGCTGTCGCAGCTGCCAAGTTGAGTCATGGAAATTCATCGACTGCACATGCTCATTTTGTTGTTGTTGTAGTTAACCGTTTTTGAGTGCAGGAAGTCGGTAAGGTTTTTCCATACGATGAACCTTGAAATTTTCGGCTGCTCCAAGTGAAATAGAAAGTTTTATTTTTAATAACAACGAGAGCAGACACAAGCCACAATCAAAACAAACAATGACGACAGCAGGCAAAGGCGTTGCTGTTGCTTGTGCTTTTGCTGTTGTTATAGCTGTCATTAAACGACTCCATTTTGTTTCCAGTGAGCGATTGCCAAATGGGCAACAGTTGTTGCAGCTGCCCACGCCAGGCGCCTGTCAACATGAGCAGCTCACGCTTGTTTATATTCTCTGTGTGGCGTTTATGAAGTTAGCTTTCTTGGCGTCTCGATATGCGGCTTAAGTCTTGAACGGAAGTGTTGCATTGGGCTCATAATTAGTTGGCTGCCATCCCGAGTTAAATGACTCATGCGATTTTTTGGACGATGTTGCGTAACTTCAGCTGAGCCTCGGATATTGCATGCGACGACGAAGAAGAAGAGGAAGCTTTTGATATATGGACGAAATACGCAGTCAAAAGGTAAATGCAATAAGCAAAAAGACAACAAGCTGGAATCGCATAAGAGCGAATATATTCCAGCTGGAATGATTCCAATCAGATACGATTTGTATGTTTGGCGATGATTAAAACGAAGAAACTTTTGAGATATGAATGAAACACGACATCAAAAGGAAAATGCAATAAATAAAATAAGAAAAAAAACTCGAATTGCATAAGGGCGAATATGAACAGATGTGAATTTCAAGTGTGGCCTTGGCTTTACATACATACAATCATAAATATGTATACTAAATTTATACTTTCAACTTTCCACATTATTCATTGTTCAGGCTTACCTCAAATATCAATCATTAGTCCAAATGCATTAGCAGTTTTTGTTTGATGGATTTACGTTTTTTGATGTCTTGTCTATTGGACGTTATTTTCAATTACATTTCGCGTGCACAACAAATTTCACCGAAAAAATAACAAAAACTGCGAATAAACAGGAAAAAGTAACCAAATTGAAATTTCTATAAACATAATAGCCGGAGAGAGCAAGAGAGAGGGGTGACAGGAGAGAAGTAGGTGGCGCAAGTGCGGACGACACGGACACTGGGAAGGCCAGCTGAAGCACGTTTGACAGCCAACGGCAGAGACGGATACGATAAATGTGGTTTTGCGGCTTCAAGGAATGCAGCAAATGCTTTAAAAAATTATCGAAAAACAAAATCTAAGATAGCCGTAGGAGCGAGAGAGACAGAGATGCAAATGTTAATGGGTAAAGCGGCTGCCAGTGTTGTAAAGCAAAAGAAATAAATTGGCACAAAAGCGCAGCGTCGCCAAAATGGAACAACTAACTGTACAAAGCTGGCGCTGCAGCAGCAGCTGGAATTGGATTGGAATTGGTGCTGGGGCAATTTAGTGCTCGATCCCATTGGAAATAGCCAACATGTGTAGGCCGAGTCAACCGGCATAAGCTGGTCAATTGAGCAGAAGACAGGTTACAGACATTTTTGTTTAGTCAATGAGCTGCCTGGAAGCGAACTGGAAGTTTATTTCAAAAAGACAACGCGCGTCTGGCATCCGGCTTGGCAATCTGACAGCCAAGTTGCACGCTAATTAGTAGTTTTATCATCTGCCCTTGCAGTTAGGTGATTATATTTAATAAACGTTTAGTTATTTTCTTTTTTGCTTTTTGTTATGCTTTCGGCTGCAGCGGCATTTATTTTAATTAACAGTGAAAAGATGTGCACGAATACAATTTACAAAAATATGCTTGCAACAAATTTCACAGCGCGAAAACCACGTAATTTGCAACAACAACAATAATAATAACAAAGACGCAGTTTAAGATGGTGGCAAAAGGTAGCGCAAAAAAGAAAGTTTTGTTTTTTGTCTGCTTATTGTTGTTATTGCCGTATTTTTGCTTTTCTACACACACAAACACACAGCGACAGCGAGAGAGATAGAGACACACACGAACACATAGACAACGGCGGCGCTCAAATATCATTCATTCGAATTCCGTTTACATTTTGCCTTTTGCAGCTGCTTCTTCATTCAATTTTTAATTTATATGGCAACGTCCACGGCAAAAGCAGCTCGTTTTAGTTATTCACTTTTCTAAGATTAGTGCACACATAGGCACATAGGCACACACAAATACACGCATACACTTACACGAAGTGTTCGGTTTGTTTACTCTTTTACCGTCAACAGGTGCGCTACGCACAGCGGCTCAACGAATACTGAATGCCGAGTGTGCAACGAACACTAAGCCACTGATGTCATTTCAGCTTTTTTCCAGCTAGATCTGGCTGTTTTGGAAATGCGATTGCGGGAAAAATTTGAAAACAGCGGGCAGCGGGAATTCTAGCTTTTTTAGCAAATTGAAATTTTTTTTTTTTAATTCTACTTTTTCTTAATTTTGTGAGTTTTTTCTATCGCATTTGTTGATTAAAATCTTATAAATGTAAGTCTATTTCACTTAAAAATTGCCTATGCAAATTTGTGCGTCTTCCATCACTAAAATTGTGAAATTCGTAGCGATGCCAAAAGTAATTTACAAACAAAAAGTCAGATATATGGCTGCAGAGCAAAGAGTTTAAGGAGTGGCTGAGGAAGGATCCCACAGACTTAACACGGGCGTATTGTAGCTACTGTAAGTGCAGCAAATTTGCAAAATTATGTGATTTGCGTGCACCATGTGCTACAAAAAAGCCCATAAGTTCGATGAGCTGCTTTGTGCAAAAAAAAAAAAAAAAAAAAAAAAAATACAATTTAGTCAAAAGGCAACAAAAACAACTGAGCAGGAGGCAGCGCTTTGCCTATTCGTTGCACAGCATAGCGCAATCGCTCCTGTTAATCATTTAAGTGAACTTTGCCAACAAAAGTTCGATGACAGTAGCACCTCGATAACAAAGATATTGATAATACATTCATTCTTGAATAAAAAATAACAATTTATAAAAATCAGCTTTTTTTTCCGCTTTTTTTCCCGGGGATCCAGCTTTTTTTAGCTGTTATTTTGAGTCGATTTAGCTGTTTTGGCGTTCCAAAAAATGACATCACTGCACTAAGCATGGCCTGTGGTGAGTTTCTTCAGTTTCTTTGAGTGAATTTCTTAAGCTGCTGTGGTGAGTTCCGAGCCTGCTGCCATTGACTCTCGCCGCAACGACAACAACAATTGAAAGTGCCAACTTATCGAATATATCCAATTGAGCGGCTGCACTTGTGAGTGTTATTAGCCAAACAACTGCAAAAGGCAAAAGGAGCTACACTTCAATAGTAGGTAACTGCCAATAGATTGGCCTAAACAGCACATTAGCCACTAATCGCAGCAGTTGCAGATTGCCATTTGCCAATTTCCATTTGGTCAAACGCCGCTAACAAGCCGCCGGCATCAATTGCTCTATGTTCTCTACGCCCATCTGCCTTATAGTTGAATGTGGGAGAGAGGTTGTGCGGGAAATAGTAAATTCCAATCAGCAGTGTATTCAACAATTACCGCGCAAATTGCAAACGCACGAGATCAAGATTAGGCGTGCACAAAGACAAAGGCCGCTGAGCAATTGAAAATGAAAACTGGAAACAAGGAATGGGAAGTTGTTGAGCGTTGGCGAAACCTTCAATGCCCTACATAGACACATAATTTATGAATACGTATTGAATTTATTCATATGTACATACATACATATGTTTAACTAATATACGGTCAAATGCATATGGGTTTCAGTTGACTTCGAGACTTATTCCAGCTTACCAACATTTCTTTTCTTATCTGAAAAAAGTTTTAAATGTATTTTGTTTAACTGTACAAAGATATTAATAATCACAAATGATCATTTCCATGATATTATGATTATAATATTAGACTAATTAACATGTTGCTATAATTTTGTTATAAAATAAACTTTATTATTTAATAAAAGTGTATTAAATATTTATTATTTTGACAAATGACAAAAGTTGTACGAAAACGTTATTAATAATTTAATTCACTTTGTGCTTATTTAAACGGTCCACTAACACGCCGTCAAATGCATGTCTTTTACCTATGGTTACGAGTCTTGCTTCAGGGTACCAAAATTGCTGTTTCTTGTTTATTATTATTTGTTTTTAATTTCTCTGAAATATTTGCGTATAATACGATTTTAAAATATACATACATATGTATGCAAGTAAATGGATATGCCATAACTTTGTATTGCATAAAATACACATGTCAATCATAACGGAATAGTAAATTAATATAAGCGCAGCTAACGACTTTTTAAATGTGTTGAAACACAGCTATACACGTACATACACACATACATACATATATGCATGCATATATGTGTGACTGTGCACTCTAAGAGCATTTTGGCAGTCCTTCGCTGTTTATATTCCACCCTTTCCAATGCAATTCTCGTATGGAATGAAGCAAGTCCAAATTTGTCTCTACAAGACTAACAGCACACACATACATACATACGTATCAAATTATGTGTGATGAGCTGCCAAAAAATAACAAGAGAAGGGAGTAAGAGAGTAAATGGTTTCAGATGCTTGAGAGAGCGCATATCAAATAAATAAAGGCAAACATGAGATTTTGATGCCCTACAATAATAATGCTATTTAAGGATTTAAAAAAAATTTTTACGACCTACAAAATCTTAATAAGCTACCAAATAATATTTGTATTAAATTTGATGAGCTAATAGGATAAGATATACTTTCAATTTCCATACAGTCAGCAAATGTTAATTCAATTATACTTACTTGTATGGCCGAACCCTGAAATTATTCGTTTTCCATTTCTATGGAGGCTTCTCTGCCGCCGTCGCCGTCGATGCCTGAGCAAATCGCCTTTATTACACGAGTCGCAATTGCGTTTGCGGCTTACCACGAGTATACGATTGCATTTGCACCCACCACAAAAGGCGTGGGAGGAGCAGCAGCATCAGCAGCAGCCACAACCTGAGCATGAAATACAAGAGGAGCCGATCACGAATCTTGTTGGCGGTATTTCGTTTTTCATGTCACCTCATTTGGCAGCCAAGCAAAAAGAAAAAAAAAAATCAAAAGAGAAAAAACAAGTGATAAGAAGAAGACAATCGAAATCGAAGACAGAAAACCCATTGGCCATGACCAGTGAAATTTCTGTGCACTTCACAGTGTTTACCTGTTTTATATCTTTTTTTTTTCTTTTAATATTATTTTTTTTATTGTTTGCCACCTGTTAATAGGGAAACCCTCACAACTGGCCATAATTGAGCACGTCGGCAGCTTTAATAGTTCTTAGCCTCTTGGGTATTAATGTCAAATTGAAAGATGATCAAACGGTACTTGAGGGATCCGCATCCATTGAGCATTTGATTTCATTTTGCGGTCAGTGGGCGCTTCGTTAAAGCTTTGTTTATCTTCTCATAATTTATTTAATATATTTTGGAGTACAAAGATTTGTGTAGCGAAATTAAAACTGAAGCAATGGTAAAACATAGAACGGCAATTGCCGAGAGAAACAATAAGATAAGTGATTGCAAAGTGGAAAATTAACTTAAAGTAAACAAAAACATTATGTCTTCTTTGCCTAGTATTTGGGCAACTCGGAGTAGCGCGGAGGCGTTGACCAAAGCACACTCGAGTTTCGCTTCAAGTGACTGGGATCAATGTTGGGGAAGATGTTCTTCAGATCTGGAGTTTGTGGCGCCACCGAGAAGAAGCTATCAATGATGTCTGTGGGGCAAAAGGTTTGCAATATCATCCCGGCGCCGCGTACATGAGCTGAAAGATATTTGGATTAGTATATATATAAAATGTGGCCATTTATAGTGGCTTACAGCGACTCCAGCTGGGCACCGGCGGCCTCTTGTAGGAGACTTTGCCCTCATCATCGGTGGAATCATCCTCGTGCAGCATTTCGAATGTGTATTTGGATTTCGGTGGTGGTGGCATCATTTTCTTGGTCTTGGCCGACTGCAGCTGCTGTTGCAGCTTCATTTGCTGCAGCAGCTCGCGTTCCTGTTCCTTGGCCTTGGCTTTCTTCAACCGTTCGGCTTCCTCCTGTTGATTCAATTTGCGTTGCAGCTCCTCCATTTCCATGCGTTTGCGTTCTTCCAGCTTTTCCTTCTCCTGCTGTTTCTTCAAGCGCTTCTCTTCACGCTCTTTGGCCATCTTAGCCATGCGCTCGGCTCGCTCACGTTCCTTGGCTTCTCGCAACTGCGCCGCCTGCAAATGCTTCTGCTCGCGCTGTTTCTTACGCTCTTCGGCCAGCTGATGTAAGCCTTTGCGGAAATCTTCACCGCTGTTCTCACGCGTCAATGTCTTGCTAGAGCCTGAATTCGCGGATTTCAGATTTGTGCCTGTCGCTGTTTTCATTAGAGTTGTGGCTTTGCAGGCGCTCAGCGGTGCCTTCTTGGGCTGTGCTGAATTCACCAACAATGCGTTGGAGCTCTGTGTAGGCGTCAGGAAGCGTCCAAGCGTTGGGGCCGCCAATTTTCCAATAACTGGCGTTGTGCTGGAACCGGTCATGCCCTGTCAAAACAAAAACAATGGGTATTATAAATGTGCATAGAGAGTGATTATAAAGTGTACAAACTTACAGCATCCCTAATGCGTTTGGAGCGTAGATTACTTTGAGCTTGAGCGGCATTCTCAAAGGCCTCCACGCGCATTTTTACGGGGCTCTGCATCAAGGGACTGAACAAAAATTATATATATCATTAAAAGATATCTAGCGTAATCTCCACAACTATCTTACTTAAACAGCTCGTGCGTGCGCGCTGGCAGCTTAATGCCCTTCAGTGATTTAGGTATGGGTTGCTCTGGGATTTGTGGTTTGGCCGATTCCTGCAGCGACTCGTCCTCGGTCAGCAAGCTCGTATCCTGCGCCCGTTCGGGCGAACTGTTCTCTTCGCGCGCCGTCTTCATCGAGTTGTCCTTTTCCGATTCCACTTGGAACGTGGCATTTCCCGCCAGATTGTCGCTCAGACACATTGTGGCATTCGATGTGGGCAAATTGATATCGAATGTGGCATTGGGCAAGGTGACAGTTTCATTCATTACAACAGCAGCTGCTGGCACTGTTGCAGTGGGCACATCTTCCACAGCATCTTCATAGATTGAAGCTTGAGGTGCTGCAGTTGTTTGCGACTCCTGGGAGTTGCGTGTGCTATTGCTGCCACGACGTGTACGCGATGCAATTGGTAGATTCTTATCCAGATCGCTGAGACGCTCCACTTTGATGGGCTTGTGGGTTTCCTTCTTTTTGCGACCTTTCTTTGTTGTTGTGGTGCTGTTCGCTGTCGTTGTTGTGGAAAGTATGGTTGATTCGTTTGTGACAGTTTTTGTTGATTCTAGTGTAGCTGTTGTAGTTGCCGTGTTGTCGGTGCTTATTTTCTCACGCTTGACCTTCACACGTAGGTTTGTGGTGGATAGTTCGTTATCCTTTGAACCTACAGCAGCGGCTGCTGCTGGTTTGGCAGCCACAGATTCTTCTGTGGGTACGTTTACAGGTTTAATAATATGCATTTGTGATGCACGCTGCTCACTTTCTATCTTAATCTTGACCATTTCGTCATTGCTGGGCCTACGGAGTTTCGAATTAAGCGGCTGCTCCTTGAGGTTCTTCTCTGATCGCAATTTGGCCGCGCGCTGTGGGCGTCCGCTGCTCAAACTGGTTTCAGCTGCAATTGTAACCGGAGGTGGGGGCGGTGGCATCAGCGTGCCCGTGGTATTTACTACCTCTTCTTCCTCATCTTCGCCGGCTGCAGCCAGTAGCTGGGCGTTACCCAAGCGAGCGCTCTGCCGCTGTGAGACCTCGCCTTCAGGAATAGATACCATATCTGGTTCAGCTATTTAAAATAATAATTAGCACACGACCTCTCAAATTTATTTCACAATTTACCGTCGCCATCATCCTCGGCCAAAGATGTCAAACGCTTGGGTCGTTTCTTTGTCTGCTGCGGTGTGATGGAGCTGCTGCTGCTGCTATTGCTAGGCATTGTGGCTGGTACAGCTTCAGTGATTTTCACTTCAGCCATGGCAGCTGCTATTCCAAAGAACAACTGGTCCAACTCCTCGAAATGGGTCTAGTGGAAAAGCGAATTGAATGTCGGTACAAAATGTAACTGTAAAAATATCTTTGTATCTTATACCTTGCGTATTGCTTCCATTTCTATGTGGAGTTTGGACACAGTTTGCATTACGCCCAGTAGGTCGTCCATTTTGCTTACACACTTAAAACAAATAATGCAATATATGATTTTCTAATAGATCAACTTTTATTTTTTGACTTCTTTCCGTTTATTTCAAATGGCGGCAATGAGCAGCGCGTCGCCCCTACAACACAAGCGAGATACAACATGAAAAGATATCGATATGAAATTTATAACTATCGGTTGATACGAAGTGGCAACTCCACGCTGCTATGGCAATATTAACAAGCACTGTGCCAGCTGTTTTCCCGCGCAAATAAATAATTTTTTATAATATACTCAATATTTTAAGTTTATTTGATAGTAAACTTGTGCTTACAATGCTAATTATTTGTTTTCATTTAGCAAATTGACATATGAATGCCGGCAGTTTTGTTTATGGCAAATGTGCTCGTTGCAGCTGCTCTTGTTTGTAGTGTTGTAAAAGGTTAAATTTTTGCGCATGCCATAGTTGTTTTATGGACTGCAACCAAGCCTATGCAACTAAGCGAAACGCGCTAATTAGATAAAGCCTATGTACTTTGTGTTTATTGTACAATTTGGATGATAAATTTGCATACGATGAGCAAATATCGAGTATATCGAATGGTATGCGCAGTGTTGTTAGCCAACTAGCAGGCATGCTGGCCGCACCGGTGCTGCAAAATACTCAAATACATTGTTAAAATTCGCCAGAAATTCGCAAGCCAGCGAAAATTTAGTAATAACAAGGGTAAACAAGCGGTCCGCGCGCGCGTTGCGTTAACAAACAAATAAGATGTATATATGAGAAGCCGCACGCCGTACACAGACACCACTTGTCACCAGGAATAACACCAATACAAATACAACACGCAGCAGTAGCAGCAGCAATGGGACTCGACTTTGATGTCGTGGAGTACTGCAAAGGTGTGAAATCAAAACAGTCCCAGCCGCCGTTTGCCTGTCCGGTGCGCGACTGTGATCGCAGTTATAAAACGTTAGTTGGTCTCCAGGGCCATCTCACCAATTACGACCACGACAATCCACAACCCCTAACGCCCATTCTCAAGCCCAATCGAAAAAGGGCGCGCTCTTCTCGCGCGCTCCACTCAACGCCCAAAGACAATGGCAGTGGCGGCGGTGGTGGAGGTGGTGGCAATTCCGAAGGAGAAAATGGTTGCGGCAATGGTCGAAGCACAACGAATCCGGAATCTTTGGTCTCGTACAATGAGCAGGAGGGCACGGTTACCTTTAATATCGATGGCAAGAGCGTGCGATTGGGTATTGATGAGCCACTGCCAATGGTCGATGATGAGGAATTTGCTGAGCTGGTAGAACGTGGCTGTATATTGAATGCTGACGCGCCGCCGCTGGAGGAGAATGCAGCGTGGGGACAGGTGCAGGTGCCCGTTGCGAATGTCCGTGAGATCAATGACTACAATGTGCCTGATGCGCCGCCCAGGCCCTTGGCCTATTATCGCTTCATTGAGAAGTCGGCCGAGGAGCTGGACGGCGAGATAGAATACGATGTGGATGAGGAGGATACGGCTTGGCTGGAGCATATGAATGATTTGCGCGCCAAACAAAATCTCAATGCTGTTAGCATTGATACCATGGAGTTGCTAATGGACCGCCTCGAAAAGGAATCTCATTTTCAGGCAGCCGCAAATGGCACGCCCACTGGCGTTGAGGTGGATGACGATGCTGTGTGTTGCATTTGCTTAGATGGCGAGTGCCAGAACACGAACGTGATACTCTTCTGCGACATGTGCAACCTGGCTGTGCATCAGGATTGCTACGGTGTGCCCTATATACCCGAAGGCCAATGGCTGTGCCGTCGTTGCCTTCAATCGCCCAGCAAGGCGGTCAACTGTGTGCTCTGTCCGAATGCGGGCGGAGCATTCAAGCAAACGGATCACGGCCAGTGGGCGCACGTGGTATGTGCATTGTGGATACCAGAAGTGCGTTTTGCCAATACCGTGTTCCTGGAGCCAATTGGTAAGCCGTTCAAATACCCTTGAAAATAACATACAATTACTTAAATGCAAATTTCCTCTTATTGCCCTACAGATTCTATTGAGACCATACCGGCAGCTCGGTGGCGCCTCACCTGCTATGTGTGCAAAGAGAAGGGTCTGGGTGCTTGCATACAGTGCCATCGCAACAGCTGCTATGCCGCCTTTCATGTCACCTGCGCTCAGCAGGCGGGCCTCTATATGACCATGGATACGGTCAAGGATGGCCACAACGATAGCTCGGTGCATGTGCAGAAGTTTGCCTATTGCCACGCCCATACGCCCGCCGACGCCAAGCTAAAGACAAATGTGCCCGATTTTGAGGATACGCGTCTAAAGATGCGCGAGGCACGCAAGGCGCTGGCCAAGAAGCGTTCAACGGCGCCAGTGGTGCTGATACCGACAATACCGCCAGATCGTGTTCACGAAATAGCGAGCATGGTGCACATGCAGAAGAAGAAGGAATTCCTAGATCGCATCATAGCATATTGGACATTAAAGCGTCATTATCGTAACGGAGTTCCGCTTCTGCGCCGGCTGCAGAGTCAGGGTAACAATCATGGGGTGATTCAACGCAATGGCATCGAAGGCTCGCCGGACACTAAAGAACTGTACCGGCAACTGAAGTACTGGCAATGTCTGCGTCAGGATTTGGAGCGAGCGCGTCTGCTCTGTGAGCTGGTACGCAAGCGAGAGAAGCTTAAGGTAGCATTTGTGAAAATCTCCGAGGAGGTTGTAATGCTCCAACTGAATCCGCTTGAATCGGCGCTAAACAAGCTGCTGGATGCACTGGAAACAAGGGACACCATGGAGATATTCCGAGAGCCCGTAGACACCAACGAGGTGCCCGACTATATGGACATAGTCAAGCAGCCCATGGATCTGGGCACCATGCGCACGAAGCTCAAGGATTGCCGTTATACAAAGCTTGAGCAGCTAGAGGCAGACTTTGATCTGATGATACAGAATTGTCTGGCATACAATAACAAGGATACAGTGTTCTATAGAGCTGGTATTCGGATGAGAGATCAAGCAGCACCGCTATTCCTGCAGGTACGCAAGGAACTGCAGCGGGATGGTTTGCTGGAGCGTGGACAACGCATCCATGTGGATCATGTGGAGGCTGAGGTGGAGCATGAGCTGCGACAGCTGCTGACGGCACCGCCCAGCGAAGATGTGGTGCAAAAGCTGCTCATATTGGCCGACAAGTCACAGGTGCTCAAGAATCCCAGCTATCGGACGAAGAAGATCAAGCAAATCCGCCTAGAAATTAATCGCATGCGCAAATCCCTGCAAAAGGCACGCTTTGCAGCGGTAAGTATACAATTGCAGACACACTGAATGGATTAGTTGATCGATCGCAATTTCTTTTAGCGCTATTCAACGCATGCGAATTCACAAAGCGACGAGGACAACGAAGATACACGAGTGAAACCCTCAAAGAAACGCACGCGCAAACGTCTTAATAGTAGCGCCATGGATTTAGATGAATCGCAGGATATGCCACAGAGTCAGCAGCATGATGAAGATGAGGACGACGAGGATGACTCAGATGACGATTCGATGGCAGATGATAATATCAGCAAAGATACTGGTCATATGGTCCAAACGCCGCCCTGCAGTCCTGTCAAGAGCCTCAACAATAGCAGCTCTCCAGTGGGAATAAATCGAAGGTGCGTTAAAAGAGTTAAGAGAGGTGTATAATATCATTATATGACTGAACATATTGGAGATAGTTGAATGTTGAATAGTGTGGCATAGTCTGAAGGTAGTTAAGATTTAAGAATACTCTATATAGCATAGTATAGGGCAGTTCTCTGACTAATACTGTTGCTATTATTGTATATATTATGTATACGAATATTAATAATTCTCTAACTATAATTTTGTAAATATTAGAGTCCAATATTCATTCACCTATTAATTCCTTGTTCCACCTTTTAGAACGGCCATTTTATTGACGCGCAAGTCGCAGGCGGCACGTAAGCGACCATCCGAGCCATTAACGACGCCTGTGAAGGAGGAGCATCACAATTCGCAGTCATCGAGCACACAGTCGACGAGCGCTAGTTCGGGTTCGACGACAACCGCAGCCACCGCCGCCTCCAGTACAATGAATGCTTCGGTGCATGCAGCGACAGTGACGCCCTCAGCCATGAGCAGCTTTGCATTGACAACGCACAACAGCACAACGAGTGCTGTGGGTATGGGCGTGGTAGGCGCTAGTCTTACTTCCTCAGCGTTGTCCATGAGCAACAAGTTGAACATGAGCCTGGGCACAGGATTGGGCATGTCCAAGTCGCCTAAGCGGCCAGCGCGCTATCGACGTTTGCCATCGACGTCACCAAAGAAGTCACCGAATCCAGCGGCAGCGGCAGCAGCGGCGGCGGCAGCAGCAGCAACGACAATGACGACGCCGACCACGGCGCAGTCTATACCTGCCTTAGCGTCGGCGGATTCAGCGCTGCCCTTTGAGCGCATTCCAGACAGCTTTCGTGTCTACCGAGCGAACAATCAGCGGGATGTCAGCGAAAGCGACGATGCGCCCTCCCAGTCGAGCAGTCCGTGCAGCAGTTGCTCGGATTTCAGCATGTCCGGCAGTTGCTCGGACTTCGATAGCGATGAGGCGAGCGATGGTGATGCTCACAGCGAGGATGGCGATTCGGATAGTACGAAGGCGCATGCAATGCGCGATGATTCGCAGGAGGAGTGCACTACAGATGCCATGGACTTGCAGCATGCGAGCTTAAATAATGCGCAGGGCAATGGCAACATGGCGATTAGCAGCAGCGCCAGCAGCTCCGACAGCGACGATGACGAAGATGATGAGGACGATGACGATGATGAGGATGAAAGGGAGCAGCAGCAGCAGCAGCAACAGCATCAGCTTGATGCTAAAAACGCTCGTGTTACGCGCAGCACGCCCACGCCATTACAAGGGCGTGGCGGAGCCATGGCAGCTGCCCGTGGGCGTGGCAAGCGGCGAAACAATCTAAGCGAGTCGACAAGCTCAACGGCAACGCCGCCACCGCTGTTGCGCAAGGCGGGCAAATTACGATCAGCTACGCCCAATGCGTCGCCTTTGGTGAATAACATAAAGGCACGAAGAAGCACCACCACAGCAACCGCATTAACGAACAACAACAAGGCCAACAAACTCCATCACGAGCTGGAGGAGACGGCGACGGAGGTGCATGTGCGGCACAATCATAGCAACCAGAAGGCAGCGCTGGAGCCACTGCAACTGGTCTGGGCGAAATGCCGTGGTTATCCCTGGTATCCGGCGCTCATTCTAGACCCCAAGACGCCGAAGGGGTTTGTCTACAATGGTGTGCCACTGCCAGCACCTCCAACGGATGTGTTGGCCCTGCGCAAGAATTGTATCGATGAAGTTGTCTTTCTGGTGCTCTTCTTCGACGTGAAACGCACGTGGCAATGGCTGCCGGCCAATAAGCTAGACATTCTGGGCATCGATAAGCAGCTGGATCAACAGAAGCTGGTGGAATCACGTAAACCGGCGGAGCGCAAGGCCGTGAAGAAGGCGTATCAAGATGCGTTGCTCTATCAGAGTCAGGTATCCGATTTAGAGGGTCAGGGTCCGGATCCCATTATGTGAAAGCTGTTTACCCAAATGCATTTAAGATGTAAATGCTAACGCGCTCCCGCCTTATTTGCTCCAATTGATGTATAGGCCATTATAGAGGAAGATTACTCGAAAATTGTTCAGTTCGCTTAATGAGTTCTCGAAAATTGTTCAGCCCAGGAGCTGCTTGTATTGTTAAAAAAGAAAAAGATAAGAAGAGAAGGCCCTCCATTAGAGTATTTCGTTTGATATTTTCTTAACTTTTTGCAACTTTATCCAATTCTTTGCACTGCAAGTGTTTTTGTTTATTTTTAGTTTTTATTAAAGAAAATGAAGAAATGATTCAATTCTTAGTTAAATTTTATTGTAAAATATATTTCAAAATTCTAATCCTTTGCAACAACAACAACAACAAAATGGAATTTATAACCTCAACACGTTTCACGAAAAATCAAATCAATGTTTAAGTTAAATAGTTTTAAGCATAAAACAAAAAAAAAATAGTTAAGCTCTAAATGAAAAAAAAAAAAAAAATCAAAAACACTGTAAAAAGAAACAACAAACAAATTAACAAAACATTTACAAATAGCATTAAACAGTATGTGTATGAATGTGAGTGAGTGTGTGTGTGAGTATGTGTGTATGTATGTGTGTTAATTAAGTGTGTTCCGTTTTTAATTTCCGTATGAACAAATATGCAAAAGTTTGATTATTATTACGTTATATTACGATGATGATGATGATTATTATTATAATTATAATTATTATAATTACGGTGTGTAATTAATGCAAATTATTAGAAGTAAGCGTCAAGCGTAGACAATTAAGTATTTGTAGTAGTTGCCCATAACAAGATTGAATATTGTTTAAATTTAACGGTAAAGTAAATGCAGAAAATAAATGTTTTAAACAAAAATATAAAACGATCTATATAAACTACTATAACTATATGCTCATCTGAGATATATTAATCTAACGCAATACAGTTTTCTCTGAGCGTTACATAGAACATATGTGGGAAATACTAGATGGCAATATCTATGTTAATATTCTTTTCAAATTTCTCAATTTATATATCAAATTTATCTAGTTTGTCATATAGTTAATATAGTAAAAATTAAATTAGTAGGAATATATTTTTATACATACAAACAATAATTTTAAGGTAAGCTCCAATAAATATATTAAATATCTCTGGGCTATAGACATAATTGAATTGCGCATTTATGTCTGATCAACTACTCAAGCTTCACACCTACCACACCACAGTTGCGCAGTCATTGGCACAGTTTAAGAGCCACTGGCTGTACGCGTCACAACAAATGTATTTAATCCAATTAAATTGTCAAATAACTGAAAAGAAACACACATACAAAACGTAACAAAGAAACAGATTCCGAGTTATTGTAATAAGCGACGATCTGAAACAGTTGACAGATTGGACAGGTGGCGCGAAAGGCGCAGTTAAAAGCGTAAATACACAAAAGCAACACATAATAAACATGTTTAATCAGTTTTCCAAAAATTGATCAGAAACGCGTCATTATTTACGCGCTTAGGTGGACATATAATGAAGATGCATTTGTGGAGGTGAGGTCGCGCGTCGACTCGACGCGACTCGAGTGCGACTTTAAGCAGCTGATTGATGGAGCAACAGGTGAGCGTCTTCCCCCATAGACATAGACAACTCAATTCAATGCGAAACTCATAGAACGCCCCAAAATCCGAGCGCCACATGGCCTTAATTACTAATGCAAATTAATTTAGCGACTGTCTGCGATTGAAGTGTATTGATGTGGCCGTTAACTGCACTGAGCGAAACGGGTGTGAAGTTGTTAAGAAAAAGTTAACAAAATTCAAAGCGAAGCATTGAGGGATTTCTTTTTTTTTTTACAATTTTTACATTGTTTTTATAACTCTTATAGTCATTATCAATAGATTTATAATTAAACTTAAAATTATTTTTCTTATAATTTATATATCATTGGCATCAAGGGCAGAGTTATTGTTATGATTAATGCGATTGCCATTATCATAGTTATTGTCTTTGTCATGGTAATTTTCATTATTATTATTATTATTATTATAATACTCTGGTTAACATTCTGATACCTTTATCTGCCATATTCAATATTTTTTAACAATTACAAACGAAACACAGCTTTCGCTCAGTGTAGTTGTAAGCTGCACTTGAGAGCTGCTCAGTGCTCGCAGTCGTGTAGGTCACTGTGCGTTGGCGCTCTAATTGATGTATTTATTTAGTAATTGCTTGTACGGCGGAGCATGAAACGGAACTGCGTGGAGCAAAGCCCCTGGCCAACAGCCAATGGCCAATAGTCATGTCGAGCCGGACGAAGTGCGCGCAATTGGAGCACGCTTCAATGTTGTTTGTATGTGGTGGGGGAACTTCCCATGGGTCAGCTTGAAACTCGTTTTCTTGATAAAATTTCAACGAATTTCGGCAAATGACGTAAATGCTACCATGGCGGCAGCTCAGCACTAACAAAGCATTTTTATCGAAAGTTTATAAAAAGAATATTTTGTGCATGAAAATAAATGGCCTTGGCGCTGAAACTTTGTTTTTAAAATATCCAAATACTTTATAAAAAAAAAAATCAAAACAATGCAAAAGCCAAAGGCCCAAATGCCCAATTGCCCAACGTTCCACAGCATAATAAACAAAAGGCCAAAAATGTCGCGTGGCTAAAAAAATTTGATACCGCTGCCCCTTCACATTATTTAGCAACATTTAGTTAAAGTAAAATCCCAACTAGCTTAGAGCTTAGCGAAAAAAAATAAATTGCTGGGTTTTTGGCCAAAAAATTAATTTAAAAAAAATTACATTTTTGCCGAGTCTTTTTAGTCATTCACAAAAATTCATTGAGGCCAGTTGTTGAATGTAATGCATACCCTGTATTAATTGGAAGGGGCGGGCAGTGGGTGAAATGAGAGAAGTGAGCATAATTAAGATACAATTCAAATTGTAATTAAATATAGGGTATATCAGTTTTAGATATTAGGCATTAGCAGTACATAGATACATATATACATATATGAATTTTTTTTTATGAAAATAAAAACTTAGACAACAAATTCTAGTAAATATTGTTATATCACACATTTTTATTTGCTTAATTAAAGGGTATTTCACGTTCAAGTACACACAAGCAGACAAAGTTGATTTGCTTTCATTGAGTTCAAATTGTGTTGACTGATCCGGGGGTGACAGAGGGCATTCGATTTTTAAATTAATTTGCACGCAGCTGCACTGCTGAAAGTTCCGCACTATGACGTTTGGCTGGCTAACTGGAACTTGGAACTGGGTCTGACTCTCGACTCATATGAGACTGGGTTTTATCTTTTATACATACATATTTATCAAATATGCATTAATTTATGCGTAATCGCTAATACCGAATAACTAAAGCTTTGGGCCGAGTCGCACGTGAGACTCGAAACGTGGCTCGCTTTTGGAGTTTTTTCGATTTTGGCATGGTTCAAGCGCGTTTATTGGCCATTATCGTTTACCTTGTATATGAAATTCAGCTGAAAACAAAAAATTAAAATTTCCATAAATCGCTGGCTATGCTTTAAGGATTTGTTATTGTTGTCAAGGTACGGCGACAGCAACAGGAAAAACCTCTTCAAGAGACACAAAAAAAGCTTTGAAATTATATCGTGGTTTCGTTTTGATATACATATGTATGTATGTATGTATGTATGCGGAGCAGACATCTTAATGAATGTATGAGTATGCTAATTAAGTGGTAATTAACACCGGTAGCCGTACACACGTTGTACGCTGCAGCGCACACACACTTTCAGAATTAGCCTGGCTAATCGAAGCTATATATTTGAGCTTGATAAGATAAGGCGCAACGTGCATGGAGTATAGTAACCGCTGCTCTAATTAAATGAGACGTGCCTCCATCCATTTAAGTTCGTTTGAAGCGCGTGGACAACAAACAAATTAAAATAAATTGCGTGACTGACGCAAGTTTCAAAAAGCACATAAAAATAATAAATAACAAATGAAATAAAAAATATATATATGAAAATATTAAATTGATCAACATCTGTTCCAGGTCCAAAAATTCTCTGGCGAGCATGTGACGTCGCAGTCGACGTCGCAGTCAGCGTGACTGTGGTCAGTTCAAATGAAATCTATACCTATAAATAAAATCTTTATACCTGGCAACAAGCTCTGCGAAATGTCTTACGAAATCTGCCTTGTGTGAAAGTTGCCCAAAAAATAAACCGACTTACATACGTGAAAATCTTAAATAATTGCCTATATTCATAAAGAGTCACTGCTATTGTGGAAGTATCACAATTCGCTTGCCTTGTGATCTATTTCACTGCCAAGTGCTAAGATTGACAATACGTGATTAAAGCCATGTTTGCCAAGAATACCGCTCGGCATGTGATGAGCAGGTGAGCTTTAGATGAAAGCCTAGGTGTGGCTTGCAGAGTCTGCTGATGTGACCTATATATATTTTATTAATATTTCGTATGCTCTCAGTCTGCTCCATAAATTCCTCTTGTCCTCTTTGACCTCTGTAGCGGAGCATTAATTTTGGCAGACAGCAGCTTTAATTTTTTTTATAGCTATTTCATATTAATTATTTTATTTATACGTACATAGTATTTTTTTAAATTATTATTATTTTCAATTATTTTTTTTTAAATCTTTTATTATTAATATTTTCTTAATTGATGCCAGACTAATTTAATTTGCAGTCTGAGAAGAAAATGTTTCTAGAAAATGTTTCTCGAAAAAATTAAAACAAATAATATATTTTTAAAATCTAATTTCAAAGCAAACAAACGTCGGGAAATTTTATTTGTTTGTTTATTCATTCATTAATTATTAAACAAAAACATTTTAGGAATAATTTAAAGAAAAATATACGTAAAATAATAAATGCCAATTAAAGCTTAATATTAATTATTGTATATTTTCTTATTTTGTTTAATAATATTCTCTAATATGCTTTAATATATTATATATTACTTATTTGTTTGTTTATTTATTTATATATTTAAAAAAATATATTTTACAACAAAGTTATATATATATTCTTTTAACATTAGTTTTGCAATAAAACTAATTTTGTAGACATGGGTTTATTTTATTCATATTCCCATCAACTGAACAATTTGAAATTAAATATTAATAAATTTAAAGATAGTTTATTGTAATTAATTAATTTAAAATACTTTCTTTATAAAAGAACTATATTTTTTCCCAATTGCTTTCTTCACTATTCACTCTGTGTTGTATATTATTATTATTTCTATAAGCTAAACCTGAATATAGTCAGTCTATTCGCCTTATAAGCAAAGTCGTTTAACATTTTTCATTTGAAGTGAGGATGAATGAAATAAATTTGTTTAGCAAATTTATACCTGTTATATATATTACAAATATGTCTATATAGACATATAGAGGTAGATGCCAACAGGTGTTTAAATTCACACCTAAAGCTCGTTCATCTATATCTCTATCTCTAATCTAACTAAATAATTATATTATATATATGATATTTGCGACAAAAACAAAACGAGCCTCTTTTAATGTTAATAACAAATGATATATAATAAGTATTGAACATCAGTATTGCAGTTCACAGCAGCTGTCAACGACAGTACGAAAGAAAAAAAAAAAAATTAAAATTTTATGCACATTAAAAACCACAAAAATTTCCAATTGATTTTCACATTCCTGATGCCCGGCGAATAATTTAATTTGCATAATTTATTTTATGGCACCCTTGGCGACTTTCCTTACATATATGTATATGCACATATATACATATATATAGCTTTGTTTTATGTACTCAATATGGTATATAAGTCTGTGAATTGCCCATATAACGGCGCCGACTCGTATTTATTATTAAATGCCGCCACCGAGATGCTGTGAACCGGTTAAGCCCTGTCAATGTGCCCCCTTAGATGGGGAACGGGTCGTCTTGCAGGCGCGTCTTGCCGGCGACTGTACAACAGTTGCGTCTAAAAATAAGTGCACGCCATATTTGGGTCTCAACTGGTCAGCTCTTCATCAATTGATATCTTGACAAATGACAGACGCTCTCAATAATAATGGCCGAAAGTCTACAAGGCCTCTATGAGTTGAGCTACGCAGCGGGTATTTGATAAATCGATCTGGGGTATAGGGAATGCAACTGTATCTCTGTATACTGTATCTGCAGCTGTCTGCCCTTTTGCCTGGTGCTTAATTTATGCATTGGGCCATAACATGCAACACAGACAGGCCTTGTTACTAAAAATATACATCAGTTGACCTTGGGGCAGCTGCTGGTGAATGGAACGGGCCAGCATAACGGAAGAAGAACCAACAGGATTGCCAGCCGCCTCAACTTGCCTCAATTAACTGTTCGAGAATATACAGACGGGCAAACTGGCTGACAAACCGAGAACTGAGAGCCGAGATCAGAGACCTTAGACCGGAGATGTGATATCTGCTCGACGATTCACTGGACCTGGGGTAATAAAATATTTATTGGAACATCCTCATGCCAACTGAACGGGTTAGCCCAAGGACAAGGCAGCGAACTTGCGCCCTTGCTGTTCTGAGCCTTTTGACTATAAAAGGCAAAGGCTGCGGCACAGAAAGCCAACAGTCTTCCAACTCCAGTCGTCGAAGTTGTAGTGAAGTTTTGAGTTTTTTTTTTGCTGCTCAAGTGAAAAAACCAAAAGTCCTACAAGTCGTAGACTTCTATTATACCCAACGAGGATCCACCAAGATGCGTCTGCTGCTGCTCAGCTTGTTGGCTTTGGGTGCGCATGCGCATACCATCGGCTATCGCAACAATCTGTTGGCCTATGCGCCGGCTCGTGGTGAATTCCCGGTGCAGAGCGAACTGGTGCGAGGCTATACGCGCTATCTGGACAGCACTGGAGCCGAGCGTCTGATTGCCTTCAACTATCCGGAACCTCTGTATGGCATACGCACTGTGGCTCAGACTGAGAATAATTTTGTGCGCAGCACGAATAAAGTGGAACCGCAGCAGCAGCAACAGCATTTGGCTCTCTTCCGTGCCTGGTGTGAGCAGCGCTATAATGCTTTGCGCCAGGAGCTGGAGCGTATGCGTGCTGAGGGCAAACAGCCAACGGCCAATATTCTATCGCAATATGAACCACTGGAGCAGATCATTAAGTATAATGCTTTTGAGGCTGTGCCCGGCTTGAGTCCCGAACTACAGCGTGTGCGCGATGAACAAATGCGCATATGGAACGAGGCGCGTCTGAAGGTGATCAATGCTGAGGCTGCGCAGGCAGAACAGTCCTTGCTCAAGCAAAACTTCTTCATCGCTAAGCCAGCGCCACAAGGCGTGTCCGTCGCAAATGTCGAACAGCCATTTCTCAAGCAGTTTGTCTTTAGTGCTCAGCCACAGAATAATGCCCCATTGGAGTCGCCCAAGCCCGTGAAGGAAACTGAGGAAGTTCAGCGCGCTCGCGAGGAACATTTGAGGCGCTATAACGAGGCACTGCAGCAGCAGCAGCAGCTTCAGTCCCAGTCCCAGTCCCAGTCCCAGGCCCAGTCCCAGGCCATTCAGCCACAGACTCAAGAGCAGCTCGTAAAGACCATCCCCATTCAGCCAACTGAGCAGCAGCAGCAGCAGGAGCCGCAGGCCGTAGAATATACGCCGGAAGTGCAACTCGCACGTGAGGAACATCTCAAGCTGTACAATGAAGCACTACTGCGTCAAGCAACCGAAGCGCAATCTCAACCCCAGCCTCAACCACAGCCCCAGCCCGAGGCACAGCAGCAGGCTCAGCCACAGCCACAGCCCCAGCCACAGCCGCAGGATCAGCAACAGCCACAAGCACAGCCCCAGCAGCAATCCTATGCACCGTTGCCCACATCAGCGCCACAGGCCGGCGTGAAGAATTACAATCCCAGCAGCCCTGGAGCATACGTGCCCGCCCAGACTCCCAAAGCACAGGCCCTGCAGATCGACATCCTCAATCAAGCCAAGCTGAAAGCTGAGGACAAAGTAGCTGACATTGCGGATAAGATCCGATATGAGGAGCGTGAACAGGCCGCACAGCAGGAACTGGAGCAGGAACGTCGAGAGGAAATCCGTCTGTTGGAGCTGGAGCGTCAGCGTGAGGAGAAACGTCAGCTCGAGGAACGTCGCACACTTGAGGCCGAGCGCATTGCTCTGGAGCAGCAAGAGCAGCAGCGTATGAAGGCTGAACAGTTGGAGAAGGCGCAACGTCAACTGGCCGAGCAGCAGGAGCTACTCCAGCTGCAACTGAAGGCAGCATCAGCCGAAGGCAATTATCAATATGCTGCCAAGCCCCAAGCTGCTCAGCCCGCTCAGCCCGTTCAACCACAGACCATAGCTCAACAGCAACAGGTGCAGAATGGATTCTTTTTGCGCATTCAGTCCGGACAGCCTAATCCGATTATTACACCCAGTCAACCCAGCTCTGAAGCATATTTCCTGGCCGGGCATAATCCCTTCCTGGTTCGCTATGCCCAACAGCCCCAGCTGGCGCAGCAGCTAGTACAGACCATCAGCAGTGCCCCAGCAGCTGCGACTAAGACTGCAAGCAGTGGCTCCAGCTCCAGTACCATCTCCATTACAAATGCCATCCCAGCCAGCTCCACCTATAGCTCCGCTTCGTCCACAGCTGCCATTAAGAGCACCACAGGCCTCAGCGAATGGGAACAGGCAACACGCGATCACTTCAAGGCCCATGAAATTGCCTTGGAGCAGCTGCGTCTGGCCAATCTAAAGGATGCCAATCAGATACCCTGCACTCATTAAATACGATACTGATGCACACACACACACACACAGGCACACATACATGCTCATATAACCACATCGACATGGACATCGACACGCTTTGATATTTGTTTTAGTTTTTATTTTGCACAATTCATCAAAATTCACATCCAATTTGTATGCATTCAAGTTACTTAGGCTTAAAATACTCGCACTCATTCACATTCACATTCACGTTCACAAATACTCATATATTCGTACTCATACTCGTTCACCTGTAGCGTTAAGCGATTCACATACACTCGTAAGTTTTTTTAAATGCATTCAGTTGAGAAACAACGCAAAAATCAAAGTAAATTCACATTTGTATTTTGAGTTGGTGTTTTTTTATTTATTCACTTACTTCTATATATATTATATATATAAGTTGGGTCAATCGACTGTCTGACTGAACTGGGCATGAGCTGGCTCAGTGGATAGTTGAATATATGTTGTGAGCGGATGGAATAAGTCTAAAACCAGGAGTTGGAAAAAAAAAGTATATGAAAAAGATACTAAATTAGACAGCATTATAAAATGAGGTTTTTCAGAATGTAACACTTAAATAATTCTGTAAAAAAAAGAAAGACTAAATTTAATAAATTTGTATTTATTATTTCTGTTGCAAAATATTAAAGTTTTAAACATATAAAAATGCTTAACATTTATTTGATTAATTATGTAATTAATTTAATTTGTATTTCATGCCGAATACTTCCATATAGTAGTTGTATCTTTTACTTTCTTCCATCTCCATCCCCAACTAGTGCATTAAAGCTTCGACCGTTTCGTTTAGCTCAGCAACTGTCAGAATTGTTTCCTCTTATCATATTTGGCCGCAGACAAAGGAAGTTGCCCCAATGAACAGTTATAGAACGTTCTGATGCAAATTGTTCGCTGTTGGAATTGGTTTTGTCGCCAGTTTGGCGGAGCGCACGAATCACATTAAAAATGCGCATACGGTGGAGCCAACTTGAGGCGTAACTGGAGCAGCCAGCAGATGTATCTCATATGCAATTGAGATGGGAAAGATCCGTTAGATGCGCGGCACTTGCCATACTGTGCGGGGCAGGTAAACCGAAGTCCGTGAGGTGCATAAATTTCGTATGCTTATGCGACAACCACACGGCAACAGCGACAGCTACGGAGACAGGGAGAGAGAGAGAGAGAGAGAGAGAGAGAAACAGCGACACCTACAAAATCAAAGCAATTAGCATATAGACCAGACGAGCTGACAGCTTAGCTATTAACTGACCTAGCGTAACAAGCGAGCAAACGGTAAAAAATATAACCGTTGGACTATCAAATACTGTGCGATAGGCATCAGTGTGATTACGTGGCGTATGAGTAATGTGCGTATGAGTAATATGTAATGTGTGAGATGCCCCAATCAGTTGGCCATATATGGTCATAGATACATCTACATCCGCCAAGAAGCTGCAGCCACTGATAACTGTAAAAAGCAAGCTGCAAATCTTATCAGACCTTAGAAAATGCCCATTTCCTCTAGAGCTGATGAGACATCGAGACACTAGACACGAGAGCAAAGTACGCGACAAGCATGATTCACGCTTTGAAATACAAATTTCGAATTTAACACAACTTAAAGACGAGCGCTCAATATTGCAACAGTTAAGCGAACAGCTAATCAAATGACAAATTAATTGCTAATCGCTAAACTCAATTGGCTGATGCAAGAGGGCAGCAACTAAATCATTGTCTGCTATCTGCCCTAAATTGGGTTTATGTCTGATAAGTTGGCCTTCGAACCATATTCCTAATGTATTTACATATATATATATATATATATTAACCTTGTCTAATGCGTAGTTACTATTCAGTTATTGAGGTTTACACAGAGCTGTACACCTCTCTATATATCATATCAGTTATTGTAACTGCATCGATTGAAGTTCGGCATTGATTTGGATATGAAGTGCGATTTAACAAAAATCCAAGTTATTATTAGAATAATAATGGCCGACAAAATTATTGCAAATTTTAAATGAAGATTTTTTTTTTTATAGCAAAAATTAGTTTGGCCCAATATTGAATATAAATATTTCTTTTAATTATATGTATATTTGATATTAACGTTATGCACTTGTCGATGACATTGCTTTGTTGGCGTAAGAAGAGAGAAAATCAACAGATTTTATATGTTAAGTGTATATTTATAGTTCTTGATATTATATATACTGATATATTTTCTATAACCTAATTCATCTTGTTAAAAGGCAAAATAAAGAGACGTTTATGAAACCGTTTTGCTATTGAGTATCCAACATAGGAGCAATATGTAATCTGCAGTTGACAGTGGCAATGTTAGAGTATTGACATCCCAGAACATATTCTCGATATATATCTTTCCCTGCAATAGATGTTTGATTGATAGTTCCAATCTGTACTGACCAAACAAATTCATTGCTCACTTCTACATTTTCTCCAAGAAGCAAAAACGGAATTAATATTCTAAATTTTAAACAAATGAAATATTCACTTGGTTAATGGTTCAATTTGTTTTAGTTATCTATTTGACGCAACCGTGAAAATGCAATTTATTGAGCTACAAATGGAACTTCATGCAGAACTGATTTTAGTTTTCATTTTCATTCGTCATAAACTTTCGTAATACCAGGTATAAGTGGCCTATAATATAAATACTTAAAAATAATTAGTTAAAATAATAATCCTAAGAATTTCACAAGCTCATTCAATACTGTTCATATATGGAGCTACCGTTGAGGTAAATCCCCTCCGTTTCGGTTGGGCTCGGCGCACTTGACTTTCTGTTTTTCTTCGGAACTGCGACGCCTGATAAGGTCTCTAAGGTATATAAATATACATATACAGATATATATGTCTAGTAATTTTATTGCTGATATAAAGTTTTCCGCGATTTGTTATTGTTATTGCGTTGTTGTTTATTGTTTTTGCTATTTATGCAGAATTGGTCAACATTTGCTTTTTTTCTTTTTTTTTTTGCTTGCCTTTGAGCTAATTTTAGCTCTGCACCAAAGCTATTTTGGTACCTCTTCAGTTTATTTTTGTACATTCCTTACAAGTATTTGCACATTTTGAAAGCCCTTTGCTTGTGTCACATGAAGTATGCGACTGCTGTCATACAAAACGGCGCTCGGGTTGCTAACCTCCGTGCCGAGTAAATGCTGGAGATAAGCGGACTTCAGTTGAGAGAATGTGGGTCTTTGTGGCGCCTTGAACATGCTTTTCCACGTGAGACACTCGCACAATTGGTGATAAGCTGATAAGATAAATTCTTATTGGAGGAGGAACGTCAACATGTCGTACCATGTCTGCGTGCATTTCGTCGACATTTAATTGCAATCGGTTGTAAACTATATAATCGTAATTAAAGCTGAATTGTTTGTAAAAATAGACACATCGATGGGGACAAGTGAAACTATAATTGGCATGGTTTTCCAGTTACCCATATTACTCATTATTCCGGTCAAGTGTATTGTTATTGAGGCTTAATTGAAATGGCTACCTAAAGAGAATGGTTTGCTTCTTATTGCTACTTTATTGTTGCCATAATTAATATGGTATTAAAATTTAGTGTACCTTTCTCTTTTAATATGAAATGAATTCTGAAATATTATATAAGTTTTTCGTGAGCTTTCTACAGCACATGCTCTTGCGATTCACGAAGCCAGGATAAATCGATCAATATTATTTTACGAGCGAGTTATTTGATTTACAGCGGTCATTGGCTGGCTGCATTGGCCATATTTTCGGGCGACTCTATGTTATTGATTGGGCAATGTCACTGTATTAATATGGCCCATTTTATGGTAAACATAATAACTATGATTGTTGCCACGCCACGAAAATAGAAACAGTTTTTGTTCCTGTGCCAAATACATCAGCGAAAAACGTGATCTGCTCGTTAGTCACATGTCATTTATCACGTTTGCGATAAGTCAAATTAATGACAATCGTTTTAGTTTCAGGTACAGTTGCTGGCAATATTCAAAAGCATAATATGCATATAATTATGAACAATCTAGAATTGTTAATGTGAATACAGTTTGCATTGAAATCTATAAATCAATCTCTAAAGGAAACGAAATATATATAGAAAGAGTGAAAGAGAAGAAGAGACAGATATGAAGATTAGAAGTTGCTCTTTAACCAGGTTCAAAGTAACTTGGCATTTATATATTTGTATTCACATATAAGAGTTGAATCATATGAATGGGCATGTCTAGAAGCAGCAGGCATTGATAATTTTAAAGACGATAAACCTAAAGCCATTTGCTTGAGATAGGCGCGACGGGTGCCCAAGGGGCGCTTTCTGAAGTTATCAGCTGCAAAAATGCGTATGCTTTACATACATATTAAAAAGTTTGTTTAATTTGGCAAACACATGGATTGGTAATAGATAATACCTAAACATTAGCTGTTGCCATGGCAGTTAGGTTATATACATATATTATGTGTGCAAATATATAGAAACAATTATATAATGCTGCGAACTGTGACATTTATTTTAGGTAAATATTAGATTGTCGAAAAGTTAAATATATATATATAAAAAAAATGTCTAAGTTTGTGGCTAGAATTATGAAACCATGATATTGTTAAAACTGCAAAAATAGGCTCTAAATGTGTTAAACAATTTTTTTTCCGCCATTCGTGTTAGTCAGTCAAATATATCTGGAACTAACACAAAAATAACTCGATTTATTTGGAATAGGTTCATTGAAAAGTTCTTCGAAATGTGTGCATCAAAATGCTATTTATTTTTTATGGGTGAATTAAAACTAAACAATTATGAAAAATCCAAACAAATTTAAATTTCTAAATATTCACAAATATATACAGATGATTTTTACTCTTCCATTTATATAGCTCTACATACAACAAGCATTAAAATTGTAGATATGCGCCTTTGACGTCATGAATATGTCTTCGTCATGAGTTCCCATGTGACGATATATATATATATATATATCTATACAATGTATATATCTCGCTCGGGTCTACATTGTTTAGATTTGAAATTCAGAATATTTATAGACTACAAATTGGCTCGATAACAAAATTTGTGTATTGTACTTCCCCAATGCGATTTCTTGGAAAATGTAGGTGAAATCTTTTGTTTGTTTAGTTAGTTTGTTTTTGGCATATATTTACTGCAGCCCCATAAAGGCGTTTATATTATTAAATAAACAATCAGCAAACAGTTAGGTGTAAAAGTTAGCGTATAAGCTGATCATGTTGACAATTTCCCGATGCACTTCATTAAAGAATATCGCTATAGCTTCATTAAACAAGCGCTTAATGTGACATAAACGTTAAAGTTTCAATTTAAATGCGCTCATTAAGTCGTATTAATACATCTCGTAACATCCAGTCGATGTTCGAGGATGAGCTGTAATCTGTTCTACTTGTCGGAGGATGAGCAACAGCTAAGTTTGACTTACGTGAGAAAGTTTTATGACATTGACGCAAGCTGTGCCAGCCAGGTTGGCTGGCAGATTCTTTTGTTGATGGGTGGCTTTGGGTGGCTCAACCTGCGCTAACGGTAAACACGGTAACACGCTGCGTATGCGCAACGATTTGCGTAAGCAAACAGACAACGGCAACATGTGCACATACCCTGTGCGATTGTTTTTCAAGAATTTTATAACGTCTCGCACGTTCAATAATAAAAAAAAAGCAAAAAATAAAACAAAAACAGTCAAACGGAACTTTTACAGTTGCACATTATTCGCTCGAAACGTGCTCAGACTTGTCGCAAAGCAGGTGGAAGCCCCCACCCTGAACCTTGAGTTGAACAGCTCTTGGCACTCTCTAACTCGCAATATTGCTCTCGCTTTCCTTCTCTCACTCTCTCTCTCTCTCTCTCGCATACTCTTGCTCGCAGCTTTTTTCACAATTCTTATCAGCAAATAATTCACAGTTTCTTTGCTGCCTGGCACGCGCTGTACGAGCAACTCGAAACGAGCTGAATTGAGTTGAGTTTAGTGAAGATAACGATGCTATCGAAAATCAACTGTGAACGCCCCGTCGCAGTTCTTGTGAAATTCAACGCATTTATGTTAACTGACGCCGTCTCTGCAAAAAAAAGCGCTCGCAGCGACCCCCAGAAGAGAAATCAATGGCAGGCCAATTAACTACAACTAGTTGAGAGAGAGAGAGAGAGCTTAAATGGCATTAGTTTGCTCAACGGGCAAATACCCTGTAGATATATTATAATATGTTAAGTAAATGCTGAGATGTTTTATTATATTAATATTTAAAAAAGCCAGAATTTGATATTCAAAAATTTTAATTAAAAAAAAAAAAAACAACTTAAAAATGAGACCAATTTTAAAGTCTTTTTTAGTTTCACACATATAAAGTTCAGTTAGTAATTATAGAGAGAAATATATATAGTTTTTAAAACTTGTATGTTAAGCTGCGTATGCATAAAACTTTTAGCTGCTTTTTAACTCGAGTCTTACTTAGCAGCTTCTTCATTACGAGTTGCTAAGCAGGAAGATAATCATTGATATACAAACTTTCCCTATAGTTTATATACTCTTCTCGTTTTAAAATTGATTACAGGGTATGAAATATTAAATAATATAGCACGATCCAGACAGCAGACAACAGAGTGTGATTATTATATTTATGTATGCAAACACACGCATTTCACAATCGTAAACGTGGTGTTAATTCGGCTTTGTTTGGAACTTAGTTTGGTTTTATTTTTATTTATCGATTGGGTTTACTTAGGTGCTTCATTCAAACTATTTAATCTGTTGCACAGGTGCAATTGCGCTTCAAACGAAAATCAAATAGAGCACGCACACAACAAGTCTCTAAAATATTCATATTTGGCTTTATCATTGGCAGTTGCTGCTTTTATCTTTGTAGCTCTATCTCTGTCTTGATGTCTTTTGCTTTCTTGCTCTAGTCACAATTATTTCGATGCGCAGTTCATGGTTAAAAATTTTCCGCAACAAGTTGTTTGGAATGTGCAAGATATCTAATACAAATATACTCTTCGTTCCAGGTCAGCTTATTTGAGTTGTATTCCAATTGTTTACATAATGAATTTCAACAGAATTCGGAATTCCATTTATATAGAGCAAATAAGGCCATATGGCTAATTATGGTCAAACACTTTGTATGCATGGGAACTTTCATGCCTGACCTTGGATTCTTATTAGAATTGAGCTACAATCTCTCTTATCATTGACTGCAAAGTCACAGTTACTAGGGCTTGTTTGTGCCTGATAAGATTTTTTCTGCTGTCTGTTTGAACTACTTTCCACTCTACGATCTTCAGACAAATGCATATGTAACAACTCAACTGATTGAGTGAATTGTGAAATTTATTTTTTCTCTTATAGGTTTTCGAGAATGATTTGTTCATATGTAAAGTATGTACATATATCTGTGTTTATTTATTGTATTTCGTAATTGCTTGAAAACTTTGGAACTTCTTTGAAATGTTTGTTTTTGTAAAGATTTATATAATTTGGCTGATATATAGTATTAGCCATAGGTTTTACATCATTCGAATTTTACAATGCCCCATTATGGTCTGTTCTCTGTTGTTTGTGTGAAAGTGTAAGAATTTTATATTTTATTTTGTGTTGTTTTTTTTTTATATAATAAAATTAATGTGAATGATGTGCTTTTATATGTATATACTCGTAATAAGCTTATAAATTCTTCCACGAATTTAATGCGATTTACAAAGAAGTTGGGAGATTCAGGAATTTTGAAGAATATGTTAAGTATGCCACTTAATGGTGAAAGTGATACAGTGAATGAATGAGAGAGAGAGAGAGAGAGAGAGAGAGAAAGAGAGAGAGAAAGAGAGTGAGAGAAAGAGAGAGAGAGAGAGTGAGAAAGCGAGAGAGACACTGAGGAAGAAAGATATTTATACACATATATCAATTTTGCATTAGCGATTGAAGCAATCATTAAAGAACGTATATACCACATATACATATTCGTAGTACTCTTATAATAAAAACAGTACAGTTCGTCAGTAAACCCCATAAAAAGTGAATGCACTTTCATAGTAAAAGCGATTGCAGATTATATTATATTATCTATATGTTTGTTTTATGGGAATCTCCGCTGATTAATTTTTCTGCTCTAGGCAGTAAATTATGTAATGTTTATCTGTGCGTTTGTGTGAAATAAACCGGTTAGAAGCAGTATTCCATTCATCGTAAACTATATACATATATTTTCCTCTCGCGTGTCTCGTGCCCGGCGTCTCGTGTGTATTGCGCAGCTTTGTGTCTGTGTAATCAATTGACGGAGCGCAGTGGAAAGGTTCAGAGCGGTTCAATCAAATACAATTAACTAAATATATAATCGTAAACAAATCACAAAATATGCGTGCTAGACAGTTGCTATATATATATGATCGATTGATATGATATACTAAATTTTTGGAAATTTTTGGAAGTTATCAGTGGCACAAACAGATCAATTAATACCCATATACGTCAGATAAAAAATAAATAAAATAAAAAAAAAAAAAAACGTATAAATAGGTTATATATTTATATATATATTTAATTTTCCTAAAAATAAAGAGATATTCGAATCTTAGTGATATTTCTTGTTAACTCAATGAGAAAGCAATTGAATACGTGTTAACATTTTTGGCTGCTCGGTGAATCCCACTGCTTCAAACTTGGCCTAATAAGCAAAACAAACGCTCTTATCTCATTGAAAAAATCAGAGTTTCCATAGAAATTCCCAACGATAATTCACTTGCCATGTAGTACGAATAATCCATGTTTTTAGAGAATATTGATAAGCTCTGCTCTCTCTCTCTCTTTATTATAGTATTATACAGTCCTATATAGTATTTGTTTTTATGTGGAACTGAGGCAACTAGAAAGATTCTGTTCAAGAGAAGCTCACGTATTTCTTAATGCGAATAAGTCAATTTAAATAATATTATTCAATTACAACTAAAAAACATGTTTGCGCGCGTAAATGGAAATCCAAATCAAAACAAACAATAACAAAATATAAATTAAAAAAAAAAAAGTTTAAGCTGAATTGAAATCAAGTTTATTTAGTGACTTTAAGTTTGAGCTATATTTGTTGTATAGTTCAGGTTTGCTTGTGGGGTAGTCAACTACCCCTCTCTCTCTAATTAGCAACTTGAAAAGTTGAAAAGTTGTCGCACAAACTGGAAACGAAGTGCGTTCAGCTCTAGCTAACGGATACATTTGACTTGAGAATATGCTAATTTTTGTATAGTTGGAGCTGAGCATGCATCGGTATGAAGCCTTATGAATCGATATGAATCATTACCTTCGACGACATCTCCATTGTTTCTCATTAGACTTTAGTCGGGTAACTAATATAGCTAACGGATTCATTCGACTTGAAAATATGCTAATTTCCTCTGGTTGGGGTCAAGCTGTAAGAATCAATACTAATCGGTATTAATCGATACATATTTTTTATGATTTAATACCTCCAACGACATCTCCATTGTCGCTCATCATCTTTTTCCGCTTCATGAATTGTTCGCCTTGGCAAGTGCTCCCAACACTCGTTTGTTTTTTTTTTTTTTTTTTTTTTTTTTTTTTTTTTTTTTCTACTCAGTCACGCCTCATGTGAATTGTGAACTACCTGAGCAAACGTTGCATTCACCATGCCCTCCTAAATGGTATTTGGCCTAGGATTTCCCCACTCACACAATATTTCGAGCTATTCAATGAATGTTACTCATGACTTGGCAAAAAAAAAAGCTTACTTAGAGTTTGCCTCAGCTGTGTTCTTTGGAATTAACGTAGCAGGTGTAAAGTACGCTGATGATCTACCTGTTCTAATATTGACTGTACAAGCTGTAGTGCCTGAGCAATACATATGCCAATTGACATTGTATAACTGATCGACGAACTGCACTTGTTTAACTGTAAGACTTAATTAGCGTAAATTAGCCAAGTTTTTGCTTGAATCTTGTAAGTTATTAATTATTGGGGTAATGTTAAATTACATTTTAAATAATTGACAGCCAGTTCCATAATATGTTACAGTGTTACGATTAGATGAAATAGTGCTGTTATAATAATTCAATTCATTATTTAACATGACATTATATAGGCTGATATATGAGAGTAAATTATTGAATTTAAATCTAATATGCAAACGTATATTGAAAATATCATTTTATGTAATAAAATATAAAAAGCTAAGAAAATAAAATCTATATTACGTAATTCTTGGGCAATAATAAAAATATTAATATAATTTAAATTGATCATTATTAAATTATTTAATATGAATTTTTATATATTACGTACGCATTTCAAATAAATGTAAATATATTAATATAATATTAATAAATAAAATGGGAAATAATTGAAAATTGTTAAGCAGAAATCAATTATTATTCTTGCTTTTTTTTTTAACTTCAATAACAAAATAATAACTTTATTTATATTTAATATTAAGATATTAACTGTGCGAAATTTGTAAGTCAATGTAAAAATATAGCAATATCGTGAGATATACGATAGCTATCTTTCAAGTTCAAATGCTTTAATTGAAGTGTCGTAAACGATAAGAATTGTTAATAATTTAAGAACATAAGCAGGATAGTTATTTATTGTTAATTAAATACACATCTGTCTCAAGCAAATTGATACCCAATTATTTGTATTTTTTGTTTATTTTTTTAATTTTCTTATTACAAATTGTCTCGAGTTTCAGTTTAGAGCTAACTGACCTATACAAGCTATACGTGGCTCTTAGCAACTCCAAAGATGATATGTTGAAAATTGTTGTTTTAGTTTCTTGTTTTTGCCAAGCTCTGCAAACAAAATTTTCCATGTATAATGGCACGAAGTCGCGCTGTCTGGATCTCTGGCATTGATTATATTAACATGTCTCTGACTGAAACGTGCACGTAGAGTCCCTATAAGGTGAACGTTTAATTGGTCACTTTATTGCTTTGATTCAGACTATATAAGTAGTAAGGTATACATACATATGCATATATGTACATATATGTATGTAAGTGTGGCATATGCATATGCTTGATAAGAGCGTGCCTATAAATGCGATTCATTGGGGGAATACCGCTGATAAAGCGCTTTAAAGATTGATTGATATTCTGTTGTGGTTTTCTCCAGACTTAAGGGATTTTGATCAATTTTTTACGTCAAGAATTTTTTCATTCGAATTCCTAATATGCTGGAACAAAAAGGGCTGAAAATTTGTATAAATAAAAAGATATTTAAGATGTATTTTTTAAGGTTATTTTTTATTTTCTTTTTCAAAAAAAATCTTTTTCTTTTAATTTTGTGACTTAAAATTAAATAACATTTTTTTGTTGTTGTTGTTTTTTTTTTTTTTATATATATATTTTTTTTACAATTTCTACGCCGTTTATATGAAAAGCTAACATAACAAAACTTTAACATACAAATTACAATATTTTGTTTTTTACATTTTTCTTTAATTGAGTGTATTACAATTTATTGCGTAAATCTGTTCAATGCGAACGAAAAATTCGCCATTATCAATAATCTCTCTCAGAAAAAAAACCAGCAGCTTGTCACGCGCTTAAGCGTGTGCTTGTGTGTTGGTGTATTGGTGCGTTGGTGTATTGGTGTGCCAGATCAAAGAGAGTGGGAGATTGAGAGAGTGCATGCACTTCCGCAGCAGCTTTGTTGTTTTTGCTGCTGCTGCTTGTTGATTTTTCTGCTGCATTCTCGTCTGCTCCAACGAAGGTCGTTGTCGCCATCGTTTGCCTCTCTCTCTCTCTCTCTCACTCTCTAGCAATAATATATAATTGTCCAGCGATTTGCAGTTACTTTAGCTTTCGCTGCTCCACCTCCTTCCTCGCCTCCTCCTCCTCATGCATATATATATGATGTATTATATGTAATTGGAATATGTCCCAACGTCGGTTTCCTCAGAACTCTCCAAACGTTCGGGTACATTAACCTTGTCTTAACTGGTTGTTTGTTTGATTTAAACCCATGTTTTGCCCCACTGTGACGGGCTGTTCAACTTATAGCTTCTGCCATCTCTCCACTTTGGCTTACACCGCGGGCAGCTGGACAATGGGATGTTGGGGCGCATCCCAATGTGCTTCGCAGTAGTCGACCAGTTGATTTTCGGCCTTATTCAGCTGCTCCTCATTCTGTTCGCCTGCCCAGGTCTTTTGTATCAGGCAGCATGACTCGATGCTTTCCTGGCCCAGAATGCGGCTCAGCTTGGTCGCATCGTCCACCTTAATGACATAGATATCATTCTCATAGCAGAACGCCTCCAGCAACACCTCGTGCATATGTGTCGCCGAATCGCCATCTTTGGGCACGGCCATCAGGCAAAATAATGAGCCCTCTGGTGATTTGGAGAGGGTATTGATCGCAGCCGAGAGGCCGACAATCACGCGAGCCTCTGATTGGGCACGCAGCAGAGCCGTTTTAACGGTACGTCCGATGGGCATGGCGCATTCGGTCAGTTCCAGACTGTTGTTGTTGTGATAGTGATGCATGTTGGCTGATTCCTCAACGACCATATTGGAATTGTAGATCTCTTCTGATTTTGTCACTTGAGCTTGAGCTTGAGCTATTTTTGTAGCTTCTCTTTGCACTTTTTGTGTTTGCGTAACGCACACTTTGTATTGGCTTGGCACTGCTTTGTTTTTCTTGTGGTTGGTTGCTAATGTTGTTTAGCGTTAGTCAATTTTTGATTAGCTTTTGATTGTTTGTATGGCTTGGCAATTTGCGCTATATTAACTTTTGCTTATGAAATTCTTTTCACGTTGACGTTGTGCGCTTTGAAATCCGTTCAACCGTTTCGCTTGCTGCCTTGTTTCAATTTTGATTTTCAATTTCACAATGAATGCCAAACACTGCCGAGCGCACGCTTTTATAGCGACGCTCTCGCGACGAACGAATTTCATAAGACGAGAGACACGATTTAACATGTGCTGACGCTTGCTCTCTCTCTGGCTGCCGCTGAGTAGAGCTTTTTTTTCGTACTTTTTCACGCAGCAGATTGCCGGCGTCAAACGTTTGCGCACTTGCTCTCCCTCTCGTTATCTCTCGCTCTCTCTGTGTCTGCGTCTGCGTCTGTGTGTGTTTTATTCCAAGTAATTTTCGCTTGACACCTCCGTTCGCGCTCTAAATTTGAAGCTTCAGCAAGTTTTTTTTTTATGCCACTTTTGTTGCTGGTTTTTGCTTGGATGCCGCCAAAGATTTCCGTTAATTTTTGTCAATTAGCAAAGTTTATTTCTTGCCTCTTCTGTGGCTTTTATTACGCACTGCAGCCGCTTACCTTGCCCTTTTAGCTCAAACTCATCTCGTCTCAATGCCGTGTGTGTGTGTGTGCTCTGAGCGCAGCTTAAGTTCATTTCAATAAGCGAGTATCTGTTTGAGTGTGTGTGTGTGTATGTGTGTGAGTGCATCGCAGTTGATTGTTCGCTTTTACTCTCATCGAATTGCCTTGATGTGGAGCAACGTTTTTTCGTTGAATTTGTTAATGACTTTTAAATTTCCCTCAAAATTCATATTGTCACACATTTTTTTGGGGAAAATTCGGCTAGCTGCTCAAATCGTGTCAGCTTATAGTCTATTTAATGGTAATCATCAATTTTCGGCATTCGCTTTTCACGCGAACTCAAGCTGATGGTTGATCATGCATTTGGCTATGCGCCAATATGGTCAACAGGTCGTGCCAAATGACTCAAGTGATTCGCAACATAATAACATTTATGCTGAAGTTCATTACATACATACATGCGTATATGTATATGTACATATGTATAGGTGTATGCAGAGCTGACGTCAAATTGGGCCCCCAGCGCACGTTGCGTATACTCGATGTCTGTGCGAAAGTGTTTTGCTGTCTCATTGTTTAATTAATGAGCGCGCGACAAACATATGAAATTGTGTTTGCCATTGTTGTTGTTGCTGTGTTTTTTTTCACTTGAAACTTTAGTGAATGAATACCAGTCCAGGGGGTAAATACGTCCACATGGGAAACCAGCCAAAAAAAAAATAAAATAAATAAATAAATAAAAATCCAAAAACATACTCAAATGTATATTGTTTGTGATGATGCATTTGTTAAATTTATATAGACGCGTATAATTCAGTTTCAGGAACTACTATATAGTGAGCACAGCTGCCTCATCTGACAATTGCCAGCAATTGAAGTCTCTCGAGTGGAAGTTCATTTACCGTTATGCTGTCAATGTTGGCGTTCACATGTTTTTTTTTTTTTGGTTTCTTTTGCACTTTATTTTAAAATTATTTTGTTATTTGTATTCGATTTTGTTGTGCGAGCATTTTTTTTACATTTATGCTGAGCTTTGTCTTTTCAGAATAATACTTTTTTAATTAGCCTGACCTGACCAAAGGCACGTACATACAAATAAATGAAATACAATATGAAATATGTAAAAAAACATGTGAAATTCAATTGATGTAGTAAATATACATGCATACAGGTTGAATGTACGACAATTTGTAAATGATTTACGTATTTCTTAGAAAACGCCAAGGAATTTATTGGGTTTCACTTAGGCCAGCTATAACACTAGCTGCTTTTTTTTATACTTTTTTTTTTATTATATTTATTTCATGCCAGTATGGCTTGCCTCGAAATATCTAAAAACAAGGAGAAATAAGGTTCACAAATTAAAAAGCAAAGCATAAAGTTTAATGAACTTCTTGGAAAAACCAAATTTGTAATTTGATGTGCAGCATTTGTTGAACTCAATGAACTACCCGTAAAAAAAAACAAGTATGGAGAGAGAAATAAGTTTAGTTGGCATTTTTGGGGCAAGCGGTTAATCACCCGATATATCTTCTGTACATAAAGATCTGCCCAAAACACTGACCTATCTGAATTCTAAATATAAATATTGTTAACTTGCTGCGCATAAACAATCAACAACACGGCTTGCAAATTTTCGCCTAGCTCAGCTCAAAAATACAATTGAAGCGTAAAAGACAATAACAATGGCAAGAAAAAAACAGAGCAGAAAGTGGAATACTATATTCATATACATATATTTTGGATCAGGCCACAAAATTTACGCGCCAATTTATTACTTATTTCGGTTGGCCAATGAACTGCAACCGCGCCTCAATGTTGTTGACAAGTAACAACAACGGAAAACTGCACCAAAACAATATTTACAGTGAAATCTACTTTAACGTACAGCTAAAAGCTAAATTAAGCATTTGCATGACAAACTTGCCCCCAAAATTTAAAAATATTTGCTTTTATGGGGGTGCGCTTTTATTTTAAGAAACTTTTTGTATAAGAAAATAACAATAAAATATATTTTTATTTAATTCAAAAGAGATGCAAACAAAAATATAAATAAATAACAAATAAAAAGAAATCTTTTTATTATTATTTATTACTTATTTAATTATTAGTATTATTATTATTTTTTTATGCATAATATTTTTAAAATTATGCTTACATATGTTTTTTTTAACTCTTAATGAACTATAAATCTTTTATATATATCTAAGTTCCTATTAGTCAAATTAAGATTTCATTTTGTAACATTCGAACATTCTAGATAATATTCAAAAATATATATATATTTGTCATTGTTGTTGCTTGTTATTAACTTTGCCTTAAAAACAGCCAAATGTTATTACAGTTTTTGTAAATAATACATTCATTGATCCATGACTACATTCATGTTCAATATTTTGATGGATGTGAAACATATATCAGATATCACGGTAGTTGAGTTTCAGCTACATTACATGCGAATAGCACATGATGTGCAATTGGAAATAGGTCGGGGTTTCGTTTAGCTACTACCTGTTCTTGGCTGGGCTTATTGGCTGCTACATGCCACACCGAAACAAGTGGCCGCCGCGTGGCCAATGATGGAATTCTCGCATTCGCGCTGAGTCATGCCGCTCAACTAAAAATATGTTCGACATGACTCAAATAACCAAATCTTGTCACTCAACGATGGACTGGCCGGTGCATGGCTAAGGCAAAACAGGTTTTCTCGAATTCCCTTTAAAATACACACACATACATATACACATGCTCAATGTACGCATTTTTATGGATCCATACCGATATGGATGGCAAGTCCAAAGTTCGATTGCAATACCTGACGCGTTTGCCGTTCGCTTTGACTGAGTCGCGTTTCCACTCACGTGCGCTGCTTTAAGACCAGTTAAGAGAGGCATTGAGAGAGCCTAAAGCATGGTCAACTTTACAAGCTGCAATTATGTATATGCAAGATATGTGTTTAGGGGGAATTTCTTGATATTGGGTAAACCCCAGTGCAGAATGCGGTTGATTGCCTTCTGAAAAGCCCCAATAACGTGAGATGCAGAGACTCTTCTATCTACTCAGAGTTTTTTTTTTTTTATCTTCACTGGATAAAAATAAAGTGAATAATTTGTATATGAACGAGATGAAAGTTCCCCTAAATGATATGCATGCTTATTTGCGTGGTTTTTGGTCTTATCATATATAACTAACATCAAATTTCCCTGAATTGTAATTCCCAAAGAAGGCGTAGTATCGTTTATACTAATTTCATCTCATCTCTTTTTAGGTAAAAATTAAAATTGATTTGATATTTTGTATACAATTGAAATTATATACATATATGTGGTATTATTTTCCATTCTAAAAGTAAATTCATATATACAAATATATATATTTTTTAAATTGATAAAAATCAATCAATTCAAATGTTTTTCAATATACATATTCCAAATATTCATTCAAGAAAAGATAGACTACGTTTTTCTTTGAAAAATTCCCCTTAGAGATACAAAAAAATTTCCCTTCTTTAATTCCAATAGACAATTAAACAACCATTTTAACGGACATTTTCCACGTGAAGCAAGTTGGCAGCACTTTTCGCTCACAAAAGCTCAAGCACAATTTGAAAGCTCTTGCTTAAGCATCTGATTTGCCGGCAAGCGAACAAAGCTCTGCTGCTTCTTACACATAAACAAACGCCAGCTAACAGCTGACCTTAAGCGCAATCAGTGTTGACTAAGAACTAAAGTAGTTATAGTTTTTTTTTGCAGGTTGCGGAATTGTTTTTGCTAATGCTTACAATTATATTTATAATAGAGCAATTTAACGCATTCTTGGTGTTTGAATTTGAACTTTAGAATGCGGCACAGGGTGACTCATTCTAGCAAAATCCACATTGTCTGGCACGACAAAAAGCTTTGTGATGTAATCAAAAAGGCCGGACGAAAAGAACGAAAAGAAGTCGAGGAAAAAACAACCAAAATTCTATAAATATGACGACCAACAACAACACTAGCAACAAGAACAGAACCGAAACAATAAACGAAGTTTCAGACCTTTTCTTTGTGAGAGCTTCAAACTAATTGTTCAGCATGGGAATGAAAATACATATACAAATATATATATGGTATATATAAATACTTAAAGCGAAACCGGCTCGAGCATTCAGTTCGTCGCTGGCTGACGGAAGTGACGGAACCGCCAGAGCAGCGCAATTTTTCAAATAGAGCGCGGCCTTCAGAGATTGGTTAGGGGAAATTTCGCGTGTTGAATCGATTTTGAATACAATGGAGTACCTGCAATCTGTCTATGAGAAAATCTTTGGAGCCGATGATCCGTCGGATGCCACACAAATTAATTATAATACGTGAGTATTGTGTGTCTACTGTGCGTGGGCCGGGTTCCTCCCCCAATCAGATTGATTAAGTACAAATCTTCTCGGCAGGCCCCGCAAGGTCGTTTGCTTCGGCAACGTTCTACTGGATCGCACTGTGAAACTGGAGGACCCGGAGCTATTGCAACGTTTCGATCTGAAGCTGGGCTCCAAGGGCGAAATGGATCTGGAACAGTTAAACAAAATTGCCGCAGACGCAGCTAATGGGTAAGTCATTCTCAGGCAGTTGCTAATTGAGTTGAGCATATATATTTTTATATATTTTTTTTTAGCTCCAGCTGTTTAATTAATCCAGGAGGTTCTGCTTTGAATACGGTGCGTATTCTAAAGCAGCTGGGCACAGATGCCCAGTTCTTTGGCGCGATTGGCAACGACAAGCATGGAGAGGAGCTGCGCTCTCTGCTGCAGGAGCGTGGCATTGAAGCACGGCTGCAGGTGGTTGACGATGTGCACACGGGTCAGTGTGTGTGCCTTATGTACAATGATAATCCCACGCTCTATGCAAACATCGGTGCATCCGCCCACTTCTCTGTTCAAGAGCTGAAGCGCGCTGCATTGCATGACACACAAAACTTTCTGCGTCCCATTGAACGTAAACAAATTCTTTATGTGGAGGGTTTCTTTGTGCCGAAACGTCAAGAAGTCTGTGATTATATAGTGGTTCACCTCGTGCGAGAGCGTCGTTACCTGGCATTGAATCTCAGTGCTCCCTATATAGTGCGCCAGCACTCGGAACAAATGCTAGACATGGCGAAGCGTGCCATGTTTATATTCGGCAATCGTCAGGAGTTTCAAGAGCTAGCCGAGGTAGCTGGCTGTGAGACTGTGGAAAGCCTGGCACGTCAGCTGCTGCAGTTGGGACAGCCCAAGATCCTGCTCATCACAAATGGTGACGCAGGTGTGCAGCTGGCCACCAACTATGTGGCAGAGCGTGCGCCACCGGGCGAGCTGCGATTCGAGGATTTCAGAGCACAGCGCGCCGAGCAGCTGGTGGATGCCACTGGAGCTGGAGATTCATTTGCTGCCGGCTTTCTGCACGCCTGGCTGGAGAAACGTTCGCTAACAGAGTGCGTTCGATTGGCCAGCAATGTTGCGTCCAAGGTGGTGACTCAGGTGGGTTGCAATCTGCCGTAGCTTGTGCATCCGAATACCCTTTCACTCTACAGTATGCAGGTCAAACAAAGAGAAACTCTGAAAGTGCGTGCATCGCACAATGACACCAAAGTAGGCCTTAATTGCACAAATGTTATAATATATAAAAATGTATATATGTTTATATATAACTTATGTACTTAGTTCCTTATGATGTGACAAGGCACTCAGTGAGTAATCTATTTGCGCTCGGATTGTAGCAATATGAAGCAGAACATACTAAAAATAACAATAAATATTTCCATAAAATGATGTGGCGAATTCCACATTTTTTTTTCTTTATGAGTAATTGGAAAAAAAAAAAAATAATAATAATTATAAAAAAATTGTCAAGAAACCACAAAACTAGAGATGATAAGTCTAAATTAAAAATAAAATAATTGTAATAATAATAATAAATTATTGTATATAGTTCTTGGGGGGTTATTAGCTATTTAACTATTTAGCATTTTTGTTTATAATATTTGATATTATATATATGTCAGTTTTTACATTTTTATGAATTTTGTTAGCATGAATCAAAATTTTATATCTTATCTGAGAAAGTAAACTTTCTCAAATTAGTCTACTTAGGCCATTAGGGGAATTAATTTATACCAGCGGGAAAAAGAAGAAGCAAAGTGAACTACAGATTACCTACATACAAAACATATTCACTTTATATATGTATATAATATCTTAGGCGCTCTGAGATAAATGCTACTGGGCTTTCATGTATTATCAATCTTTATTTTGTCTTATTTTATTTTAATAAGATTTTTTTTTCTAATTTCTTAAATATATTGTTTATTATATTATATATATATTTTTTTTTAAATTTATAAATATTTCCATTTGATATTTGATTTCCATTTGATATTGATTTTTAACTATTATATTCTAATTAATAATTATAAAAAGTTATTATGTCTCTGTTCCCGATTTACAAATAGATTTTTTTTTTCTAGAATTATAGTAAAGTACTTAATTAAAATTTTTTTTTTTTTACAACATAAAATATATTTAGATTATTTATATTATATATATTAGATAATTTTTATGTATATTATCATTGAATCATATTTTCTTTAAATATTTATTGTTTTCATTATAAAAATTTTTGTTTATGTTTAATTTTGTACCTTTTGTGTATGCCCGCTATTCGCTTATTCAAATCTCAACTCAGCTTTCAATAATATATAGTCGTCATCATTGAAGCAAATTGCAGTTTTGTTTATTGCCTTAAGAGAAATGTATATATATTTAATAGCATTGGTTTGTTTTGTGCAAACAATCACATCGCATTATCTTATGCTGACTTACTCACGGGCAGCCCACTTCCATAAGTCGGAGCTGGATATGACGGCATAGCTCCAAATCTAGCATGTCTAGATATCATCAAAGCGAATGTTTCATTGTTGTTGTTTATCTGCGAATGGGGAGGGGGGATTGCTCGCAATCGCCATTGGAATTGGTATTGAAGGCGATTCGGGAGTTGGCATTGCGAATGTGGCTGCGAGTCACACGTGTTTGCAAATCGTTAACAAAACTAAGCCGTATTAGCCACGCTGCTCGACTCTCTCTCCCTCTTGCTAATAAGGGGGGCATAAACAGAGAGCAGCTGAGGCCAAGTAAGAGCTAGAGATGGACTCTATATAAGGTGTGAGCACAGAAAGTAATATATATACATATATATAAATTAGAGCTTGAAAAAATCTGTTGATCGTTTCTCAATGTCTGCGGCGTCTTTCACTCACATTTGAAGAAAAAGAGTAAGCAAAGCATCGGTTCTTTTACTCGCTTGTCTAGGCTATATACTTCAAGTTCAATACCCTTTGCTTAGCTGCTTAGCCTAGCCTCATTGAGCGTCAATTATGTTCGGAAATCGAATAGTTCAACGAGCAGTTCAATTAATTTATATAAGCTTTCGTATTCTACTCACGAGAGCTCACGACATATAGTACGTTCCTCTCTAGATTTGCGCCGAATAATACACAAATGCCAGATTAGGAGCTTAGCAAAACAATTTCAGTTTTCAAGGCAATTTTCTTATTATCTCTCTCTTTCTTTCTACCTGCAACGCCCTCTCTCTCTCTCTCTACTGTGAGCTGCTTAATTGGCAAAAAGCTGCTTAGCTATCGCCCACTAGAATTGTGTTAAAGTCAATATTGACACGCCCACACAATTGCGGGCGTCTATCGAAAGAGGAGGCGTCAACTGAGTTGGTATACTAATGCAGTGCCTCTATAAGGTACAGATGAATCGTTTAAATCACAACGGAATATGCTGTTAATTGCTTGATATTAATTTTATACAAGTTCAACTGCAAAACGGAGCCCGGAGCCGGAGCCAAGCAGCTAAGAGTATACGTAATTAATGTCACTCTGTGGTTTATAGGGTTAACAGGACGAGGACCAAGCATGTGTGTGTGTGTGTGTGTGTGTTCCTTTGATGTGTGTGGAGTAGCTGCTGCTCTTGCTGCTGTTGCTGCACAAAATGTGATAATTAAATGTCGTCCATTTGCCTGAGCTTAGCTTTTAATTTATAATAAATTCTGGCTGCTGTTTCAAAATGCATTTTTCGACCAGATACTTACGTCCTTTGGTTGTCCTTTGATTTATGTGCAGCGCCTCGCATGAGCAGCTGTAACTGACATTGCATGTTGGCTGGCAGCGGAGAGGGCAAACTGTGGTCTGCTGCCTGCCCTGGCCTGGCTTGGTCTTTAGTAATGTTTGCACAAAATATTGCGCATACGCCACAGACGCCCACACACACACACAGTCACATGCAGGGACTGTTTCGGCTTGAGCTTTTGGCTTTGTCCTTTGCCTTTTTGCGGCATAACGCGCGGTTAAGTGGCCATAATGTGTGCCTTTATGGGCTTGGTCTACCCCAAGGTCCATGCCTGCTGCTTTGCCCAGGTCTTATTTTAATTCCCCGCCGTATTTGCTGAGCTGGCATTGTTGTTGAATTATGTTATGCCAGTCGCTTGTTGATTTTTATATTGTTTTTTCACTCTCTCTCACTCTCTCTCTCTCTCTCGCCCTCTGCTGCTGTCGCTGTTGCTTTCGCTCTGTTTGCTTTTGTCTCTCTGGCCGTTGTCCACATGATAAGCGGGCGGGCCGGGTCCAAATATTTGGCTCTGGCATGTTTGCTCAGTTGTTTACGGATAATCCGCTTTTATTGTTTAATAAGTCATGTCTGCCTATCGCCGCATTGCCTGACTGCCACTGGACTGGACGGCCTGGCCCACTGCCTGATTGCTGCTGGCCACGTTATCGCCTCGTTAGCTTTTTGAAAGGCTATTCGAACGGCGGCACAATTTTCTGCTGATGATGTCTTCTGTACGTGTGAAAAATCGATGCTTAAATTAAGTAAGGATTTGCATACGTTGCGAACGTATTCGATTTAATCCTTAATCTCTTTGATATCAGTTGGCATTTCAGGGCTTAAATTTAAGATTTTTTTTTTTTTCATTTTAAAGGCTCAATTTCAATTAAAGAATTTTAATTCTATTTATAAATTCAACTAGTTTAAAGTTGGAATTTTTGTTGAGTTGAATTTCTTAATATATTTTTCTATGTTTAACAGTTACCTAACACCAGCTATTTGAATCCCAAGGTTCCTTATTTCATTTTGTATTAGCTTAAAAGCTATAATAAACTCAATATATAATTCATATCTATTATCTAGTCCTCTGTAATGCATATAGCTAAACGATTATATATTCGAAGATCTGCAAGCAGTAATTATATTACCAATCGAATAGCTAACTGTCACAAAATGGAAATTTAGCCCCTACTATGGCACTTCCATTGCATTGCATTGCATTGCATTGTCGCGAAGCCAATTTGGCAAATTATAGACTAAGGGCAACGCCTCTGATTGCCAGAGGACAATTGGTTAAACGCCTTGCGAATGCGCGCCAATAAAAGACATTTGCCAAGCTCTCGGGGTTCACAGTATCGAGTGGTGCTTCTTGCCGGAAGTTGTGCAAAGTGGTGCGGTAATGGCCAACGATATTGCTTTGGTGGCCATCAATGTGGGCCTTTGGCGGTATTTAGGGGTGTTGTATCCCAGTCCACAGACCAATTGGCGGAAGTACGCATTTGTGTTGCCCGTTTGCCTGATGAATCTGATGCAGTTCATCTTTTTGCTGCGCATGTGGGGCGATCTGCCCGCCTTTATACTGAATCTGTTCTTCTTCTCGGCCATTTTCAATGCACTGATGCGTACGATGTTCGTCATGTGCAAACGCTTGGCATTCGAGAAGTTTCTGAAGCAATTGTCGCTTATCTATCGCCATATCGACGAATCCAGCGATGAGTACAGTCGAAATTTCCTAGCCATGGCTGTGGCCGAGTCACGCCGCTTGGCCATATTCAATTTGTCGGCCTCGTTTCTGGACATTTTGGGCGCACTAATCTTTGCCTTGTTTCAGGAGCAACGCGGTAAGCGGATAATGTTTGATAGGCTTTCCAGCTTTACAGTAATGAATACCCCCCCACTTGACGAGCAGCCCATCCGTTTGGCATTGCCTTGCCGGGCGTGGATATGCAATGCACGCCCTTCTACCAGCTATTCTATGTGCTGCAGTTGCCCACACCCGTGGTGCTCTCCATCATGTATATGCCCTTTGTCAGTCTATTTGCGGCCTTTGCACTCTTTGGCAAGGCTTTGCTACAGATATTGGCCCACAAGTTATCTCGCATCGGCCAGCTGCAGGGGGAGGAGAAACGTTATCATATGTTGATTGATTGCATACGATTGCATATTACCATAGCCAGGTGCGTACAGTAGCTGTTAAGTATCGAAGAAGTTCATTATTCATTGAATCCATTGCGAAAGGGTGACTAGAACTAAGGTTACTCAATAATTCCTTGTTCCTTAGTAATGATTGGAATAGCAGCTATCCGCAGAACTCTGAGTAAAATATATATTTGACTAAAATATATTCTAAATATAAAACCTATTGTGTATATAAATTATATGATGAGTAAAATTTGTATATGACTGTATTAAATATTATATATAAAACCTATATCAAAGCTGCTATAAATTGGGGTTAGATTGAAAACCATCAACTATATTTAGCAAATATATACTATATCTATTATTCATAATGTATAATCTATATTCATAATTATATTAACTAAACTCGCAAAATTTTGCATTTACTGTTCACATAATAATTTCTAATCCCATTTCCAGCTATGTACGTAATTTTACCGCACTTGTCACCTATATTATAGGAGCTGAGGCTTTGATCTTTGGCGGCATTATCTGTTCGTTGCTCTTCTGCTTGAATATAGTTGAGTGTCTTAAATTAAAACTATTGCAGTTTACTTTATACTATAAGTCTATTGCCAGATCACCTCGCACACGCAGATGATCTCAATTGTCATGTATATCTTGACCATGCTCTATGTACTCTACACCTATTACAATCGTGCCAACGAGTTGATGATTGAGGTAAGCTGAACCTAGATTTGCAATTGCAATCACCTACAGCTACAGCTACAGCTATAGCATTCTGCTAACGATTCCTTTCTTTTGTAGAGCCTGCATGTATCGCAGGCTGTTTACAATGTGCCCTGGCTGGAGTGTGGAAGGGGTTTTCGGAGAACCCTTCTGATCTTTTTGATGCAAACGCAAAGGCCTTTGGTGGTGAGTGTCGCCGGCTTTGAGAGCTTCGCATGCATTTCATTTGGCAGATTCTAATCGTGGCTTTTATGCATGCGCTCCATTTCATTTCGAGTCTGGTTTTCCCTTTCAGATAAAGGCGGGCAACGTTTACCCCATGACTTTGGCCATGTTTCAGAGTTTGCTGAATGCATCCTATTCGTATTTTACCATGTTGCGTGGCGTGACCAACAAATGAGCTGGAAGCCAAAAACTTTTCGGGCCATAAGCCAGGCAGCTGGAGCCGGGGGTTGTGGCAATCTGAGTAATGCAAAAGTTGCTGTAGCTCGTTGTAGTCCGGGCATTTGCATATGCTACTCGTTTGCGTAGTTATTTTGAAAGGATTTAATCTGGCTGTTTGTAGTCCGGACTACGGTCTGTAGTGTTGGCATGTAGATATAGTCGTAGTCACAGCATTTGTTGCTGTTGTAGTTGGTATTCTAGCTAGTGCGAGGCATCTGGGCAAATAGTTTGTTGCATTGCCTGAGTTAGGGCGACGTGCTTTTGTTTGCTTTAAATCTTTTGTATGCTTAGCAATGCTTCACTTAGTTGTTTTAAGCGTCGCTCATGCAATATCTAGTTTTATTTTTATGTATATGAACTGGGCTATAAATGTTCTAAATAATTGCAAAGGGCTATCAAAGCAAATAGCTTAAAGCTAAGCTGCAAATTAATAAATTGCGGACGGCCCAAAAGTATGCAGCATTAAAATAAAAGTAAAATTATTCAAGCAAAATGCTTGGTAAGCTTAAAAATTTAAATAAAATATATAAATAAATTTCCAATAAATATTAACAGGTGGGGAGACTTCAAGTTTTCTCAGCACTTAGTTGCTCTGCGTTAAGCTCGATGATTTCGGCCAGAATTTGAGTCTGAATAATATTAAATCAACCTATAGTAAACAATGCTGAATTTATTAGAATTACATAGATATGCAGACGTTAACGTCGATTGCTTTTCAGTCTGTCTCACTTTGCAGTAAAATTATTTCACAGTGAACGTTGGTGACTCGAATTCATGAGAATTGCATAGAGCAGCAGCAGCAGTTAACTACGATTGCCTAACATAATTTCAAATTGAAATCGAGTGGAAGTTAGTTTTTGATGTCGTTTTTGCTTGCGCTTTTTAATTAAAAAGCCCCAAACACTCATTGTCTGCTGCAGTTTAATTAACATTAGTCATCCCTCTTTATTATGCAAATAAACAGCTTCCGCTACAAAAACAACAGGAGAACAGGAGAAACGTTTAATGCTGGCAATAATAACAACTTAATTTAAAATTCATTATAGCTGACACCAACTAGTTAAACAATTGTCGAGGCCACCCAACAACAAAGGACAATAACTAAAACAGCAGCAGTAGCAGCAGTAGCAGGAGTAGCAGTAGTAGCAGGAGTAGCAGCGGCAGCAGCAATAAAAACAACAACAATAAACCAAGAACTGAGCGCGCTTGAATATTGAAATGAGCCTCGGCCGCACTTGAAATACGCAAATAAACTTCAAAGACCAAGCGATGCCTGAAGGACTGCACGCTGTGTGCGTCCTGTGTCTCCTACAGGCAGAGACCGCCTGGCGAGCGCATAAATAACGGACAGCCCAGGAGTCAAGCAGCAGTCAGGCGGCAGTCAGGCAGCGAAGCCGTGCAATATTGGAGCCGGCTTGCGTGGCGTATACTTAATTTTATTATGAGGTGTCAAGTGGGCCAGTCGACTTTGCTCTGCCTCTTGGCCTTTTGTTTGTGTTATTTATGTTGTTTCGCCATTCGGCGGCAGGTGAGCAGAGCCGTTAGTTGAATGGTGGAGGCGCGTATCGTTAACCACCTGCGGTTGCAAAATGTAAACTTCCTTTGGGCTTTTGCTTTTTAGTTCTAGTTGTGAGGCGCAGGCAAGCTAGGCCAAAAGGAAAGTAACGACAAAAAAAAAAACCAAAATGGAAATATGCAAATGCCGCAGGAAGTGTAACTGCGACACACAGACAGCCCGTGTCCTGGCTGAGCTGCTGGCTGTCTGTGCGCTGCATAAAATTAACAAGTTTTGTCGCCCCCAAATGGCTGGAAAAAAAAAAATAAAACCGAAATGTTTCATTAGAGCCATAGCCATGAGCATGTTATTTACCAACAGCTGGCACTGCCAGCCAAACCACTTGCTCCACGCCACCACACTGTGATCCACCCCTTGCCAAGGCTTTGTTGTGGCGTCGCGTCAAAGGTGGCGCTGTTTTATAATTGAATTCATATGCCTCAATGGAAGCGGCAGGCGCCAGCTACACAGCAACCGCAACATTTGGCTGGGGGTTGCACACATTCTGCAGCCCAAAAAGGACCTCACTCTCTATGTGTGTGTGTGTGTGTGTGTGTGCCATTTGGTGGCATTTCATTTAAATGGATTTTCAATTGCGGTTTGAACATTTTGCATAAATTGCTGTAATGAGTTTATATCGAGGCAGCAAGTGGCTTCGTTTGCTTACGCCAGCCCCGCTCACCTCGTTTGCCTCATTTGCAATTGTCAACTGGCTGTCAGGGTCGACAGTTGTGTTGACAGTTTGCTCTGGCTGTTCATATTAATTGTGGCATTTCGTTTTTGTTGCCCATTCACAATGCCAAATGGCCACAGAGACAATTGTAGTTACGCGAACAAGTAAGCTATTGGCAAGAAAAGTTAATGGAAGATGTGCACAGGCCTAATGAGCGTTAAATTGAAATTTCGATTAGGTGTTACATAGTATGTATATTAGCAAAGATCTTTCAACCGTGCAAAATCCTCGTTTTTAAATATATATTTCAACAGTTCAATTTCAACTGCATTCTGTTGAAATGGTGATTCAATTGAAAGTTGTTGTGTTGATAGTATTTATACTGATTTGGTCGAATGTGAGCATATTTGAAATACCTACTCATTCAATTATCAAATTCAAAGAAATACCTGCATAAATATGTATATATATTTTTATAGAATGCATCTATAATGAAATTCACGAATGCTGTTTGTGAGAGTTTCAATAAAACTCTCATCGCAATAACCGAGTGTCGACTGAGGGCTGTGAGTCGTAATGTAACAACATATAATTTCAATTCGACTATACATTATCCGATAACTGAGGTTGCGGTCGAAGTTCAATGCTTCAAGAAGGCCAACGGCTATAAGCCCTGGCTATACAAGTTCAAATTTGATGGTTGTAAGTTCTTACGAAAAGCCTACAATCCTCTGGCACTTTTAATGTTTAAACTCTTCAGAGATTATTCGAACTTGAATCATCCGTGTCCCTATATTGTGAGTGTGCTTTTAAAGAATATGTTTAATATATATTTAATTTCAAATATTCAAAATTAAAAATATTAAAAATTTGTTTAATTAAATGTATTTTTAAATATTATATTTAATTTAATATTATTTCAAACTCTATTAACATTGTTTAGGGACATGTGTATGTGAAGAATCTATTTGTCTCACCGGACGTAATTCCGCTCCCATTGCCTAGCGGAGATTACTTATTGTCATCACGCTGGATCTTTCATAAGAAAGTTACAACCAAATTGGACATATATTTTTCGTTCACTGAAGATATTCTAAAACAATGAGATATTAATGTCATGATATGAAAGAAAATAAATATATTTTAGGCAGAGAAGGCGATTTGAAGTATGTATATTAAATATATATTTTATTGTTTATCAAGAAAATTGTTGTCTACAATTTATTTGGACTTCATTTAAATGCATATAATTTTTTTGTACATAATCTATTCCCCTAGGCTATTACGATTAGGAAGTGCTAGATTAGAGATAATATTGCTTAATGTATAAGTCAAATTACTAATCATAAACGCTGACCACATAATCGATTGACAAGAGAGAGCTAATTATAATTATAAACCAATATATGTATATCGGTTTTGTTTTTGGCTACTTATCTTTAAATGAAACCGCGTGAACGTGTGCGGTTACGGTCCAAAGAGCAGCAAAGTTAATTAGTAAATCGATATTTTCGAATATTCTATGCAACAAGCACAAGCCACGTAGGCAAGGTTAACGTTGATGCATCTCGAAAACTATAAGTGGCTGGAAAACTATAAGAAGTAACAAGATATATTTTGAGAAATCGTTAAGAGAATGTAATACTATGTTCATTATTTGCCAACCTTTAAGACTTGTAGTTGTGAACACTTAATTTCTTTATCTACTGAATTAGTTGAATTCTTGTAATGCCAATGAACAAATTTAGTCATAAATTGAAATCATAATAGGATCATTAGCTGTGTAATGGGAAAATAAGCATTAAATATATATAAAAATATTTTTTTTAATGTTGGTATAATTGTTCAAGCGAAGACAAAAAAGTGATTTACCATTCATTTGAAGCTTGCTGAAATCAATTTGACTCATAGTGCGATGGAGCTCAGGCAGATGATTGTCTTACTTCTGGCAGTACTGCTATGCTACAGTGTGAGTATATGTGAGTGCTGATGACTAAATTTAATATAACGTATCTTATTCATTTTGAAGCATGCATCGTTCTTTAAATTTACGAATGTGGTGTGTAAATCGTTGAATACCACATCGATTACCCTCAACGAATGTCGACTCAAAGCCATCAATCGCAATCGAACAGTGTATAATTTTTTTGCTACTCTGCATTATCCGGTGAATGATGTGGTGGTAGAATTTCAGCTGTTCAAGAAGGCTAATGGATATAAGCCATGGCTATATAAGAGTAAAATCAATGCCTGCCAATTCATGAATAGACCCTACAGCCCAATTGTAATTATAATCTTTAAGCTCATGAAGGACAGCAGCAACTTCAACCATACGTGCCCTTACGTGGTGAGTGTTAATGGTTATTTCTCTCATCATTTATTTATTAAGAGTCTCACGCTTAATTCTTGCAGGGGCCGATGATTATAAAGGATCTGTGCATTAGATCTGATAAGATTCCTCTAGTATTTCCCACTGGCGATTACTTGGTTGCATCCAAGTGGTATTCATATAAGAAGTTAACATTGATAGTTGATTTATATTTCTCATATGCTGAGGATCTAATAAATCAGTAAGCCCAAGCGCATCAGATGTCTCACTTTGCAGTTGATTGAACAATTCATATAACTATATTACAGAAATAATTTATATATAATAACGTAAATTATTATTTAATTGTACTTGGCTGATTATTTAATTGCATCAAAATAAACCTTTCCAAATGACAGAAAATTTTCAATAATTACAATTAAATTTCACGTAAAAAAATATATACAATTTGAGCTCCTACAAATATTTTGAGAAGAAAATTTTAGCGATTTTTTAAATTGAGCCATTTCTGTCCTTTGTGTAATTGTGTTTGTTGTTTATTTCTTTTCTTTTGTACGTTTTAATTTCATGCTTTATTTGAAAAGTATATAATTTCAAGTATAATTTGTTGTTGTATTGCAATGAATGAAAAATACAATATCTTTACTTGATTTTCAATATATGTATAACGCTGAGGGGCAACGAGAAACACCATCCATCATTAAGCCCATTAATTGAGGCTTGGACTTTGCACTTGGCTGGAATAATTCCAAATTTTCACAAATTATAATAATTATGTTTTCATGAATAAAATTGTTCAACCGAATAGCACGAATAATACAATGTACAGTGTTAGAATACAAAACGTTCAATAGTGGTCAATCCATTAATGCGCATCATTTTTCATTGACTGTTGAAATTTTAGATTTGTATTTATAAAAAAATGATTATTCAATACGTGTCTTAAAGTGTTTGTGTTCAACACATCGTCGGAAAATTTTAGAACTTTCACAAGATGAATACTCAAATATTCAAACGGGTCAATCGTTACAAGAAAATCAACAGTTGTCGTAAGGACCAACTATTTTTAATAATATATTATTAATATATTATATAAAAATGCTCATCATGCGTCAGTAATTATTAAATTGAGTCTTTTATTTACAGCATGAACAGTCTATCAAACTGAATTATAGTAATTTTAGCAGATCAATTATTTCCAGCATTAAATCATATCATATAATAATTATTGAGTCAAAAATAATAACTTTAATTGTCATTTAAAGTATTTGTTGAATTATATTACATGAGAGAAATCAAAGTAAATTCAAACGCGATGGACATTAGATTAATTTTTGAAAGAAACCTTATAATCCCATTGCAATAATTGTCTATAAAATATTCAAGCAATATTCAAGCTTTAACCACAGTTGTCCATACGAGGTAAGTAGCCAAGCCATTAGTATTCCTTTCATTGCTTATTTTACAATATTTTACATTGTATTAGTTCAGAATTTTAATTTGAGATTTGAGAATCTACCAAATGCTTTACCAACGGGAGACTCTCTATTAAAATTGAATTGGATATTCAATAAGAGCGTGCATCGAAACATTATTATAAGTTCGTAGAGGATTTATAAACAATGTTAATGTTAACTAGGCCAATATGTGTTTTGCTTTAGAAAAATAATATTTATTATTATTTAAAAAAAAAGATAATTAATTGACTTCTCCAGAGGCATGATATGGCCGCACAGCATACACTTCTCTATCCACTTGTATTATATCCATTATTTTTTGCAATCATTTCAAATCTAGCATGAACAATTGTTGATAATAACTGTGTGTGTGTGTGTGTGTGTTTGTTTAAATTCGCCATAGTTATGAAAACACTTTGAGCTCCTATCGTGAATCTGCTGCAATCAAATTCAGGTGGACATTGAATTTGGCTATACACAGTATGCGATCATCTACACAGAGTTCGACAGTGGACAATTGCCAAAAATTCAGCAAATTTGTTTTATCATTATCTTTACTATTCAACCGAATAACATACAAAATAATAATAATTATAACTAGAATGGCGCTGGATTCGTAATCTGTAGAAACAGTTCATATTGTTTAGAGATAATATTACTAATATATATGTCACTTTTAATTCATATATATTCATATAGATATCATTTTTCGTTCATCTTTAGAGCTAGTCTCCAATAGAAATACACGAGACATGTGGTTGGGTTTGGTATATGCTACATATATTTCATTCCAAAGCTTTATCTGAAAGTTTGATTAGGAAAGTCCATCTAATTACAAGAAGATTTAAATAATATAATTTTTGTAATAAAGCGAAGACGAATATATGTTGCAATAATACAGATATTATAATATATGTATAAACAAGATATTATATAGATCAATAAGTAACAATATTTGTTGCTATGCGAAATGTTTTATTTTTTTCTTCAAACGTCCATTATTGTTAACTTTAATGAGCTAGCCATGTCCATTGAGCTGTGCAATTACTAATTAAAAATTACTGTTTATATATTATTATAAATGTGATGCACAACAAACGAGCGGAAACAATAATATTTCTACCAATATTAACTGAAAAATCAATTGAAATACTTCGCTATGGGGATCAAGTTCTTTGGCTTACTGTTTCTATTGTTGGCATTATATCCTTGTTTGAATGTGAGTAAAATATAATATATATTAATTACAATTTTATATTTTTATTCAATATATTTAGGATGCAGTTACATTTAAATTTACGAATGCGGTCTGCAGCAATCATAATGAAACTTGGCTAAAAGTGGAAGTGTGTCGAATACGAGCTGTCAGTCGTAATAGGAATACTTTCAATTTCAATTTAACTCTTCATTATCCTGTTTATGGTGGAATTGTCAGATTTCAAATATTTCAGAAAGCCAGTGGTTATAAGCCTTGGCTCTTCTCAACAACTATTGATGGCTGCCGTTTCATGAGCAGGGCCTACAATCCAATTGTAATTATCGTTTTCAAACTGTTCAAGGAATTTTCCAACTTGAATCACACCTGTCCCTATGAGGTAAGTAAGCAGAAAGTATATTTCAATAGCTTGAATGATACAACTTCTACTTTGTAGGGTAGCGTTGTAATAAAAGGTTTCTATTTGCGCTTCGATAAACTACCAAGTGGTATGCCAACTGGCGATTATATGTTGCAGTTGGAGTTTGTGCATAAAAACATAAATCAGTTAACAATGAACGTTTATTTTACCGTCGTCGAGGATTTTAAAAGATCATAAAATTAATGATATTTTTTGCAAAAGTATTATGTTTTTTATTTTTAACAGACAGAATCAATAATCAATCAATAATATGTGAAAAGTACGTGTTTACTATTACAAAATATAATATAACGCTTTGTATTCAAATATATTTATTAATTTAATGCAAGGGTATGTTTTTTCTTACAAACACAGATTAATAATATAAAAAAAATAAATAAATAAATAAATTTATTAAATTTAAAAGCAACAAACAATTAACTAGAGTTTAAGCTAAAGAACGAATCATGACTACGTCTGTGGTCTGCCTGTTTGTCATCAGACTATTATCTATATCTTTATCGTATGTTACCTATATCCTAATATATATTTGTAAATTTGCCTTTAATTCAAATAAAATATAATATATATTTGGCGCAATTATTTGCTCCCATTATTAAATGGAGGGTTTTAGATGGCTTATGGGCTGTGAAAGGTATCAGCAGAGTGCAATTATTGTGTGTGTTGAGCCGATAAATGTAATATTAATGACCTTTTAAAGCCCCTGCTGAAAAGTGAAAGATGAAGAATCACACATAATTCAAACGTGATGGACAACAGATCGATTTTGGTTGGAATACTGCTAACATTTTTAGCATTTAACTTGCATATGAGAGTGAGTTATTACTGAGTACAGTATATAGAAATATTACAACTCCTTTTTCATACACAGGAAGCTGCCTTATTTAAATTCACTAATTTCGTCTGTGAGACTATCAATAAATCGTGGATTAACGTCACTGAATGCAGACTGCATGCTGTTAGTCGTAATGTGACGTATTTCAATCTGAATCTGACATTGCTACATCCCGTTAAGAGAGATGTGTTGGTTGAGGGTCAGTTGTTTAAACGTGAAAATGGCTACAAGCCATGGCTTTATAAGGCATCCATCGATGGTTGCCGATTTGTAAAGAGACCTTATAATCCCATTGCAATAATTGTCTATAAAATATTTAAGCAATATTCAAACTTTAACCACAGTTGTCCATACGAGGTGAGTAGCAAGTGTAATCAATTTTATCTTAATATTATACTAAAATATGTATTATAGGGTCTTATATTAATTCAGAAGCTTAATTTAAAATTGGATAACCTACCACATGCTATACCAACTGGTGATTATCTATTGCAATTGGATTGGCTAATCAGTAAGAGATTACAATTAATTACAAAGGCTTACTTTAAGTTCGTAGAGGATTTATAAGCGAAAATAATGTTCATTCTTTCAAATGAATGTTCTAAATTAACTTTAATATTGATCATAATAAATCCGCATAGCAGGCAAGCTAAATACGCCCACATTCAGTTGCATAGCTCCGTAAACGTACTAAGTAGACCATTGCCATTGTCTTTGGGGCCGTTTTGAAATCTCGCATAAGCAAAGCATTCATTTTCCAATTATTTATTGATAGCTGTGTCTGTGTGTGTGTGTGTGTGTGTGTGTGCAATAGCTAAACTACAGTCGAAATACCTACCCCTTGGCAGCAGCAATCACCTGCAATAAATCTTTTGCTCCTGGCCAGAACTCAGCTGCATGGGGAGCCACAGATGGCTGTGGTTCGTCTGGACTGGTTTTGGCTTGCAAGGTGGCACGGCAATGTCTGGCAGTTGTTGTCTGCAAAATATTTGCATTTTCACTTTTGATTTATTATTGTCATTGCCATGTGTAAATTGCCAAAGCAAAGGTGCCAACAAGCAGCAGCCACAGCATGTATCTGTGTCTATGAGTGCGCGTGTGTGTGTATGTGTGTGCTGCGTTGACAAGGACACATTATGTTGGCCAAATGAATGGTAATTGTGGCACTGAAACAAGTAATTGAAGTGCAATTCGTTCAAGCTTCTCAAATAGATACATAGCCTGCGGTTGAGCCACACACAAGGTCTGCTCGACTCTGGCACTTTGTTGTCTGTTGTTGCAGCGCTTATTTAGCTGGCCACACTTCGATTAGTACGCTTGTCGGTGGCACTTTCAAGTTAAAGTCGTGTTTGCTAATTACAAGTTCAAATTGGCCTGGCAAGCGTACAAGTCTTGCTGGCACTCCTCTGCCCTCTCATGCCGTTGTCATTTCAGCTGCCATTGCCTATTACTTCCGCCTCTATGCAATTTCCGCTTGACGCTGCCTAAGCAGCTTGCCAGCAAAATGTCAACATTATATGGCCGCAAGACGAGGCAATAATGACAACAGCATGAAAGGACCGAGCACAACATAACCAGATAATTACACAGCTAGCTGTCCGGGCGCCGTCCTCCCTGGAAGCGCCGCTGCCAGCCGCAAAGTGGAAAATGACAAAATAAAAAACCACAAGCGGAAAATTAACAGGCAAGCAGCCATACATTTGGCCAAAACAGAATGAATGTCTGGCCCTTAAAGTAGTCTTACTGCCTTCGAGTTAAAGACAAATGCCAACTCATTTCTAGCTGCGGGCAGCTAGAACTTTATCAAGATGCCTATCGCCAGCAAATGCAAAATTCCTGTTTAACAAAATTCCAAACTTCGACATTTCGTACATTTTTGACTGTCTGTGCGCGCTGTAAGCGAGACTCAACAAACCAATCTCCTAACACCTCTCTCTCTCTCTCTGTATCTCTCTCTCTCTCCCTGCATAGCCGGCAGCTACATTTAAATGTGCCGCCAAGTTTTGGCTGTGTGGCTTGCAACCACCTGGAAACCACCCGCGTGGATGCTGTCGCCGTCTGGCACTGATTTCATGCTTTATAACCTTCGATATGCGAATGGCAAACAACGTTTAGCGCTTTGCCAGCCGACAAGTGTGGCTCCGCTGCTCGAGGGCTTCGAATCCAGCACGGCGCGTATACGCAATATTTACGATTCCACTCATACAAGAGTTTTTTTCTTCTCATTTTTTTTTTTTGTCAGTTTGCTGTGCTGAGGGTTGCAAGCGCTCAACATTTTTGGCATTTCCATACATCAAATATTTATGCCATATTTTAGCTATTGCGACAATGAGTTAAATCTGATGGAATTCCAAAGCTCTGTTTGCTGAGCCGCAGCGTCTGCGATAATAAAGTTTAAAGCTGATAAACGTTTTGGCAATCAAATTATGCGCATAACCAGATGAGGGAAAAAGGTAACGAAATTGTTGTGTGAGAGAAAGAGAGAGAGAGAGAGCGTGAGTGTGTATGTGTGTGAGACAGGAAAAGGTAGCTTGTGTGTGTAGCGAAATTTAAATAGGAATTTAGCTGAGGGCATGAACTAGACACAATTAGGGGTTCGTTTAAAGCAAGTTTGAGAATAAGTATTGTATATGAAGATGAATTAAAGGAAATAGCCTAGACTATATACAGGTTTACTGAAAAATAAAAATAAATGTGTTGAAGCTTAGTGATAGTAAATATGAGAGTAAATGAGCAGATCTTTGGGCTGCCCTAAACACAAACTCTTTGGCTGCAAATCAAGATTCTTGGGGCAATATCTTCTATTCTGTCTTCAATCTTAAAGTCCATATTTATATTTTATACTCAACTTGACCAAAATTAACTTAAATTTCACACTTTTGCTCAAAGTAGGCTTTCACAAATTCCAATTTGTCATAGTCTAAGCTCATTTGCATGTTAATTAAGATTTCCATATAATACTCTTAAAGTATTTAAAGCTTAAGCATGCAATACTGTACGATTGTATGCATGTAGGCCTAACTAGTTTTACTGGCCACAACTGGAAGTCTTGTAATCCGTATTCATTTGCATTTAATCCATGTTTCGACAGTGACAAATTTATGCATTTAGCTAAAGCCGAAGAACAAATTGAATTCGTGCAGCAAAATGCAAGACGGCGACAAGCCAGTACAATGTGCTCGCCTGGCAATCCTTTGCACATGATATTGTTATTTTTGGCGTAATTAAAAACCCATGAAAGCGACGACCAAACAACTAGCCACAATCGCATGAGCAGACAGACACACAGACAGTCAGCCGGAGTGTGTGGCAAAGTAAACATGAGCGTATTGATGATGGGAGCTGTTCGTATGGCCAAAACTTTCATATCAATTTTAAGCCAAAGTAATGAAAAAGTAACGAAGAGGAGCTGACAAAAAAGGAAATACTAAAAGAAACGAGAAAGCAAACGGAACGGAACGTATAGACAAAGCATATTTACACAAGCAGAAGTACATGCAGGACCAAGCAGGACAACGTTGACGATGACGATGATGACGATGATGATGATGATGATGATAATAATAATATTGCTGCTGCTGACGATGATATTGTTGTTGGCAGCGCACAAAGCAACGCTTATGACAAGCAGCTTCAAAAAAATAAAAAAATAAAAGCGAATGCCCACTGCCCAGATCTAAGGATGCTGTTTGCACACGCAGGACCTCCTGCTGCAAAGTGTGGGCGCCTCTGCAGGCGAACGAAATTAAAAACCAATAAAAAGCTGCACACGAAATTAAAAATTATGTTTTCCTCTTTACATTTTATTGCCGCACAACAACAGCAGTAAAAACATTGTCGAAACGTATTAAAAAAAAAAATGAAGAAAATAATACGAAAATTGTAAAACATAAACCATAAAGCGCAAAGTTTTTGCTTTAAAACAGTTGGAAAATATGCTAAAAAATAACCAAACTTTTTATTTTGATATGCAGTGTGTGAAGGGTGGTTTGAACGAGTCATAGAATATGTAACTTATGGTAAGTGAGAAAGAAAAGGAGGAATGCAAAGAAAGAGAAGAAAATAGATTTCAGATACGATAATTTTATATATTGTAATCTTATGGTAAGTGAGGAAGAGCGAACAGGAGGAATGCAAAGAAAGAGAAGAAAAAAGGTTTTAGATAAGATAATTTTATAAATTGTAATCATACGAATAACTCTTTTAGCTCTAACTTAGATTGTTAGACTTTTTGGCTAGTTAGGGTATGTTGTCAGTCGACCTGCATGCCAACTTACATATTCAGTTTGTTTTTGAATGTTGTAAACTTTTACAATTAAGCAAAGGAATAAAAGTTGCTCGCGCTTCTAAATTGTTGCTGTGCATTTCGATAATTGAATATTTGAGCTAAGCTGCAGACAGTTAAAAGGGAATGAAAAAAAGTGTAGCATACATTTCAGCGCCAGGGCAATAGTTAATTGACGCTTGACGAGCAATATAGAAGTCCATGCCTATCCTACATATATATAGAGGCATGCATATATTCTTAGTTTATCTGGCATTTGGCATGCATAGTAAAATTTTCAGTTCGTTTGGCCGGTATTCATTGTGAGCAATTAAACAGGCAGTCGGGGTCGAGTCATTCATTTAATTTACTACCTGCACTTCAGCCAATAGCAACCATAGCGCCCCCTTTTATAGCAGCTCCTACCAGCCAGGTCCACTGCATAGCTCTTGGCCATGAATAATTTAAGCAAATCGCTGGCTCTTTTTCGTCTGTACGTGTCGACTGTGCGGGATTAGACGGCATTTGCATATTTTAATTATTTAGATTGTTGTGTTGAGCTACTTACGCGTCGCACTGTCTCTGACTGCGTCTGTGCGTAGCTTCCAACGGATGTTCAAGCGGAACTGTCGGCGACGCCAGACAGCCCCAAAAACATACCAAAAAGAAAAAAAATAAAGAAAAACCAGTCGAAACTTAATTAAAAGTCGTTGTCTGCTGCAGAGCAGCAATCCTAATCGTTAACTGGTGCTGGAAAATGTCCTATCAATAGTTATGAAACATAAAATATCTTGGTAATAATTTTAATTGATGACTTATCTATAAACTTATTTGCAGGTAATAATAGATTTTATTTGAGTTGATCTGTGCTTTAAGTTTTATAGAAATTGAGTTCAGGCAAAAAGATTGTGTAGCTGGCATCTTTGTTAACCAAAAACTAACCATGGCCAAATTTAAGTTGAGCCAATAATGTTACCAAAAAAGAAAATGGGAAAACATTCATAAGCATTTGTGGCTGGCTTTGGCTTTGGCCAATAAACACATTACAGTTGCCAGTTGCCAGAGCCAATCATAAATTCATAATGAAATATGAGCGAGTGGCCAAAAGATACATTGGCCAAGCCAAAAGCTAGCCAGCTACAGTGCGCCAGCAATAACAACTGTTAGACAACAATGTCTAGTAATAAATAGAAAGAGAGGGGCAGAGAGGGTGCGCTAGAGAGAGACAGAGAGAGAGAGAGAGAGAGAGAGAGAGAGAGAGAGAGAGAGAGAGAGAGAGAGAGAGAGTTTCTATATAGTTGCAGTTTGGTATTTGGAAAAGTGTAGCCGTAAAACCAGGCGCTGCGACCGGCTGTGGCATTACTTTTATGATTATTTGTAACGTCTCTTGTTGCTGTGGCTGACTTACAGCCAAAGTGACTTGAACAGCAGCACATATGGAGACGCTAGTCGAGTCTAGTCTAGTTCATGTCCGGGTCAGCGCACAGCGGCAGCGTGGCAGCTTTAATTAGATTTGCACATTAGACGACAAGCATAGCGCTTGAAGGAGCAGCGAAATGACAGCACGGGGTGTGGGAGAGTATAGCTAATGATACTCACATCGTTTATGCGCTGCACGCAGCATGCGGGCTGTGTGGGGGAATGAACTGTTTATGTTCAGAGCTCGGAGACTCACTAAAGTGCACAGATAGCGTTAGAAGCCAAAGCAGCTTCCAGCTAGTAGTTCCATCAATAAGGCTTAATTTAATTTCGTTGCTCGCTATCGCAAGGCAACATTGCTCGCCATCGTCTCTGTCTGACCAGACGCCTATACACGTGCACATGATTATTATTATTAGTTATGATGATATATCCTTTTTTGTATATATGCGTGTGTGTGTGTGTGTGTGTGTGGGTCAGGCTGGGCCTGGCCAAATATTAATAATTGTTGCCTGTTTCCATATATTTTTTTTCTTCTATTTGCAGCCGTCGACGAAACACGCTAAAAATTAATTAAACGTTCGGCAACGTTGGGGGCGTGGCACACACAGAAGGGGGCGGCATGGCTAGGACTGTGGGTAGGTGTAAATATTTTTGCTTGGCCATTTCGTGGTTATTTATGCGCTTGATGTTTTGGGCTGTTTTTACAGCCGAAGCCGCCCTTCGCCTGCTCTCATAAAGGCCAAACGGGTCTGCACTTGATTCATGTGCTTTGTTGTTGTTGTTGTTATTGTTGTTGCTTATTTATTGTTGTTGCTGTTGCTGTTGTGGAAACAGCACGCACTCCATATTGGCAATTTATATTTGTATTAATTAATGGGCCAGTAAACAATTGCTGCAGGCAACGCCATTAGCACGCAGCAAGGGTTTGAGTAAATATACAGAGCGTAGCATAAATATGAAAGAGAATGGAAGTTATATGATGTATATATGCATAAAGATGCTAAAAGATTCGCCTTTTTTTTTTGTTGTTGTTGTTGTTGCTGCTGCGAGTTAATAACATTTGTGCCATGCAATTGTGCAATATGGACTTTAGTTATTTCATCAATTTACAGCAGACATCATAAATTTGTTTGCTATTTTGTATTTTGTAAATATTTGCAAATGAATTATGATTAAGCACGGCTAAGTGGATCACAATGCATTGCAATGTAGTGCAGACAGCTAAAATGGTCTGTTAAATAACTGCAGCTAGAGCTGTGTGTGGGAATGAACTATATTAGAGATGACTGCAGCAAAGAGAGGGGCAGAGAGAGAGAGAGAGAGAGAGAGAGAGAGTGACGAATTGCGATTTATTGATAATACTGATATCAGTATGATCATCAGCTTCATAATTATACACATTCCTCAAAACTCAACAGGCAACATTTAATAAATATAGTTTTTCACGCAAATTATCCAACTCTTGTAATCGAGTCCTTAATACCGATCGAAAGATCTTGTCATTACGTTTCCTACACAATTTTTCTTTCCGAAATTGTCCACGTTTTGGCTGATCTAGAGCTGATTTTACTTGAAAAAGGACATTTGCTTTTATAGCCACAGCTTTGTCATATTCCGAAGGATCTTAGCAGGACATTCCATTTTAAGTTACCAATAAGCAACATTCTCACTTGACATTCCTAAATTTCCCCCTTATCAGGCAATTAAATCAACGATTTGCCTTAAACACTTTTTCATATAAAACCAATAAAACTTATACTTGCCACATGGCGTGGCAGCTAGCTTGATCGTGCAACACATGCCTCAACTGGCAACCGTGGTATATGCTGCAGTTGCAAAAGAAATTACACCTAACTTACGTCGTTTCTGTTGCTCGCAATTGCTTAATTTAGCATAAAATCAATGCATTTCCAATTCAAATTTAACGTTGAATTCCGTTTGGCCGTTGGACGTTGCGTTTGAAATTCAATTTTGAATTCAACCGCCTGCCCTTGCGCTTATGCAATGGAATTTTTTATTTTGCAGAATTTACTTTTGTTTTGCTGCCTGCTGTGATTTCTGTTCGCCTGGTACTTCAATCAGATTTTCGTTCGAATTTCGCGCACCCGCCGCCGCCATTGATCGCCCCTGATTGCTATGCAATGGAATTTTTTATTTTGCAGAATTTACTTTTGTTTTGCTGCCTGCTGTGATTTCTGTTCGCCTGGTACTTCAATCAGATTTTCGTTCGAATTTCGCGCACCCGCCGCCGCCATTGATCGCCCCTGATTGCTATGCAATAGAATTAGAATTTTTGCTGATTTTCGGAATTTGCATTGCAATTTCAAATTCAGCGAATATTCTTGGAATTTAGCAACCTGTTGCATTTGTAGATTATATTTCAAGTTTCAAGTCTGAATGGATTTTTACACATATAGCGGCTAAATCTTGATGCAACTTAACGGAACATGGTGCATTAGTATCATTGGAGCCAGCTCCATAAATTTCCATCAATAAATAAATAAAACCGTCAACCGAGAATCTAAAAAGCAAAAGGGGTAAAGCGCTTGATATGAACGAAAATTTTGGTAAAGTAACAGGCGAACATAAAAAGCATCAAGCAGCAAATCTGCTAAAATTCAAGTTTCATTTCCGGCCCATCAGCAGCAATCAAATTTAAACAGAAATTTCGGCTGAAGACCAGGCGAACAGAACTAACAGCAGGCAGCCTAAAAACTGCGATTACAAAATATTATTGCCGCACATGTTTGTAGTAATTGGCGGCGTGGCGGTTGCATTTAAATGCTAATTCGAATAAAGCGCCAGACATACAGAAATAAATTTGCTTGCATACCCGAAAGGGGCAAACCGCCCAAAATAAAGATAACTTTATTTTTATTTGTTTATTTATTTATTTAAAAACATTTTTATTTTTAATCTTTAGTATATTTTTGAATAATTGTATTTATTGCATATTAAATATAAAGGAATATTAAAGAACTATGAATGTAAATCGATAATCTTTGAACTTGAACTTCAGGAAACAGTTGAGCTATGGTTTTAATGCGGCCATTTCCTTAACGATTTTTGCAGAAGGCGTCTGGACTGCATGGCTAAGCGCAGTCAATCTGCAAACATAAATATATTGGACTGGTTTAATGATCTGAGAATATACTTTTTGTATGTAAGTAGTTTTTACTTTACCTTTGATTGAAGTCCTGCATTGCTGGCAGCTTTGAGCTTTAAAAGCCAGCTGAATGATTCATCATTTGGTATTGAGTAGCGAAAAGTGCACTTCAAACGCATTGCAAACCAACTTGAATGCAATTTCGTAATAAAAAAGAAGGTGAAAAGAGCTCGGCAAATACGAGCAACAATTGTCGACTAAAAGCGCTGCCAAATGTCCTGCAGTGAGTCACAATAAAAGAAGTGAACAGTTCGAGTTCGTTGTTGATGTGGATGCTGTGTGTGTGTGTGTGCGTGTGTGTGGGTGTGTGTGTGTGTATGATATTCCTTTAAAGTAGTGTGAGTGTGTCTGTGTATGGGATTGTTTGTATGTGTCGCATACACATAATAACTGCAGCTGCACGTTTACAATTTATACGTGTTACGTGTGTGTGTATGTGAAAGTCAGAGAGAGAAAGAGAGAGAGAGAGAGAGAGAGAGAGAGCGAAAGAGAGACAGAGAGAGACAGAGAGAGACAGAGATAGAGAGAGAGAGTGTGTGTGTGTGGTTTTGGTTTTGGTTTGGTTATTCGGGCTTGATAAAAATGAGCGTCGGAAATGCGAATATAAATTTGGCCATATCTGATGTACAACTGCGTGTGAGTGTATACGTGTGTGTGTTGTGCCAGGATAAACATAATGGCTAGCATTGCAGCCAGGATGCCAAGTAGACAGCAGACTGGGTGTAGCAGACCAATCATCAGAAGTATGCAGCTCAGGCAGAGGAAACGGAAATGACATGCAATAAAACACAAAGGCGCACGCATTGCCGGTCGAACGTGGCGGGTGGGCGAGTGGGCGAGTGGGCGAGTCGGCGAATGGTTTGGGCTGCCTGGAGTGGTGCAGCTGTCAACCGTTGTGGATTATAAACGCAAAATGGCATCTAACAACAGAAATCTATCTGGCCAGAGAAACTTTTACAAAATTACAATTGCAAAAGTTGTGCACCATCTAGTTGAGAATGGAGAGAGTGAGTGAGAGAGAGAGAGAGAGAGAGAGAGAGAGAGTGGGAGCGCAGACCCGCAGCTGCTGGCCAGACGACAACAACAAACCCACCCAAGCACTCGGGCACTCAGACACTCAACCACTTCGTTTCCCTCTGTTAGTGCGACGCACTTGACCAGACATTCGAGTGCGCCTTTGTGTGCGTTAACGCCAAGTCATTTGGCTTATCAATGCCAGACGCAGACAATTTTGCGCTTATCGCTCGAACGCATCGCGTTTCGCCTCATGCAGGTGCCGCAAACGGCAATCGATGCTCATTTAATGCTCCCATTCCCCACGCAGCCTCCATCACCCATCCCGAATGGCTGTGGCATGTATTATTAAGCGCCCATTAGCCAGAGCTCTTCTGGCGACAAACTGGCTGACACTACTAGTTGTGCCAAGGACCCTCTTGCACAGGGCGCCCATTGACATGTATGCAAACATTGCTCTAATGATGGTCAGCCCAAGTGCCCGCAAACAGGCAGCAGCAGCAGCAGCAGCAGCAGCAGCGACAGCACCAGCCACGCCTCTCACCTCTCCCCCTCCTGCCTTGACTCACTTGACATGCAGTGGCTTGCTTTATTGGCTAATTACGCCCTGCAGCAAAGTGGCTGCAGTTGCATGCCTGCATGTGATTGCTATGCCCCAGCCTCGGCACTTCGCCTACCCGCCTGCTGGACCTGCCATAATTTGCGGCCAAGTTATTAGTAGTGGCACAAAACTGGCATCGTTTTATTTTCGATTTTAATTTTCATGTAGCTGCCGGCTCTGCTCGTTGTTTTTTTTTTTTTTTTTTTTTCTGCTCGACATGCGCCTAATTTATATTCATTATCTGATGCATAATTATAGATAGCCTGACTGCGTGTGTAGCGCAACACTCTCCAATTGCCAGTTCTGCAACTTTGTTGGCATCTCGCAACGCGTATCTTCCCCCTCTCTCTCTCTCTCTCACAACCTATCGCTTGATGTTTATCCTTGAGCTCAAATGTTATTCGCGTTAACTCAATATTTGACTAGCGCATTTGAGAACAACCCCCTTGACAGCCCGCCCCTTAAGCTGGTTTAAGCTCACCTTTAGCTGTTGCTGAGGCTGCTGTTGCCACAAATAATTGGCAACAAGCTGCAAGGGAGCTTTGGCTATACAAATATTTGCACAAAAATCTATTTTGAAAGGGAATTGTTAAAAGTAAAAGTTTAAATTAAAGAACAAATTTGATGGGGTTTTTGGCGTGCATTCATAGTATAGAAATATAATTTTAGAAATAATTATTTAAAATTTTAAAAATAATATATTTTCATATTTACTTTATCTTTGAACTCTTTATTATTATTTTTTTTTTTATTAAAATTTAGTTCTTAATCGTAAATTATTGTAATTTTTTTCATTAGCAACAGACAGATTGGCCCGCTGTGTGTAAATAGTTACTTAAATTTGCAATAAATATATATAAATTTGTTAAATATATTGTAGAGTATATAAATATATATGTATATAGTTTTAAATGTATATAGTTGTTGTATATATACACACATGTGTATATATGTATGTATATGTGTCTAGTTGATTTTCATAGTACTCGGTTGTCTTATAGCTAGATCTAGTTATATAATTTGTGTGCATTTGTCATAAAAAATAGGCTTAGGCTAGTTGGATTCACTTAATTAGGATGTACTATATTTGGAACAGTATTGAAGTGCCCTCGCTTCATTTGTAGTTTCGATTGCTTTAATAACTAGGCGCCTTAAATCTCAAGTTGAACTTTATTGCTTTGTAAAAGTGCTGGATATGAGTTCGCTCTCTCTCCCTCTCTCTCTCTCTCTCTTTCTATGATGGTGTGTGTGTGTGTATTGTAAATTGATGACCACCTGGTGGCTGCTGCTCTTGCTTCGTTAGCAATTCGTGCTTGCGGCGCAGCTCATTTATAAAGAGGCAGCGCGCGCGCAATCAGCGCTAATTAAAATGCCCTCTGGCTTGGATCACGAGATGATGCAGTTTTTGTCCTTGTCGCCAGCCAGCTCGGCGGGCTTGCGCTTTCGATCATAGGCCAGCGCATCGTTGGGCACATAGCTGACGCGTACGCCGCCATAGTGTCGCCGCTGTGGCAACTGGTACATCATCATGTAATCCTCGGAGCTGGATGAACTGGATGAGCAGGTAGAGCAAACATCCGATTCCTCAGACTCTTCCCTGTCGCGCTCTCGCTCCCGTTCGCGATCCCGTTGCTGGCGCGGCGATTTGTGCTGCGTCTCGTGCTCGGCCACTTGCAGTACCGAGGGCGGGCCCTGGTAGGAGGAGGACAGCGGCTGGGCCGGCGCATAGGTATCGGCGCGCGTGGTCGAATGCGAACGATGACCGCTGCCGCTGCGATGATGGCTCGAGGACTTGCGGCGACGACGACGTCGCGAGCCGTGTCCATGGCCATGTCCATGTCGATTGCCATCCCGATCCCTGTCCCGGTCCTTCTCTCTATCCCTATCTCTGTCTCTATCCCTGTCCCGCTCTCCAGATCCGCTAGTGCCTGCCCCATTGCCCGAGTAGCTGCGCGAGCGTGGCAGCGTATCGGGAATGCCCTCGAAGCGCACGCCCTTCTTCTTGCCGGGCTCGCCGCTCATGGGTGAAGAGGAGCTGGCGCCGCTTAGAATCGAAACGGGATGCGTTGGTGGCTGCGTGGCCGATTGCGTGGACATGGGCGTCTGCAGTGAACGGTCGCCGGCAGAGTGCGTGGGTGAGCCCATCAGCTCCGGCGGCAACGCCGTGGACGCCACACTCAGATTCGGTGTCGGCAGCTCGGGCAGCTCACCTACTGGTGGCGGATGCATGATGTCCGCATATTCATGCTGTGAGCCATGGAATTGCTGACCGGAAGCGTGCAGCGGCGGTGCTGGCAGTTGCTGCGCAAAATGTTGAACCATATGCTGAGTTCCAGCCACGCCCAACTCGGGCATGCTGGACGTGATGGAGTTGTCCATTTTGGTGACCTGTTGCAGCTGCCGCTGCAGCTGATAGCTGTGCGTGGCGCCTAGAGGTGGCTTGGCGGGCCAAGCGGCATCCAAATTGGTGGCCATCTCATTGAAGTTGTAGACTCCATCGCGTTGCAGCTCCATAGGTTTGGGCATCAGATTCGGCTGGAAGTCGCCGGGAGACATATTCTGCGAGCTCGAGAAGTCCGTAAAGTCCCTATGGCCCTGCTCCAGATCTTTGACAACGCCCGCATCCGAATCAGATGTGGCATAGCTCTGCTTGGGCATCTCGTTAATACTCACGCCTGCTGCTAGCTGCTGGCTTTGCAGCTGGTACATGGCCTGGTTGAAGCTCGCCTGATGCTGTTGCTGCTGCTGCGGTGACATGGGCGGTGAGCTGGAGGCGTGGCTGCTGGGTATACGCGTCTGTTGAGGCCGAATGCGTTGCGCCGGCGGCGTGGGTGTCGTGTACATGCCAGTGCCAGAGCTATCTGACGGCGTTGGCGGTTCACCCTTGCTGCAGGCAATCGAACAATAGATGGCGCCACGACGCGGCAGAAACGCGCGACCCAGCAGCGAGCAGCGACAGGTGTTGCACGAGAAGCACTCGTCGGTGGCATGCCAATGCTGGCCATCGTGGCTCATTTGGCCCTGATCGACGCCAATTGCCTCGCCACAGTAGTCACAGTACTCGGCGAACATCGCATCGAAGCAGAGCAGACAGTACGGCTTGCCCTCACGCATAATGTATCGCTGGCCGCCCAGCTGCTTGTCGCACTCGTGGCAGGCGAAATGATTCATGTGCCAGGCACGTCCCTCGGCCTCAGTGCACTCATCCGCCAGGATAATCTGCAAAAAGTTTTGTGGCCGTTGAGCACAAAAGTTTTGCTTCACCTCCCCTTAGGGGAGTCGAAAGTCTATGGAATGCAGGAGCGGGAAAACTTACCTCATCACAGGCTGAGCAGCGCGGCTTGAGCGTCTCGGCATGATGACGGCCACAATACATGCGACCATCGCGATGAAAGTAGATGAGATCCACGAGCAGCTCGCGGCAAATGCAGCACGTAAAGCAGCCCGGATGCCAACTGGCGTTGGGGCCAAGGCGCGTGGCAAAGACCGCAATGTCACCGGTGGAAATCAGCTCGTCGCACTGCCAAATGCAATTGCAATTGTTGTAATGAAAGTTCGAGGCGCAAGAGGTGGGGCAACTTCAGTTACTAGATACTTACGCCATCGCATGGACGTGCGCTCATCAGCTGTCGCACATTGCCGCGTCCAAGTGCATCACGTTTGCGCTGTGTGGAGAACAGGCGCAGCTCCTTGCGCTCCTCATCCGTCAGTGAGTGACAGTAACGAACCTGCAATGACAGAAGAACCGTTTCTTAAGACACACGGACAGTTAGACAGACACAAAGAAGAAAGACAGCCAAATCATATGTTCAAGATGTTCTCGCTGTTATTCTTTCTTGTTGTTTTTGTTGTTGTTGTTGGTGGGCAGACTGAAGCGATCTTTCCAAGAAGTCAACTACAGGCCGCAGATTGTTTGTCTGCTTGAGCCTGCGTCCACAGCTCCAACTCAAAGTCGAGTGGCCTGTGGGCAGGGCCGACAACCGCAGACAGCGAACGGTAGCCGAGGCTGCCCATCAACTGGGTTAGCATCTAGTCCAATGCAGCAGCCCAGCAGCGCTCTTACTCTAACTCCTTGTGGCATGCGGTCAGCGTCTCGTTTGTGTTGTATGCAAATTTTTTTCGGGCTGCCTCTTTTTTGTTGAAGCAGCGCACAATTTGATTTGACTTTCGGCTTGGAATTTGGGCATTTGCCACACACACAAAAACATACGCACAACCAAGCACACACACACACACACATACAGGTAGCTACGCACACCCAGTGCCAAAGTCTGGTCGGCAACTCGTTAACATGGCAACCCCTCAGCTAGTGGCAGTGGTTAAAAGTGGTAAATGCTAAAATGCTAAAATGGTAACTGATATGCCCCAACTTACAGCTGTGGGAATCCGCTCAACCTAAGCTCTATCCATTCCCTAAGCAAATGAGAGTCGTTTAGTTAGCTCTTAAAGGGCATATTTCAACAGATATCTTTAATAGTCATATGGAAATAATCTTTGAGCATATGATTTTTATAGAATTTTGTTGAATTTAATTGACTTGATTTTCTAGTGCAACATATTTATATAATTGAATGGAATTGAAGATATTCATTTTTATTTAATTTACCTTTTTTTTTACATTATTTTATTTTAAGCTTTCTATTGAATATCTGGCTCTAGAGTACACACATCTCGTGCAGTGCATTCGAGTTTCGATTTCCTTTTTTTTTTGTTTTTTGCATTCAGTTTTTGTTTATTTTTGTTGTAGTTTTGTGGCTTTTCGCCAGGGCTGTCCGGTTCAGTTAGTTGCACTTGTTTCCTTGATTAATTAAACGGCACAGGAACAGCAACGAGAACAACAACAATTTAGGGACTGGGTCTGTGTGGGAAAATAGTTGTTGGTAGCTGACTTCGTTGCCTTTTTGGTCGTAATTCGAGCTGTCGCTGCGGGGACACGAGGCCATTCAATCACGATAAAATGCGCACACATTTGAATAAATACCACGAAATTGACAGTTTCACTAGCCGAAGTCACCCCAGGGACACACAGTGGGTTGCACTGTGTATATATGTATGTAGATAGAGCATAGGACTCACCTCGTTATCATGCGGCGGCAGTTGATGCAGCAATTGTCGCACACGATACTGCTCGCCGGGACTGTTGACATATGGCACTTTGTCGTCGGGTATTTGCGAGAAGTACAAGCGAACCTGAAAGCGAAAGAGAGAGGGAGACAGAGAGAGAGAGTGAGAGAGAGAGAGAGAGAGCGTTAGTCAATTGTGAGTTGAGTTTAGCAGAGATCACTCTAAACTAAGTGCATGCAAAAAGGGTTTTAAGCTAAGCTTCAACGGTTCTGCATTATCATCTTCATCATCATCATCATCATCATCGTCATCATGAAGTTTGGAGGCCTGTCAGATGGCGCACAGCAGGTTGCTTTACTGGCTAGAAGATTTTCTCCTTTTGATTTTATTACGTTGATTTGGCCATTTTGGCCAGGTTGAAAGGTGCGCAACGTGCTGCCACGGTCAACTTCTAAGCCGTTGCAATCGGCTGCTCAGTTTATTGGCCACGTTTTATATATATATTTTTTTTCAGCTCGTTTCTTTTCTCTCTGTCTCTTCAAGTGCCGCGAAATTTAAGCATGCGATCTGCCGGCAAATGACCACAGACTGAGCCAACGGCCCGCCAAGCAGCCAACCGGCCTGCCTGATAGACAGACGGACGAGGAACGGACGAACATACTGTCCGACTGTCCGACTGACTGACTGACTGACTGACAGACACATGGCTTATGCTACGTCAACGTAAATGGCTGTAAATAAATTTTCAATTCTGTTTGTAGCGTTTGCCAAAAATACAATATAGCACTAGCAATGTCAGCTGGCTGAACAAAATGGCATGTCTAAGAGATACTCTGTAGCTAAGTTTGAAATGCATATAGCACCAAGTTAGATAGCTGGCTAAAAATTATAAATGTTCTTGCTATAATACGAATGAGCTTACATATCTAACCATTCTTAATTTGAACTGCCAACAACTACGAGTTCACTTTTAGCTAGAAAAAATATTGTATGATGAATTTTCCTAATGAAAGATATCTTTCTTTCCATTCAATCAGACTGAACTATTTTGCTTTGCCTAACAGTAAGTGTATCTACGTTGCTTAAATTCATCTTCTAGCTACCCTTTTCCATGCACTTTTCGCTTACAGGGTATTTAAACGTCTGCCTGCTCGACATGTGATAGGCGGTGTCAGTTTGAGCGGGATTAACGCGACTCTATATGCATTCCGAATGCCAACTCACTCGCCATCAGCATGTCAAAGCGTTGTTGCCAAAGTCTCTTGGGCAGGGTCTAGACCGAGGTCCAGCTGCAGCCTGCGCTATCTGTCACTGCTCTAGGTTTGCAAAAAAAAGGGCCCTAAAAAATGGTTAGTGGTGCGCTTCTGGGCGCCGCGGTCGCTGGAAAAGATTGCGCAAGATTTATTTGGCATTGGCGCATATTTTACGCAAATAATTTATGTGGCGTTAAAGGCAGCCAAAAAAAAAGAACATAACAAAATGGAAAAATAATTGAAAAAGAAAAAAATGATTCAAATACAATTTTTTGTACGCTTTTTTGGCCATTGAATTGGTCATAAAAGTCGCTTTGAGAAATGGCTAACAAGTTGCAACAGCTGCTGCGGCAGAGCGAGTGGGCCGCAGCAGTTGGAGTTTCATTAGCGCAATCTAATTTTCAATATGCAGACAGTTCGAGCTGGCCCACACGCTGAGGGGTGCTGGCGAGCTGATGTCAGAGTCCAGGCTCGATGGCAGCTTGCAGATGAGAGATGCGCGCTGCATTTGCTATCGGCTCGTCGCCTGACTGATTTATGGCCGGCTGATGAACAGCTCGGGCCCCACTATTTTAGTGACAAAATCACGCACAATAAGTCAAGGCAAGTCAGGTCCAGTGAAGTCAAGTGAAGCCAGGACGGCCGGAGTCGAGTCACGCAGCTTATCGGCGCACACAAATCACTGATCTAGGCACTGTGCACTCACCTGATCCGGTCGCAGGCCGGGCGGCACCCAGGTATATTCCTCCAGAGCACAGCCGCTGTCATCGTCTGAGTGCGATTGCCGTTGCATGTCCTGCATGTGTGGACCGGCTAGGAAGGGCGCATGCGCCGCAGCCGCCGCTGCTGCTGCTGCTGCCGCCGATGAGGAAGAGGAGCTGCAGTTGACCACCGGATGATGCAGCAGTGAAGGCGGCGACGGCGTCGACAGCGCCGGCGACAGCTGATGATGCTGATGATGTTGTTGCTGCTGCTGCTGCAGTTGCTGTTGCTGCTGTTGTTGTTGGTGTGGATTCGTGTACTTGGCCTGGGCAACAGTTGGCGGCAGCATTGGCAGCTGTTGGTGATGCGGCGGCAAGTATTGCTGATGCCGCTGCATTGGCAGCGGCGATGTGGGCAACATGCCCGCATTCTGTGGCGCATACAAAGCGCTCGCCGATGAGCTGCTGGGCAGGCCAACAAGTGTGCTCAGAGGCCCTGCTGCCTGGCTGGGCGAAAAGTGACGCGGCAACGTAGGTATCTTCTGCAGATAGGAGATCTGCGTTAGCGGAGTGCGACTTATAGGCCTGCAACGAGAGAAAAAGAGAGAGAGAGAGATGGAGTCTTAGTTATTGGCATTTTTGTGGCGTGGCGAAATTCAAACTCAATTAAAATATTTTCACATCATATTACATGGCGGGTTAAAGGTTTTACTATCCGCTGGGAAATTGTGGTAAATAAATTTAAAATTTAACAGCCAAAGCTGAATCATATTTTAAATGAATTATGAAACCGCAAAACAATGCGATTTCCTTTGTAATTCGCGGCTGTCATATATGTATGTACATATATATTTAATTTATATATTTTTTCAATTTATACAAACTGTCCATTTTAGTTTGTTTTTTAAGCGACGCCATAAAAAAGGGCTTCAGTTTTTTTTTTTACTGTAACTGCGCATCAAAATGAAAGCACAAATACGCTTCACAGCGCTTACACAAACAAATCGACGGTTCTGCTTGTTTTTGCCATTTGTAAATATATATAGAGTCATATATACATATATATATATTTGTATGTTTTGCTGTTGTCTGCTTTCCGGGCCCTTGGGCTGTCGCTGTCGCTGTTTGTCATTTTGTTGTATTGCTGACATTGTTATCCTAGCTGCGCCCCCAAAAAACTTCAAACTGCGCTGCAAGCAAACGTCAGGGGACTTTTGACTGTGTGCATATGTGTGTATCTATATGTGTATGTGTGAAGTAGTAGTAGTATTGGTTAGCTTTGATAAGCTTACAATGATCGTCGCAATAAAGCATATTGATCAAGTTATGTTTGCAGCGTAGTTTTTAGAATAATTTGAATATATTCCGTTTTAGCTTTTCAACTATTGAATAGGAACATAAAATAAGACGAGTAAAGACAAATTCAACTAGATATATATTAAACAGATACGAATTGAGCAGCAGACAATGCTATAGTTTCTTCTAATTTCAATTATTGTTAACAAATAAAAATAATTAAATAAATATAAAAAATTTTACACCCAGGCTAAATCTTAGTTTCAGTCATAAATAATCACAATAATTACTCTTAATAAACGCATCAAATGCCTGAGCACACAAAAGTATGTTTTCTATTGTAGGGGAATTAAATGTTCGCCTTATATCGACCACAGCACGCACCATTTTATGCCAATTGTTTTTGTTGTTGCTGTTGCTGTTGTTGTATCTATCAAAGGATAACTGAGCATTGTCTGTGCATATGTATCTGTAGCATTGACTTCCTCGTGGCCAAACGTTTGCCCGATGGGCGTAGCCAACCGGGATATATATACATATATGTTCATGAATATTTGTATTGGTATGCCTGCCTGCCTGTGTGTGTGTGTGTGTGTGTGTCCATGCGGGCGTTTTATCAAAACAATGTGACCGCCCTTTTGTTGTTTTTTTCTTTTTTGAGGGCCCGGATGATTTAACCAGGCGAATTAATTCTTTTTGTTTCAGCATCCGCATCCACATCCGCAGCCGCATCCGCTTTAGCGATTGCAATTTCATTTCTAGTTCGCTGACTACGCGCGCAGTTGCTGATGTGTCAATATATTGTGGAAGGTGGTGCCAGTGGAATGGCAACAGCGAGTGGCTGTTGCGGTTTGCCCCGCAAATTAATTGCGCAGATTTTTCGACTTTGGCAGCCAGTAAACCAGCTAAATGTAGTTTTGCCCCATTGTTTTATGGAGCGTCGACATTTGCATTTTAAAGCGCAAAACGCTGTAGCCGAGAGAAGAGGCGAAGGCTGCAAAGAATGCGTGGCGTTAGAGTGCAGTGGATTGGCGTGGGATAGCCAAAAAGGGGAACCAATGCACGTGCAGTCGCCGTCGCCGTCGCCGTCGCAGTCGCAGTCACAGCTGGAGACAGATGCCAGCGGCGGGCAGACAAAAGTGTTGGCTGCTGTCAAATCAGCCGCATTCAAACTCAAATTACAAGCCAAACAAACGGGCTGGCAAACTAAGAGCTGGGAGCAGACACGGCAACTGGGAACCTGGTCTGGTCTGGTCTGGCCTGGCCTGGCATGGCATGGCATGGCCTGGGCTGGCACCGCACTGGAAATACAAATGAAAAGCGAAGCGAATGCCAAAACTGTGCCTAAACAACAAATTTGTTGCTGCAGCCAGGAAAATGAGAGGAGGCTGCAGCTGCCTGCCCAAGAGTCGGAGCTGGAGCTGGAAGTCTGTTGAATTTATTGTGCGGTCAGTTGGCAGTTTGGCTGTTTTGCTGTTTTGCTGTTTTGCTGTTGGCGACCTGCATTTCTTTTCATTTGCGCGCCACATTTTTGCAATTTGCAAATTTATTGTTGACTGTGCGGCGAATTGCGTAAAATTGGCCAAAAGCAATTGTGGCCAAGTTTCAATTTGTAGTCGTTGCTTGCTGTATTAAGCCATTAAAGCAGCCGCAACGAGCAGCTAGCTAGCTAGAAGATATGAAAATGGAAAGTGCCATAGCGAATACGCACGAAATTTGTGTGGTCAGCAACAATGTTGCTGGCAACATGTTGCCCAAGCTGCCTCTTGTTGCTATAAAACGCAAATTTTTATTGTATTGCAAAGCCTCGAGCCATGCTTATGTATAATAAATGCGGGCAGACTCTGGCCTGCGGGCAGCTGTTGCCAATATTTGTATTTGCATTGCCAAAGCATAAACTTGAAGAAGAAGACGAAGAAGAAGAAGCAGCAGCAACAGTTGAAAGGGTTCACTTGAACCCCCCCACAAAAACAAAAAAAACCAAAACAAAACAGAAAAACCACCCCCAACCAAACCCACCCCCCCCCCCCCCCCCCCCCCCCCCCCCCCCGCTCCCCAACAAAAAGAAAAAAAAAAAAAAACACAAAAAAAAAAAAAAAAAAAAAAAAGAAAAAAAAACGGGGGGGATAGGGGGGCGGGGGGAAAAAAAGAGAAAGCAAAAACCCCCCCAAAAAAAAAAAAAAAACACCAAGAAAAAAAAAAAAAAAAAGAAAAAAAAAAAAAAAAACAAAAAAAAAAAAAATAAAAAAAAAAAAAAACAAAAAAAAAAAAAAAACAAAAAAAAAAACAATACACCAAAGGAAAAAAAGAAAAAAAAAAAAAAAAAAAAACAAAAAAAAAAAAAAATAAAACGCCTCTCCCAAAAAAAAAGAAAGAGAAAAAAAAAAAAAAAAAAATAAAAAACAAAAAAAGAAAACAAAAAAAAAAACAAAAAAAAAACACGAAAAAAAACACACATAACTGAAGAAAAAGAAAGCATTGCAGCAACAGTTGAAGGGTCACTTGTGGCAGTCGTTGAACCAAAAAAAAAAAAAAAACAAACAAAGAAGAAAAGATCAAAAACAGGTTTTTCCCACTTGGTTGTGTTGCCTCCACTTTTGCCTTAACTCTAGGCTCATGCTTTCGCGCCCTAAAACTAGTTCAAAGCGTTGCCATTGATAAACCGCACCACCTCCTCGCCACGCCTCCTCTTTGCTGTTGCCCATTGCAGCTGCACGACCATGTCAAGTGGTGGCAACATCAGCTTAAGCACTCGCCTTTTCCATTATATATATATATACTTACATATATACATATATATATGTATATCTATACTATATTTAGCTGGGCCGCTTATCTGGCGGCTGGCATCTAAATGAATGATCATTATATACGGCACGGCGAACGCGTTGACAAATTGCAAATACGGACGTCTCAATGGCTGCCCGCTAGATCTGAGCCATGGCCAACAGCCGCAGCAGCAGCAGCAGCAGCAACAATTGGTTGTGCGGTTGGCTGTGCCCACAAATTTGGGTTAATGCTGTTGGAGGCGAAAGTTTCCACACGCTAGTTTTCCATAGCTCAATTTTTCTTCACCTCTCACCAACTTCCCCGGACAGGTGGTCCCTTAAATGTTGTCTCTGGAATTTGACCAGTGAGACTTGTTTAGTAAGTTTTACGATGTCGACAAGAACAACAACAGCAACGACAGCCACAATTATTGTCCAGGTTCCTTTGCGACTCCTGCGAACGGCAGCGGCAGCGTCTGTTGCGTTTTATTGTTATACAGCTGCAGGCAAAGTTGAGAAAAGCATAAACACTGCTAATCGACTATAAAATACCCTATGCGAACTTTGTATAATGAAAAGAATAATTATAGAATAGAAATTTAAAATTGGGTGAGGAGTATTTAAAGCTTATACAGAATGAACCTTAAACTAAGAAAATATCTATCATATCTCTTATAGAGTAAAATTGCATTTAATATTAAATATTTTACGAATATTTGTTATCTCAACATTTTTCACAAATAAGCAAGTTTAATCAATAATAAAATGGATCAACTCGATTTCAAGTTTAAAGTTAAAGCAAAATTCTTATATAAAATATATATATATATATATTAAGTCATATAAAAAATGGATTACCCAACTGGATATCCATCGACATACGAGTCTAACTACAACAGCAACAAGAACTAACTACAATCCGGCAAGAGAAGAGCTTTATTAAAACTCATGCAGCGCGCTCACAACTAGTGCGATTGTCATAAACGATTTTTGAATTGTCAATAAAAATTGTCGTAAAGTTTATGGCAAACATGCAAGGAACACACGTAGCACAGCTTCATCTAAGCCCCAGTGTGCTAGTCGCAGTTGCCATTCCTCTGGCTCCCTTTGTCTCTCTGCATTGTGTCTGGCTCCGACTACATACAGCCTCCCAGCTACAGTCGCTGTCAACATGACATTTGGCGTGTTGACATTTTTATTGACTTTGGCAGCGAGTCGTACCCGGGCCTCGTACTCGTACCGCTCCATGGCTGGTAAAAATTCCAACTCGTTGCTGTCTTTTCTTTTATTTTTTTTTTTGCTATTTTCTGCTGCAGCTAAAAGTTGATTAAGAATGTCTGCCGCAGTCAGAGTGAGCCCATGCTGGGGCCCATTCTTTGGCTGCGTGTGGCCATTGCATTTATTGCGCATACGCCAAGTGGCACTAATTGCATACACAGAAAGAAAGAGGGAAATTTTGAGAGAGAGAGAGGGAGGGAGGGAGGTAGGTGGAAAGAGAGAAATCAATTAAATGGCTAACTGTAAATGAAAGGCAGCTGTTAATTTGTATGTTCAATTTAGAAAGTCGCGCATAAGCAAAATAATTGCATAATTCTTGCAGATCACAAAGCGAATTTTCACACCAGCAGCCAACGATGAGGCGTGAGCACCAGGGGCGGCGTTTGAAAGAGAGGGTAGGGGCGTGGTTGGTTGGCTCCCAGGCAGGCAGAGAACAAATTGTTTGCTTATCTTTCGGTAACAAAGCTGATGACCAATTAATGTTGCTGGAGCTGTTGCTGTTGCTATTGCTCTTGGTGTTGGTGTTGTTGCTATTGCTGTTGCTGTTGCTATTCGTGTTGTCGCCAACATTTGCAGCAGGCGGCAAAAATGTTGCTGCAACATTTCGCCTTGGCTTTTAGCTTTTCGCTTTGGCTTTGGCTGCTCTGCTAACGGCAACGAAAATTGTTTTGTGAGCGTGCAAATTTTCACAGCTGCTGCAACAGCAACAACTATGCTAGCAATTTGTGTGCGCCAGTGTGTGTGTGTGTGTGTGTGTGTGATGTTGCGCGGCAAACATCGAAGCAAAGATGCCACAACACTTCAAGCACAACAACAGAAACGATCCTCGTCTGCGGCCCAGTGAAGTGTTCGCTGGAAACAAAAGCAGGTTTCAGAACTCTCTGTCGGAAAATCCAGAGAAACGTTGCACTCAGAGCTGCACTTAGCTCAACTTGCAATCGCTGCCGCTGCTGCTGCTGCTGCTGTTGTTGCTGCTGAAAAATTGCATCATCAATGCAAATTTGGTGTGCTAAATGCTTGTCGAAAGAGAGGCAGACAGAGAGAGTGCGAGAGTGAGAGAGGGAGGGGGGAAGGCTGAAGACTGAGCCATTGCTGCTGACATAACGGCCAATAATGTTGACTGTGGTAATTGATTGGACGCGTTAGTTTGTTGTTTGTTGCTGCTCGTCTTGCTCTTGGCTAACTTCTAATTAATTTTTAACTCGCTGTAAATTCATCACAAAATTGAAATGCATTTGTTTCGAGTCGCCCACTGATTGAATATATTCAGAGTTCTACCAAAGTATCTCTCTCTCTCTCTCTCTCTCTCTCTCTCTCTCGCTCACTCGGTGGCCGGCGAGCCTAAGGCTAGCCAGCAGCAGCAGCAGCAGCCTCACAGCATCCCAGCATCTTAGCATCCAACGATCCGCAAACGGTCGTTGTCTTTGGTCTATGAACTTGTTTTTTTTTTTTTTTTTTCTTTTCATCTCTCTCGTTTTTTTAATTGAAGCCGTGTCTTTGCTTTTTATGCTTTTGTTTAACTCGTGTTCCTCTTCATATCGTCTTTATATTTTTTCCGTTTTCTTTTTTTTTTTGTGTTTGGGGCTATTATAAATTATGCGGCTGCTTCGATTTTCATTTTGATACATCCATGCTTCCTCAGTGCGTGGTGATTATGCTCAATTTTGTTTTTGACCATAATTACTGGCTGGCCATCCATTCGGGCCATCCATTTGTGTATCCGTTAGCTTTTAACATTTCGTTGCGGCTCATCTCAAATTTTTTTCTTTTTTGGCTTTTTTTTTTGTGAGTATGTGTGAGCTGTTTGCTAAACAAATTGGCATTGATTGATATTTGTTTCACCTTTGCCACTTGAAGCAGTCAAGTTCAATTGAATACATCAGAGTCGAGACATAAGCACATAATGTTTAGGATAAATGTTTAACTTATCATTTGAAGACCTTGACTGGAGGGCATCCTCTTAGAGTGCTTTGATTGAATGTTAATTGTGATGAGAAAATAGGCGCTTGAAGGTCATGTGGAATGGGAAATGAAGAGTGTCTAACAATCAAATATTGGTCAACTAAATATATATTTAAAACAGGTTAAGATAACTCCCAAAGGTAAACGATCGCGTTCTATTAGCGTCTCATTTCAGCTATGGCATGCGAATTGCAACAGCTTCATTTAGATATGCATTTCAAGTATTGAAAGCTATTTCGCTATTTCACACCTAAGATCCACATTTGTAGCACATAAATCAATTGATTAAAACCTTGCCACCTGCTTGATGCGAGAGCCATAAAGCCCCACCGCAATTATAAATGACATTTGCAGACACTAAACATGTTGGGGATGGGGTGAAGAGAGAGCGAGAGGGAGAGGGAGCTGTAGTCAATGAGGATGATTTATGTGCGAGGCTCCTTAACAAAACTGTTCACAAATTAACCGTAATATGATTTACAGAAAGCCGCATTTGCTGCCGCGGTTTATTTCCCAGAGTGCAAGTTGCCTGGCTTTGATTTATGGTCAACTGCAATCGGAATCTAATTTCTTGGCCATTAACAAAACCAAAGCAGTGCATGCAGTAGGAGAGCACTAAACATAGATGGGAGCAGCGGGAGCAGTAGGAACTGCTGCTGCTGCTGCTGGTGCTGCCTACGCAGTCGGCGCAGCATGTTGGATGCTGCGTCTTTTGAAATCGAACTCCAACCGAGCTGCATCGTGTCTGCATTTGGGTTTCCGACTAGTTCTGATTCTGTTTCTGCTTCTGCTTCTGTTACGGCTATGGCTTGTTTCCCCAGCTGAGTTGTTGTTGCTGTTGTTGCTGTTGCTGTTATGTTGTTGGCTACAACAAGACGACAACTGGCTCAAAATTAAGCGACGAAACTTTTGGCAAATGTTGACAAAGTCAAACGGTACAGCTGAACTTGGCCCGGCTAACTGTTCTCTGGTATGTTGACAACCTCCAGCCAGCCAAGCTTAACATGCCACATAATTAGCTGCTAATTGCTTTTATTTTTTTAAATTTTATTATGACTCCATGACAGTCAATAATCTATGCAATTGATGTCCGCTGATAAACGTAAAACGTGCAGGACTGGCCATGATAAGCAGTTAAAGACAAACAGAGGGAGAGACCTTAGCGGCCTGGCCATAACTGTTAAACTGTGCAAAAACGGGCTAAGCTCTGTCATTCATAATTACTTTGTAGATATCTGTCAACAGGATTTTTTTTCACTGGAATTCATTCATGTCATGCCGGCGGAGGTTATCCATCTGCATAGGTAGGCATTCAAATGGTTGAATATAAAATTTATTATTTAAAAAAAAACTGATATTATATAGCATATATTTATATATATATTTATCTATTATTTACATATTTATTTATATTTCTATCTTGTTTCTATATAATATTTGTTTAGAGATTTTTATTTCTTTTGCCAATTGTTTGTGATAAAAATAGATTTTATTTTGATCAACTCATTTCTTTGATATTTCCTTTCGGCACAATCTCTCTAGATTTCTTTCAGCGCATAACAGTTTCGTTTCGTAATAGCCTCTGCCCATGTTTAGAAGGAAACATTAAAGCTAGATTGTAATAGCCGTACTTTTCTCTCTTTTGCTTGCTGTGTGCGTATTGAACTGGTCGAGTAGCTGAGTGCTCGATAAGGTCTACATAATATCAAATGCACACAAACAATGATAATGCGCAACGTGTCGTCGTGTTGCCGGCCCCAAAAACGCTTATCATGATTCGAAATGAACGAAGGCAGCGCAGCCTTGCTGGCTTGCCACTTGCCACTTGCCACTGGCCGCCACGAGTGAAAAACCAGAAAAGCCTGGCCACCAACTTGGGCTGGCAAGTTCAACAGCTAACGAGGCAGGAATGCAAAGAGTGTTAATGCAACAACCAGCTCCCTAGCTGGCCCCATCCCCACAGCACCCGCTCTCGTGCTATCCGTCTCCCTCGCACTGCGTAAGTGCCACGGCGAGTGGCATGCAGGCAATTTAAATGCAAAAGCTCGCCAAAGTGAAGCTGTCAATGAAAATTACGCGCAGTTTTTTTTTTTTTTTTTTTTTTTTTTTTTTTTTTTTTTTTTTTTACTCATTTTCATTGGCTCTGCTACTGGCTCCGGTTATCGAGCAATAAATTTATAGCCAGCATGTTGTGCGTGTGTATGCGCTAAATGTTTAATTAATTAGCGAGAGAAATGCATTAAGTGATTTGTTGCCGCATGCCTGCCTCTTAAACAACAACAGAGCGAGATAGAGAAGGAGAAATATGTGTAACAATGATATATTTTTGAGTACGGCGCATGTCATTCAGCTGTCAACTTTTGGCAACAAAAGGCGGCCAAACCGATCTGCATAATGCCAAAATACGCACTTCATCTCATGGTGTGCGACACGGAGTGTGTATGTGTATGTGTGTGTGTATAAAAAAATATCCATGACCAATTGGCTAACGTGGGCGCAGACATGTTGAAGCTAAACAAAATATATCGTGAGTTGGCAGAATGGCAGGAATTCTCCAAGTTCGGATAGAGAAGGTAGCGTGACACGATACGACACGAATCGAAATTGAAACTATATATATATGAAAATAATTGAATAAGAATACATGAGATGAGCTAAATAGAGACATAGATAGAAAGAGAGAGAGAGAGAGAGTGATAGCTCAATGCCCGCTGCTGACTTTTCTAATACATTTTTTTTTGTTAATTCATTTTTCTAAAAGATTTCTCATATCTCTTGGTCTATGTGCGTCTCTCAAGCAGTCAGTCGATTTCAATTTCTTTTGATACCCTCGGATATCTGACAATCGGACATGCCCCAAGTGATTTGAGTTTGGACACTTTGACAGCTGCTTAAGAGCTTAAGAAATGCGCCGAAATGCGTGGAAGGGCAACTTAAGCTTATGGCCATTATCGCGGCTGAGAAATCACGCTTTAACCGAATACACAATTAATATGCGACGCAATTGTTGTATAAGATACAAATACATACATATCTATATATGTATATACATAAATATACTATATGCGAGCCCTGGCCCTGGCCCTGGCTGGCCAAAGTAATTAGCATGGCAAACATGCGCGCCAGAAAGAGACCGAGTGCGTAAAGAGTTGAAGCGTTTATTTCTTTAAGGAACAACATGACTTTAATGGCCTGCCTTATTTTCACAGGGACAAAATCATATTTTATCGTTTTGCATAAATAAATCAAGAGGCGGCTCACTTGTTGTTGTTCTCCTCTCTCTCGCCGCTGACTGGCGCCGTCTGCCACGGTCTGCCTCTCAGTTGGAGCTGGAGTTGGAGTTGAAGTCTCCACCTTTGCAAATGGCACTTGGCAGGCAACTGTTTGGCAAGCTGGCCAATTGTCTGGCTGGCTATGCCAGTTGCATGCACTCACAAGATTTGTTGCATTTTGTTTTTGTAATTAAGTTGCATCTGCAACACAGCAACATCCAAATCACACAGAAATGCCTTAGTAACGCCCAAAACCCATTTGTCAGCCGCTTTTGGCTGCAATGGCCAATGTGCCAGTGGAACTTGGCTTAAACAACAATTGCTGTCGCTGCCGTCGCTGACTGTTGCCCAAGTGCCCTTAATGGCTTTCTTAATTAAAAACAAAATCAATACAAGTGTGTCTCACTGGCAGGCGTTGAAGTGTTTGCCCTGACAAATGGCCGCCTCTATCTTAACTATTGTTTATGCATAGCCATCTACATGGAAGTTTCGTGTATTACAACAAAACACATTGACACTGGCAATGCCACAGATTTATGTTTCAATCATTCATCACAATATGCCTACGACTATTTTTAGAAATACTAGTTCGATGTGTCTTTTCCTATTGTACTATTCTAGGCGTTAGTTCATGCGGCAATAAATTTTATTGTCTAAACGAACAGAATTAACAAATAGTCTGGGCTTGAGCTAGGAGTGCTAATACATGCGTGACATATGTCTAGGTTCTTGAGCGACTTATATATAGTGTGTATGTGTAGGTATGGCTATATGTTAAAACCCGGATTCTTATTGTTTTTTATTTTTTTTTTATTTTAAGAAATTTGTCATTCGTTGAAAATAGTTTAAATTAGTTTTTTTTTTAGGCGTGTTATTTTAAATTAAATTAGTTTGATTCAAATTTGTAACTTAAACAACATTAAAATGCTATAAATGTGAAATAAAATAAATGTATGACTATCGCAGCATGTGAATGCTTCATAGCTTCAGCATCATCATAAACATGCTTAGCGCACATACATCGAGCGAGCATCAACTTTGTAATCGCTTAAATCAATAAACAATTAAGCTAATTAAACTAAATAAACATTGATCCTTTGTAGAAAAACTGATCCGTATTTGAATATCTGTGCAGAGTTCTGTACTCCAGACTATATAGAAATTGAGTCATTCTACTTCATCTAGTTGCTCATTAAGCAAATGCTTAAGCACTTTACACATTGCTGTTCAGCTAATTATGAATCGTGCAAGCAAGACAGAGACATTAGAAGTGTCATTAGAACAAAAAAGAACAAAATAGAAGGAAGCTACGTGAGCAGTTGTCGTAAAAAGTCTAGACTGAGCAGTCATTTAAGCCCTGCTTAGCCAACTATATAGCAGATAGTTTATGTGGCGAGAGCAGCTAAAGTCAAGTAAAGCTCGAGATTTATGCAACTGTCGATGGTAGTTAAGATTGAATTGAATGCTTAGACACGAGCTGAGCACAGCAACGAATGGCTCAACTGGAGTGGACTGGACTGCAGTGAGATTCAGGTAAAACCTGCAGCTATTAAGACGATGACCAACTGGAGATGGCCAATCGTAGTTCGAGTTAGCGAGTTCGGCTTAAATGATTGCCGGGCAATTTTTTAATAACTTCATTAAGAGTCGTGAAAAGTTGCAATTAAAATGTGCAGTATATATCAGTGGGTGCATTAAGAACTGTTGAAAAGTTGCCCAAGAGAGACAGGCAGCGACGACAGAGACAGACAGCAAAAGAGGGAGAGAGAGAGGTATACTAACTGGCTGCGGGCCTAATTCGCTTGACTTGCGTGTGGCAAATGGCGGCTACTGAATTCTCAATCTGAAATTCCTTTGCCTGTCGCATTTTGTTTTTTTTGTTTTGGTCTTTGCAGCAATTTCTTTTTAGCTGCTGGCTGTTGGCTGTCAGGCGGCATCAAAACGGCGTCTGTTATTATTATTAATTATGTTTTGCGAGTGCGTTCTAACCCAAGTTCGTTTCCATGGGCTGGCGGGCCTTTCCTGTTGTCAGCCCATTTGAAATGCATTGATTAGACTCATTGCCTTTTGGTTGAATGCTAAAGCAGCAGCTAATTGAGTTGTGTTTTTTTGTGTTTATGTGCTTCTGTTTGGCATTTTTTTTTTTTTTTTTTCGCTTTTACATTCCATTCGGTTCAGCCTTTGGGCAAGTTTGTTGCCTAAGTCTTTTGTTTGGCGCATGCATTGTAAATCATAAGGAGGCTGCTGCGCTTCAATAGCATAACAATATATGCAATATATTCGACTGCTCGACAGCCAAAACAGGCAATGTCATGACACTGCAGAACAATTGCATTTGCGAATTATTTCTTTCGTTTTTTCGTTTTTTGGCCCACTCTAATGCGCTCTTCCTGGGCAGCGAGGGCAAGTCTTGCAGAGCAGCCAGCCAGCGCCCATATTTCATAAGCTGCGTGCTGCACAAACACAATAACTTAGGGCCACAATATTTGCATGGCATTATGCACAATCATGACATGAGCCACAGCAGCAGCAGCAGCAGCAACAACAACAACAGCAACAGCAACTTTTGCTCATGTTTATGTAAAGCGAGCCGCGCCAGACAAAAGGCATTGGTAAATCACACTTTGGCAGTCGCTGTCGCTGTCGCTATGGCTGCTGGCAAATGCGGCGTATGCGTAACCTGAGCATGAGATGCCAATGCTGTTGTCGTTGTCGCTGTCGCTGTCGCTCAGTTGTTGCTGCTGCTGCTGTTGCTGTTGCTGTTGCTGAGTGAGTGATGCGCATGCACAAAGCAACAAGCGAAACCGGCCGGCCGGTCAGTCAGCCGAGCAAACAGCGCCCCAGCTAACAGTCAAGCGTCTCGCATTGGTTTCAATTTCAGCGGCAGCAACAACAACAGCATTGAGAACAAGTTGCTGTTGTTGTTGATGTTGTTGTTGTTGTGCATTGCTTTTGCGTGCAGTTTTGCGGTTTTGTGCTGTGTGGAGAACACGCAATGTGTGTTCATTGACTTCTGTTGCTGCCAACTTGCGCAACAAGTTGTTGGCTGTCGCTGCTGCTGCCGGGTAATCAATCATTATTTGCACAGGGCACCACCGGCCACCACCACCAACCAACGGCAATCACTTTGCCAAGTTATGCATTTAAATTGTCAGCGATATTGCATCTGACAAATGATCGAAGAGGGGGGCTAAAAAGTTACTCACTCATTTGACTCCTGCTGTGTGCTGCTTGCGTTTGCTCCTGTTGTTCGTGCTCCTGCTGCTCCTGCTGCTGCCTCTTCTGCTGCTGCTGCTGCTGCTGGATCCGTTTCAGTTATGCCGACAACCACTTCCGGTGGCTGCGTGGCGCTGCAGTTGGAGCTGTTGAGCTCATTGAAAGTGAAACTAATATCATGCGGATCCTTAAACGGCTTCATGCTGCGCGGCAAACTGCGTTGGCGCAGGCTCAAATTCAGAAATTGAAGATCGCTGGCGGTAAGCGGTTGCAATTCAGCTGCCTCTGCCTCCCTCTGCAGGGCTGGTGCATTGTTGCGTGCGGGTGGCGGCGGTGCGGCGCGCTGTTGCTTCTGCTTGGGTGGCAGCGCCGGCTTGGGTTCCTCCAGCAGCTCCTCCTCGGACTGTTCGATTATTTCCAACACCTGAGCAGTGCCGCTCGACTCCAGCTGTTGCTCCAGCTGCATGCTATAGTACTTGGCTATGTGCTCTGTGGCGTCTGTGGTATTGTACTGCTTGCCACGAATCAGATCGCCCAAGTGATCCGCATCGATGCCGAATAAAAAGGGATCGTCCAGCACGGTCACCTTGGCATTGCGTTTCGTTGGCTCATCTGGCGGCAGTTGTTTCTTCTGCTGTTGTTGCTGCTGCTGCTGCTGCTGTTGCTGCTGTTGTTGCTGCTCCTTGTGCTTGGGCTCGCCCTTGACATGGGCACGCAGCGAGCGCAGCAGCTTTTTGCTGCGACGTGGTGTTGTTGTCGACGTTTCACATTTGGCGGGAAACAGCGGTCGATTGCTTGTGGCTGTTGCTGCTGTATTTTTGTTACGCTGCTGCTGCTGCTGCTGTTGTTGTTGTTGGTGGTTGCTGCTATCGCCCAGATCGATGCCATCGTCCGCATCTTCGCTGACATCTAATTGCGCTGCGATAAAATCGCAATCGCCAGTGCCAAAGCCAACCGTATCGTACTCATCGCTCCGCGTTCCCCTCAATTGGCAGTTATTGTTGTTGTTGCTGCTGGCATTGTCATTTTCATGATTAGCCTCGTTGGCGCTGTTGCCACTGGCCGCCAGTCTCTGGGCAGCCGCTTTGCTATAGAGCTGTCGATAATATTTCTGCTGGTCGCCATACAAGAAGCAGACGCGCCACCATTGTTTGCATGCCAGCAAATTGGCGGTACGTGGCACCACTGCCGGCTCCAAGCTGCCCGTCGCTGTGGCAGTAGCATTCGATGTTGTTGTTGCTGTTGCTGCGACTGTTGCAGTTGTTGTTGCTGTTGCTGTTGCTGTTGCTGACAGGCTGCTCATGTTGCTGTTGCTGCTTATTATTATTGTTCTGGGCTTGTAATTATTTTCCGTAGTTCATTGGCTCTTTTTTCTCTGCTTGTTAACATTGACAATTTTTTTTCCCCTTTTTGTTTTTTTTTTAAATAAATTCTCTTGTTGTGTTGCACTGGAATTTATGTAGATTTGAATATAAATATATATTTATTTTTATTTTTATGGCTTTCTTTTTCGCTTCGCTTATTTTATTGTCTACATTGTCAGGCTGTGCACTAATTGGTGGGAGCTGCACGATTTATGGATTGGCTATTGGCCACTTTCACAGCTGAAAAGTAAAAATGAATTCAACACTGATCGATCGACCCGACGGCGACGACGGCAACGACGGCGGCTGCTGCATATAATTTTCTAGACTTTCCAAATGCCTCATTTCGTATGCAGCATAGAACAGAGTAGAGAACAAAAGCAAAAGCAAGAAGAAAATCTAACACTTTCGAGTCTGCATCGAGATAGCATCTTGTGGTTGCAACAACAACACACGGAAGCAGTGGATCGATCGATGCTGTTGAAGCTGTTGGGGCTGCAGTTGCAGCTAATCAAATTTGCGGATACTACCGCCGTTTACACATCGAATAATGATGGCTGCTGCTCAGCAAATAGCAAAGCGTACACATTTACCACTACAGCAGGCTAGGCTGCGGGCTAGGAGGGCGGCTGTTAGTCACGCCTCTAATAGAGATAGCTAAGAGCAGAAGAACTCAGCGCTAAGTGCTGCCAGCCAAGCAGTCAGTCTGCTGTGCGGCGCTGATGCCCTTGTCAGATAATAATAACTTCATCTTCATCTTCATCTTCATCATCATCAGCCACTGCAACTTCAACTGCAACTGCAACTGCAACTGCTGCCCCATAAGTTGCACCGTGGCGGCCACTTTGAGTGTTGGCCAAAGCCTTGGCAGCAATTGCAGCTTAGCAACTGTCAGCCACATATGCTTGTATGTGTGTCTATGAAAGTGTGTGTGTGTGTGTGTGTGTGTGTGCGTACATTAAGCTGCTTTACGCTTAGTGCTCTTAGCCAAAACCGTCTCTTTCTCTCTTATGCTAGCCATTCGCCGCGGAAGGCGTTGCTCATGCGGCTAATGGATCCAGCTTATATTATTGGCATTATCTGCAAGTTATGAATGTAGCAGCTGCTGCTCAAAGTGTGTGTAAGCTGTGCATGAATACGATATTAAAAAAGTTTGACATTCAGCTGTCCATCAATAAAGCTGAAGCAAACGAAAAATGCAACAGAAAAATTCCATTGATCACAATTTGAAAACTCTTTGGAATGCCATTAAATCAATTTGAGAACATTGTATTAACCCAGTAGAAAAAACATTAAACTCAAATCAAAATAGAATATTTTAAGGTCATAAATATGAAGTATTTTAAAATTCTAAAAGTATCAGCAAAGAAATCCTATTAATAAAATATTTAAAAAATTAAAAAAAATCCAGTATAATAATAAACGAATACAAATTTCGTTTCTCCATTGATAAAGACTCAAGTGTCTGCTGTGTCAAGTGTCTGCTGCTATAGATTGAAAGGCTAAGGAATACATCAAACTAGTTAAGCTGCTCATATCATCAAATATACATCTAAATTGATCACCTCTTTAGTATATGGCTACATCGTAGGCATACTTTTCTTAGCTGCTCTAGTTGTATGTCAATTAAAAAAAATAAATTTCATTTTAACCGCCATTCGTAATGCCTTCAGCTACTTCAACTTGAATCATAGTTAAGCAAGTCAACTGCATGTGATTGAACTACCATGAAATGCACTTGGCAAACAGAGCTAACTCACACACCTGTACTTATGTACTTCTATCTGTGCCTGTGCCTGTATCTGTAAATGTAGCTGACATACGTGCACATAATTGAATTATAAAGAACAACTAGAGGAAAGCAAATGCAATCATAACTGGTCGCCGCCTACATAAACAAACCAAATAGCTAGCTGACTAGCTGGCATTTGGCTTCCGGTAAAAACTCTATAGCTGAAGATGATTTCCAGCCAAACAACAACAACAACAACTGTAGTTGCCACAACAATGTTTCGCTGCACAAACAACAACCAAAGAGAAAAACCGCAGCACGCGATGTGAATGTGGGCAGTGCGATTCGCAGTTAGAAGCCTCCAGAGCTGCAGCTCCAGCTCCAACTCCAGCTCCAGCACCAGCTGGAGCAACTGCTGCGGGTGTGATTAGCTGCAGCAAACCCGTTCCAAGCGCCAAAGAAATGCCGCACTTGGCTATCTTTCACATGTGCCACTAAAGCTTAGAGTCAGCTCCAACTCTCAACTTGGTTCAATTGCATGTGATTAAAACGCGATCACACAATAATCATAAAATGCAACAGCTCTGAGTGTATCAGAACCGAAGCGCTGATACGCTTTCAATATTAATTAAGTTCGCTGTGTGGACTGAGAAGCTAATGAGAAAGAGGTAAAAAAAGAGTTTGTTAAGTGCAATTAAAAGAGAGAAAGAGAGAGAGAGGAGGTGTGAGACAGCATTAGATGAGATTGATGTGCAGCTGAGTAATTGCAATTTAAATATAATATTAATGAAGAGAATGGCAAGTGGATTGAAGTATAACACATATACTGTAAATCAGAAAGAAATGTCAATGGGTGATTGCAATTTGATTAGCATAGCAAAGAAGTGAGAGAAAAGCAGCTCAGAATGTGGGCGCGGTAGAAAGAGAGACGCTTAATTTGAATTTGAATGTGATATCAATGGACTAATATAAAAGACGAAAAATAAGAAAGAAATACTTCTGGATGCCCTAAATACAGTTGAGTGAGAAATCAATAAAATTAGAGCTTGGGGAATACATAAATATCAAGAAAGAGCCTAAGGAAAGAGTGGAAAGCAAAGTCAAAGAAAACTTTTCATATAGTTACTACTCGAGTTAAAGGCAATATTGTTTTATAAGAAGATTTTTGTATGCCCTCTGTCATCTGCCTATTGATAAATCTCCTAAAAGCTCTCACTTTACTCTATACTTTCTAGTTAACAACTTTAAAAAAATATAAATGTGTTCTGAAGAATGATCTCAAACAATAGACGAGTACTTCCTTTACCCCCGGAACGAATCTCTTACTAATAACAACAAAATTAATAAGTTCCGCTGTAGACACTAACAACACTTCATTAGAGGCAAAAACCCATTTGGTAATTGTTAAACAAAAAAGCGCCAGCAGCTGAAATAATAATTAAATACAAAATAAAACAAAATATGGGTTATCCGGTATGAAAGTTGAATCTGAATGTGTTACCAATTTAATGATACAGTTGTTATAGCCTAACCGGGCCTGAGCAACTAAACTGGAGTCGAGAAGTGTTGCAGCAACAACAAGATCAACAACAGCAAACAAACAAAACAACAAGAAGGAAAAAAAAAGCCCAAGAGACTTGAGTATTTGCCGCACAAAGACTTCCGGCGATGTTGGCTGATGGGAAGCTGTGTGTGCGATCGAGAGACTTAAGAGTGCGAGAGCTGGCGAGTGAGTGAGAGAGGGGGGATAAAGAGGTAAAGATCTTACTGCAATTACCGTTAGTATTTATTGATACACAGGCACGGACATGTGTAAAGCGACGCCGATCGGTGTCGCGATAGTCAACGCATAATTTATCAATAAAATACGATAGTTTATTGAATATCGACTTGACCCAATGGCCGAGACAACAGCAACAGCAACAGCAAAAGCTAATTGATTGGAATCGCTGATGCTGCAGGCCAAGTTTCTACTGTTCAGGCATTTGCATTCTGGCTTTGATTTTGACAGTCGCTCAGACAGTCAGCCCTGCCAGCAGCTGACACCAGTCTGGCTAAATTGGCAGCAACTGTTGCTGCTGCTGTTGCTGCTGCTGCTGTTATTGCTGGCGGCGCTGCCATCAATCAAGCTAGCTGCAATTGCCTTGTCTAGCTTTATGCTGTGCTCTTTTATTATGACTACTTTTATTATTATTATTTTACATCTTTTTGCGTTTTACAATTTTATTGCAACGCAACATTTGTCAAGTTGCCAAGTTTTCAATGCTGGCGGCGCTTTTTTTCTCTCCTCTTGCGTGAAAATTGCGTGGCAAATGACAGCGAGAGAGATACGTAGAGAGAGAGAGAGAGAGACATCTAGGCAGAGCGACAGACAGACATTCGTGCAATTAATTTTATTGCAATTTATGCATATTCGCTGAAATTGCTGCTATTCATTTGAACAGCAATGCGGGTTAAAGAGTCAATTGCTTTGTCTTGGTTTACTTTTCAGCCACGTTTACAACTGTTAGCCAGCAATTGTAAATCACAATTGCAGAGGGGCTCAGTCATCTAGGCAGTTAGCCGGAAATCTATTTTACACTCGCTGCTATCTAGGACATCTTGCAGTACCTGCAGCAGCAGTTGGCCCACGCCTGTTCACGACTTTGAACTAATAACGCCCTTTGTCGCTGCCTGTTGTCTAGGACGCCCACATACTACATGAGGCAGCCAACGCAAAGATACACAGAAGTCGCTCCTAAAGAACAGAAAAAATTGAAGCCAAACGAATCTGAAAGAGCTAACCGCAAACTCAAATTCTTGGTAAGCATGTGAAAGCCGCACTCAAGTGGTCTTTTTTCTTTCGTCTTCATATTTTTCTTTTCCACTTTTTTTTTTTTTTTTTTTGAAAATTGTGTTATCAACATCTCAAACAATGCCACAAGCCTTCAGGTTTAGTCATCGGCTTAGAAGCCACTAGAAGAGATGGCTCATTTAACTGGCGACCTCTGCGGATGGGTACCGTAAATTGTAAATATCATAATTTTCAACGTGGATCAAAGTCAGATGCTGAAGCTGATGATGCTGCTGCTGCGGCTGACACATATTCGATATTAGCATACGAATGGTTAGAGTACAAAGCTTGAGCTATGTGGTTAATAACAGGCGCTACAATATACGATTTACCAGTTATAACTGTAAGCAACGAGCTGTTGTTGCTGTTGGCAGACGTCAAATGAAGAAGAAGCAACAGCAGCAGCAGCAGCAGCAGCAGCATCTGATGACCGCGCCCGCTAATGGATTAACTTGTTTGTATATTTTATGTGGCAGGCCAAACTATAATTTAGACAAAACTCTCGCAGCTTACGCCGACTGTAGAAATTCTAATAACACAGTTTAGCCAGGCCTAAAAAAAAAAAAAAAATGTAGAGACTCTTTAAGCGGCAGCCAAAAACTTGTTTTGGGCCCAGCCATGCTTTAGTCTATTCTAGGCGCTCTAATGAGCCATTGTCTGCTGCTGTCTCATATTTCATTGCAGTCGATAAACATCTAACGCCTCGGCTAATGGCTGTTGGGTTGCTCGATCATTAAGCTGTGCAAAATGTTTCTCATTTTTTTTTTGTCTTGGCAAATTGATTGGCTTTTAAATGAAAAACTTAATTGCATCCAAATGGCTAAAAGGGAAACAAAAATGCAAATGAAATGTATTGCCAGAGTTACACATTTAGAGAGTGAAGTGGAGGAGGGAGTGGTGTGGGAGCGTTTGGCTTGTTGTTGGCTGCGCTTTAATTAACAGCGCGACGTGTCTTATCTGAGAGTCAAACTGTTACGTGTTGTTGTATGTCAAATGCAATCAAAATACAGCGTTCGCTCCATTTAAAGATTCGAAGATCGAATTCGAATCGCCCAGAGCGACGGCTGTGAACCAGTTGTTTTTTATCTATTGCAAAGATGATTTGCACGCTAACGCAAGCGGACAGCTTGACAGTTACAATTGCAACGCATATCGATAATGATGACGATGCTGATGGCGATGATGATCATCAGCCGGTCAACATCGGGCAGTCAGTCAGGCTAGGCAATTGAGGCAACGGCAACTATTTCAAGCTGACTGCGCTATCATTTATCATTTATCGCAGCGCTTGCGCCCATTCTCAGCAGAGCAGAGCAGATCATCATTAGCAGCCGCAAACTTCCTCCTTTAAATAGTCGTAAAGTTGCCTAATTAATTTATGACCAGCTTTTATTTTTTATTTTTCTTCTTTTTTTTGGCTATTTTTTATGATTTATGAATACATGGCGAATCGCTGTGCGAAAGAGAAAACAGTAAAAAAAAATCCCAACGACAAACAAAAGACGCTACAATATTTGGCTAATTGCTGGCCAACAAAAAAAATGCTCAATTAGCGCCCAAAAAGGCATAAAAGCATTTTTGATATGGAAATGATTAATGCGCCAAAGCCACAGAAGAAAAAACAATTTTTATATCAAGAAGAATGCGCCAAAACGAAAGACTTAGGCAACGAACTTGACTGATGCCCAGATGCTACTACACGACGCGATGCTGTTAAACGGTTGTTGACCTAGAACATAATACACATGCACGCACAAACACACACACACACACACATTAACACACACGCACTCGCTGCTGTTGTTATGCTAAATCTATAAATAACTGTAAACATCTTCGACTGTTGTTTATTTGGCTTGAGAGGCGTTAGCTATAAATCGATGCACATTTAACAGAAAGACATTGTTTACGCTCTGACAATTGCGTGAAACTAACAAATTAATACAGTCCGGCAATTTGGCTAGAGAAAGTTTTGTGGCCGTAATTGGCTGTTAAGCATTTCTTGGCCATAAACATCAGTTTTTGTTTTTTCCCCATTTTTTTTTTTTTTTTTTGGCTACAGCCGCCGGGCAGCATAATTAACGCCATAGCGAAAAGAATTTTGTAGTTTAGTTAGCTGCGTAATCATAAAATATGGCCACAAAATTGCAGGCCTTGCTGCCCTGGCACTTTCCACAAGCATTGCTATCAGCTTGGCTAAATGGACACAATTAACCTGTATCTGGCTCTGGCCCCCTCGCACCCGTTTTTCGTACCAGTTCCGCTTGTCAATCAAATAGACACCAAGAGCTGCTGTTGCTGTTGTTGCTGCAACGGCTGCTGCGTCTAGTTTTAATTAAAAAGTTTTTTCTTCTTCTTCTTTCTGTTGCAGCGCAGAAAATGGTAGCATCCACAGTTGCCAGTTTTAATGAAGGCGTTACGCGGCCAGCCCGCCAAAAGCAATATCGTCTGCATGGTCAATGAGTCTATTGCAATTTACACTCTCGCTGCAGTCTGCTGCCTTAAGTTTCGGCTTGTGGCATTTAACCTAATAAAGCGTATAGCCAATTGGCAATTGGCAATTGGCAATAGCCACTAGCCAATACCCAATCCACATTAATTGGCATGTCAGGCAATTAGAAATCACAGATAACTTAACCAACCAGCCAGCGCCCACACGGAGACACAAAGTTACATTACACTGGCTGTCAATAAGGTGTACACACCAGGTCTTAACATAACATGTTTGCATTTTTTTCTGTTTTTTCTGTTTTGCTTTGCAAACGGCCCACACACAGAGTGTGCAGATGCCAATGGTTGCTGGGCTAACAAGCCATTGTTGACACATTGCAGCCATGTTAGAGATCATGTCATTGTGGGAGTTTTTGGACGCACGTAATTGGATCAGAAGCTGCATAGAGAAAGCCGACGCGTCGCCGCTGCCAATAATCAAATTATTTGCAACTATTTCAGCAGGCTTTATATGGCTTTGCGCAAGTGTTTTTTTTTTTTTTTTTTTTTCATGTATGTGGTTGATAGTTTTTTATGGCGCTGTTTGGTTGGTTGGCTTATTTGGTTATGACTTCATTTGCAGCGCGTAGCGTGGTGAAAGTGCGCCAGAGACGCATCAAGCAAATGAATCAAATAGAGTGCGTTATGAATGGTCATTAAGTTGGCTGATGCTGGCATAAGTTCGTTGCCTAAGTCATTCGCTTGCGACCATCAAATTTCATAATGATCGCTCGATTCTCGCCGTGTTGATAAAGACAAAAAATATTACAGCCAAACACACACACATACACATAGAGAGAGAGAGACATAAAGTCGTTAAGGCAGCCGCAATGACGCCTGTGCTTCGCATTTCAAATCAGTTTCGAATTTCATTTCGGTTTTTTATCTTGTGAACCTTTTTATGTTTAATTTTTTTATTTGAATTTTTTTCGTTGTTGTTATTGTGTATCGCACTGTTGACAATGTAGACATCGAAGCGACGCACCTCTTAACACTTTGCCGCACTGCCGCTGAGCGGCTTATCCCACTCGCGGGCCGGCCTTAACTTTTTTTACCAAGCCCTGCAATTCACGTTTCGTTTTTGTTGTTGTTTATCCTTTGACACTGCACTGAAACTCTTATTATTGATTTGCGGACAATTTATTTCGGTGCTGCTGCCGATGCTGTTGCGCTTTGGGCAACTCAAACTTTTACAACGGTAAACGACAGATCTGGCGCACGACAAACTGGCAGCGTGCTCGACCCCGAGACCCGATCCGCAATGACAAGCAAACGTTTGTAATGCGCGCTCGCAACAGGTGCAAACCGTTCGCATGCGCTGTCGCTCTCAAACTGCGCACTTGCACATGCCTAAAATGTTAAAGTGCTCTGTAGTCGATTCTCTGCTTGCTGTTAACTTTTTTGTTGCCTGCCTTTAGGCTGCGTGAGTAATTCATATTTTAATCAGCATGCCTAGAACTCGATTGTTTATTTTCGTTTTGGTTTTATTTAAAAGCTAAATATCAGTTTGGCAATTACTGCAAACTATTTTTTAAATTATACATTTTGTATGATTTATTTATTTTATTATTGTTAATTTTTTGTATTCTGTTAATCAGCTGTTAGCTCAAGAAGTGTTATGTTATACTCCCTGGTTTTCACTCCAAGTATGACCTATAGATGGCGCTGTTGTTATACGAAAGCGCCTAAAAGATGCAATAGTTTTCCTTCATGATTTATTTTGCTCTGTAATCTGCGGATATACCACAAGTGTGTTATGGTTAATAGAGAATAATTGGGGAACAAAAAATATATATGAGCTCGACATTGGTGATTGTTTCTAAAATTGTAAGAAAGAAAAATGTAAGAAAAAACTTGGAGCTGCAGCCAATAAATGATTGAATTGAATATGAGATCAAGAATCTAAATCAGATGCATATAGAATTTGAAAACAGCAGTTTCAGTGGTCTTTGAGTTTTCGAATCACTCAATTAGCTGAAAATGCAAATACAATTACAAGTAAGATCCCTTGAATATCTTAATAATGCAATTGCTAAATGCGGAATTAATCTTTAAAAATCAAGATTAAGAAGGAGCAGACTTTGATAACCTGGGTCCACGGCTTAAACTTGAGAAAGTTTCTTATTTTAAATTACAAATAAGAGCATTGCAATTAAATTCCAATATTCACATATTTTATCTTACTTTAGCTAATTGTGTTCATAAAATGAACTAACTGTGAATTCTAGGTCAATGTAAATAATTCAAAATAATTATACAATTATAATAACTAGTAAAGTAGAATAGGAAAAGTTCAAGGTCAGGTTGCATTTCCAAGACCACATATGGAGCATAATGAATGCCAGTTAGTTGGTCAATATGCTGTGTACGACATAGGCAGTCGACCGACAGCTTTGTTGGCTGGTCATTAAGCCAGAGATACGACATTAACGCGCTCTGTTGATGTCTTGTGTGTTTGCGGTCGGTGGGTTAATTAGGGATCAAAACAATGCGAGCGGAAATGTTTGCTCTTTTTTCCGTGCATTGACTTATGATTTATGGTTAGAGACAGAGACTAAAGAGCGCTGCAGCGTGTGAAGCCGGCGCCTGGGGGGCCCCCTTAAAACTTACCCAGTATTGCATATGAAATCAATGGGAATGCGCTTGTTCGCTTACCTGCAAAATAGGAAAATGTATATCAAATTAAATGCGTATTAAATGTGGGCCTAAATGTCTATAGGTATGTATGTGTGTATGTGTATATGGATATGAACTGTGTGTGCTATCAGAAAATCAATTTGGCTAATTGCAAACATAATGGCCTCGTTTGTCGACACATTTCAACAGACACCAATGAGCCAGCAGCTGACAACTGACAACTGACAACTTTCTGACACGCAATCGACGAGCGATGTGGGAGCGTTTATTAGCCAAATAAAATAACCCCCAAAGTGTCATCAAATCAATGCAAAGTAGCACAAATCGAACAGGGAGAATGGAAAAACTTTGTCGAAGGGGAAACAACATTTGCAACAGCCAAGAGCCATTAGAGTCTTGGCTCTGAGAGTCAGCCAAACGAAAATGGGCAATTCCTTTGGCCATAAAACGTCGTAATAATGGCAAAAGTTAGCCCCACAGGCGGAATAGTAGGACACAGGTGTGTCCTTAAGCATGAAATAGTTTTTCTCCTTCTCTTGCTTCGCCAACTCAAGCAGAAATCAATAGCAGTTCATACCCAAGGGAGTATAAATTTCATTCTAAAGAGTTCTCTTCAATTCCATATTAGAATTAATTTTCTAATCTGGTAAAGGTACACCTAAGTGACATTTATTATTTCTGCACAACTACAAATTTCTTCTACACATGACTGCAAAAAGTATGCCGATGCTACGGACAATCAGCTGAAGCTGCGAAATAAGAAAACCATGTAGCATACCTCAGCTCGCTACAGTAAACACTCGAGCGTATGCTACAGTTTTATATCACAGACTCGGCGCCGATTCAGCGATTTAGATACACCGCGTGCTCTCGATAACTGAGACCACATTCTCGGCCATGTCACAGAGCTGTGTGTAAGTCTGCATGTAGACCGCATCTCTGTAATATTTCTTGCTCTGCATCATTCTGTGCACATATACTGCAGGCTGTTCATTTTTGAGCTTCATTTGGCTGGGATTCTTTGGAGCATCAATCTTGAAAGTACTATCCTGGCTGTCGCATTTACAGAAGTGCTGAAGCTCAGTCCTGAAGCAGCCTTCTTCGATGCTCATCATCAGGTCCTGCCACTCATCGATGCCATTGCCAATGCAGCCGCGCACATAGATGAAACACGAACGCTCGCGTTCATTATTGTGATCGCTGTCCATTGAGGATCGCTGATCGCTGGCACAATGGAGCCTCTCCAGTACGGTAAGCAGAACTTGAAAATAAATTTCACGCTTATTGGCTTCGGGTAGTCGCATTATGAAACGCCTAATTGTATCCAGACGCATATCCCACGGTGGCTCGCGTGGCATCTTCACATCATTATAGAGAGCTCGAAGCGTTTCAATATCATCAAAGCGTTCACAATGATAGCCCACATTTTGGATATTGAACTGCTCGCGTTCATCGAGTATACGATCGTATGGACACAACTGCTCATGGGGTTTGATAATTGGCGCCAGCGCGGCATGCAGTTTGGTCAGACCTAGAGCGGTCGTCATGCGCACTTTGTCGATGACCAGGTCCAGTTGCTTGTTGATTTTGTGCAGATACTCAGGTGATGCAACCGATTTCCCAACTAGCAACATCGTCAGGCCACTGCGACGATTACAAAAGATTTGCGGAAAGATGCGCAATTTCCAATGCTCTTTGCTCAACAATACGGCGCACGGCTGGAACATAACATTGATGACGTGTACATCGCCCGGATAGATACGGAACTTGCTCTTTTCAAAGTAAAAGGAATGAGCGTTAAGTTGTGTGGAGTCTGTCATACGCTGCGTATCATTTAACGACCATTCACAAAAGAAAATCATCCGTCCGATATTCTCGAGGCGCATAGTTTGTTTACATTGTCGCTCGAATGGCGAACACTCAAAGTGGAATTCGAAATGAGCAGAAGTAAACATGGAGCCGTTGGGATCCATATTGAATTCCTTATCGTTGATCTTGAGCGCCACATTGAAGACCTTCGGCTCTAGTGGCACCTCGACAGGTGGCGTGTGCTCTTCGAGCTTATTCGAGCTCATTTCGGTGCTGCTGCTCACGGAATATATAGACTGTATGTGCATTAAATCTATATTAGATTGATGATTCAGATTTGGAATTTGATTATAGCCAATCACTTCGAGATTTCCCACATCCGGAAAGAATTCGATGACACGATCAATATCGTCAGCTTTCTCATTGAGATTCTTTGCGAATTCTTCCGAATTGATCCAACTCGACTTGGGCGTCTGTGTATTTATCTTTCCAAAGATTTCATTCTGAGTCGTATTACTCAGTCCAGTGATTTCCAGGTTAGCAACTCTCGAACGTTCCGGTCGCGGAACGGTCTGTTTTATCTCTGGCAGACAGACACAATGCTTGGCATCCGAATGTGCGGGTAGAACACCATATTGCCGCAATTTGAGGCGGGTGGGATTTAGACGATCAGCGTAATCCATTATTCGGTTAAAATTGCCCTTTCTGCGCTGATCCAATGTGCCGCTCTGATTCAACAACATTTCTTGGGGTCGTCTTCCGATGCGTTCACAGATTTTCATCTGCACTCGGGCACGATCACGCAATGTATCATGCCATTGCTTGAGCCGCTTATCCATATGCTCACTGCCTTCGAAGCCTGTTACAAATGAGCAACATGAGCTTGGGACAACCTTTATGCCCGCTGATTTGTTCAACACCGAATCGACAATTTCCTTAACCATAATTCTGCCATCCTTGCGAGTGACCTCTTTAAAATGGCCATACTCTCTGAAGTACTCTGAGGACCTGGATTCGTTTGAGCAAAAGTTTTGTTCGCTGACCTTATTCTTATTGCTCTGACGTAAACGTTCTGTTACCGAGTGCAATCGATATCTCTGCATTTTTTCCGTATTTCTTATACAAATAATTGTGTAGATATTTTTTTTTTTTTTTTTTTTTTTTTTTTTTTTTTTTTTTTTTTTGGGGTTTTGTTCTATAAGTTTATTTGTTTAAGTTACATTTCCTACTAAATATGCTCAGTGCTCTCGATAACGGAGACGATATTTTCAGCAATATTGCATAGACGATAAAATGTGTATATATAAATGGCATCTCGAAGGGGTTTCCTTTGAGTGCAGCTGCTTTTTGTGCGTATTTGCTGCACTAACATTGAAATTTGTTGCTCCCACAACTCAATGCCATTCGAGATAATACCGCGTACATAGATCAATTTCGTGCATTGCCGTTGCTTCAGTTTCAAAATGGAGTCACTCAGCTTGAGCGGCGTTGTTCGGCCACGCAACGGCGCCAAGATCGCTTGCAGCTGCTCAAAGAGACTGACGCGCAATTGAGTATCCTCTTTGATGCAGATCAACTCAATTAGCAGGCTCACACTGTAGTCCCACTCCAGGCTACAATTCTCCGGCCTCACCAAGGAGAAAAACCGTTTCAAGTCTCTCATGTCGTAGTTGCGCTCACAATGAAAGCCCACGTTGCGCTGATTGAAGGCCTCATTGTCCTCAAGCTCTCTGCTATATGGGCAAAGCATTGATTGCGCCTTGAGCAATATATGTGGTCGTACTGCAGTGCAATCTCTTGTCACGTCATATTTTCGATTCAGGTTCTTTCTCTCTCGCAGCAACTGTAGATACTCTTGCGGAGGCGTACATTTTCCATGCATATTGAGAGTGAGGGCATACGGGCAACGAAAGAATATGCGAGGACTTGTCTTGAGCAACCATCGCTGCTTAACGATGCCCACCTTGCGTGGACGAAAGAGAACTGAAACTTCACGTACGCCGCCCGGTCGCAGCGGGAACGGCTCGTTATCGAAGACGAACACATCGTCCGGCTTGCTGAAGAGCGTTTTATTGTAGGCAAAGGACTCGGCATAGCTCCACTTAAAGTCGATAGTCTCACGGCCATTGTTCTCGATGCGTATTATCGTGCGATAGGAGTACTCGTACGGATTGCTAACGAACTTACGCTCCACAATGGGCGAAAATTCCGGCCGATGGCGCCGATATGTGGTGCCATTGAAGCTCACAGCCAGTTCCGAGACGGCGGCTTGTAAGATTCTGATTTTCGAATTAGTCGATGGAGGCTTTTCGGTTGGAGCTTCGCATGTGTCGTTTGGCGTAATGCTCGATATTGTATGAACGGATGTTCTCACACAGGGCTGTCTACGCCAAATATTCCGGCCGTACAACATAAGATGATCGACTTTCGGACAAAACTCAAGCACATTTTTAATGCCAGTATTTTCCAGTTGTAGACGCTTCACAAGCAAATGTGAATTGTACCATGAGCTCTTTCTACGACTCTCACAATCCATCTCCAAGCTAATCCGTCTGGGAAGTCCTACAATTTCCACAAAATCTTGACTTTGATTCAAGTCCAAACAACTATCAGCTACACATAATGCGCTGGAATCCTTTCGCGAGGTTTGATCTAGAATTCGTTTGATAGTCTGCTCCTCGCGATTGTCCAGGTTGAAAAGCAACTCCTCTGGCTGTCTGCCGGTGGCCAGGCAAAGTCTTCGTTGCAATGCGCGACGCTTATGAATCATATTCTTCCAGTATAGCAAACGTTTGTCCACATAGCTAATCGTCGATCCTGGTATGCGCTGCGTCTCAGGCTGTGATTTCGATGTTTCGTATTGTTGAAAGATGCCATCGACAATATCATAGATTAGATAATTTTCTTCTTGCACTTCCGGAAGCGAACCGATTTCGAAAATTTCTTGATTTGCCATGTAACCAATTTATGGGAATCAATAGTAAAAGCTAGCTATGATTTTTAGTACTGTGTCATATGAATTTGAGCTAACAATAGAATCAAGTGGAGAGTCCGATTTAAATAAATATGAAAAATATAAATATGCATATATCATAAATTGAATTAGGGGGAATCGAGGTTGATATATTTTACTTCTTTTTATATATAACTAGAAATTTCTTCCCGCACAAATGAAAAGATAATTAAACCGTTGAACTTTGCCCTTTAGATAGGCACCAGTTCAGTGCTCTCAATGACCGAAACAATGTCTTCGGCAATATTGCACAAATGTGAATAGGTTTGCATATAGAGAGCATCGCGAAAGTATTTGGAGTGATGTAGCTTCCTCATCACTGCAGCGTTCACTTTTTCATCGAATTCGATATTATTGAGATCGATTTCGGCCATAAGTTTGATTTTAGCATTCGGATTTGGCTCGACGTTGGGCGCACTTGGGTCCTCACTATACTCCTCTTCCTCGCCCTCTTCCAAGAGGTGTATATAGTAGCGTTGCAATTCTGGCTTGTAGAAAGACTCCTCAACAATGAAGACAAGATCCTCCCATTCCTCGATGCAATTGCATATGGCACCGCGTACATATATATATCTGGTGCGCTGTTTCTGCTCATCCATGCGAGAAACTATGTCCAGGTTTGGCGCTGGACCTAGCAACGGTTCCTGCAAGATCATCAGGTTCTTAAACATTTTCTCACGCTCGGCTGTGTTCTCAATGCGCATGATCAGCATCTTGAGAGTTTCTAAGCGCAGGTCCCAGGGCCTTTCGCGTGGTTTCTTCAAATGTTTGTACATGCCCTTGAGCACCTCCAAATCGTCGAAACGCGCACAATTATATCCAGGATTCAGAGAGTTGAACGTCTCACGTTCATCGAGAGTGCGCTCATAGGGGCAACACGCAGGAGGCGGCTCAATCAATGGCACCAGATCGCCCAGATGTCCCGTCAGCTCGTTCATCACAACTGTGTTGGCAAAGCAAATCGTTTTGCAATGCAGCTCCCTGAGCCGGGCCAAATACTCTTTGGGTGCGGTGCATCGGCCATGGAAGCGCAACTGCATCGATTCATGGTGTCCACAAAAGATGCGCGGCTCCACCTGCAGACGCCATAGCTCAACGGCCATGCTTACCTTCCGTGGCTGATACAAGACAATCAGATTATAGCATTCGTTGGGGGTCAGTCGAAAGTTATCTGTATCGAAGAAGAACTCATTGTCCTTGGCCAGCAGCAGTGAACCGCGATTGTAGTAATAAATGCCCTGTGTCCAGCGAAACGAAAGCGTTTGCTTGCCGATATTCTGAAGCTTGAGCACATGCTTAATGCGGCGCTGATACGGCTCGCACGTGAATTTAGTTAGTATTTCAAAGCAATCGGTGAAGGGCTTCTCACATACAATATAATCCTTGCCATTTACTTTGAGTGCCAACTCTGGGGGCTCTGGCTCTGCTTCAAATTCCGTTATCAAGGGTTCCGTCCAGTCATCATTTAACATTTGATGCTCATCCAAACATGATTTGTCGGTGCTGGTTGACACTGAATACATGCTATCCTTGCCGATCAACTGAACTTGTGGCTTAGGCTGCAGCTTGGCTATGTTTATGCCCGTTACTTGTAGCTGATCCAGATCGGGAAAGAATTCGACCACTTTAGATATGTCAACGAATTGCTCACCGATGCGTTCATCCAACACTGGAGAGTTCATCCAATTCCAGCTTCGCAGTTGGTATCTGGCTGCCTCAGAGCCCAACAGCTCCTCCTGCACAACCGCTGGCAGTCCAATGATCTCAACATTTTGCTCACCTTGCTGTTCCGCCTGTGGCCACGTTTCGGGTACGCGTTCCATCACCGTGCAGGTGCAGGGGTCTTCATGCTCTGTTAGAGCACTAACTGGCTTTGCGGCCAGCCTTGCGGGTTTTACACGATCTGCGTAGTCCATAAGACGCTTAACCGTCTCCTTGTTACGATTGTCAAGCGTTGACGAACGATTGAAGAGTACCTGCTCCGGGCTTTTACCAATCTCAATTTCGATACGATTCTGCATTTTACGGCGAGTCTGTAGCATATCATGCCAATACTGCAGCCGCTTGTCCACATACGACACAGTTTTCCTTTGCTTGATAATGGGAATGTCACACGTCGACGATGTCTCGGGAAAATGTCCTCGTTGCTCCGCAAAGATAGCGGACACGATCTCCTCGACAATGCGATCGCTGTATTGAGCAATACTGGGACCGGCCTTAAGGTGTTCAGTCGCTAAATCTACGAAGGATGGCATTGATGAATTCGTATTGTGATTCAAATTGATCATTGTGTCCATCCTGGAAGTGCGGCGATGAGTGACATGATCCCCATCACTGCAATTATCTCTTAAATGGCATTCGATTGACATATTGGGCTCCATCATTGTTAGAGAAAAATATATAGAAATAAAATTCGAACTAGTGGAAGTATTGCAATTAGGTATATTTAGAGAATGATTTCGATTTGGAATCTCTAAAAAAGTACAAAAATTCGAAATCGAATTCGAATTGAAGTGAGCAGTTAGGTGAGTACTAGATGGACAGAGTAAAAATCTTAAACTTTTTTAGTGCTCTCAATGGCAGACACAATATTTTCGACAGCATCGCAGACCAGCGTGTAGGTTTGTATGAAAAGCGAGTCCTTAAAGTATTTGCTATGTAAAACCTTTCTGGAGACTAGCCACTCCACATATACCGAATCGAGCGGCAAATCTTCGCCCTTCTCTGTCAAATCATTGATGTAGACTTGCAATTCAGACTTGAAAAATTGCTGACCTAATCCTTCGCTCAGTGTCTCCCAACTCTCGATAGTGCTGCTAATGATGCCGCGCACATACAAATAGCACGAACGCTCCTGTTGCTGGCTCAAATGCAAGTCCTCGTGGATTTGGCCCGAATTGCAGCGCATGGGAGCCAGCAGTTCGACGAGTATGGCCTGCAGAGATTCACGTTGCTGCACCTCATGCTGATAGATGCACTGCCTTAGTGTGTCCAGACAATAGTCCCAGGGTGGCTGACGTGGCTTCTTGACCAACATATAGAGCTCCTTCAGTGTCTCCAGATCCGCATAGCGGTCGACTTTGAAGCCAGGATTTTGGGCAGTAAATAGTTCACGTTCGTCCAGCTGACGCTCATAGGGACACTTTAAATTGCAATTCTCCACAATTGGCGCCAGCTCAGCATGCATTCTGGTCAAGCGCTCAGTAAACTGAGCCTCTTGCTTGTCTATAATCATGCGTTGGTCCCGTTCGAGTCGCTCGCGATAGGCAACGGGCATTGTGCACACGCCATGGAAGCGTACATTTACGCGCCGCATCCCACAGAAGGACGAGCGTGTCATATTCAGGCACCAGCGCTGCTTCTTAATACCAACCCACATGGGCTGATACAGGACATCGATGCGACGCTGTGTCCCCGGCAGCAGTACAAAGGGCTGTGCGTCGAACAGGAACTCATTGTTCAGTACCAAGTGCTGTTGCAGCTCCTTCTTATAGATGGAGCATGCCTGCCAGCGAACCTGTATGATGCAGTTTCCGATGTTCTCCAGAAGCACGATGGTCTTGCGCATACGCTGAAGCGGATCGCATTGGAAATATAGCTGCAAATCACTGCTGAGGATGCCATGGTCGACACCAAAGCCGTAAACCTGCCCATTGATTCTAACCTCATTGAGCACCTTTGCGGCTGGCTTATCATCGACCAACACTTTAGGTTGCAGAGTTTTGGACATGTTTATCGATTTCGATATGGGAGGGGTCAGAATTTTGGGCATGGTGCTTGATTTCGCTGACGATGGAGGTGGCGTTACTTGTGCCTCTTCGACTGTTTCAGTTGACAGCTTATAGATAATGTCTTCGCCAACCGTTTGGCTCTCCAACACTTTCTGCTTGCAGCGCTTCGCTGCCGATGCGACCTGCAATTGATCAAATTCTGGACAATATTGGAGTACACGCATAATATTCTCCTCTTGCTCCTCAATCCGCTTGCCCAGCACCTCGGAGCGCTGCCATTTGCTCTCGGTCGGATGGAATTCATCGGCCAACTCGATTTGTGCCACTTCCGAGAAGCCCACGAATTCGAAGTCTGTCGTCTGAGGCTCGACAACTCTCAATTCGGGTAGCAGGCGGCAATGTTCCGGATCCTGGTGCATCTTTAGTACCGGCCTTGGCTTGCTCGCTGGCACACCTTCGCTGCGCTCGGCTTTATCAATCAGACGTAGAAGCATCCGTTTCGACTGCTCATCAATGGTCGCATGGCGATTGAAGAGCACATCTTCTGCGCGCTTGCCAGTATGCTGTTCGATACGTTTTTGCAGTAATTTTCTTTCGTACAGCATTTTCTTCCAGCACTTGAGGCGCGGGTCCATATCATCATCATCGTCATCATCATCGTTTTCAACTACAAGACAATCATCTAATTTTCGACGGATTTTCGGAAGGACATGGCAGTCACTGCTGCTAATGTGAGCACCAAACTTTTCACCCTTTGTGATCACTTCGCAGACTTCGTTGACCAATTCGTGTGCTACACAGTCTGGTATAGGCTTCCTGTTGCTGCAGATATGCTGAGCTGGTAGGAAATTTATTTTGGTCTCAAGCGAGTTATTTTCTGATTTGTCAATCAGATTCTGCGGCGTCTCCATTTTGTATTAATACACATACTTTTTATTAGTTTTCGCGAATGTTTCCATACAGACTCAGATATTTGATTACTCTGTATGCTAGTGGAGTATGTATTGTATCCAAAAAAAAAAACTATATACATATATATGAAATTGACTGACGAGCTCAGTATTCGAACTGACTGTTGGCATTCTTCGATCACCATACAAACTGAGAGAAAGTTTGAATACTCCAAATAGAAACCTAAGTGGTTAAGATATCCTGCCTTTGAGATTTTGTAATATAGGTTTTGTTGCTGATTTCCCTATTTATCGCACTGTAGTAGACATAAATATTGTATTTAATTGTTTTCCTTATATATATTCATATAATACATCACTTTGGAAGTTGTAAAGAAAAATGTTAGCTTAGAGTTATATACTTGGAAAAATAAACAAAAATTTCTTAAGCGCTGCCGAAATAGTTGAAAAGTTTTCGGCATCTGTAATATATTTAGTGGTTTCTTGAGTAGTCAACAATAACTGTCAAAGTTGTTGGCTATATCTTATAAATGTGCTTACGTGTTAGTCGATGCTATATTATAGAAAACTTGACATAGTTGCAATTGGTGCAGCCCGAAATATGCTTTGAGAGAATTGTGCTAATTTGCTAACAATTCACAGAAAGCAAATGAAATTCACAAAGTTCGTGTGACAAGTCATCGTAATTTGTTCAGCAACTATAGCGAGGGCAAACATACCACCTACCAAAGTCCTACAGCTACGGGAGACTCAACGACATTGACGTGCCGCCTTCACACAATTCAAAATTGTTATAGTTTTATTGTAGTTGCTGTGCTGTTGTAGTTTTAGTTGTTGTTGTTGTTGTTGCTGTTGTTGTGTCTGGCATCAAAGTGAAAGGAGTTGTCGTGGTGGCAAACAAATGAAACTTACCTGAAACGAAAGAAGGGCAAAAATAAGACTTGATTTATAGACAATGCATGAAATGTTTGATATATACACATATCTATGTATAAATAACTGACTATTACTGAAGATACTTATGCCAGAGCTCATTTATATATATGCATTATTGTTTTCAGGACTCCTATCTGAGTGTTACGACATTCTGACTTGCCATTGTGTGCAGCATAACAACAGAAATTGCAGTTGACAGAAACAAAGCCATATCAATTACTCGGGGCCAGCCGACTAGCTGGATGAGTTAAAGGCACAAATAAAGTAATTTAGTCCTGGGCAAAGCCAACTAACCGCAAGCAGAGGAAGCATGCAACGCTGCCGCATTTCCGGCCGCTGGCTGGCCTTTGTTGCCAATTTCAATATGCTCATTATTATGAGCTTGGGGATCTGTGGCTCTCTGTGCGCCCGGAGCATGTGGCTCATGTACGTGCCCCAAGCAAATGCAATCAACATATTGTAATTCTGAAATGCATATTGAGAACGTGCAACAGATACTTGCCACAGCAGCAGCAGCAACAGCCGTACCAGCAGCATTCGCACAATGCGCATGCAATGCGAAACTTTGGGCTGCACTTAACGGGCCGTCAGACAAAAACAAAAAGATGTGAGCAAGTATACAGAGAGGGGAACAGAGAGATGGAGAGGAGAAGCACTGCCTCATCTACATTCGACATCAGCGCTGGTGCACTTAATGCCACAGCAGCAGCAGCAGCATCAGCAGCAGAAAAAATCTGGCAGTGTTTGCATTTTGATTTCCATTTTGCATGCACTCAAGTAATGCATTTATTATTTACCAGTTCATGCAACAGGCCGGACGGGGGCAAGGAGGCTAACGTTGCCAACGTTAAGGCAACTCAATTCAATTCCGCAAACTCATGTTGCAGTTGTCAACGGCGCAGACGAAGACACTTGTGGACGAGCTGTTAAACCGAATCCCCCCAATGCCCCCTTTCTCACTCTGTCGCTCTCTATCTGCGCAAATCTATAGCTGGATGCTGCACATGTTGCATTCCACTTGGTGCTTGTTGACAGGCAGCAGCCAGCAGCAGCAGCAGTTGGCAACAATACTCAGACGGCAACTGTTGGCGCTTCTTGAGTGAAGGCAGACGCCCGAGACGGACACTCAGACAAATATGCTTATTTGCTGCCACTTGGGGCATATGCACTTTACAATTGCATTTGCTGCTCTTTGAAAGAAAGCAAACAGCAAGCTTTGCCAGTTGTCAAAAAGTTTAAATTTACTTAAGCAGTGCTGCAAAACACTGCATGAGTAAAATACAAATAGTGTTGCAAGCTGCCATAGAGGATCAACTTATTTGGATTGTGTTGTAATTCCATTAAGTAGTAAACAAATATCGCATATTTTCATACTCAAAAGGAAAACTTTTCTTTTCCTATTACTACATATACCCTCATGATTACACTACCTATACCCGATGCCTACTCCTCACTTCTCCCTTTCATACAGCAGCCTCTCTCGAACTACTCTCTCTCTGACAATTGACAACAACCTTCATCAATTAGAGCATTTGCCACTGCGACGTAAGTTGTAACAAGTTTTGCATCTTGTTATTCCATAACAAATAGCGATTTATACACATCATATGTTATATGAATCTTGTTGCATTTTTTCTTTCATTTTTTTCTTTTGCTCATGCATTAGATGACGCTCATAATAATCAAATTTTTATTGAATGAATTGCGAGCTGTAAAGTTTCAGCATTTATATTTGAGTTTTTCCGACTCGAGGCCATATCCATTGAGCAGGCAATTGCAGTGACCAGTTGCCAATTGCATTTTGTGGCCATAAAAGTGCGTTACAAATAACTGCACTTTTATTGAGCGGTACCGTTAGAGCGATAGCCGCCCATTGCCACCCGACGATCAGGGCGATCGGGTTTGAAATCGAGTTTGCATTTGTATTCGACGCGAGTTGATTTCGCTTTAATTGCTGTGCAATTTGTGCAGCCAAGAGTGGAATGTGCTGTCAAATTGTGGCACTTAATTAAAACATATTGAATGTGCAGTTAAATTAACATTTAAATATCATACTGACGGACTGGGAGATTCCCTGTTATAGCCTATACATATGTTAAGTCATTGTGCTGTCGAATAATATACATCGAATTGTTAATTGGTGGATATATAAGTTTCCATAATACTTTACGATCAATATATATATGTTTATTATTTATAAAAGAAATGAATTTATGATCATACTGTCAGAGCGCAAATATATTCTAATGTATACAGTTTTAAACATACTTGAAACCCGACATGATTATTATCTGTGAATCTCATTTCATTCATTTCATTTCACTCTCGCCCATATATTAATCTATATCATGCTCTCTTTCTCGCATTTCATTGCAGATCAAAATATTTATCAGCTGTGAAACGAAAACCATTTCCAAATCATTTATAAATTCATATCAATTTAGTGTATTTGGTAAACAAAGATTTCCATTTGGGCACAGCATGTTAATATCAATTAAATTTACAGGGTATATGAGCGGCAATACAAAGCGCTCACTCCAATTACAACATCCAAGTGGCCAGGCCTGGCCGGCACAACAGTTTCGGCCAGTTTATTTTTCGAATGTTGCAGTTGCACTAGTGATTCTTGTTATTGTTGTTGTTCTCTTGTTATTCTTGCCTTGGGGGCATTTGAAAGTTCGTTGTAAGCTTTTATTTATTTACCTCACTTCAGCCGATTTGATGATCGCCTTGGGTGGCGCATCCCAATAGTTGGGCGCTGGCGGCACCCACTGCCGCAGCACTTGATAGTTGCCCTCGAGCAGTTCCATGCCCTCGATGACCTCCACATCGGAGTCGCCATCGTTGTTGGCGGCAGCAGCAGCAATATTGCTGTTGCTATTGTTGTTATTATTGTTGTTGCTGTTGCTGTTGCTGCTGTTATCGGCATGCAAATTATCAATGGAATCGCTCATTGTCAGCTGCAAAAAGCTGTGATTTTTTGGCGCCGCATTCAGCGTTCAGCGTTAGCTCAGCTCTAGGTAAACAAAGATGCGCATTGCCATTTGCGCTGAGTCACACAGTTACGCACACGTACACACTTATACACATATATACACAGACACAAAGACTACTGCGTGAAGAGGAAGCAGCATCAAAACAATAACAACACAAAGACGAAGACACAGAACTCTTGAGCTTGAACCGGGAATTTTTTACTTGTCATATTTTGTTTGTTTTCGAATTTCTTGAGAAATTTCTTTTTGGGGATTTCAACACATTTATTTTGCTCTGCTTATCTTATTAAATATTAAATATTTTCTAATTATTTGTTGTCTTATTATCAGCGTTTCGACAGCTGAACGCACAGCGCTTCACGTTGCACTCACGAATTGTTTCTTTCTAATCGGCGAAAATGTTCGTTGCGTTTGTTTTGGCACGAAAAATTGACAGGCACGGCGAAAACACATCGCACAAAAGCAGAACGCAACAACAAACACACACAGCAGCACACACACACACACACACACACATACAGACACTCAGGGACTTACTCACATACACGTGCATAGAGCGGGGTTAATATCTGGCGTTTGCGTTTGCATCCCTTGTGAAACATAGAACTGAGACTCGACGCGATTCGACTCGACTCGACTCGAGTCGAGAGTCGCCCCTTTGTTGTGCCACGTCCTTGGTCCTGGCCACATTTCGCTGTTTCAGTTTCATTTTCAGTTTCAGTTTTGTGTCTCGACTTTCCTTCGCCAGCTTTTATTCTTTCTTCTTTTTTAGTGTGTAAAATAAGGGTTCGTAATTTAATGTTTTTATGTCTGATTTCGTTTTCGTGTGCATTTCAATGGGGCAGGGGTTGCTGGGTGGTGGGTGGTTGGATCTGCGGTGCAGGGCACGGAAGGTGTTGTACTCAATGCACGCATATTGTTGAAATTATGTAGCCAAAGACACGGCCAGCAGGGGCGGCAGCCTGGCGGCGAGTGTTCACCTTTTAAGCACTTGAACGTTGCTCGAACGTAAAACAGTGGGAAGATTTTTGAGAAAATCAAATGAATTTCGTAGAATACAATAATAAGAAAACATGTAAACTATAGTATGAATGGAAGAAATAGTGATATTATAGGGGAATGGAAATATAAATATGAAAGAAAAATCTTAAGTTTTATATATTATTAATTATTTTTATTATTTTTTTATTTATTTATTTTTATATCATTTTCATTATTATTTAGAGGTTAATTTATCTATTCTTGAGATTTCAGCTGTTCTCTTTACTCTCATCAGTTCTGCCTCGTCTCATACTCTTCATCATATAAAATTAATTTGCGACCCACTGTGCTCAACCATTCAGACAAGTTTGAAGGCACGATCCCCGTGAACTTACTCACTCTCTCTCACGCTCACGTACAAGGAGCGCAACCTTTTACGGCCACTCACTCACACTGTCGCTGACTCACACACGCACACATACGAACCAATGCGAACCCCGAAATACATAAAGCAATCTACACAAATAGCGTTAGGAAGGAAGGAAGTGAACGCTCGAACGTATGCTCATATTTTGCAACAAATATTTTGAGCAAGACAGAGAGGTGAGACGGCAAAACTAGAGAGGGGGAGTGGTAGAGAGAGAGAGAGAGAGACAAGAGCTAGAGAGAGCAGCACGTGTGCTCTCTCTGGCTGCTACTGCTCTCTTTATTGCCTGGGCTCTCCGTTTTTAATTCACTCACTCAATTTGAATTTGGTTTTTGTAGAATTCACCCTTAAGCGTCTTCACGGTAATTTGAACACGTGCCGCGAGCAGCTGAGCGCACAACTGTGCCACCTTGGGTGGTGGACAGCACCACCAAAAAGTCCACAGCCCAGGGGGTGGCTACTGCCAGACGGGGCAGCGATCGTAAAATTTTATGATTTCATATGCTGCTACTGCTGCTGCTGCTGCTGTTGCTTTTGGTGCTGTTGTTGCTGAAGCTCACCTCTGAAGCTTTTGTCGGCAATTAGCGCGCAAGTTTTCCTCTGCTCGGATTGTACACTGGGTGAGAGACCACCCTTTGGGCGCCGCAAAGTATGCAATGCACTCGTAAAAACAATCAGCTTGGCAACACTTACGAGCCCCCCGGGAATAGGAACACTGCCAGCGAAAGGGAAAGCTCTACTCTACTCGGTTCTTCTGTGTGTTTGTGTGTGGACAGCGGGCAACGGGTAAAGGTATTTAATGTGCAAATAGCTCATACTACCCGTCGACTACCCTGTGGAGCTGGCATGCCCCATGTGTTATTGTAGCTGTCGCTAGCAACAAATTGCGTCGTTTGCCAAATCAACCCTGCAGACGGCAACAGTCCAGTCCACCCACCAGCTAGCTGTAACAACAACAAACAAATATGCACAGCGACGACAAACACAAGCAAAAAATGGGGAAAGAGGGCATTAGAGTTGGGGATATATTCAACGACACTTCAATAGCCGCATCACAATATCCGTTAGAGGCTTTGCTTGGTGGATTTTTAATTAAAACGTAGCTAGCAACATGCATGCGATTTCTAGCAACATGTTGCCAGCAACATCTCAGCCGAGCAACAGCCGACTTTTGACATTCATAATTAAATTTATTCATTGCATTATGCATATAGTTAGCAGCTCAAATGGCTGAAAAGAGTCAGGCTCGGCATCTCTCAAATCTCTAGAGTGCTGCCATAGATACACACCCACACACACAGCCGCACACCCACCTTGGCACACTCCACGCAGTTATGGCATAAAAATAATTATATAAACTTGATGCCCGCTGCCGTCTGTCTGGCAATTCTTTGATTGTTAACCAAGCCAGACTGTCAGGCATTTGCAACCCCTGATAATGTCGACGCCCACATAGACCTTATATCTTCCACCCGATCCACCCATTAACCGCACAGTTTTCAAAACAGCCAAAACCAGAGAGCGATATAAACAGTTACGCCCGAACGTGGGTCCTTGCCTACTTTCACTCTGGGTCGGTTTTAACATGATTTGTTGGATTTGCCAAGATTTCCTAATTCCATTCGTTAGCCCTTGCCCGGAGGGTTGGCAACTCAGCTGTTCGACACGTTGCCGGTGGGTGTTTTCTAATTTGTTGCTTGTTTGGTTGTTACGGCAGTGCATTTTCAAGTATTGTCAAGTGGATTGTTACAAAAATGGGGATTATTCAAAAGCTAATGCAGTTTAACATATGTACATACATGCCACAAGGAAAGCCAAATAGACAAAATATCTTAGTTTTAAGTATATCGAAGTATAGGAGATATTGAGAGAAGAGTCTCGTTTAATATAATACAGAACATTTCAGTATATAAACTCCTTTATGAATATATAAAGAACACATAGCAATTCAGAAAAATATAACCCTACATAATAAAGACGTCTGACTTGAGCGAAGTATGTTTCAATTTCCTCATAAGTATTAAAAAATAATATATAGTATCCTATGAATATTTTGAAAGATTCCGAAATTCTCCGAGTTTTTTCATAGCCATAGCATACAAGTTCTATTTAAATTTATATTTGTGTTATAATAACAAAGCTAACAGGCTTAGCAAAAAACAACTTAAATTTGATATCATCTCTTAGCTGTTTAATTTATAATCAATTTCAGTCGGAAGCAGGGGCAGTCATACGCAATATACAGTTAGCAATCCAGAAATATATTTGCCAAGCCCCTATCCATAAACAGTTTTTCCCACAAATCATTTATTACTTTTAGCTTGAAGTATATGTATACGTATTGACATTAAAGATCCGACTAATCTGGGCATTTCCGATTACTATTCTCAGTTCCCTCTTGAGATTCTCTGGCATTTCCGATGCGAATTATAAATTGTTAAAAGTTCATTTACCTTGAGTACTACTATCGCATTTGTTGTTATTGTTGCCTCTATTTAATTACAAAGCATTATCAACAATTCAGAGATGGTATCTAGCGAGCAGTAGCAATGCGTTTAATGAGCTGGCTCTATTAGCCTTGGCCAAAGTGTAGTTGCTATCTTGACATGCCAGTTGGCATTTTCATTAGCAAGCCTCGTCTCGTCTCATCATATTGCTTTAGCACTTCATTATGGGTGAGCTATTAGCGGGCTTGCATGACTTTGATATGCTCATTGTTGTGTCGCCCGACTCTGATGTGGGAAATACTACTCTGCGAATAGGCCACAATACACAAAAGTAGTTGCCATCAAATAAGTGTATAAAAACAACAACAAAAATTTAAGAAAAATGAGTACTGGAAGTGAGCACTATTTGTTATGCTCTGACCATAGAGTAGAAGGAGGTATATGTGTGTTACATAGATATGTCTTAAATATCTAAATAGAGATATATTGTATTTAAAATCTGTATGTATAAGCTATCAATATATATATAGATAGAGAAGCATATTAAACATCTGCAAAAGAATCTCTCTTTGGCTTTCATCTCCATCTCTCACAATCTTACACTTTGTTTCTCTCTCTCTCTCTCTCTCTCTCTCTCTCTCTCTCTCTCTCTCTCTCTCTCTCTCTCTCTCTCTTATTTTCTAAATCTTCAGATTCTCTTGCATCACAGTCCAGTGAGAGGTTTTCAAAAGCGTTTACAGAGTATCTCTCGGCCCGTAGCCAATTTCTATTTTCTTTTGGCGCTTTTTTAGCCACTTTATGGCAGGTTTTGCTCTGGGTCGTTACACTGTTGTGTGCCAAAAAAAAAAAAAAAAAAAAAAAAAATTAAAGAAATAGAAGCCATATGCAAATGCTCATACTTCTCATAGATGCTCTTGCTGTTGTTGCTGCTGCTGCTGCTGCTGCTGTTGTTTGGCAACTTCCTTTCCGGCTTTGTTGTTTATTTAAAGAGCTTCTACGCGTCGTTAGACATCGTAGCCACATGTTGATATTACCAAATCCCACAGCCACATCAAAGGCAGCTTGTCTAGTTGACCCCGCCCCCTTGCCATGGCATACCTCCAGCTAGTTGTACGTTTATTACGCCTTTTAGAACGCATTTAATTCGAAATCGCTTGCTCGAATTCCAGTTAAATGTTTGTGTTGGCCCGCAGCGTACAACTGAAGTCAAAGTCAAAGAAATTTAGGACTTCGGCCAAGAATATCGCCATCGGCACAGCATCAGCTAGTCAAACAAATGCTGCACATTAAATGCCTATTTGTATTTATGTTTGTTTATTTATTATTAAAATCAGCCTGTTTGCACTCACTTCAATGTGTGTTTGGTTGGGTGGTGGGTGGTTGGGTGGTTGGGTGGTTGGGTGGGTATGCAGCTCATAAATATGCAAGTCATTAATAGAAATATGATTTACCCGAGGCCAGACCCAGAGTCACATCAAAATCCACGTCAAAGTCAAAGCAACCAACCCCCAATGGCTCTGTCTGTCAGTGCTCAAAGTGGAGGATGATGTGGCAGCGGGACGAGGGCGACTGGTGCACGATTGACAGCCTAAGCGCTCCATGGGGATTGGGGTTAGTAACGGTGTAACTGGCACTCAAACTGCTCCTGCCTCTCGCACACTCCCACAGTCTCTTCTCCCCCCGTTGCCTCATAAATTGAGTAAAAATTACGCTTCATTTGATTTAACACAATCGAATTGTTGTTGTCCTCCTCGTTGTTGTTCTGTCAAGGCATTTGGTGTGTTGACTTCTAACATGGTTTTCCGGTCGCCAGTTACGGACTTCGCCTTTCAGCGACAATTGGATTAGGACATCATGACCATGATGAGCAACCGGTTAACGGTTAAACGATAAATGGGGTAACATACAATTGAGCCGATTTTTGTGGAATTTCCGACGTGCTCGAGGCAAGATATAATGCTCAAACTGTAAGGTTGCGGGCACTGAAGTGAGTAAAATGCTATCCTTTTCCATCAGTTGATGCCACATACTTCAAAAACTAATCTGATTAGTTATAAATTATTTATATTTTGCATATGCCTCTTTAATAATTTAAATTGAAAATTGAGGGCATTATGGAAAAGGTTTACTGCAACAAGAACCATTTTAATAATGCAATAATCAAGGCGTAAAAGGTTTGTGATTATGCAAACCAGCATAAGAAGGCTGAGAATGGAATTCAGTTAAATTTTTGTATTATTAAATATTAAAAAAAATCTCTATGGAATGGAATGAAAATCAAAATTGTTTTCTATGCTAGACTACTGGCTTTTCAGCCCAACAGTTAGACGTTTATATATTTATATATCATATATTAAGTAATTCAGCATGTGAGATATGAAAATTTCTCTAGTTTTATTAGATTTTTCTATAAAATTTTGTAATTTTTTTGTCTTATATAGAATTCAAACCAACTAATTAATACGCACTACTAAACAAACCCCATCTACTACATATTCTCTAATCATAATCCAATCAATTAACGCATTTATAATCCACTTTTGCTCACCTGCTGCTGCTGCTGCTGCAGTTGAACACATTTAACAGCTATTTTAGCCATCGCTGACTCAGTTTCTATTTGTAGATAATGAAATAATTAAAGCACTCCACATGCTCAGTCATAATATTAGTTTTGGTCAATTAATAAAATGGTCTTTAACATTCGCAAATAGCGTGCAATCTATGAAGCGCATCTCGCGCGCCTTTACCACAAATGCAATAATAAACACATTGTCTGCATGGTTTCTAGTTCAGCTGCTGCTGTTGCTTTTGCTGCTCCTGCTGGATGCTGGGATGCTGGGTAGGTGTATATATTTTATGGACCTTCGTTTCTATTGCAGTTAGCCGCAGCTCGGCAGTCAAGCAGAAGGCTAATATTTCCGCTATTGGCGGCGATTTCTTTCACTTTGCTGCGGGCCACTGCAACTTGCAACTTGCAACTGGCAACGATTGCACATGTTGCGCCTTGCTCGAGTTTAGTTTTTCTTTCATTTTTTTTTTGTTTTCCTTTTTTCTTTTATTTCGTTTTATTTTATTGACAAGCAGCGTTTGGTTACATGGAACAGCTATGGAGTGCTGTTTCTGGACTGTGGCAACTTTTGTTGTCGGCAGCCAGCGGCAAGCAGTTGCAACATCCGCAGCATCCGCACATGTGGCACGGCCAGGCCAGGTCTCTCGCTTGTGCTCTGTGTATCTGGGCATTTTTTCCTGTTTTGTAGCAAACGGGCATTGTTATTGTTTATTGATGCACTACTTTGCGCTATTTTCGTGTGCCAGCCAGATGGTGGGCGTTCGTGAAGAGAACCAGAAAGCCAGCTAACAAAATGCCAGCAATAGCAACAGCAGCAGCAGCAGCAGCAGCAGCAGCAGCAGCAGCTAAAAATACATATATTGTCTTAAACTCTGCAACTGAGATCTATCGATGGCTACCAAGTGCAGACGTAATGAGTCGCCTTGTGGGCGGGGCTATGCAAATTTGTTGGCCAAGTGGAATTCAATTAGTTGTCAACTTTTTTTTATTTTGAGCGGGGTTAACAGTATATGCAGCAGCAACTGCAACAACTCCCAATGCAATTGCAACTGCTGACAGCTTTCGCCCATAAAGCGCGCTGTTTCATTAGCTAGTCATAGGCTCTCTCTCTCTCCCTCTCTCTCTTTCTCTGTCTCTTAAATTTGACAATGCCCCATCACATAAACACAACGGCATAATTAGGATAGTCCCAAACAACTTGCAACTGACAGCTTTGCAACCTGAGCTGCCAACTAGCTGCAGCTCAGCTCAGCTCAACTGTTGCAGTTTTATTGAATTGTCAAGCGGCTCTTATATATACGTATATATGGCTCGAGAGCTCGACTATGCTGTCTGCCAATTACAGACCAGACTTTGTAGCCTTCGCTGTTGTTTGGCAATTGCAGCTCAGTCGTTGTTTTTTTTTCCTTTTCTTTTGCTTTTTATTGTATCAACAATTACGTATGGGAGAGCCTGTCGCTTGAGTCGACTCCTTTCCTTTTGGCTTTTATGTCGCATGTAATTAGTCACGATGTTGGCAGACATACAGCAGGCCAGCGGTTGCAGAGCTGAGCCGCGATTCTGTATCTGGCCGCCTGCTGGTGTCTTAGCCTTTGTTGTTTGCCGTTAAGGCCAATCGCTGAAGGTACAATGCAACAGCAAAAAAATAAATAAATAAATAAGAAGAACAGTAAAAGAAAATTAAAAAAAAAAAAAAACTCTGTTGCAGTTGATGCGGCGGCAATTGCGGAAGTGTGAATTGCAGTTGCTGGTTGCAATTGATGGGCTGCTGCTGCAGCGTTTAGGCCGCAACCATAATTAGGCCAATTAGCTCTGCAAACTGCTCATAAATAACTCGAATTTTAGCTTAAAGCGCTGCAATCGCGCTAGCAGCAGCTGCCATCGATTGATCTCTGTTGCATGCAGCCATCATTTAACATATTCATTAGAAGTTTAACGCACACACACACAACAACACTCATGCACACACATACAAACTTACAACTAATTTATAGTCACATGCAGCGCTCAATAATAGTGTATTAATCAAAACACAGTTAATTTTAAATTGGATAAAAATGCTTTAGCACAATGAGAACCGGTTCGATGCCAATGGAGTACTCTTTACTCTCTCATTACCCGCGCGGCTTCGCGCTGTTCGCTTTTCGAGCTGCTGCGTTGAAAAATGAAACACACAATTTCAGAGTTTCAAAGTTTTGTAAGCACTTGAAAAACTTGGAATTGCTGCGTAATGCTCACAATAACAACAACAACAACAACAGCAGAAACAACAGCAAAAACATAAATGTGTATTAACAACATGAGAACCAGCAGCAACATCGGCTTTTCGAGAAAAAAAAAAAGAAGAAAAAACTAGTTAAGTGTGCGCGTAGAGAATGCTAGACTAGCAATTACCCTGTAGAACTAACAAACAAAAGCTTACTATACCTTCTCAATATTTGATATTGATATTTTTGCTCTCTAAATCTTTTTATGACATTTTCTTTCTCACTCGCTTTCACAAAGGATGATCTGTGTTTTCTCATTTTTTTTTTCTTGTATATGCAGTAGATTGTCTCCTTGTCAGTCTTTTACCTTTCTTTATTCATCCTATACCTGTTTTTGTATTGCTTGATTTTTCTCCCTCTCTCTCTCTCTCGTGCTGTAGATCTATTCTAAATCACTCTATTTACGTCTCTCTCTCTCTTTCCCCCTCTCTCTCTCTCTCTCTCTCTATCTCTCTCTCTCTCTCTCTCTCTTTCTCCCTCTCTCTCTCTCTCTGTCTCTCTCTCTCTCTCCCAGTCTTTTTATTACTCTCTCTCTCTCTCCCTCATTCTATATTTCTATAGAATTGATCATAGCTGAGCATAACTTATATACCGAAAACTCGACATTTTACAGAGTATAAACAGTTTGTTGATGCCTGCTTGTTCGGATGTGCTCGCCTCGCACTTGAGACTCTCAACTCTCAACTACACACAGTTTCGTGCACTTGAAACTGTTACGCAAATGTGCGTAATGCGCATGAATATGGATGGATACATGGTAGCCAGCTCTGAAGCATATACGATCGCGCTTTGCGAGTGCGAGTGCGAGTGCTTCAATGTGCGTGTGTGTCTGTGTGTGTGTTTGTTGCCCACATGCAAAAGACCAGCAATAACAACGACCACAATAAGAAGGTAACAACAAGCACAGCAACGGTAAAGCGTTCCGCTAGGCAGGCCTTCAGCAGCTCAGCCGATTTGGCTAGGCGCGTGGGCCTTGGCTAGGAACTTGAGCTACTGCCTACAAATAGAGAAAAAGGTCTCCGACATTTGGGACTGCCGACAACGAAGTAAGTGCCTTGAAGTGGCCGCAACACAAATGTTTCGAAAATGTTAGCCCATAAACTCAAGCAATTTGTTAAAGCCATGCTCTTGGCCAAGTTAGTGGCGTGTAGAAAACAGCGCAACATGTTTTTAAAAAGTATGAAAACTAATTATTTTCCTGTGTGTAAAACATGCTACATTCATTCCATGGAATTTAGCATATTGCTCATTTTTATGGCACAAGTTCAATTGGCGCTGTAAAATAAGAGAGCAATGAATTTTTACTCAAGTTGGCATTAATTGAAGTCGAACTTCAATTGACTTGAACTCGAGTTAACTTTCACAACATGTTGCGACTGTCAGTCAATTTACAGGGTATCTGACAACGAATGCGGCTTTGATGAACTGACACAAAGCTGCACTGCGCTGCGCTGCGACTGCGCATTCAATCAGGCGCCTAAGCTCAAGCACAATTAATCCTTTAAGCAAGTGAAGTACATAAACTCAATTTAGCGCACGCTGTCACACAACTCGCAATCAGCGCAGATACTCCAAGACCCAGAGAGACATATGTATATATATAGATATATATGTATACGTATGTATATATATATATGAGCTGCGCGACATTGCGCGACGTGTTGGGTAATTTGGAGAATTTATGACAAGCATTATGGCAACACTGGTTTCATTGGAGCTGCAATTGTATTTGTGTAACTCTGACTCTGGCTCCGACTCTCGCTGCGGCTGTGTATCCATGTATCTATGTCTATTCTGACCGCCCAAACCAGTTTCATTATATATCTATATATATATATATATATATATATATATTTATGCAATGCGCTTGGCTTTCTGATTACTCACGCTCAGTTGAGCCCACAAAATACAAGAGCTTGCTGCTGATCGTGAATTTTACTTCAGCTACCAACTGCGAGCTAACATAATGGTCTACTCTATCGAGGCGATTCCCAATGCGCCTGCGTTGACGTCGGCACATTTTGAAGATTTGATAAATTAGAAATGCCAATTATACAAATAGTCAGAAGTTGCTGCTAAATTGTCAAAACTGTTTGCCGGCTTGCAGCAGCAGCAGCAGCAGCAGCAGCAGCAACTATTGCTGGTTCTCTCTTAAGCTTCAAGCAGGCTGCGTGACACGCTTAAGAAAACAGATCGTGATTCGAACTTTATTTGCAGTATATTGTACAAGAATATAGAAAGCAAGCGTCTGGGCAACTATTGCGATAGTACTTTGAAAAAGATTTGAAGAAAGAATTATGTAAAGCCTTCAAATTTATTTTAATTTTAATTTATTTACTTACTTTATATATTTTGATTTTTATTATCAAAGCATAAATTTTTCGAACAATCTATTTCGTATAGAATACATTTCGTCAACGATCTTATTTCGTGATTCGTATGCTTAAGGCCAGTTTCTTGTCCTCTCGCAAAACTATATCGACCATCTCTAGTCGAGGCTGAGCGGCCAGTTTGACAGGCCGCCAAAGGTGCGGCAGCAAGTCAGGCCTCAATCTCAGAGCGGCCTTAATACAGTTATGGCCAAATCCCTGCAGCTTTTAAATTGCTTTTGCTCTCTGCCAGTTAGCCAGCTTGCCAGTTGCCAGTTAGTCAGCTTGCCAGCTGCCTTTGCTGTTTGTCTAAATGTCAAATGCGATTGCAATGCGCTCGGATGCACATTGGCGAGCCGCCGCTCTCGGTTGTTGCCCCCAGCCAAAGAGGGGCATCGCCTTGCTCTTGGGCGACAAACAAAAACAGCTCCAGCTTTAATTGCGCAAAGTCTTTGATAAACTGTGGCAACAAATGTTAAAGTGCAACGCCTCACTTCTTTTTTTTTCCTTTTGTTTTTTTTTTTTTGGGTGTGCCGCCACAAAAGTTGCAACTGCAAATGAGTTTACCAATTGGCGCAGTGTCTGTATCCATTCGCATTGCGTATACGCCTTGTTGTCTGTGTGCACGAATATTTCCCAGGGCCTAATTCAATTAAGTTGTCGCGGAAATTGGCCAGCACTACGTGTCGCCCATATTCTGCTGGCTTTCGCAATTTAAATAAATCATCAGCGCTTTTGAAGTCAGGGCATAAAATTCTAGTTTCGGTCTAGTTCCATTTGCCGTGTGCCCTGCTCTATGTGCTGTCGATGCATTTTGAGTACGTGCCGCATGTCTGGAGACTGTTGTGGCAAGACCTTCGTGTCTCCCGTCTGCCAATTTAGTATTTGCTCTTGGGTCTTGGCTCTTCAGTCTTGTTTCTTTTGCTTGGGCTTGGGCTTTGGGGCTTGGGTTTGGGCTTTGGCTTTGGCTTGGGCCTGGGTCTCTGTCATGCACTTTTTCATGTTCGTGCGGCTGCTCTAGTTTTTCTTTTTCCTCTCTGTTTTCGTTAGTGGTGCCTAGGCCAGGGAATTACCGTGCGATAATACCGCAATTCATCATTATTATATTGTGTCTGCAACATTGTTTTTGTTGCTGGGCCATGTTGGCACGTCAGCTGGCGGTCGGTCTAATGAACGGGTTCCGCATTTTGATATATTGACACGAAAACAAAAAGCGAAACAGTATAAAAAGCATAAAATAATACAAAGTACATCCACTTTTTTCGCCGGCTAATCGTGTCTTAAATATCTATATATTTATGCATGTATGTATATATGTATGGACATGCGTTGCATGCTGCTTGGGGCGTGGCTAGGCAACGCCTCAATTAGGCGTTAACTGATTGGAATTCTAACGGCCATTCCACATGATTGCCGCAAATCTTTGTGCTCATTAGTCGGCGGCCTAACAAACTTGGTTGCCAGCTTGTTTATTTAAATCTAAGCACCAACATTTGTCCCGAACTTACAGTCGCAGCTAGCCAAATTATAGCAATTGGCCACGCTGCAGGCCCGGCTGGAGCTTGAAACAACAAACTGGCTAAAGAGAGGCTGGACTGCGCAATCATTAGGCTTACGCTTAAGCCTATGCTTACCATTTGGCTGCCCATGGAATGCTGGGCGATAAGGAAACGCTAGCCTAACGAATTTGCAACCTCAAATTTGGATCAATAAAAAAAAAAAAGCAACAACAACAACAACAACACGCAGCATGAGAGACCACCAAAAATATAAGCAGCCAAAATTTAGAGACTATTTTCCCAAATGGAACTTTGAAATACTCTTTTGAGAACCTTCGAATTACGAAAGCTTGTCAAATATTTTTTATAATTTACATATGATATATGATATAGATTTAAGAAATTTATTTCTAGTTTTAAAACAAAATATCTTTTAGCTCGTCTACACTCTCAGCTTTCATAGTAACATTAAGCTCAGCTCTAAACATATTTGTATAATTTGTTTCCTGACTCTCTTCTGCCTATTTGGGCTTTCGCTTCTTTCTAGGTCTCTACTTAAGTGAACTCGACAATTCTATAGCTGCATATACCCTTTTCACAGTGGCATTGTATAATACAAAAACCACTTTGTTAGCTGGCGGCGCAGTTGGCACACAGAGACCAACCCAAAAAGCGCACAGAACAATGGCCAAAAGCGTAGCTGACCTCAGTGCGAGTATTTGGCCAAAAGTGTGGGTGTGGGTGTGTGTGTGAGTGTGTGTGTGTGTGTAAGTGTGTGTGATTGTGTGCTAAGCTTAGCCCATTATGGCGCCTAACGTACGAAGCGTTGCAGGCAAAAGAAAAACAGAAACAGACAGAGAGAGAGAGAGAGAGAGATAGAGAGAGAGAGAGGTATTGCGAGACAGAGAAAGGGCGACGGAGTACTAGGACAAGTTGCAGTTGTGGATGCTGCTGCATCGGATGCTCATCAAAATGATTGCATCACGAAGAACAAATTTAAACGGCGATTACCGCCCAGCCACCCCCTGCCGGAGCTAGTCCGCCTCCTCTTTTGGCTTCGCCTGCTATCCGTGTCCACTTTTTGGGTACAGGCAATTTCTATAAATGCAGCTAAACGCATAAGCACAACAATAACAACAACAGCAACAACAACAACGACAGCAAATACAAGTCAGAGTCGTAGTCCATGTCCAAGTCATAGTATGGAGTCGTTGCTTTGGTTACTTGGATTTATGGGCTTTCACAAAATGCCGCTGTGATTAAGTTGCATGAAAATTATAGTTTCCCTAGAACTTTTATGTCGCTTTAATTGATGCAACTCCGGATGCGGTCCAGCCGGGCTGAGAGGCAGTTATGATCTTTGAGGGAAGTTGACAGATGAGCTCGCAGCATGCGGCAAGCAGCAGACAAGTTGCGGCCAGTTGCAACAACAACTTTCAACAAGCTCGTTAAGAGGAACGCAAGACGCAAAACCTTCGCCTGCTGAAGGGAGTATGTAGATATAATATATAATATTTATACATATCGGTATTTATATGTATTTATGTGCAAGCTAAGGCACGCAATTCCTCTGTATCGTCTGGCCTCCGGCACAAACTTGACTACACACATACACCACATATACATATATATTGCTGGCTGACAAACTGACTAAATACGCTTGAAAAAATAACAACACGTTCTTTTTACAATTACATTAGAAGGCCAATTAGCTGCAGTTCATGAAACTTTCCTGGCTTTATGCTGAATTTAAACATGCCATTGGCCAATAAGCAAACGAGACATGCAAACGTATTTTTGCTAATATTAAGTTAGCTGCATGCAATGGGCGCACGTTTAGCATGTCATTTAAAGAGGTGACAATCCTGTAAAGAAAATTTAGTAGCAGCTAAATTATGTAAATAAGTTCAAGCTAACATACAATATACGCTTATGCAATGACTTTTTTTGCTTTTCATTCTGCAAATGATTTCTTCGTAAGCAGTCTACAGAGAAGGCCAAAAAAAAGTTGCAGTCCATGACATATTTGCTTCCAAAGATAGGGAAACAAACAAGTCACATACATATGCAAAAGCAGCTTCCTTTCTCAGCTCAAACCGCATGCCACTGCTACAGTGGAAGTGATTTCTGTTTAAAGAAGCAACAACTTTAGTTGCCATTTATGCTCGTGTTTCATAGTAGTGTGTGAAGTAGTAGAATTTTGAAAGCATCGCACCTCTTTACCCTACACACGTGCCTTTATCTTACTTAACTGTACATTTTTCCACTCACATCGATGACAAACTCAATGCAATTTGTTGCAACTTGTCCGCCCGCGCAGCCAGCATTGGCACTGGCAAATTGGCAATTGCACATTTGAGGGACAAGTGTAAATATTGTGATTGCAAATATGCTTACTGATTTATGACCGTAATTATATGCATACAGGCAAACATGCGATACTGACTTACATATATCTATATGGATATACACATATATACATATATATTTACAGACATACGAACAGTCATATGCAAAATGAAATCGTGCGGCAAACGTGTAATTTAATGCGATTTTGTTGTAAGCAACGCCAACAACAAAGATGCAAAAATGAACCGAGTGAGTGAGAGAGAGAGAGAGAGAGAGAGAGAGAGAGAGAGAGAGTGAAAGAGGCAGAGAGCAGAGCTGCAGCTGTAGCTGACGGGTCACAAATGACAAAGTTGTGCGGCGCGCAGGCGCAAAATATTTAAGCAGCCAGCTGACTGACATGGCACCCACTGTAAGCACTGTACATGCTCTTGGGGCCCACTGTCACAGTGGCTGCCCGTCAGTCCTTCAGTCTGGGGTGTACGGCTATCAGTTTAATGCTCGACTGACTTAACACGCAAATTAATTAAGTGCGACTGTGGCTTTTGCTTGTGTTGCCAACAAATTGCTTTGTGGTTGATCAACAGCAGCAGCAAGAGCTACAGCTATAGCAACAACAATAACAGTGGCAACATGTTGCATACAAATTGTGGCAACATGTACATATCTGTGTATCTGCGCCATGAACCCACAGTTTGACCTTGTCCCTGACCCTGACTATTAAGATGTTATCTATGCAGCTGCCGAATTGCATTCGCATTCACAACTTGAACAGTGCCTGCAAGATATACGTGCACACATATGCTTCAGCATCAGTCACACTTGTGTTGAGCATATCGCAATCGACATTCAGCTAAGTCCATTTACATTTGGTTTATACTATCATTTACTGCATGCTCAATAGCCGTATTTAATGGCAATAATCTTAATGAACATTTTATTAAATCGAAATGGGCTATTTAGTATTATATTATGCATATGTCTTATGGCTATTAAGTTAATTGAGATAAATATTCATGAACTTATTTACTAATATGTATAATTTATGCTTTATGTATCTATGAACAGCTGCTGTTCGTGAAGTAGATGATTTTGATGGATCGATGAGGTATACACTGCGCGTCATCAGGTTAGCGCCCCCCCTTACATTCACCGTCAATGCTCAATAAAATCTAAACCATCAGAGCTCGAGCCTTAATTTTTTTTTTATATTATTCTACATTCAATTCTCTTTAAAATAAAGTAATAATGGCTTTTGTAGCAATACGGAATAATTTTTAATAAATGTTTTTGTGGCAAGCTACCAAAAATGTGTAACTAAAATCGCGTCATCAGGTTAGCGCCCCCCCCATGAAATCCAATTTAATTAAGTTTTTGACTAACAATGACTACATTTTATTAAATTTTAATCATTTTTAAGTAATATTTGTTATAAATAGTCCAGCTTTTGGTTGCAATTACTTTAAAAATTTGATTAGGAGTTAAATTACGAAGTTATACTCTGAATCTAGACTATCCTGCCATAAAAAAATTGAAAAGACCGGAAGACAAGGAAAAACTTTTGTTAATCTTCTTAAAATAAGGAAAATAATAAAAAAAAATTAATAGCCGGCAATAATCAAGTGATTTCAAGGATTTTAAGGCCGGGTGACCATGGTGGCCATGCCAGCAGATCACCTTTTTGGCCCTATATCCATGACTTCACGGATCGGGAAAAGGGAATAGGTGCATTACCATGTTGGACAGTCCACTATAGGTCCTGAAAAAGGTTTTTGGAAATGCGGAAATCCCGTTTTTAGCCCGGTTTCAAGAGCTCTTTTCGTTTATGCACAATGTCAAAAATTGACGTGGTTTACCCAAAGGCAACATGTTGTCTTTTCAGATGAAAAAAATTTAATTTGGATGGACCTGATGGCTTTGATTATTATATTCATGTCCTACGCAAAGAAGAACATCATTTGGACAACACTTGGACCGGTTGCAAAGCCGGGTGGAGAGAGTTATGGTGTGGCGAGCAATATCTAATTACGGCACTTGCCAGCTTCAATTTTTGACATTGTGCATAAACGAAAAGAGCTCTTGAAACCGGGCTAAAAACGGGATTTCCGCATTTCCAAAAACCTTTTTCAGGACCTATAGTGGACTGTCCAACATGGTAATGCACCTATTCCCTTTTCCCGATCCGTGAAGTCATGGATATAGGGCCAAAAAGGTGATCTGCTGGCATGGCCACCATGGTCACCCGGCCTTAAAATCCTTGAAATCACTTGATTATTGCCGGCTATTAATTTTTTTTTATTATTTTCCTTATTTTTAAGAAGATTAACAAAAGTTTTTCCTTGTCTTCCGGTCTTTTCAATTTTTTTATGGCAGGATAGTCTAGATTCAGAGTATAACTTCGTAATTTAACTCCTAATCAAATTTTTAAAGTAATTGCAACCAAAAGCTGGACTATTTATAACAAATATTACTTAAAAATGATTAAAATTTAATAAAATGTAGTCATTGTTAGTCAAAAACTTAATTAAATTGGATTTCATGGGGGGGGGGGGGGGGGGGGGGGGCGCTAACCTGATGACGCGATTTTAGTTACACATTTTTGGTAGCATTATTCCGTATTGCTACAAAAGCCATTATTACTTCATTTTAAAGAGAATTGAATGTAGAATAATATAAAAAAAAATTAAGGCTTGAGCTCTGATCGTTTAGATTTTATTGAGCATTGACGGTGAATGTAAGGGGGGGCGCTAACCTGATGACGCGCAGTGTAAATGTAGCTCATTAAATAGAGTTTGAAAAATGGAATATTGCTGTATCGGAGAGAAGGGATATGCATAGACTAAATCGGATCGACAGAGTAGAGAAAGGCAATGCTCACAAAGCTTAATAAGTCTCTTAAAATCTGTGAGATGATCGACCAATAGCAGCTACGGATATATTCAAATAATTTTTTAAAATAAAATAAAGAAATAATTTTCAATCTAGTCAATAGTAAATCAATGGCTTATGCTTATATAAAAATTAATTTTATAACTACTACTTTTCGCAAGTTTAAATTAATTTTGTGCAGTGTATGAAATGAACTTTTTCAAGTGCCTTCAAGACAGCTGTCCAAATATGACAGAGATGACAAAAAGCTGAAGCGAAAAGGTAAGTAAAAAGTTGTTTCGCATAATTTTAACTTTTTGTGTTTCGCTACGCCACAACCCTTCAACCAGCAGACGGCAAACTGTCTTCTACTTTTTTTTTCACTTTGAATGTTTTACTGTTTCTTCATTTTCTGCAGTTAGCCTCGTTGTACCTGACGCTGGGGTAATTAATACAACAACCTGTTGCTGAGCTCTATCTACAGCACTAGAATTTTACAAAAATTTATTGATTGCATTTTATGAAGCTCATATCTTTGCTCTGTATACGTTCTCCAATACACTTGCCCCAATTTCCGAGGCAACGACGACGACGGCGGCATGCGCCACACAGAGAGGGCGTTACGTGGTGGGGCGTGGCATTGCTCACTTATGTAGAGAAGATATTGAGGCATGGAGCGTCATCGCCTCTAATTGGAGTAAATTATGTTTACACATTTAGTCGTGCAATTAGGTCAGGCACAGAGTGTCTGTGTATGTGTTTGTGTGTGTGTGTGTCTGATATCATATGAAATGCATACTGAGACTCGCTTTTACATAATTAAGAACGAAGTCGAGACGAGGGTCGTGTGAGGTCTCCGCTACCGAGTTTTATCTCGCATTCGGATTTTGGAATACTTAATTAGTTCTCGCGCTACAATTTATGTGTAGCTCTTACGAAACGGTTAGGAAATGCATTTACTAACTGGTGAAATGGGGAATGTCTTGACTAATATTTTATTATGGACGCATAAAAATGTCGACAGGCATTTGAATTTGACGTCATTAAGAGCAGGAAAACGAGAAGTTATGACTCGCACTCAGATATCCGATGGGAATGCGAATGCTAAAAATAAATAAGACTCTGTTGGTTTTTTTTGTTTTTTCTCTCGAGCTTCGTAGACTATTTCTAAGAGCCTATTCGTCTGAGTCGATGAATTGAACATTCTCCGCTTGAGTCAGTAATCAGTTAGTTATTGCTAATCGCCTATAAAGATTGCACGTTGTACTTTTCACATTTCAAACAGTCACGCCCCAATGCACAATTGAAATACCTGGTAGCGCATATTTTCCTTTATGTAATTAGAATTAAACATACGCGGGTTTTTCCAATAAAGAAACATAGTTTGAAAGAAAGAGAGAGTAAGATCGTTAGAAATAAAGAGCGGAACAGAGAGAGAAAGAGAGAGAGAGAGAGAGAGAGAGAGAGAGAGAGAGAGAGAGAGAGAACTTGAAGAGCGTGAATTCGCTCAACAGGTTTCGTTTCTCTTACTTTTTCTGCTTCTGTTATTTTTTTTTTTTTTTTTTTTTTTTTTTTTTTGAAAATATTTGCTGAGTGCTCGTCTTGAAGCACCCACTGTGCTGCGGGGAGTGAGGTAGGGAGTACCCAGTATTACGGACCGGTTATCAGCTTGCTTCTAGATGCTCGCATATTCTCGCTGCTCAAACTTTTTGCCAAGCTCAGTTTGTTTTTAAAGCTGCAGTTGAGCTGAGCTGCCGAACATACGATCGCAGCGAGACGCAAAAAAAAAAACAGAGGAGAAGAATTATATATTTATAAATATATCTATCTATAAAGCAGCAGTTAAACGAGTTTCCCTCTCCGCAGTAATTGGTCGCCATGTCGTGCAAATATTGTAAGCTAAGAACAATTGTGGCAACATCCAATGTGCGGAGCTCTAACCTGTGCTCTCATCTATTTCTCATCTATTTACAGCATCAGCAGTGCTGCTCCTACTGGGCAGCTGGCTCAGCTTTTGTCTGCTCCTCACACCCGCCGCCACGAGTGGACAGCGTATTGTCGACTATGGCAATGTTGTCTTTGGCAGTCGATCTGGCTTTGATAACCAAATACAGGGCAGATCTCGTGTGGTGGCACCAGTTCAGAATAGGATCGGTCAACGAACGATTTCCTCAGCAGAATCGCATGCTAATATACCCTCACAACAATATCCCGCCCAATCGCCAGCTCCAGTTGAAACTCCAGACGCATCTCTAACACCTGGTGTTACAGTTCTAGGCATAGATGGTTCCACGGCTAGGTCAACAGCTGGCCAGTCGAGAGGCTCGTCGGGCCCAGCACGTCCGCCGGCACAGTTCAACTACCGTGAACGCTTTAGTTCTACACTCTTTCAGCCTATCGCGCGTAGCAATGTTAACCGTAATGTCGTCTACTCGCCCTCCTCGGTGCACGCTATGCTGGCTATGCTCTTTGGTGTCTCTAGTGGAGAAACTGCCACCGAACTACGCTCGGCTGGTCAATTTGACCAAAGTCAATTGACGACGGCCAAGGACTTTCAGCGAGTAAATAACCTAGAGCGAGAGCTGCAGAATGCTCAGCTAATCGTGGCCAATAAGCTGTACTATCATCATGAACTAGCTGTGGTTAATCCCGATTATGCACGCTATGCTCGTGAGTTCTTCAACTCGGAGATTGAAGGGGTCAACATGAAGCGTTCGACCAATACGGCAGCCAGAATTAATGCCTGGGCAGCAGATGCCACGCGCAATATTATACGCGATCTGGTCAGTCCCAACGATATTGACGAACAGACTCAAGCATTGCTGGTCAATGCCATTTACTTTAAAGCGCGCTGGGCAAACGAGTTTTCAGCCATGGATACAACACCGGAGAAGTTCCGTGTCAACAGCAACAAGGCCATCACAGTGCCCATGATGTACAACGACGATGTGTTCGCCTATGCCGAACTGCCAGAACTAGATGCCGTAGCTCTTGAGTTACCCTATGCCGGCACTCAAGTGTCAATGCTATTCGTATTACCCAACCAGGTGGATGGTCTGCCACAGCTGGAACGCCAACTGGAGCGCGTAGATCTAAACCAGATTGCCGCTCGTCTGCGCCGAGAAATGGTCGCGATACGAATACCCAAATTCCGCATTGAATTCGAACAGGACATGACGCGTCCGTTGCAACAGTTGGGCGTGCGTCGCATGTTTACCGCCAATTCCCAGGTGGATGCCATTCTAATGCGTCCCGTAAGAGTATCAAAAATACTGCAAAAGGCCTTCATTGATGTCAACGAGGCAGGCTCTGAGGCAGCAGCCGCTACCTGTAAGTTTAAAGATTTTCGAAATTGAATGCGAAATTTCGATATCTATTTGTTCTCTTCTTCTTTCATATAGTCGCCAGATTAGTGCCTTTGCTGCTGCCAATAGAGTCACGCGAATTTACTGCCGATCATCCATTCCTGTTCGCCATACGCACACCTGACTCGGTGCTCTTTATTGGACATGTGGTCCAGCCGCCGCAGATCAACGTTAGGCAGTAGAACCGTCCCTAGCCTCTAAGTTAACTTTACGCATTTGCTATTTGTAATACATACTCGTAATTTTTACTTTAATTGTAATAAACACACTTACACACACTCACACACATCGTGCCTATATTCTCTGAGATAACCTTTGCGCTGCATCTCGCTGATTGCTCAGCATTTGTGCCTTTTCCAGCTGAATGTGTGTGTAGCCTTTGGTTTTTGCCCGCAAAAAGCTCGGCAAACCCGTTTCGCTAACCAGAGCGACCCCTCAGGCTGATTGTTAATGGTAAATGGTAAATGGTAGCTGGTAGCTAGTAGCTGTTAGCTGAGAGCTATAACAATCTTTTACATATGCCAATGCCAAGAGTTGTCATATAAACAAATGCAAATTTCATCACTCGTAACTTCCTCGGTTCAATGGGTCTCTGGAAAGTCCAGCTACAGGTTTGCCTCCCGATGATGACGAAAGCGAAAAATCCCGTTGCCAGACACACTAAGAGTGAGACTACTGAAGTGTCTATCTTAAGCATTACATCTTGTTGTTGTTTCGACAACACCAAAAATAAATCAATTATAATAATAAAATAAAGTTCTTAGATTGGAAAAAATGGGGATTTTCGAACTTCAACCATCAATTGTAGATGTTTGTTTACGCAAATATGTTGCTGATAAGAAAACAGGTTTCTCTCACTAAACGCTTAGGTATTGAAATCGAAGCTTAAGTACTCTGTAATGTTTTGAATAATATTATTCCAGATATCTTATTTAGGATTGGAATTTTCATTAATCGGGCATTGAAGAATGCGATTATTCCGCAAAGAAAGAGAACAAACTGTGAAGACTCAATTATCTAGAAGATATTAGAGCATTATTATATTGGGTCTTTCATTGCATATACTTAATAATATAATTATAGGTCTTGCTATATTTATTAAATGGAATCATGGGCACTTAGAGTGTCATATATTCCATTGTCGATATACCTTTACATAGAGTGTTTGAGATCTTGTGCTCTCTTTAAGTAATGAACTTATGGAATCTACTTGAATCTTGACAGGGCTGGCAATTAGGTCAGTTAATAGATAATCACCGAGACTATTTCATTCAGCTGCCATGTGGAGTCACCATTCCACGATCTCCTGCCTCTCTCTCTCTCTCTCTCTCTCTCTCTCACTCTTCTATCTCACAGTCTTATCAGAATTTCAATTAAAAGCAACTTTGAGTATTTTCTTGTGTGTAGATCTTAAAACCGGCTCTGTGTCGCCGTCACATTCTGTTTTGATTTTCCGGCTCGTGTGTTTATTTAATTGAGTGTGAGCTCTGGTGGCAACAGCTTCAACAGTAACAGAAACAGAAACAGCATCAGCTTAAACTTAAATCTTAGCTCAATTTAAAGCTTGGAAATACCCCCGATGAGTTACGTTAACTGGAGACGACTTCTAGTCGTGCTTCTGCTGCTGTTCAGTAGCTGTGCGAACGGCAATCCAGCAGCTGCTTTAAGCGGTGCCACCGAGCGCTTTGGCCTGCGTCTGGCCACAACTCTTGGCCTTGCCCAGCCCCACAACAATGTCGCTGTCTCGCCGCTAGTTCTGCAAACGGCACTAACATTGCTCTATGCGGGCATCACGCCCAACGCGTCGCCAACAGCTCAACAGCTGCGCGTGGCTCTGGAACTTCAATATTTGGGTACTCCGGAGCAGTCACTGCAGCAATTCAAGCAGCTGCTGGCGGATCTGAAGCAGGAGGTCGCCATCGGCTGCCAGCTGCGACTGATCAGCGAGCTCTACACTCAGCAGCGTTTCACCTTCAACTTTCGGGATGAGTTTGAAGCGCGTGCCGGTGCTTTGGGCATAGGCGTGCAGCGGCTAGACTTTGACAACTGGGCAAGCACAGCACAGCAGATTAACTTTGACTTCCTTAAGCGCAGCAACTACAGCGTGGGTGAGCTGGTTAGCAGCCATTTGCTAGAGTCCACCAGCGCCTCGGACACACCCTTCTTGCATGTCTCAGCGCTCACATTTCGCGCACCTTGGGCCCAGGCCTTCGATGTGCAGGAGACGCAGCGTATCAACTTTTTTACCGAGGGCAGCCACAACACCAAGCTAGTGGACGCCATGTTCCTGCAGCATCGCTTCCGATATGCGGAGCTGCCCTCGCTGGATGCCTGCGCCATTGAGGTGCCCTATGCCACAGCGGGCCTCAGTCTGCTCATAATTTATCCCAATCGGCCGCTAGGCTTGGCCCAACTGGAACGCCAGCTGCAACGCATCGATCTGCATCAGCTACGTCGAATGCTCAGCGAACGCAAAATGGCTTTAACCCTACCCAAATTCAGCTTGTTGGCGCACACTGAGCTGCGCACCGTTCTGCAGCAAGTAAGTTAGACAAACTTTAGATACTCCGTAAAATTTGGAGAATGAATTAGACGAAAAGACTAAAAAGTCCAAATTGGAATAATCTTTTAGAATATCTCTAGGAGAATAGTAAATAATACAATTGAGTTTCTCTCTGCTTGCAGCTGGGTCTGGCAAAGCTCTTTACATCCGAGGCTCAGCTACACAATGTGTTTAGCTCAATTTTATCTAGCTCCGCACCACATTTGACCGCAGTGCCGCACACCGTGCTACTCGAACTGAATGAAGCGGGCGGTGAGGCGGGGAAAACTTTTGGTAAGCTCAAAGTTAGTTTAGAACTGAGGAATTTCTTTTTAAAACAGCTGCATTTTGTTGCTCTCCCCTACTTTCCACCTTTAGTGGCTGCCTTCACCGATCTATTTCGCAGCACATTATCCATGGTGATCAATCATCCGTTCTTCTATGCCGTCGGCAATGAGAAGACCCTGCTACTGGCGGGCCATGTAGTCGACATCTAAAAACGAGGACCAGAGTCTAGCGCAAAGGTTATCTGCTTATCAGCGCTCCGTCAAGGTGATAAACGATCTGTAAACAAAGCTACAAAAAAAAACCTACCCAGCTGATCGACTAATTTCCGAGAATCTAAGACGTAATCGCAGCTCCAAAAGTCTCTCACAGCCAGCCACAAATTCAGTTCACATTCGGACGCTCAACGCTCGACGACGCAAACTATCAATCAAGCGAAAATAGTTTCTCTAAACACACACACACACATATGTATTTATAGTTATATATGTATACGCATATGTTCATATAATTTGTGTATATATAAATTGAAACAATCATGACGCTCAGCTCGGTGCAGTGCCTATTACGTAAGCCTCAATTATTGCCTATAAGATCTTTATAAACTTGTACTCGAGCATGCCTAAACAGAAACCAGTCTCAATGGTCTACGAAAAAGCAAAGTGACAATATTTATGGCTCGATTTATTGATAAAAATTACAATAAACCAGAAAAAATTAACTCAACTAAAAAGGCACAACAATTGAATACCCTCTACCCGAGTATTCAAATATTATATATAAGTTGTTCTTCCGTGAGATTAACTAGACTGATCACGTAGAGCTCATCGGTTCTTATTGAAATGCTTCAGTGTTAACCTGATTATATTCGAATTGATGTGATATATAGGATATACTAGCTATACAGATATACTGTTTGAAGCTAAATGCAGCATCTGTATCAAATATATTTAGCAATATATTTCGGGTGAAAGTCAAGTTAGATTAGATAAGAATGTTTTGCAGGCAAGATTAGCTTACTCTTATAAAGAATAATATAATATATATATATATATATATATATATATATATATATATATATATATATATATATATATATATATATATTTGTTTTCAACTACGTTACACATTCTGTGATACAGTTAGAATACCCCATTTCTAGCCAACACAAATAGACAACAGAATTAATGGGTTGTTTATGGTCTGTCATAACAGAATCAAGGTTCTTCAGAGACAATCGAACATGACAACGCGACATATAATTTAATTGGAATTTTATTCCAAAATATTGGTTTCATATGCAGATATCTATGTGACAGATGCTGATGATGGCAATAGCTGTCTGCCTGAGTAAACAAGAACCGAGCTCTGAGATAAAATACGTAGCTATTAAAATTTCTTAATGGTAGATTACAGAGCTTTTAGAGAACTTGCCACATCGTTGTCTTTTTATTTGTGAAAAGATAAGCTTCTGTTAATTCTGTTTATAATGTATTTTGTAAATACATTATATATATCATTCATTATATTATTATCAGAGATCATAACATTTTCTATTAGGATCATAACATTGAAATGAAGATAAATGTCAAGTCCAAGTAATAAATAACTTTAAATTTTTGGAATAAGTATGTAGTGAATGTAATATAACAGAATTGCTCACTTCAATTTAGATTTTGTGCTAAAATATTTGCCAGAAAATAATAAAATAGAAATAATTGATAAGCTGTCAGATTTATTGGGAATCACTAAATATGCCTTATTTTCTGAAGTATATTTCTGGTATTTATAAAAATGTTAATTATTTATTTTCGAATTTTGCAATTTCCTAAAACTTTTTGCCAGTTTCCTTGGCAATCTTTGGCAGTTGCCAAGCTAGAACATCTACCGGCTTAGATGCAGCCCGAGATCGCAATCTGCTCGCTGCCGATCTCTACAATGCAGTGGGTGCAGAGCGACTGAATGAGAATGTTGTGATTGGCACCGCTGCCATACAGACTTCGATGGCGTTGGCCTTTTTCGGAGCCAAGGGCCAGACGGCTATTGAGCTGAAGGAGGGCTTGCGCTTGGGCATTGGCGATGCGGATCAGGTGTCACAGCGTCATGGCAGCTTCCAGCAGGCGCTGACGCGCGATAACAATCTACGCCTGGCCAACAACATCTACATTAACGAAAATCTGGAGTTCAAGAACTCTTTTCGTGATGTGGCTCAACGTCAATTCGACTCGAACATTGAGAAACTCGACTTTCATCCGCCGTACAACAAGCGCACAGCGAATAGCATTAATCAGGCTGTAGCGACCAAGACAAATAATCAAATTAAGGACATACTCAGGGCCGAGCTGCTGAACGATCGCACCGAAGGAGTCATTGTGAATGGTGTCACATTTTCAGCACCCTGGCAGAAGGCCTTCAAGCTGGAAAAGACAAAGGCTCGCAGCTTCCGCACTGGCGATGGTCAAAATGTCAACGTGGAGACCATGTGGACATTGCAGAACTTTAACTATGCCGAGATCAGCAGCCTGGATGCGAAGGTCTTGGAGTTGCCCTATCAAAATCAGGAGTTCTCAATGATTTTGCTGTTGCCCAATCGCAAGGATGGCTTACGTTCCCTCCAACAGAGTCTAGTGGGCAAAAATTTGCTTAGCGAACTGAGCTCGATGAGCATGCACAAAGTGGAAGTGGAACTGCCCAAGTTTAGCGTCACTTTTGGTCTTAGCCTGGAGAAACCTTTCAAGCAGGTGCGATAAAGACTTGATGTATAAATATTAAATATTAAATATGGATCTACCAAACTATATTCCAGCTGGGCGTTACGACCATGTTCTCACGTGAGGGAGATTTTGGTAATATGTACCGCATGTTCGTGAGCCACTTTATCAACAGCGTTGAGCACAAGGCGCACGTGGAGGTCTCTGAGGCAGGCGTGGAGCAGCCTCTGGAGACTGGTGGTAAGCTATATCTACTTATACTTTTCTTGGATTATTATTAATATCATATCTCTATCTATCTCTCTCTGTCTTTGTTTCTCTGCTTCTTTAGTTTTGAAAGGCCTGTTCTCGCGCACTAAGAAATTTGAAGCGGATCATCCATTTGCCTTTGCCATCAAATACAAAGATTCGATTGTGTTCATGGGACACATTGCTAATTATGCTTATGTCTGAGATCAAATTTTACCCTCAAGCTAATTTGAGGTGCAAATTAATTATCAAATTTATTTGTTTTCTCTTCTGTTTTTTTTTCCATTTTTTTAGTTAATTAACGCAAATTTGATCAACAATCAAATTAAAACAAATAAATTTTGAATGTCGCAAGCTGAAACAAATCGTAAATGTATTATTTATAGACCTATAGAGAATCCGTTGGAAGAATTTCAAATGGATATAATTTCCATATGGATAAGTTTAACGAGAGCATGCTGTTTATATTTTCTACTTAGCTAACTGAAAGACAAGTAAAACTTGTGGCTTGCAGGGAATGGATGAAGAGATATGCCCTTTTGGCCACACAGAGGGTGATCCACCGATCTCTAGAGCCTATAGCGCTCACTAATAAGATAAGTTCTAAGTTTTGAATTTAGATTTGAATCGAATCAATAAATCCGATTGGAATTTTGCTTATTTTAAGAAACAGTAGAGAAGAAAGATCAAATATTAAGATAACATGCAAAATATTGAAAAACCTAAGCGGCTATACAAAATGCAGGTAAATAAAATCATGTTTTAATTATCAGTAGTTGCGATCTTTCTCGTTCGGACTTACCTTTCGAGCTCCGAATGCATTTGATTTGTCGTATCCATAATAAAATCCTTGCTGAGACGCTTATCGGCTTTGTTGTTTCGCTTGATTTGCGTTCACAAATATATTTAACACATACACTCACACAATTATGTACATCGACACATGTATATGTATATGTATTTGTGCACACACATAAATTAGGATTTCAACATATTTCTTATTAATTTGCCAACAAGAAAAGGCGCTGAAGGTGACTTGAGGTGTAGCCAAACGCAGGCGCAGCCTTTTATTTATTTTATTTTTACTCTTTATTATTATTGTTGCTATAATTTATTGGATTTTACGTCGCGTTTTCCTAATCACACATAAATCAAGCAAATTCTTTTTTATTTATTTTTCTACTTCTTTGTCGTTGTTGTTGTTGTGACAACATCTAGTTCAGATCTTTATGTGCAGTTAATTTGGTTCAATGGCTGCCTGGCAACTGGAAACTTGTTGGCATTACACTCGATATTTGGTATTTGGAAAAGCTCAATGAGAGTTGGCCAAGTGGGAAATTTAACGCGTCAGATTAATTGCTGCATTTTTTTCTCTTTTTATTTTGTTGCCACTGCGCTTCAATTGATGCGAAATTGTCGCACTGTGAGGCGAATCGTGCAGATATTTGAAGAGCATTTAAAATAATTGATGCGCGTTTTCCACTTTTACTTCTCCTGTAGACACACACACACACTCATACGCACACACACTCAAGTCGAAAGAGACGGGAAATCTGGTCAACTATTACTTCTTATTTATTTTGCGCATGCAGCGCTTAATGCCTGACAGCCTGGAAGGCTGCCGTTTTTTTCCCTTTCTTTTTTTTTTCTTATTTGTAGGTAGCCTGCGCCAGCAAAAACAAACAAGCTACCGATTCTGACGGCCAGATAAGCCCAGCGCACACACGCGTGGGCGGCGAAGGTGGACGGCGGAGGATGGAGTGGGTAGCGGGAGCGCAGACAACTGCACGCTGCAGTTTCTTATTCGCGCAAACTAAACACGCACAAAAACCAAAGACGTGAAATTGAGTAAGACGCGTTCAAAGCAGCGCATGCCGAAATACGTCTGTCTCTCTTGACACCAATACACAGACTGCGCGATCCTCGGCCGCGCACAATTGTGCACCTTACGCGTTCAAGCGCACGCTCTCGCTCTCGCTCTCTCGCTCTTGCTCTCCCTCTATATCATACAAACACATTCTCAGCAGGCTCCAACTTCAAATGCAACTTCAACTGTTGCGTTGGATATCAAGCGCTCTCATACATGCCCTCTCACATTCGCTCTCCGCTCTCGCATTGGCGATCGCTCGGCTGGCTAAGAATACTGGTTACTAAAATACTGGGCACGCTTGCGCTGCCGCTATTGTTGGGGCTGCGTCTGTTCCATGTAATTGTCGTTGTAATTGTAATTCTTGTAGCGCGCCCTCGCTTCATCGCTTGTCAGCAGCTGAAGCAGCGTCGGCAGCAGCAGCAGTAAAGCGAGCAGCGGCGTCTGTCTTTCCTAACTTCTTCCTTGTCTCTCGGCTCTCTTCCTGCTATCCCTTTGTTAGATTTGTTTGTACGGCTTGACAAGTTTTTCTTTGTTTCAGGTTGGCTGTGCGACTGGAATTTCAAGTGGGCACAGTCCAGCACCCTATTCCTCTATCTATACCTATCCCCCTTACACTTCTTGCCACACCAACCAGCGCAGCAGGTGCAGCTGCAGGCGCAGGCTAAGGCGCTTTTAAAACAAATGCCACAAATGTCTGAAGAGCTCCCTCTCCCTATTATCTGTTCGATCTGATCTTCAAGGGGCAAACCGGGCTACAAAAACTGACAGTTTAGCTTAGTGCATTTCAATACCCCTTACCCATTTGGCTTCCACTCTTCAACACTGTTTAACCTGCAAATAAAAAGAAAGTATATAAGAAATATAATTGAAGTCAATTTTATTAATGATAATCTTTTATTTGTTTAATGAACTTGAAATGCTATTGCTCTCAAATAGTGATAGTAGTGTTGGTAAAAGTACTTTTTATTTAAAAATTTTATAATATTTGAGAGAAATCTCTTATTAAATAACCATTATTATTATTATTATTAATTTTATTATTATTATGATTATTATTTTAACTAATATACAAAACTATCGAGAAGTAAGAACGTTAACCTTTTGCACTCTACACCCAAGTTTTTTTCCTGTGTTTGTATTCCCAATGAATTTTTAATTCTCGAAAATATTTCGGAATAAATTGAATGTTTTAAATATGTTGTATGCATAATATGAAAGAGAGCACATAATTCTTATGGCTTACCTTAATTTGAGCTTATCTTTACATATATTTCTTTATTTTTCTTTATTGTTTACCTTGTTGTTGTGCCTTGTTTTTTGGGTCACACGTAAAGTGGACGAGGCATATTTAAAAGCCCAAAATTATGGCTGTTTGTATTTATTTTTAGCAGGTCGAAACGTGTGTAAAAAGTCCCATAACTATTCGAGGCCTTTTCAAAATGCCCTAACCAAGCGTGGCTAATCAATTTTATGAAGCAATTAAGCACGGATTAGCTAAGTGGAATGGCTTTCTAATAAAACTTTCAATCGACCAAGAACATTTCAAAGATGAAGATCATTTTACTGCTACTCTCAACACTAACTCCGTTTTGCCTAGGTATGGTATGGTTTCTACGGATCACAGGTTGACTTCATTTATCTTTCTTTACAGCTCGATATTATCCGTTGCCAAGCCAATGTGTCTTCAACTTGCCCTTTCTGGAGGTTTGCGCCTATGGTGGCTGTTTTTTTAATATTGACCAAAGGGATCTCGAAGTCGTTAACTGTGAACGCGAGGGAAAAGGATTGAAACGTAGGTTCACAATTAAGTTGATGCATTCAATTTCATTCTATCCCAATTTCATAATTCTTTTTTTTATTTAGTCTTTGACTTTTACTCTGAAGGTAAATGCGATAAGTTTTCGTTACCCAAATGCGGCGCTATTGAATATTAAATAAAAAGTTGAGCAGAAACTGACTCTGAAATTTATTCAAGTTGATGTTTGCTTAAATAATGAAATTATGTAAAATAATATTGCTTGACAAGTGTCTTATAAAATGACTTTAGAATTTGACAATGTGTCCGGTGAAGTAAACCGCATGCTGATCGCGTATGATAAACACAAACGGATGATCGGCCACAAAGGTCTTGGGATCCAGAGGCAAAGACATGGGCACACCAGCAGCATCTATATGGGGCAAAGATTTATAGATTAGCTAATACTAGTACAAGGACAGACAGTTAAGAAGGCAACACGTACAGCTAACGCCAGCAGCCTCGCAGCCAATCTCATTCACATCGATGAAAGTCTTGTGCTGCACCTGGGTGATGCGAGTGCCAATGGGTGATTCATCGAAGATATTGCTAAAGTCGGCTGCATCCGAGAACATAGCCTTGATGCCCATCTATGGACAGCATGACATGTATAAATATAATGGCGACCCCTATTCCCTAAAGATCGACTAACAAACCTTATTCAATGTGGGCCTTAGATCGGTATTGAACTCAAACTTAAACTTGGGCAAGTAGACAGAAACACTTTGCCATTGCCAACGATCCTCAAGTAGCTTAAAGTCCACGCCCTTGAGCTGCTGCTCCAGCTGCTGCAGACCTGTTCGCTTGTTGGGCAGTATGAACCACATGGTCATATTGATGTTCTCGAAGAACAGCTCAATAGCCTTGGCATCCAGCTCGGGATAGTCTGCATAGTAGTACCAGTTATCAGCAAACATAGTGGGCACCTGAATGGAGCGCTTTTCGCTCAGCCAGAAGTCGCGGTCCTTTGTGTCCTCGTCATTGAAAGGACGCGCCCAGCGTGCCTTGAAGTAAATGGCATTGATCAGTGCCACATTTGTGTCCGGCTCCAGTGCATCCACCACTTGGTCAATCTTGCCTTCAGTCTTCTCCTTGACCCAATCGTTGATGCGCTTTAGCGCCTCTGATTCGTTGTCGAAGTTCAGACCCTCAACACCAGAATCGAAGTAGTTCTCTGCTATCTCACGGAAATGTGGCGTCACCTTCAGATTCTCGCGTGTGTAAACTTTGTTGGCGATCTCCAGCACCGTCTTCGACTTGATGTACGAATGGAGCAGACGATGATAGCTTTCGGCGAGGCCATCCTTGCTCTCCTTGGCGGAAACATGCAGCGTGCGCTGCAGTTCCGTGGCAGTTCGGCCTTCGGCACCGTAATAGGCCAGGCCCAAAGCCAATTGCACGGACACGGGCGAGATTACGACATTCTCATCCTGACGATCGGTGGCCAAGGTCTGGAAAAGTTCGGTGGCAAACAAGTTGCGTTCTTTGATGGTATTCGCTGCAGCCAGCAGCGGCAGCAGCAGCAACACTACTACAAAAAAACAACAACAACAAAAAACAAATTCAATCAACTCTGGCGAAATGTTGGGCCAACAACTTACAGTGGTTCATTGCGCTTGCGTTGACAACTCAAGACTAAAAGTGAAATGGCCATAGAAGCTGTCATTTATACCTACGCCAGGAATCAGAAGAATCACCAAGAATAACCGAAGCAGCGGCGCTGGCAGCGGCAGCAACAGCGACAGCGACGTATGTGCTGCGCATGCCAAGCAGCCAAAGCAAACAAAAGATAAAGCATGAGACAGCAAGAATAATAAAAAGAAAGGTAGGTGGCGCAGGAATAACTGCTTCTGGTGACTTCTGGGCGTTCATAAATACTGGGAACACAGTGTACGCTCTCATACACTCTACCTCTCTCTTCACACACACGCTCTCGCTCTCTCTCTCTCCCATTCTGTCTATTTGAGAGTGTGCGCCCACTTTACACTTGTTGCCCTTTTCTTTTGTTGGATTTAGTTTTTTTCTTTTTTCTGCGATCGGATAAACGCGCTTAGCGCTCGACTGTCAAATTAAAGCGCGCGCGCTCACAGTGCCTGCTAAAGGTGCATTAACTTGAAAATGCATGTTTTATGCGTTGCATTCAAATTGTTTATTTTCGTATTTGTTTAGATAATGCGAACATAAACAATATGCAGCTAAACCAAACAGTGCATTGCGTAAATTGTTTATCGACTAATGTACAAACACACACTCACACTCACACACACACACACACACACACACTCACACACACACATATGCGCAGGCATATACGTAACAGCGTTCCAATTAAACGCAACACGCACACACGAAATTTATGCGTGCAAGTGGAAAAGGCGACTCTGCGCTGGCCGCTCTTGGCCTGGCCTTATCCAATTTTTTATCATTAAAAGGGGAGCCACTGCTGCTGTTGTTCTTTTCTGTTTTCTCTTTTTTCTCTCTTTTTTTTTTGGGGCAGGTATCAAAGTACCGAAATTTGTTATTTATGCACAGTTTGTGTGAAATGCTAATAAATTTTAATGGAATTTTAAAAACATGCTTTATGGCCGGACTGAAGGAGGTGCATAAATATACAGGCAACAAGACGAACAATTTATGAGACTTTAACTCAGATATAAGCAAAAGCCAGTTCATCCTTGTATTTATGATTAAGTATCGTACATTTTGTTTTCTTTCGACTACTGTTTGCGATAGTTTATTAATTGTGGGCGAAGAGTTGAACAAACACTTTCAGCTAAAGAGTTGTTTAAACAGCTTTTTGCTTAGGCTTATATATTGGCAGATGAGTGTGCGTGTGTGTGTGTGTGTATGTGTGTGTGTGTGCGTCCTGGCAACGACCGAAGCTGCCAAAGCTGGCTGACCGTTCTGATTGAATGATTTCACTGATCGAGACAAAACATGTTAAAGATCGTGATGTTGTTGTTGGTCCTGCTCTTGGTCCAGCTAAGGAGTCTGTTGTTGTCTTTATAGATACACAACACGGCAGCCAGGCAAAAAAAAAAAAAAAGAAGGAATGCCGATAAAAAGCGTCTTGGGGCAAAGTCTGCCAAGTCTGATGCGCGGCAGGTCGACAGGCGACAGGCGTCAGGCAACGAACGAGAGGGCGGTGCATTGGCTGCATGCGACGGCAGCAAAATGCTGCTGATAAAAATAACTTTGCAAAAAAAAATGAAGAAGAAGAAAAACAACGCTCTTTGAGCCGTGCGGAAAAGCACAAGAATGATGAGCCAGCAATAACAACAACAACAACAATGAGCAGAAGAAGCAGAAGAGCAACACGAATTATGTGATCGCTGCAGCATCTCTCTCGCTGTGTGGGTTTCGTATCTCCAGCTCTGCGTGCACGTAACCCAAAACCAGTTGATGATAGAGCAAAATAAAAAAGAACACAAAAAAGTAAGAACAAGCAAAGAGCAGCCAAAGTGAAAGAGTTGGAGACAGTAAAAAAAAAAAAAAACAATGACTTCTTACAAAATGGTAGAAGAAGAGAAACTTTTTTCTGCCTTTTAACATAAACAATAAAAATGTTCACATAACTTTGCACAAAATAATTGCAATTTGCATAGCAACAAGTACAAGCTGAAGCAAGAGGTACTATGATCATCTCTTGAAGATCATCTATTGCGTGCGCACTCAATGGGAACTGCTTTCAGCGGGGTACTTAGAAAGGTGAATTGTCCCACTTTAGCTGCGGGTCAGCTTTCGAGAGTACTAACTATTGCAGATCATAGAGCCTTGAGAAAGTATGATGAGGAAGAAGAAGAAGAAGATATGAGAAAAATTGCTATGATTGCAAGTTGATGGATTTTTAGAAATATAGTCGACAATTTGGCATAAATTATAAATTTTTATTTTCCTATTTCAGCTAAACACCGAACACAATTAAACTTTGCTAATTATAATTTCACTGCACTCCACACACACACTCAAATAAGTAAAGAAAAAAAAATTGTACAATAATAATTGTATTTTATATGTCAAACTGTTTCACAAGTTTACTGATTGTCGATAATTGGCTTAGCTTTAGCCTTATCATATTATTATGCCAATTAGAGACTTGGCTATAGCTAAGAAATTGATATGCATATGCCTGCAATTTATTTAAAGACAACTTTCATAGAGCTTGTTATACAAGCTCTCAATAATTAGCCAATTGCCATTGGATGTGCGGCAATCTAATCGACAGTTTGGCCAGCACTTGGGCAGTGAAAACGAGCCAAACTTTCATTCAATTTCAACAGCAATATTGACAGCAGCCACAACAACAAGTGCAGTAAATGTAGTTTATGCAAAATTAAAAAAAAAAACAAAAAATGAAAAACTTGCCACACTTCATGGCTGGGCGACAAGCACGAAGACCGAGACAAACACTCAGAGCTAGAGTGGACGCTGACAAGCGCAAACAACCAACAACCAATAACAACAACAACAACAACAACAAACACTACACGACAACGCGGATGACACAAACGACACGTCAATCTAGCCGCTGCCCACATGTGGCATGCAACATTGAAACAGGATTTTCCAATTCGAGATGTTGCTGCGACAAATTAAGCTGGAAAAATGCAAGTACAACTGCAACAACAACAACAACAACAACAACAACAACAACAACAACAACAACAACAACAACAACAACAACAACAACAACAACAACAACAACAACAACAACAACAACAACAACAAGAGCTGTCTTGATGCGTCTCTAGAACTTGTCGCAGTTCTCATTAATTAGCACTAAAATAAGTGAGATCGCGAGACCCTTAAACAGGATCTGCTTGCTGAGCCTTTCAGTTTCTACAAAAGCACCAACATCTTCTACTGTCTCTTCCTCTTCTTCTTTTTCTTTTGGCATCAAATAAGGCGCTGCAACAGCATGTTGTCTAGGTCCACTGGGACAGACATGACAGACGCCCAGACGTTTGTCAATTGATATGACTGCTGCAATCTACATGGCAAGTGGGCGCAAGTATCGATCGTCGCATCGAACTAGACACGCTTCTCAATTGGAGCGTATCTACTGCCCAAAGCGAATCAATTTGATTGGCTTTTTGGCAAAGCAGTCGAACAGCAAAGCATTTAGATTTGTTTTTAAACTGATCGCTAGATCGTTGCGATCTAAAGGAAATATTTGAAAATCAATTCTGAATTTTATATTCTTCTTTCATATTTATGAAATCAATCTGGGAGCTTCACAAAAAATATAAATAAAATAACATTTTTTATTACTTTTTCTTTTACTTTAGCTTACTCAGTCAAACTTAATTTTTCTCCAAGTGTAACATCGTTTGATTGATGTCACAACACACACGCACACACAGACCCGCCACTCAGCGTCAAGCGCTATTATTTCAATTTATGGTCAATGGAAAAATTTTGCAGCCAGAACCACTGTGGTAGTAGCAACAACAAAAACAAAATATATATATGAAGGAAAAGCAAAAAAGCATGAGAAGATCAAGATGCTGTTGCTCCTTATGCTGCGCCTACTTTCTGCTGCGGTTTATGTAACGATCAACCTTTCTGAAAACGTCTCCCGCTTTGCATTGCAAATGGAAACGTTTGCCTGGCTGCAGCAACAATGGCACACGCGATCAGCTGAAATGCGGGATGCTTGGCCAAAGCAAATGATGCTGTTTACTTCAGAGAAGCCTCAGTGTACGCTTCCCCTCTTACTGCATCTGCTTGGAATTTCATTGCTGCGTATGCTAATTTTCATGTCAAAACATTGATCAAGAAGTGAAAAAGAGACAGCAAGAAATATATAGAGAGAGAGAGAGGGATAAAGAAATGGCTTGGCGATTGCCAGCTGAAGAGCTCAATGTCATCATTTTAGCTACACACATTAAAGTATATAACATTTTTTATTTACTTCAATTAAAAAAGGCTCTTAAAGGCAGACAAAAGCTTTAAGAGCTGCGATATTGTGAGTTGTATTAATAAAAAGCAGCGCATAAAAGTAGGCAATACTTTTTATGAGCACATAATTTTTAAATGCGCTCAAAAGTATGCTACAATTTTTAATCAGTCCAAAGCTATTTCCGGCTGTTATTTAATGAAGGCGCTTAAAAGCACGCTAAATGTTTTAACAAGCTAATGGTAACATAAATCTTGCAGATTTTAATAATAAATATGCAGGAAATAAATATTCATATTTACATCATCTGAACGTAAGCAGGATTGACGTATCTGAAATTTCGTGTCTGTATATGAAAAGCAGTATCGTAACTAGAAATCCTACAACTAGATAACAACGAATGCATTGTAGCACAATTTTTGAATAAGAGCAGCATTAAAGCATATACTGCAGCCGTTTCTGCCTTTATCCTGTCGCATGTCCTGCAGCATCGAGACAGGCAATTTGTCAAGCGTTCATCCCACGCCTAAAATTGAACTGTCAATTCCAATTTTTTCAACACTCGCCGATAAATTTATTGATGTATGCCAATAGGCAGTGCTTTGGACGCGAATTTAGAAGGATTTTTTTAGGCGTGGGAACGTCAGCAGCAGGCAGGCGATAGGCACGCAGGCACGAGCACAGGGCAGACAACCGCCCACTAAAGATATATATGCAAATGGAATGAAACAAAAGCCGTTCTACGAAGCGCACATGTGTGCGTTTTAAAAGCGGATTTCCAAAAGTTGTTTTTTACGAGCTCAGTTTGCCGATGGCAAGGGTGAGCGAGCTAGCAGGGGGGGGCAGCAGGAAATTTATTGTGCGACACGCCCGCGAAAATAGTTTTAGAGAGTGCGTTTTATAGCCTCGTTGTTGCTGTTGCTGTTGTTGTTGTTGTTGTCGGGCCGCGAAAATGTGTTAATGTGTGAGATTCGCTTGGCGACTTTCTGCGCCTGATGTCACACGCAGCAATGTGTCGCCTCGCTTTGTTAGCAGCTGCCTAGTCCACTCACACACACACACACACACACACACACACACATGCTGGGCCAACAATTGCAAAGTGTAAAATGTGTTAAGCCAACTGAAATGGGATAAAAAACAAGAAGTTGAGCGCCTCTGCCTCTCTCTCTATCTCAGCTGCCTCGAAACTCCACTTGAAGCTTAGCAACTTTTGTTGCTGCCCTGCGACTTAGTTTTGCTTTGATGGATGTAAAGCTCCATTATGTGTGTGTGTGTGTGTATAAGTGTGTGTGTGTGGCGGTGTTTTCTTGTTGGATTTATTTGTGGCAGCACAAAGATTTTTTAATGGCATCTTTTGTAGCTATTTTTTATGCCACATCCAAAGCCCCAAACCCATTTCATAAGTGCACACACACACACACTCAGACTCACATGTGTGTGTATTGATATGGGTGCAGGCGAGGGTGGCTTGAAAACTCTTTTAAGCACAAATAAACTTGGCACAATGTTGCCCTTTCATACGTTGGCCACCCCGCTGGCTTTTTGATGCGATGGCTGGTGCGGGGCAAGGGGAGGTGCCGTCGAGCGGCGTTTGCTCACTCAAGCAAGGTGTTTGCCTGTTAAATTATATAACAATGCAATGAACTGTAAAATACGCAGCTAAGTGCTGCTGCTTAGTGCGCAGCTCTTCAAAATGGAGTCGCTGACAGAGCTGCCAATGTAGAATGCCATAAATGGACAGAGGTTCGCCCCAAGCTCCTGTCCCAGTCCCACTCACACCTAAGCATAAGTGTGTGTTAGAGTGGGCTAAGTGGGTGGCTGTCACAAAGCCATTTTATAGCTTAATCATGGCACAGGTGAAAGGTGCTGGCAACTTGTAAGAAACTACGTATAACAGGAAGAAGCTGAAAAGCTGTTTTGTACAGTCTTGCCACGCTAAAAGGGAATAATAAAGAAACGAACGAAGAAATAAAATGAGAAGATAATCGAAACGTAATATATAAATATAAGAAATACATACAACTATTTCTTTTTAAGAAAAATATCTGAGATCTTTAAGAAATCTTTAAGGCTACCAGAAAATTGAGCTACAAATAAACAATTATTTGATAATAATATGAAAATTAAATGATTTTTCACAAGACAAACTTATCAAGTTTTAGCTCAGTTTAGCGCGCCAAGCTAACTATCTTCCTAATGTCAAGGTCGACCACACCCAATACGAACTACGACAAATTTCCAAAAAACACGCCACGAAATTGCGTTAAATAATGAAAAACTAAATTTCGCATTTAGATAAAAGAAAATGTGAAAATTATGCACGACCTGCGCCTAATTTATAAAACAAACAGCGAAGCATAAACCAACACACACGCACACAGATACACACACAAATACTAGAGCGCACACACACTACTCACACACGCGAGTGGCGTAAATGTGGGCTAAATATGAATTACCGAGAAAATAGTGCGCAGTTAATTAAAACATAATGAGCATTAAGCATGGCAGCCTAAAAATCAATTAAAACACAGCTAATAGAGTATGTATGTGTGAGTGTGTGTATTGTTTTATGCGTGCGTGCTGTCATAAAAGTAGCTCGCACTCTATGTGAGTCTTAGCAGCCAATGCTTTAACTGCTTTTACAGCAAAAAAAGCCGAAGCTTTAATACACTTTTTATAGTCAAAGCTGCTTGGCAAATATCATAACTGTAATAATGCATTAAATAATATATATAACCATGCTAAAAATTTATTTTTATATCTTACTCAAGAGTCCAATTCAGCCCGATCTCAAACTCTAATACGCACTCCTTTATTTCTGCACCATGTTATGCTTCAGGTATTTTCGATTATGTTTATATGAATTATATATAAACATTGCCAGATTTTAGCTTATACTGAATGTTACTTGTATATCTCATGTAAGCAACATTTGACCATCTGTAACATCTTCTTTAACAAAATGAAGCTACCCAATGCTGTTATTACCAAAAACCCAACAGCCGCAATTTGAATTCAAATCGAAATGAAATGACTTTACTTAGATCTACTTATGTGACCCTCATACGAGGGTAGCAGCAAGACCCCAGCCAGCTCTTGTCTACAGCCCCGCCCACTTTCTGTAGCTCCACCAACCTCCCTTTAATTTAAAGATTACTTTTTTCTGCTGCTGCTGCTGCGGCTGCTGCTGCTGAGCGAAGAGCTTTGCGCTCCCTCCGCGCTTTACTGTTTGCGTTCAATTGTTTTTATCAGTTTACATTTAAAAACAAAAAACAAAAAAAAAACACAAAATACGACAAACAAATAAAAGTCTTGATGGAGTTTTTTTTTTGTGAAATGCTCGCAGAGATTTAGCTGTGATTTAGCCAGCAATCGTTGGAAAACACATAAACTTTTTGCTTCCTTGCTTTCAGTTTTATGGCATACCATGGGGTAGCTGAACGGATGGAAAGGGGAGGCAAACTGGAGCTTTGTTTGTATTTGTATTGCTTCGATTTGTTTCGGCAGCGGCTTAGGCTAAGGCAAGTGCAAAGCCTCGATATAATTGAAACTTTACTCATTAAATCTCTGATGAAAATTGAAATTGTAAAATGAAGCAAAAGAGTTTAGATGAGGTTAAAGGTGGATCTATATATAATATCCTTATATTTAGATAAACTTGTTATGCAGTTTTGAATGGAAAAGCAATTGAAATAAAACTTGAAACTGTCGCTAATTATATTAACCGACGAAATGAATCCATAGATTGCAACTAGATAGTATAGAAAATGTTATTATATAGAGAGTAAAAAGTAAGGGATCGAGAAAAGCAAATATATAAATATAAAATAGAAACAGAGAATATGAAGATAAAGTTATGTTAAAGATGATGTGCTTCATACATACATAAATAAGTCAAATAGAAATGCATAAAACAATCTGAATATTGAATAGATATGAAATATGCATTTTCAATAGAGTACAACTATCATTGTATATATGTAAATGTAAACATATTGATTTCCTCTATACTTGTAGCTACTTTACATATTTCGCAGTCACTTACGTACATACGTCTGGGTACATCATATTTATTACTTTTGACAGCAGACAGAAGATGCGGCTCCATTACTCATCCGGCGCTGCGAGACGCTGCTCCTTGGGGCTGCCAAGTGCGATGATGTTTGCATTTGCCTGAGTGTGATGCGTGAGCGTGCGTCTGCAGCAATGAAATATAACGAATGATGTCACAGGACGAGACGAGGTAAAACATGCGGCTGCCTGTCAAAAACATCTGAGGTGCGCATAGCTCTCGCTTTCAATGGTTATGGAGCGAAATCCCTCTTCAAAGTAGACAATGATAATGATTGTTGAGAGAGAGACGGAGAGAGAGAGAGAGAGAGAACTAACTGTTAGACTAACATTTGGCCGTGTGCACATTTTGACAAATAAGACAATTTGTCATTTGATGCAGAAGCGACACGAGAAAACGCCGAGCAACAACAGGGGCTGCGGCAGTTGCTGACAATGGCAAACAACTAGTCGGGGACTCATGTGTTGATTGGCAAAGCTGTGCGCAGCTGTTGCAAAAAAAAAAAGTAATAATAATGCCCCAGCAGCAATGCCAATGGCAATCGCAATGCCAACAACAATAATAAAGCTCATGCAAATGGCTAAAAGAGGGCTCTTTAAAGCGGCTTTAATAGCTGCCCAAATAGCTGCAGGCTGACTGCACAATGGATGGCCGCAAAAGGCGATTATGCATAACGCACAAGGACCGAAGCGACCAGAGCGCGCGCTGCATAATTATAAAATTTCAGAGCAGTTATTCACACACATTTACGCATATACACGCACGCACACACACGCACATACACTGGCAACATATAAAAATGTAATGGCATTTAAGTGGCCGTCGGCGTCGCCTTTTTATTTGGCCCGCCTCACAGCAGCAAGCAGCAAGCAGCAGCAGCAAGGCGCAATTAATATTATGGCGTGGCAGCAAAAGTTGATGTGCCACAAGCTCCACCTGCCCGACAGAAGCCGAAGTTGTGATTTGCTCAACGGGACGGGGAGTATGGGGGCAGGAAGCACTTAGCGTCGCAACATGCGAAATGAAAAATTGTGTTGCCTGCTTTTTGGGGGCAGCGCAGCCATTGAACTTGGGCCAAGCAACAACAAACCACGACCAAAAAAAAAAAAAAGAAAAAATGAAATGAAATGTCGCATTAATAATGAAAAAATGCTTAAAATTCATAAGTGCTGGCCATAATTCACAACCTGCAGGCTCCCCTGCCCCGCACAATCTACCGTGTCCAAGCAAATTGCCTTTGTTCGACTCTAAACTGTTATCAGAGCGAGCATTTATCAAAGCTGTATATAAATTATAGAGTAAATCTAATATATGATTTTCAAAATGTATATATACATATATATCTATATATATATTGCCTGCATATGGCAGACAGCGACATTCTAATTGGGCTAATTTGCTTGCCAAACTTTAGGTTCAGCTTTAGCGAAAGCTGCGAATTTTCCAAGCTTATGCAAATAAATATGCGAAATGTACGTGACCAAGTGCGTAATATGCAAAAAGTTGAGCAGCTACAAAGCAGCAGCTTCAGCTTCAAAGCACCAGTACCAACAGCATCAGCGGCAGCAGTTTCAAGTCGTCATTACGCTCTGCGAATTTCAAATGAATGTCAGCCAAAGGACACCCACACACACACACACACACACACACACACACACACAGTCAACTTTCGCACGACATGCACAATGCTTGTGAGACAAGGCAAATAGCGTGGAGTATGACTGTCATGTAGGCGACAGCATTTGAATTCCTAAACAGGCTAGAGATGATCGCGTGATGCGATATATATTTATATATAAATAATGTCTATTAACAGAGACTAAAACTGAAATGTATTTAGGAAGAAGAAACACATCAGTTAAGCTTGAACTTAGTCGTGCAAGTAAAGCATCTCTATAAGTAGTCTTTCTCGTGCTTTAGTCGTGTCTACTCACGTATCAGTCAGACACTATATAATAGTTTCTTTAATATCACTTCAAATGGAGCAGAAGCACGAACACGAGTCCTGTTGTCAGCTCCACGCTGAATGCGAGACAAACAAGCAAGGAAGCCAGCCACGCCCACACGAACAATGCCAAGAACACGTTATGCCTGGCACCTCTTTGCTTCTCTCCCATACAGCAGCCTTTCGCTCTGTTTGTCTGGCAAAAGTAAAAGTTTTGGCATTTAATTTCACAATTTATTTTAATTTGCAGCAAGTGAGTGACTGCCTTATGCCACATGGCAAATGCTTCGTGGCTCGTGCCACGCTGATGCCGTTCTTCAATTAGCGAGAAGCGTGAAGACTGCTGCAAAATAATGTAGCATGCAATTAGGCGACGCATTCAGTAAAATGCCAACGGAAGCTGGATGCGGGCAAGTGGCCAGCACTTGAGGACAATTCCCTAGCGATGCATGCATCATGGTGGCAAATGCAAAAGTCGCGTCCCAGGCGCAACACGGTGCGTATGATTGATGGTTGGTAAGTGTGTGCCCCAGTGTCTGTGTATCGGTGTGTGTGTGTGTGTGTGTGTGTGAGTGAGTGCCTCTTGTGCTGCAGACGCCGCAAATGTAATTTGTGCGACTCTTTGGGGAGCTGTCGCCGACTTTGACTGATGACAAACTTTGCATAGTTGCAGATTAAAGCCGAAAATTAAAGCCAATCGTCCACCTCGACGTCTACGACGGACGGCTGGCATCGATCTTCATTTTCATGGAATTCAATCAAGTTTTTCCATTTGGCTGGCAAATTGAAAACATATGTTTCCACACATCCACGTATAAAGAAAGCATTTTCCTCGTACAAAGTTAAAACAAACGCTGCCATAAAACAAACAGACTTGAGGCAGAGCAGCTGGCAAACACGGAAAGAAAAGCTACTTAAAAATGTTGCACACGTACAGCCAATTGTGAGCTGGCCAAGACAGCACACATACACAAGCTCAGAGTCAACAACTTTGCCGACAACGTCGCCAAATTCCCCAGAGCCGAACTGAAGGCAACTTCAGCAGGCGCCGAGCTTGCAGCTTCCTCCTTGTCATCATCAGCATCATCATTATCATTGGGGATGATGATAATGATGAGTTTCATCAGGAGCTACATGTCTGAGGCTCTACTCTGCCTCCTTTCATACACACACTCGCACATGGCGCCAAGCACTACTAAATTTCACGCAATCACGACTCCACACACACACACACACAAACATATATACACAATGTTCTATGGTCTGTGTGTTTGCTGACAGCCTAATAAAATATTTAGTTGGTGCTCATTGACAAGTTTGCAGACACTGACAAGGTCCTGCGACGTCGTCGTCTTCCTCTTTAACTTGGCAGTGGCTTTGTGGTCTCTTTATGCCCGTGTCTGACATTTGTGGCAGGTGTCATTCACTCGCTTAGCTAATCATTTACATGCTGCCAGGATAACAGAATATAAACTGTTACTTTGCTGCTGTTGCCGTTGTTGTTGTTGTTTGTTTGTTTGTTTTTTATGCCCCCAACATCAATTCTATTAAACGCTCATAAAAGAAAGAACGCTTTTTGCCGCAATCATGAAAAATGCAAAACCAATATTTAAAAGGCCATCAAATCAAACAAAGTGCAACAATGTGTGCGAGTGGGTGTGGGTCAAATAAATAAAGCAAAGCTCACGCTTAGCATTCTTTTTGTTAAATATATGTATATATGTGTGTGTTAGTATAAACAACGTTTAATATCTCATCAAGTGTTACGCTTTACGACTACTTAAAATCACATAAAAAATGCCAAACAAAATCAACGCTGAAAGCCATAAATTCTTGTGCATAGAAATGAAAAACCAGTGAAGCGAAGTTTGGGCCAGCTCACGACCAGCAGCAAAAGCAGAACGAGGGCCAGAAAAACCGAAAGCAAATCGTAAAAGCGAAACGGAAAAGCAGCAGCCACGGCAACAACAGCAATGGCAACCGCATCCCTCAGACAGCGAACAGATTTAATGATGCAGCATGATTTGCGCATAAAAAAAGAAGATATATATATATAGTATGTATATCTATACACAGAGAGAGAGAGAGAGAAAGAGAGCATAGACAGCCAGGACGAAGGACTCCGAGATGGAAACTGACAGCCATTGGCAACTGGTCGCTGCTATGCCATGATAAACTGCACTCACATACACATACGCTTGCACACTCACTCCTGTCTCCCACGTTAAATGCTCTGGCAACAGCAAAATGAAAGTTAGGCGAGAAAGGGTGAATAACCCGAAGTTCATATATATATAGATACAAATACACTCAGAAAAATAAAGCAACGCCATAATTTCCTTGTTTTTATTGACATAGTCAACTGTTGCAAGAGTGTATTCACATAAATATGTTAAAATATGCTTAATTATGTGAATTTACAGCACTGACAACTAACAGAATATGTAATCACGAATTCAAATTGCTTCTTAACATAACAGAGCATGCATACAAGAGCATTGCATACAAAGAGTGAGAGCTGCTGTTCCCCCTTTAACATTAGCTTAATAGAGAACGATTACAAGACACAGTTACTTTTATGCGCTTCTTCAAAGCGATAACTGCTCAACGAACAGCAGAAGAAGCAAATGCAATTTTTGCTATCTCTTTCGATGCCTGTCAATCGACAGCTACTGTACTCTTTACTCTTTAAAGCTTAGATCTAAAGAGAACCGAAATGATGCGCGTACTTACCGACTATTACTGTTTTGTTTTTGTATATGTACGTATACAAGCACCGTTATGTCGTTTGATTTCACAGTAATGAACTTATTTACATTTTACGTTTTACTTTATGGTCAGCACTTTATTTGTTACAATTTTTTAATTATATTATATATTTTTCTGTTTGATAATCATATTTAATAACTAGTTACTCAATTATTTTAAACTTTTAATCACAATGACTAATTTTACGCGTTAAATAGCTGCACGACTCCGTGTTCATTAACTAGATCTATTATCACTGTTAAAAGACTCTGTGTGTGTTACTCAATCGTGATCTATTATGATCTACATACATATGTATGTGTCTGCAAAATCTCTGTTAATGCTAGCATAAGACTCAATGACAGCGCACTGTTAAGTGTTACTCAATCGTGATGACAGCGGCTGCGAGCTGTTAACAGGCAGTATTCCAATTGGAACTGTTAATAATAAATATCAATCACTGTAGTTAACATTTTCTATTCTCAAACACAGAAAATTTGTATAGCCTTCTACAAATAACAAATATTAATAAATGAATGGAAAAGAAACAGACATTTTTATTTGCAACGATATTAATACCAGTAAATACCAATACCCAACACAGGTTGACAACGATTATTTTACAAATTCTCTTTAAAATTAAAGTAAACATTTACTTCAAATTGTACTCTTCTATCGAATGACCATGTTGTAGCCAATAGATATTCGCCAGTTGGTAACGTATGTGGTAGAACATCCCATCTGGGATAAAAACCGTTAATAATTTGTGGTCCCTAATGAAATAAATGAAAAAAACAAAATTTTAATTGAATTGCAATTTATAGACTAAAAGACTCACCATATAGGGGCAGGTGTGATTGAAATTGGTGTACTCTCGGAACAGCTTGAAGATTGCTATTATAGCTATATTAAAGGGTTTATTCAAGAACCGACAGACATCAACTGACTCATTTATGAGCCATGGCAAATAGACATTGGCCTTTCTGAAGGCCTGCATTCGAACGTGAATAGTATTGGCTGGATACAGGATAGTTGAATTAAGATTGAATGTAGTCTTATTTCGGCTAATGGCTCGAAGTCTGCATTCATAGATTTTAAACCAGGATTCATTGTGGCTCTTGCAAACCGCATTCGTCATCTTGAATTCAATAGCTTCCTGAAATTTGAACATTTAAAAATATTTTAAGCATTATCTAACTTAGGAATTCATTTCAAGCCAACTTACATTGTAGCTGTGATAAAAAATTATACATATTTCTAACACAAGCAAGAATTTTACAATTTCGGAACCCATCATCTCGCGACTTCGGAACTATACTATGGAATGATATTCAAATCAATAATAAATAAATAAGTTTTAGTAAGCTGAGTACTACTCCCATTAAAAAGTAGTTACAATTGCATTTTGGATTTTTCAATCGATTTTAAATGATATTTATATTGATTTATAATGATGGCGAAATAGAAAATTAACTAGTTTCTATAAATGCGCAAACATATTTGATTCTCATAAACTTATATGTATTTAGAATTTATATATATATATATATATATATATATATATATATATATATATATATATATATATATATATATATATTTATATATATATATATATATATATATATATATATATATTTATATATGGGTCTAGCCCTGACAAAGCCAATTTTTTTATGTCTCTTTACAAAAACCCTTACTTGCTCTCGACTGTTTGGGGTAGTGACTTTTATAGGTCCGTAGGATTTGTCGCACTGCCTCAGCCACCTCGGATTCTACGGTTAGTGAGTCGAGATCTCGGATCTCCACTGTCGCTGTAGGCTTGAACTCGGCTTTAACGGCTCGTAGCTGTTTTCTTAACGGGTAGCCTTTAGTTTTTCAACCAGCTGCGGTTGTAACTTTTCACCATTGCTCAGTTCCACAAGGAGTGCTCCGGATCGGGTTTTCCTTATGCCTCTCACATTAGTCTTTTCGTCCTGTTGGATTGTGCTGCGTATGTTTCTTAAAACATCTGTGTAGCTTTGTCCACATTCGGGTTTTATGAGGACTGCTTCTGTGCTGGGAGGTTTTTTCTTCTCTTTTCTTATTGGTGCTGCTGCCACCTTCGGTCTCTCTGCGGGTGCCGAAGCAGCTTTGTCCGCTCTTTGTTGCGAAGCCCCAAAGCTGATATAATGCCACAAGCAATGAGAACAGCGCGCATCGCAACGTTTTTAAACTAATGTTTTACTAAGCAATGTATTGATTATATACCAGAAATATATATGTGAATTGGAATCTATTTTCGCCTCAATTCCCACATTAACCATTTTTATATAATTTGCGTAATGTACCCAAATATATTATAACGCAAATTGAAAATCAATCTCTCCAATCTCAATCACTCCAGGAACTCGTAGTTAGGTCCGGCTATCAAATTGCATAATAATTATAGAAGCTGGCCATTGTAATGATAATTCGATATATATATATATATATATATATATATATATAAGTTGAATTAGTAAAACCCATTCAAACATAACATAAATTTTAATAGACCCAATGGGTTTCACAAACCGAACGATTATAATGACAAAACCAAAAATTTGTTGTTTATTCTAACCCATTTAATGTCTTTAATTACTCATATACAGATATTACAGAATTGTTTCAATTTAGATTAAGATTCCTAAGCAAAAATTATAAAAATATACATTTCAGATTATAGAAAACAGCAAATCATATCCTTCACAGTTATCTATCTTGGAAAAAGTCACAGTGCATATACCAGGAATATATTTAGTGGTGCGGCGCTAAATCTTCTGTAAAGATGAAGTAAACTTTTGTTATAAACGTTGGACTCCCGTCTAATATCCAAGTCATGGCCAACAGATATTCTCCGGTTGGTAATGTATGCGGCAGGGTCGTCCATTTGAGGTAAAATCCATCAAGAATTTGCGTTCCCTGTGCAAAGAAACCCAATTATATTATAAAGAAATCTCGTTACTTGGAGTTAGATACTTGCCACGTAGGGGCAGGTGTGGTTAAAATTGGAGAATTCTAGAAAAAGTTTTGCCAACAGTATAGCAACCGGATTGAATGGATGTTTAAGGTAGCGGCAGACATCGACGGTTGCATTTATCAGCCAAGGCTTGTAGCCATTGGCCTTTTGGAATAGCTCCGCACGATAAAGAATTTTGTAGGCTGGATGTAAGAAAGTTGCATTAAAATTGAACGTTGTCTTATTTCGGCTGACGGCTCGAACTCTGCATTTATGGATAACAACCCATGATTCGTTATAGCTCTTACAATCAGCTTTTGTCATTTTAAACACAACAGCTTCCTATCAAATCAAAATAAAAGACTCAGATAATATATGAAGCTTTTTTCACTTGATATCAACACACATTGTAATTCAGATGAAATGCAATCCAAAGTTGAATAATGCCACAAGCAATGAGAACAGTGCGCATCGCAACGATTTTCGACTAAAGTTTTACTAAGGAATGTATTTATATATTAGATACCAGAAATATATACGTGAATTGGAATCTATTTTCGCATCAATTCCCACAGTAATAATTTATGTATAATTTGCGTAATGTACCCAAATATATCATAGCGCAAATTGAAAATCAATCTCTCCAATCTCAATCACTCCAGGAACTCGTGGTTAGGCCCGGCTAATAAGTATAGATGCTGGTCATTGTAATGATAATTCGATATATATATATATTTCTATATGAATTAGTAAAACCCATTCAAACGTAACATAAATTATAATAGACCCAATAGCTTTCACAAACCGAATAATTATAATGATAAAACCAAAAATTCGTTGTTTATTCCAACACATTTAACACATTTAATGTCTTTGATTACTCATATACAGATATTACAGAATTGTTCAAATTTAAATTAAGATTCATAAAACCCGTGTATAATTTCTATAGAACTATTTAATTTTTCGTTATTAAGTCTTCAGTGAAGATGAAGTAAACGTTTGTTTTGAATTGCGGTCTCATATCAAAATTCCAAATTAAGCTCATTAGATATTCACCAGATGGCATACTATGTGGTAAAGCTGTATATCTGAGATAAAATCCATGGACGATTTGTGGTCCCTATTTACAGGAAATGAGCCACTTTTCAAATACTGAAGCTATAGATACTTACCAGATAAGGGCACGTATGGTTGAAATTGGAGAATTGGATAAAAAGCTTCGATATAGTTATTGCAACCGGATTAAAAGGTCTTTTAAGGAAACGGCAGACATCGACTGTCGTATTTATTAGCCATGGTTTGTATCCGTTGGCCTTCTGATAGAGCTCAACTCGGGTATGAATTTTATAAGCAGGATGCAGGATAGTTCCATTCAAATACATGCAAGTTCTATTACGGCTAAGAGCCCGAAGTCTGCATGTATGGAATACAAACCATGACTTATTGTAAGACTCGCAAACAAAATTTGTCATCTTGAATTCTAGAGCCTCAGTTTCCTATTAACGTATATAAAATAGCTTTAGTGTCTAAATTTCATGATGTGGTCAACTTACATTGTAGCTTTGTTTGAGAGTTATCCAGAGCTGAATAATAGCGCAAACAATGAGAAGAATCCGCATAGTGATTATATTCGAATAAAACTCGACTGTGGAATAATTTTTGTTAATGTGTATATTAGTGTACCTCAAGCGACATTTACGCTTCATAGCGTTGCTAATATCAAATGGAACCTAATGAAGGGAAGTCATTTATTATATGATTATATCTTACCATGCCAGTCATCTGATGCTCCTGAATGTCGATGCCGAAAGCATTGCTAACGTTTTTCTTATTTAAACTACTCAAAATCCAAAATTATTTTGGGAACTGAGATAGTGACACTTGAATGTGGCTTCAAAACAAATCCAACATTCATCCCTGAAAATATACATATATAAATATATTACCAGCCATCATTCTGCTTGAGTACTTGAACTAATGACATTGTTTAGAAGTATTTCATTATTATTATTATTGTGATATATATCAATATAATATAAATAATAATATATATATATATATATATTGTTGCACATCCTCGTCTAATAGAGTATTAAAACTTCTCCGATATGCCCACTAATTGCTTGGCTAATAGTAAAATGCTATTTCCGATATTTTTGAATACCCCTTATTTGAAGTGTTGAAGAGTTGAGATATATGAGATTAGGTACTATAATATATATTGGTTTTTGGGCGTTTGATAAGCAGCACATCATTTATAACTTGAACTTTACTTTAATTTTGAACATATACACGAATACACACTAAAATATTAATGGTTTGCCATTAAATCTTCTGTGAAGATGAAGTAAACGTTTGTTACAAACTGCGGTCTCCTATCAAAAAACCACGTTAAGCTTAATAGATATTCGCCAGTAGGGAATGGATGCGGCATAGTCTTCCATCTCAGATAAAATCCATCAACGATTACTGGGCCCTATTAAAGAAAATGAGCTTGTTTTCAAACACTTTTAGTTTAGATACTTACTATATATGGGCAGGTGTGGTTAAAGTTCGAGAATTCTAAAAAGAGTTTAGCTACAAGAATTGCAAATGGATTAAAAGGTTTCTTAAGAAAACGGCAGGCGTCGATTGTCGTATTTACGAGCCATGGTTTATAGCCATTAGCTTTTTGAAAGAGCTCTTCTCGAAGATGAATATTGTACGCTGGATGCAGAACAGTACCATTCAAATACAAACAAGTCTTATTCCGACTTACGGCTCGAAGTCTGCATTTATTGAAGATAAACCAAGACTCATTGTAAGACTCGCAAACCAGATTCGTCATTTTAAATTCAATAGCCTCAGCTTCCTATTAACATATGTAGTGTTTTAGATATGGTTTCTTTACCCTGAGGCCAACTTACATTATAGCTCTGTCTGAGAGTTATCCAGAATTGAATAATAGCGCAAGCAATAAGAAGAGCGCGCATTGCGATGGTATTCGAAACACACTCACTTTTGGAATGCTTTTGTGATCGTGTCTGCAATTATATATTGAACACTATTTTAAATACACTTTCAGCAATATTTCCGCTTCATATATTCAGATGAAATTAATGGCAAATAAAGCGCGGCAAAGTTCGATTAATTATATGGTTATTAGTACTTGAATTCAACTATTTTGTTGAAATTGTGTGTAATTGGCAGAAGCAGGAGTGCCAGACATATATTATATTATATATATATATATATATATATATATATATATATATATATATATATATATATATATATATATATATAAATTATTGATCATCCAAGCTTTTTAATATATTCAAATATCTCAGTCCATCTCAATGTCGACAGGATTGATAAATATCACGATGCAATGGTTTACGGAATCCTGCTTACATTACTGATATATGTATATGTAAATATCGCGTGAAATAAATATTAATGGTAATAGTTGCTCAGCTAATCTACAATTTTCATAAATATTATAATTATTGTCGAATCTTCATACATAATCCCTTTCCCATTCAAGCTTTGCTTTAACATACCATTTCCTCGTTTCAGTCAAGAACGTCAATCCTCATCCCATGTAACTTTCTCTTTAACAAACAATATATGACAAATATTCTGCAAATTTCCAAGTTCCAAATATGCCAGTCACAGTCTGGCAATAAAGTCAAGCCAAGCCAACCCAAGTCAAGACAACGCATGTCTAACCAACCAACCATCCATCCATCTAGCTAAACTAAACAAACTGACTAAATATTTAATTACTGGTATTTTGTTACAATGCTCGCGGCTAATTTGCTGTTTAACTGTTTAGCTCGAAAGTTTGTATAGAGTATTTTGTATGAGATATTCAACTCAGCTCAACTCCCAGAGAGAAGGTAGTCTAACTATAGGTCAATATGATAAAATATTCAAACCGTAAACAAAGCGGTTTCGTTTATGTCATCGTTTTGTGTGTTTGCTTCTAAAACTTTGCAGTTCTAATAGATTACATAAGTGCTAGGCAAAACTAACTGTCATTCATATTCAATCAAGTTCTGCGTTGCGTAGCATATCAATTTATCATGTGGCCAGCCAAACAACAGTTGTCAATTCAGCAAGAGCATTGGACTTTCATTTGATTAAGCAATTCTAAATATAATACGATATTAGTTAATATTATTTATATCTGAACATATTAAAAATTCGAGTTGTAAGTAAAACGATTCGAAATATATTAGATATAGATATATAGATATTTAATCAATAAATGAATATCAGAGTGTTGTCATGTCTGTGTGTCAGACAGTTTGTCTACTCTGATTGTACTTGCACAACATGGAACTCCTATTGCATTTGCACGTTATCAAGTGCTAATCTACAATTGATATAAACACAAATTATTGATATCAATTTGCTGTTGAACATATTTTAAAAGTCGCTGTTGCATTGCATCAGCCGCATATTAATTTATAGATAACAATAAATAATCTATACTTTCAAACATATCTTTCACAGCTCACAGCAATCTTATCATTAAAGAAGTACTTCGTATACACTCTTTTCCTCTCTTTCTCTCTCTCTCTCTCTCTCTCTCTCTCTCTCTGTGTCTTTTACTCTCTAATGCTCTAATCTGATTTTCGGCACATCAGAAGCTTGTTTACATATGATACATATTTATATATGATATATACAATATATGAATGAGCAATACTCCGCTAGAAAATGCCCATTAATTGAGTAGCAAATACTTTTTCTTATAGTACATTGATATTTTTGAGCTTGTTTACAGGGTGTGCAAACGCAGCAATTGACATCTCTTTAATAGTACTGACTGACCGATAACATAAGTTGAGAGCGCGCAATTGGAGGCAGCGTTCACGAAATAACAAACTCTGAACGTGTTTCGTAAGTTCAGACAACTTTTATCTATCAAGTATTTTATATTGGGTACTCACCATATATGGATTCATAGAGACTGGGAGAGAGAGAGATAGCCGTCATATAAATACTTGTTCGCTCAGTAGCACAAAATTAGTTCCCGCTGCGACTTGTGGGTGCTTAGAAGCGTTCTGTTCGTATTCGTCAAGGTTACGATCAAGGTTATCGAGTCATTATTATTATAATACTAGAAACATGGATCTTATTTTGCTGCTGGCCCTAGTGGGCCTTTTCTACTACATTTACAAATGGTTAACAGCACGGCATAATGAGTTTGTGCTGCGTGGCTTGCCTTTTGAGAAACCTTTGCCCGTTTTCGGCAACAATGCCGATGTTGTGATGAACAAGGCCTCATTCCAAAAACTACTCGCAGAGTTCTATGCTCGCACGCGACAACAGTAAATATTATATCGTATACTAGACCTATCTCAATCACTTACTGTTTACTTTATGCTTTGATTAATTTATAGCAAACTGGTGGGCTTCTTCAACTTCCGCACGCCCATGATACAAGTGAATGATCCTGAGCTCATTAAGAAGATCACCGTCAAGGATTTTGAATACTTTCCAAACCATCAAACCTTTTTTTTCACGCAGGAGCGATTGATTAACGACATGTTGAGCGTAATGAAAGACCAGCGCTGGAAGCACATGCGTAATACTCTGACACCTGTTTTCACGTCATCTAAGATGCGCAGCATGTTCGGTCTGATGAACGAGAGCTTTGCCGAATGCATGGATCATTTGGATCAGATGTCCAAGACAGCTGTCAAGCCCGGCGAGGGCTTCGAACTGGAACTGAAGGAGGTGTGCAATAGATTGTCAAACGATTTGATTGCAACGACAGCCTTTGGTCTGAAAGTCAGCTCCTACAAGACGCCAGATAATGATTTCTATGAAGTCGGCAAGTCAGTTGCTTTCTTCCGCGGCAAAGCTCTGTACAAATTTATGCTGTCCTCAACATTGCCTTCAATGTTTAAGGTATGTTGGCTTCTCATATAAAACCTTTTCTTACACTTCAATTGCATCCAATTTCTTTTGCAGCTTCTCGGACTTAAAATATTTGACGCGCAGAAAACTGAATTCTTCATTCGTCTAGTTGTCGACGCCATGAAATATCGTGAGGAAAATAACATTGTGCGACCCGATATGATTCAGCTACTCATGGAGGCCAAGAAAGACACCACGGAACACTGGAGCGATGATGAGCTGGTGGCTCAGTGCTTCATCTTCTTCTTTGCAGCATTCGAGAATAACGCCAGCTTAATATGCACCACCGCCTACGAGCTACTCAATAATCCAGATGTTCAGGAACGTCTCTACGAGGAGGTCAAGGAAGTTCACGATGAACTGAAGGGTGAAATGCTTAGCTATGATGCGGTTACTAAGATGAAGTACATGGATATGGTTGTGTCCGAATCTTTGAGGAAATGGACACTGGCCGCTGCGACGGATCGCGTGTGTGCTAAAGACTATACGCTATACGATGACGACGGCTCAAAGCTATTCGAGTTTAAGACAGGCGATCGCATCAATATACCCATTGTGGGTCTGCATTTGGATGATAAATTCTTCCCCGAGCCGCACAAGTTCATACCAGAACGCTTCAGCGATGACAACAAAGATCAGATAGTGCCTTACACGTATCTGCCCTTCGGTGTGGGTCCACGCAATTGCATAGGTAAGTAGAATTGAATACAAAATCTCAATATATACTAAATGTGGATAGTTTGCAGATAATTTAAATCTATTTCCTTAACTAATTTCATTCACAAACAACTCACAAGACTTAATTCTGCGCATAATTATAAAGCTTATTTGATAAATGATCAAAGCTGAATTCATATAAGTGCTCATGCAAGTTCTCATCGAGTATGAAAAACATGGGAAATGTTCCTTTTTGAATTTTTTCTATTATTATTATTTGTAAAAGTAGACAAAGTATCCTAATTAGATACTTTAGAACTCTCTTCTCCATGTTTAACAACATTCATTTTAGTCTTTACACTACACTGTGCTTCCCAAGTCAGACACATATTAGATTTTCTTCATACCTCTATTATACAACTATTCTAATCGATGCATTTCTTTATATACCAGGTAATCGTTATGCTCTGATGCAGGCCAAGGCCATGTTGTATAACCTCGTTCTCAAGTATAAGATCGAACGCTCTCCCAAGACTGTCAAAGATCTGTTGAGCGATTCGCGTGGCTTCCAGCTGACCCCTCAAAGTGGCTACTGGGTGCATTTGGTGCCGCGCAAATAAATCGATTCAAACACACATTGTTATTCATTGAATTTACATTAAAATACACATATGCATATTGTATATTTATTTATATTGAAATTTTTGATTATGTTTTCATATACACTGACTAATGCTAATGATAGACTTAAAATCTAATTCAATTTAAAGACAATCGGTAATACTTAAAACTCGTCATATGTTTTCGTTCCACATAGATAGTATAGGCCTGGCTTAACTTTCAAATTCATTCGCATTTTATAGTTGTCATAAATTTTGCCAATGCTTTTTAGTTTTTTTTTTTTTTTCTGCATTTTTCTACATTACAAAACACAAAAAAAAACTTTCTCAAATATTCTGGACACATTCCGCTTTTATATAACTCTTTCACTTTCGCACAGGCCGCCAGGCGAAAGCCAAATATTACATAAAAACCTAAATACCTAAAAGAAAACAAAAGAATCTTTTGCCAAAAAAAAAAGAGAGATAAAACTGTATATAAAGAATTGTATGTATCAATATCTCTACAATATATATGTATATGCTTGTAAATGTTTATCTGTAAATATGTAAATTAGGGTCTCATCAGATTGGAGGGGGAATTTTCTTTATAAGTTATTGCACATTTGCTATGCGAAAACTTTCGCTCTTTTCTCACTATTATTTCTTATTGTATTATACACAAATTCTTTTGTTGGCAGTTGCTTTACTTCATAATTTATTGTTCGTTGCATTTTTGATTTGTTTTGTTTTTTTGTGGCTGGCAGATTCTTAGTTACATACTAATGTATATATATAGTAAATAATAAAATATTTATATATGTAAATGCTTGATATACCTTTTAGATTTGTACAAATTTGTTGATAAAATCAGTGATATCTTATATATATATATAAATATATGGATACTTGGAATATTTGTGAGCTGAAGACGTTTACGAAATATTTATAATATAGATAAATGTCATTTACAAGAAAAAGAGAAAAGTAAGTATGTTGTCTTACCAGCTCATATTACTGCTTACTTAAATGCCCACAATCCTTAGTATATAGTTATTATATCTTGTATTTGTATATGTATATGTATATGTGTATATATGTATGTATATATGTGTATCATTTATCGATATGTCTATTTACACAATTGCCATTGAAACTCGATTTCAAACGCTATATAGATGCTGTGCATTGCCTGAACGCGCTTTGCCCAGTCCAAAGAAGTTCCATACCCGCCTTAGGCAGCCCGGCTTCTTTTCGGGCAATAGACTAAGGCTTTGCTCCTCGAGTATGGTGTCGAGGATGTAATAGCTGCTCAGATTCAGTGGCGGCGGCGGCAGCATTGGAGGTGGTCATGATATTGTGCAGTTCTTGCTCTCGTGCATAATTGCTGGCATTGTTGACTGAGCGCCCAGACAGCTGCCAGCCGAGCTGCCCAGCTGTCCATTGTTGTCGCCCGACTGGGCAAGCTTCTTCTTGCGCTCGTAAGCCAGCGCATCATTGGGCACGTAGGCAACACGCACACCACCATAATGCTTGCGTGCCGGCAGCCGATACACATAGTCATCCATATCGCTGGATGAGCTCGACGAGCAAGTGGAACAAATGCTCGCCACATCGCAATTGTCCAGATTGTTAAGCAGATTCAATGCACCGCCGCCAGCTTGTGTTTGGGCATTGTGCAGTCGCAGATTCGTTTGATTGATCTGCATCTCTGAGGAGCTGCGCGATTGATTGCGTCGCCGTCGGCGTCGTCTCGCATTCGAGTTGTCCGTGTAGCTCTTCGACCGGGACATTGTGTCCTGCACACTATGGAATCGCACTTCCTTTAGCGGCGGCCGATTGTCCAACTGCTGTTGGCCGTGCTCCTCCTTCTCGATCTGCTTGGCCGCGAACAGCTGCTCGTAGCCATCGTGTGGCAGTTCCAGCTCTCGCACTGAGTCATTGTCCAGCTCTAGTTCGTTTCCCAGCTCTTGGGTGCTTTGCGTCATGTCCGAGTTGCTCGGCGAGTTCAAATTGATCTTGTCTATGCTCTGATAGCTATGCGAGTCTTCTGCCTTGGACAGCAGCATATCTGGCATGGAGGATGTCAGCTGTGTGTCCCCAAAAATCGACTTGTCACCTGCGCAGATATTGTCCAGGCTGATGCCCAGCTCTGTTAGATCTATGGGCGGCGGATGGGCGGGACGCGGCATGCCAGGCACACAGCCACCAAGCAGCAGATCGGCTACGCCTGCTGCCTCCATGCGCTTACGCTCCTGCCGCTCTAGCAAATCCCCCGCGCTGCCCGCACTCTTGCCAGCATGTCCATGTCCAGTCTTGCCACGCCCCGCCGAGTCGGCTGTGCGTCGCGGCGAGCGCGCTATTTGGCTGGAAGTGGAGGCGCGATGCGTGGGCCGCAACTGTGGACCGGAGCTCGTGTCCGATGGCGTTGGTGGCTCGCCCTTGCTGCATGCTATCGAACAGTAAATGGTGCCACGACGCGGTAGAAACGGACGACCCAGCAGCGAGCAACGACACGTACAGCACGAGAAGCACTGATCCGTCGCATGCCAGTGCTGACCATCGTGGCTCATCTGGCCCTGATCTACACCAATGACCTCGCCGCAGTAGTCACAGTACTCCGCGAACATGGTGTCAAAGCAGCCCAAGCAATATGGCTTGCCCTCGCGCATTATATAACGCTGACCGCCCAACTGATGCTCGCACTCCTGGCAGGCGAAGTGCTTCATGTGCCAGGTGCGACCCTCGGCTTCCGTGCACTCATCCGAAAAGATGATCTGTGTGGATGAAAAGAACAAACGGGAAAATAGCAAATGAGTATAAGTGGGAAATGACAAATCAAAACAAAAATAAAATAGTTTCATTATCAATTTTATGAGTCCATAAATATATAAATATATCAGATGGAACAATTCTTAATTCAGTTCTACAGTTTTGTTACTCACCTCATCGCAAGCGGAACAGCGCGGCTTCTGTGTTTCGGCATGATGTCGGCCACAGTAGAGATTGCCATCGCGCTGAAAGTATATCAAGTCCATGAGCAGCTCCTTGCACACACAGCACACAAAGCAGCCGGGATGCCAGCACAATTGGGCGCCCAAACGCTGGGCAAAGACCACAATGTCACCGCCGGAGAGCTGTTCGCCGCACTGCAATGAGAAGAGAGAGCCATTAGATATATATCGTATAAATAACAAAAATATGCTATAGTTCTGCAAGGGGAGACAACGTGGCGATAGAAATCTGCAGCGTCTGCTTTGGCTGGGCAAAATATTTAAGCGACTATAAATGCTAAATAACGGTAATAAAACGCTTAAGCCCCTCAAGCGAGGACATGGCATAGAACCAGCACGAGAACAGAACTCCCCAATATCCCCCCCCAACAACCGACCAGCCTCACTCTCGCGATTACTTTGTGGTTTTGCTTTTTCACAACGGAAATAATGCAAAAATAGCTGCCGGCCATGTGCCCGGCCTCGTCGCAAAAGTGCTCCCTAGAGAGCAGAAAAACCAGAGACTTTAAACTGTTTGGATAAAACACGAAACACGAGAAAAGGCCGCAAGGAAAATTCTGGTGTCGGTGTCGCAGTCGCAATCCGAGTAGGAGTCTAAATTGGAGTTGGAGAGTTGTTGCTGTTGCTGTTGTCACGGAGACCAAACGGAAGCGCAGTTTTAATGACTCAACCTCAACTCGTTAAAGTTGAAGCAATTCGCATAATGAACTCATTTACGTAGAGCAAGCAACGTAATAGGGTCAGGAGAGCTAATGTCTACGTACACTGCTTAAGGAATATGTTTGGTTTCGCAGAAAGAAAAATTCCTTAAGGGCAGCTAGGCGGGTGAGCTACCTGAAGAAAATGCGCCAGAACTTACGGTAGGCGAACGAATACGAAAGCTTTCTGAGAATGTTGTCTGAGGAAGATATGAATAGATTCGCATAGGCCCTGCAGCATTATACGGAAGCTTGTTTATATAATGTTGTTGGTTATATCAACAAAACAATTCCCAAGAATTTGGGACATTGTATACAACCGCTAGTAGTATATAAAGCTGGATATACTGAGAGCAACTTTTTTTCGCTAGTATTCATAGTGAACTAAGCTCTGTATTTATATATATACTGTAAGATTTGTTACTTTTTACACTGCAAGAAACTAGTCTAATCCTCATAACTTCTGAGTAGCTAAAGCTGGTAAAGTTAATGAAGATTACTAATAATTGAATCAAGCTCTTTTTTGCACTAAAAACCTAAAGCATTCTTTGAAAGCTATGAGAATCTGGCTAGACTCTGTTAATATCCTCTATCAGCACACAACAGGCAATTCTAATATGGTTAATATATCTGACAAATATCATTGGGAACTCCTTTGATATCTCCATTTTATAACTTCTAATAAGTTCTAGCTAACTTAATGTCTTTTTATCCGGATACCCAATTTTTTGGTAGAAAATATTAATGGAACTTCCTAAAACCATTCTGAAGGAAGTCCCCCAGCTACGTTCTATTTTATGAGCATGCAAAGCAATTAACGCAATTGCCCTGATTTATGAATGCTATTTCGGTGGCCCACGCCAAAAAAGTTGTGGCACATGCGAGGCGGCTGCCATTTTGCGGCTAGCCAGCCCTTAGGCCCCAAACCCTTTTGTTGAGAGCTCAGCTTTTAGCTACGACAAAAGCCGACGCCAATTTGCGCCATTTTCGTTTCAGCTAGCGTTTCCTGGTTTGCTAGCCCCCCCCCACACCTCGCTTCACAATTCGCGCACGCAAATTACCCCAGCTGGGCCGCAAAAGCCACAAGACGTTGCAAGGACATTGTTGGAGTGGTAAGACTGTTGACTATGCTGCTTGCAGCTTCTTAACTTTCCAGGCTATTAAACCTCAGTCGGATGCCAGTCGGTTGGCCTCTACCCCATCCGCAATCAACATTTACTTTTGCAAGCCATTAAACATTGACAGCCAGTACCTCCCAAGCGCCAGCTCATGCTCCTGGTTACAGGGCTGATAATTTGCTTGGCCTGACAACTTGGCCCACTGCATGCGTCGTTAATTGTTACCAACTCCTCTGCCCTCAATCTCTTCTCTCTCACTCTCTCCCACTCTCTCTCTCTCTCACCCCCTCTTCACAACAGCAAAAGCAGCCACCACGCACTTTAATTAGGCTCCATACCAGGCCCAGTCGCTAATGATGTATTTCTGCGCATCCTGTTGCGGTTGAGGCTTACTTCAATTCGGGCCAGCACTTTGTTGTGGTTTAGACAACTTTTGCCCGGAACAAGTGCTCTCAGCAAGTAAGTTTCTCTGTGGCTAAACTAAATTGTAAGTGCAAAAGTTTTTCTAGTTCCCTTTTTTACCCCACGTTGCCATGTGTCCACTTAAAAGGACATTTTTCAGGATTTACGCTGTTACTGCTGCCAAATGTCATGTGCTTAACAGCAATCGCTACTCATTTATCTTATCAATCCAATTAATCCCAGTCGCCAGTCGCTAGTCGCCAGTCGCATGCAATTGATGAACCCTGAACCGTGGCATCCTCCAACTGCACTGCAGACAATTATGCTATTGACAAATTGTAGCTGGCTGCCGCACGGAGGCGCCACCTGACAAACAGCTAGCCCTAGCTGCTCCTGTTCGTAACCCATTTCGTGTGTCTGTCCTAATCCGAATTTTGGCGCTGTGCCCGACAAACTTTGCAGCACAAACAACAAGCAAGACAATTTCCTGCTCAATTCTCTCCCTCCTCTTTCATTTATTCACTCTATCTCTCTCGCTCACTGCACAGTGCCTTCAAATTATTAATGACGCTCGTTATCGTGCCCTTTTCAGTACATAAACTTTTTGCTTAACAGGCGCGCGAGGCAACACAATTTCCAGCTACCTTTTATTTGAACTCCCCCAGTTCTATGAAAAATATATTTCATGGCATTTTCTTAATAATTATTTTGTATTTCATCGTTGCCGGGACGACCTTCAGTGTCACATCCTTGTCAAGCTCAGCTGTCACATCCGCTCTGCTCTCTACAGTTGACTCCATTGTTGTTCGTGTGGAAAATCGGAGCTGGCCAAATAATTTGCCAACTCTAGATCTGGCTCTGGCTCCAGCTCTGGTTCTGCCTCTGACTCTGACTCTGTGTTCCTGACCCCGACTCTGATACCAAGTTTGACGCACGTTTCTGGCCTTGTGCTGCGACTCATTTACGCTTGACTGAATATGAGTGCTTTTTGGCAGCAGCAGCAGCAGCAGCAGCGACAGCAAGGGAGAAGACATCATTCAGGCTCATTGAGCGTTTTCATAAATTTCCTTTAAGTATAATTTCTGCTTGGCTGTCCACGCTTTTCCCCTGCCCTGCCGCCTGATTCAGTGGGCGGCATTGGCTTTGTTCACATTTTAACCTTCGTTTAGCAAGTCGCTGTTATGGTTTGTGAATTTTAAGTAGCAGAGCAGTGTGCACTGGCTCTGGCTCTGGCTCTGGCTCTGGCTCATCAGTTTCTGCTCATCACATTTAATCTGACTTGGCTTATCAGATTTCATTAATGTGGCATTCATCTGCAGTTGAACTCGAATGCTCTGACCTGAAGAAATACTCTTTTATAGTTGGCTAAAAGGCAGGCATATTGATAATTGAATCTATAGACTCTTCTTATAGAGTATACTTTTCTTTCTGTATCTGTTTCATCTATAACCCTATAATCTGTAGAAATCTATATTAACCAAGTTATGCAATAAATTTTTATATATATTTTACGGTAGTTTAAAACTAACCACAGTCATTAGGTGAGCTGGAGTTCCACAGGGTAGCGTATTAGGGCCGCTGCTATACTCAATATATACTGCAGATTTACCTTCTCCTAGCGAAGACCACATGGAGACTCCCAGCAAAGCTCTACTTGCTACATACGCAGACGACATCGCAGTGCTTTACAACTCCAAATGTCGCATCGAAGCTGCTATTGGAGTTGAAAACTATCTAAAGGCACTGGCTGATTGGTGCAAAAGGTGGAACTTAAAAATAAATCCACGGAAGACCACCAATCCATGTTTTACACTAAAAACACTCATCAACCACACTCCGCCTATACGAATAGACGGAGTAATATTGGACCAACCATCACAGGCAAAGTACCTTGGCATCACTCTGGACAAGCGTTTAACATTTGGTCCTCACATTAAAGCTGCGACCAGGAGATGTGGGCAACGGATGCAACAGCTGCGGTGGCTGATCAACAAAAGAAGCAGCATGTCACTAAGAGTAAAGAGAGCAGTCTACGGTGTGCAGATTTGGGGAATAGCTGCAAAGAGTAACTATAAGCGCATACAGGTCCTTCAAAACCGAGCTATGCGGCAAATTACCAACTGCCCCTGGTATGTGCGCGGCTCTACCCTGCACCGTGATCTGAATCTGCACACAGTAGAGCAACAGATCGCAAGACACACGAGCAGATATAGTGACAGACTGGTCAGACACCGCAGCAGATTAGCGAGACAACTGCTCCCTATGAGACCACTAAGGCGACTAAAACGCTTGGGATTCGCCAAAAATATTAATTAAACATTAGTATAATTAAATTAAAAATTATTTAAAATAGTTATAAGTCCTTCTGTATACAACAAAAGGTTAGGTCATTATTTTAGTATATAAATGTGTCGTTAAGTTACTACAATTGCAATGTATGGGTTCAACACTTAAATAAATAAAATTTAAAAAAAAAAAAAAAAAAAAAAAAAAAGTCATTAGGCAACTTCTGTATATGAAACTTACCTATGACTAGCTAACTGTACTTGTATTATTTCTTTTCTATCCATCTTTATATAACTCTTTCTCTATTTCTTGCTTAGCTCTAACCAAAAATAATTATATAAAAATACCGCAATAATAGCTACAATAATAATTTGTTAAATAATTTTCTTCTTTTGTTTACAACACATAGCTTAACTTTTATTGGAATTAACTTCTTATTATTTTTAATTGCCCATATTTCTTTGAGTTTTCAAATATTACACTTCTTTAAGTAATCAAACTTTCTCCATAGTGAACCCTTCTTCCTCATTTAAAGACATTACCATCTCTCAATAGCCTGCCCACGCTAGCTACAGGCAAACTTTCTACTGTATAATTTACAGTGCTCAAAGTCGCATCATAAATAACTGAAGTATCTTATAAGGTAAGCCCTTGAATCATTGATCAAAACATATGAAATCAAATATGTGACTGCACTTTGGCATTAAATATGAGTGGAGAGAGGACAAACTTAGCTTGAATTGAAAACTTCGCACGCTGTTCATGCGTCTTGTCTCTCTAATGAACTCTGAACCTGGCGTTGGCCTGGTCCGTTGCTGGTCCTGGTCATGGCTGCCATATAAGTGGTTGTGGCGAGGCGTAATAAATGCAGCTTGGCTGCCAATTTGGTCGTCGTCTCCCACCGACCAAAAAGCCAAAACCAAAACCAAAGAAAATCACTGGAAAAACTTGGGCACAACTTTAATGCCAGGCAACACCTCCGACGAGCCGCAACGCCCACGCACGTAGCAGACAGAGAGGCAGCTCGATGAGGGATGGGCGATGAGCGGGGATCGGACAAATGGATGCTGCAGTTGCAGTTGCTGTTGCTGCATGTCCAACCCGTTGCCCAGACACAGACACGCAGCACTGCGTGGCAGCATGCGGCATAAACTTTTTAATAAGTTTTACGAGTGGCGAATGTGAACACAATAAAATCAAGCTCCACAACTATCTGTGGCAGACAGTGGGAGCTATGGATCGACAACGGCCACAGCAACGGCTACGGTTACGGCAATGGCAACGGCAACGGCAACGGCAACGGCAACGGGAATGGCATCGGGATTCGGGATCAGGGTTATGGAATATGGTATGCAGCAGCAGACAGGCCAAGTTGAAAGTTGAAGCTGAGTTGGTTAGCCAGCACGCACTCTGCTCCAGAGACTGCCAAGCTAATAACAATGCAAATTTTGTGCATGAGGGGGAAAATACATATTTCACTACCTTCTATTGAAAGGGCAGCGCTACCTACTGTTGCAGCTACTGCTACTACTAGTATTTTATGCTACAAGCATTGTGCTTTAGTGCCATTTCACTGCGTTGAACAGTTTCTCTTCATATATACATATACACACAAATATATATATATGTATATCCATTCACTTTTCGCTATATGCTGCAGTCCAAAAAACTGACAAGAAGCTTGAGCTCATCAGTGCTCGACTAGTTGCTGACCTGTGAATGCCAGTTGACTTTCATTATGGATTATTCTATAAATCTAGAAGTAGTTTAGAATTATGTTTCCTTATATATAATTTAAATAAAATTTTCAGCCTATAGCTCTTATAGTTCCGCAGATATTGTAGAAATTGTTGTCTCTGTTCGCAATAATAATCGCTTTTTTCAAGTTTTTATCCTATGATGAACAAAGAACGAATTACAAATATAGAATCTCTGGACTTTGTTCGAATGCCTATGCCCAGTTTTATTATTAGCTAACTAGAATATAAATATAACAACACTAATACCTTCAATTAAAATATATATATATATTAAATTTTAATTTCATGAAAGACATAATTGACGCAACTTTTACTCCCACATCTAAACGCATACAACTGATATGTGCTGCTCTCATGGTTTCAATGCTATTTTCGATATCCACTTTATAGGGTATTTGAAATCAACTATCCGCGCTCCAGAGTCCACACAGTCGAGTGTCGTTCGTAGCTCGCAGTGAGTATGTGTGTGGAGTGGCCTTTTGTATTGCTCTTTGCAATGGAAGTTGCTGCAATTGTTTCTGCAACAACGTTTTTCATTTGCAGTTTTTCGCCTTGTTGCAGCACTTTGCCGTTTGCTAAAAGTGTACTTAATGAAATCTTTTTGTCATCTTTTATTTGAGACGCTGCCAACTTGCGATACGACGCGATGCGATGCGATGCGATGCGACGTTTGAAAGTTAACGTTTGCCCGCCCACCGTTGCACCCCTGCACCTCCCGCCCCCTGCACCAACCAAGGAGTCCCTTATTGTTTCTGGCAGGCGCCATTGTCGACTTTTTTTTTCATTTTCGTGCTGGCTGCCATCCCACCCACTATTTATAAGCATCCAACGAGTCCTGTCAAAGTATGCGCAAAACTTTGCCCGGGCGCTGGCAAAAATGAAATCGAAACTCGCCTTTTCTTTAGGCGGCCGCCTTTGTTGCTCATAATAAAATGCAAATTTCTTGGCTCACAATTAAGTTGAAGGAGAACAAAGAGAGAGAGAGAGAGAGAGAGTAGCAGGAGAAGGTCTGTAGATGAGCTTGCAATGTACTTACCCCCTTACAGGGCCTTTCGTCGGACAGCAGCCGCACCGCTCCACGTCCGAGTGCTTCCCGCTTGCGCTGCGCTGAAAATATGCGCAGCTCCTTGCGCTCCTCGTCGCTCAGCGAGTGGCAATAGCGCACCTGCAATGATAAAGGTAAAGGTATAGGAAGGCATGTTTAATGGTAGCTGCAGATCGAGCTGGCGCTAGAGTGAACTTTTCTTGTATTGTAAATATTAATTAAAATCTCTTTTACAGCAGCTCAAAAAAAAAAAAAGGCAACGCCAACTTTTTTAATCTTCCATTGCAGCAGGGGGGCGTGTCTTGATTTTGTATACAAATTTATTTTTCCCTTTCTCTTCTCTACATAGTATACCCTTGCTGGGGAGTATAAAGACTTTTGTTACGCAACTTGCAAATTGTTGCCTATAATACTAATGACCTTTTTTGCCTAGTCTATCAAATTTAGTTGACTTCTCAATTTATTTCCTACAACTCAAATAAATACTATGTCGTAACAGTCAGAGCTAACAAGGAATCTGCCAGGGTATTCAGTCTTCTATCATGGTTAAATTTGCTTGCTACCCCATTTAGTGTCACTTCGGTTGCTTTTCGATATTCTTAAAAAACTTGGCAAACGCTTTCCTCCACATTAACTGCATTTTTATGATGCTTGAGTTCTTTTTGGCGTCGAGTGCTTCCTTGTGCTACCAATCCGATGAGTTGAGTCCTTTAGACTGTCTTTTTTTGGCTAATACTCACTTCGTTATCTTGGGGCGGCAGCTGGTGCAGCAATTGTTTCACGCGATACTTTTCCCCCGGACTGTTGACGTAGGGCACTTTGTCGTCCGGCAGTTGGCTGAAGTACAAACGAACCTGTTAACGAGCAGATAAAACAGAGACAGAGACAGAGACAGAGTGAGTGAGTGAGTTAGAGAGTGAATATAATCAGATATAAAAACTTAAGCACTGCAGTTATATATATTAGCCATAAACTTTAGTTTTAACGATTTGGCGACAAATTCCGTGGAAAGCGTTTCATTAGGGACAAGCCATAACGAATTAATCAACGTCCAGTGACAAAACGCTTTCACCAACTTGGCTAAAAGCCAATAACAACAATGCACGCCCACAGCGCAAATATCGACAAGCAAAAAAACATACAAAAACATAAAAACAAAAGTAAAAGCCACGCTGCAAAACGTGCGAAAGTGGAAAAATGTCGCGAAAAAGTCATGAGCCAGCAGAATGGTCGGGAAAAAAAAAAAAAAAAAAACAGAAACAAACAAACTGCCCAAAACGATTACAGTTCGATTTTTCTTTTCATTTTCATTTCGTTTAGTTTTTCCCGCGCCCGTTATGCAAGCGCCGCGCCGACTGCAAAATGCGGGCAACAAGAGATTTAATTACAAAATGCTTTCGCTTTTCGAATCGATTGCCAGCTGCCAGATTGGGGCGATAATTTTCGAACCAAAAAATGGAAAAGCCGCTTTACCGCAGCAATTAAACTGCTCGAATTTCCTTAAAAGCGGCCAATGAACCGACTCTGGCTTTGATTTTTTGGGCCGTGGCCAAGGCAAAACGAAATCAAAAGTCAATTGCCCACCGCAGGTGGTCAAAAAGAAAACCACATGCAAACCATATGGAAATCAATGCAGCCGTTGGCTTTTTTGTTTTCACCTAATTAGCTGCGACAAATTGCAGCATGTGTGTTGTGTTTTCGTAACACGCCCCTACGCCCATTGCTTACCTGATCGGGTCGCAGACCCGGCGGCACCCAGGTGTACTCCTCCAGAGCACAGCCACTGTCATCGTCCGATTGTGAATTGCGCTGAAAGTCCAGCTGCTGATGGTGGCTATGATGATAGACACTGGCAGTTGCGGCAGTTTTGTAGCTAGCGGTGCGCAGCGGCGTGGCAACTACCGAGTTCAGTGCCAAATGATTAGGAGGCTGGCAGTGCCGCCGCTGCAATGGCGACACAAAATGCGAAGGCGTCCCGCTGCTACTAGCCGTCGATGGGGCATCCAAATTGTTGACCGTCGAAGTGGTTGAGTGGTTGCTAATGCTGCCGCTAGCAGCTAGCTGTTGTTGCTGCTGTTGCTGTTGCTGTTGCTGCTGCTGTTGCTGCTGTTGCTGTTGTTGCTGTTGTTGCTGCTGTGGATAGGGCGCTGCACCTCCAGCCTCCAGCTGCAGCAATTCGCTTTCCGTTTGCGTATAGTAACTGCTGCTGGGCTGCTGCATCTTGTGCTCTTTTCTGCTATGGCAGCTGCTCGTGCGCGGTGCGGGTGTGGGCTTGTATTTGTGGCTCAACAGATTGCTGCAAGCACATAGATATATTGGAAAAAGATTAGTTTACCATAATATTTCATTTGAATTAAGTTGTATGCGGATCGCGATATATATTAGAGATACAAATTTTGAGGTCAGAGCGCAGAGTTAAGATAATACCATATATAATTCATTATAAATACTTCAAAGATATTTTCAAAATATCCATTTCATCATCTATCTTAACCAATCTTAAGACCAAACAAAAATCAAATTAAATTATAATTTCTTAATTTATCATAAATCATTAGGCTCATTCGCCTCAGGAATCCACCCAATATTACATAATATGCTATATATAATTAATAGAGCTACTACAAAATATCCACTTGATTTTATGGCTTGTCTTGAATTTGTACACAGCTCACACTAATCCCCGCCCAGTCACATTTGCAAATCCTGTTGCATGTTAAATTCAGTTGGCCAGAGACTTGGAAAATTGCGCATACGTAATGTTGCTCCATTTGGCAAACGATATTCACAGAGCTAGTATATTATTAGATCTATATATGCATGGATATTCAACTGAATATTCATATTCATATGCGCATGATGAATGCTGACAAGCCCAATTTGCAATTAGCCAGCTGAGATATAGCGAAAACTCATTTAAATTCAACGCGCCGGACATTTCTAATCTGTTCTGACTGCAATTGTGGCCGAATTGCAGCTGCAGCAGCAACAACAGCAGCAGCAACCAACATGTTGCAGCTGCTGGCGCATGCGTGTTGCTGTCCAATTTATGAAATTTCGAAATTGCCAGCGCATGTCGGGCCATCAGCATGTGGCCATCACCATAGCCATAGAGTCATAAACTTTAAGCTCCGTCTCTGACCGATGTGGAATCTGCCTTCGTTGCCTGCCTGCCCGGCTGGCTGGCTGCCTGGCTGGCTGGCTTGCTGGCTGCCTGCTTCTTTCTGACTGCCGCTTTTTTTCTGTGTACTTTCACTCGATACACTGTGGCACACACTCAGCCGATTATGCAGCCAACCAGCAGTAACAATTTGATATTGCTTTAGAAATTCCAGCGGCAACTTTAAACTTGGTTTTCATATGGCACCCAGCCTGGTCATGTTTCAGTTTTAATTTGCCTCTAAATACCCTGCTTATAAATGAATGACTTAAAAGGGAGTTTCAAGGAGGCATCAATGTAACTAAATACTGTTGAAGTAAGCAAGCGTTCAGGTTTCTCATGCATTAAGTAAGAGAGTTAAATATATAAACTGTAATAAGTGATCTATAGATATAGCTCGGTTTCTGTTTATGTTTTATCTGACACCATCGAACTCATTATGTGCTAAAGACAAAGGAAGACCATGTCTTAAAAAGAGTATAAAACAAAACTAATTCAAGCTTTGACTTTTTTTCATTCAAATTAAATATATTTGCATATATTTTATAGCAAGATTTTATCACATGAATGCATCATCTTTAGATATTACAACACTTAGCTACAGGGTATTTTCTAATCAATCAAATAGCAACTCTCACATTCTTACATGTTTTCACTGTTAATTTTAACTTGCCCGCTGGCCATAATTTTGTGTTTTGGTATTTCTGTTTATAATTTCTGTTTCTGTTTCTGTTTTTTTTTTTTTTTTTTTTTAATTTCAGTAATTAAAGTCATTTGTGTGACTTAACGCCAAGTGCCTTATGCGTTTAACTCTTCATTTCGTTGCAGTTGCGTGTTAGGCTTGAGTTTTGAGTTTTACATTCTCATTCATAAGCATCACTCGATTTGTATCACATTGCACAACATTTGGAGCATGAACAACAACAAACAGACAAACAAACCAACAAATGAATAAAAAAAAAAAAAACCAGCTGCCTAATGTCCAAACTGCAGCCTAATCAATGTGAGAAGCGGCAGCTAAAGGCAATTTGCCAGCACGCCAAGCGATTTATTTGAATAACTTGTAAATTTATGCAAATGAATGATAACAAGAGAGCCTCTGCCACTGCCACTGCCACTGCCTCTGTCGTTTGATCAGAGTCAAGTCAAATTTGTGTGAGGCTCTTTAGTAGCTATACGAGTATAAAGTCTTGACTGGCAGACCCTTTCGCTTAAGCACAATTTAATGGGGCCCCCACTCTGTTGAACTGGGCTGCATGCAAAAGTGAATGTCTTGCTGCATGTTGCATGTGTAACTAACTGATGGGCATTTGCTATTAGCATTAACACCATGTTGTAGTTCAGCCGGAAGATCAGCTGCGATAATATTAGACAGATCGTTAAAGAAAAAAAAAAATAAAACGAAAAAGAAAATACAATTCCGCATCGCAGCTAGTGAAAGTTTTATATGCTACGTTTTGTGGTTTTCCAATGCAAATTCCATTTGTTTTGTTGGACAGTGCCAAAAAAAAAAAAAAAAAAGAGAGCAAGACCAACACAACAAAATATTATACACCTTATCCACATCTGCGTGCGATCAATCAAAGGGGCAAAGACTAGAGCGTTGCTTTCTAAACGGCAGTCGATCCATTCATTGCGATTGTCAACTGCTGCCCAAACAAAGTCAAGGCATAATCTGTCACAAATGAATTGTGCGCCTGTTGATTGACTTTGATAGCCAACACCAGCGTCAGCCCAATTCAAATCTATCCAAATATACAACAAAAAATCAAAATAAAAAATAAATTGATTGCCAAATATGGCCAAGACTGTTGACATACTCGCAGCTGTCCAGCTAGTCTCAGCTCTTGGCCAGGCTGGGTCGGTTTTCTCTTTTCGCGCAAGAAGCCATAAGCAACAAGGACGGCTCGAGCAGAGTATAAGCAACTGCTAGATGACCTGTACACTTTGACTAAAAAATCTTATGCTAATGGACTTCATTTTTTCATAAATTAGTTTTGGAAGTATTCAATGATTTGAAAAAGATTTTTTTAATTTACAAAATAGATTTATATTCCATTATATCTAGCCCACCTTTACCGCATGAACAGAGTAGCCGAAACCAGTTAAATCTTTTTCATTTCATTTCGTACATTTTGAAGCGAGCATGCAATTTTATTTGCCATACGCAATCTAGCATGGAATTGACGTGCATCTGACCAACTATGGTGCGATCTCTGACACATGCATAAATTTGGGTTAAGAAGATTTTGAGTTTCGAGTTTGAGTTTATTTGGTTTGATGTTTGTCATTTCCTTGATGTGTGTATGTCACAACTGCCCAGACGAACATACGCTGGCATATGAGCATAATTAAAAGTAAAGTGCTTGACATATATTGCAAATGGAAATAGAAATGGAATGGCTAGACAAGTTATTGCCACAGCGAATAGCTGAAATAGTAGGTCGTATTGCAGATAAATGTTAATTGTGATATTCTGGCGAGCAATAAATTCTTATACATTTTCATCAGAGCTTAACCGAAATTATCCGGAACTGTTAATAGCTCTAATATATTTCCTAGCAATTTTAATACTTTCACAGATTAAATTTATTTACAGATTAAATTAGTTTTAAATTTTTATTATATTCCTCTCACAATTCGTATCTATTTATTAACACTCCCATCAGCTTATGAGCTTAATAGCGTACTTTGATTGCTATTCGAACCATATACGGAAATGTAATTTACTTTAAATCCAATCGCTACAAATCCATTGATTACATTCCAATTGGCTTAGCTGCTTGATTTGTAATCTCTTTTCTGTGCATTGGCCAATGCAATATACAGCTCATTAGGTAACATTTCAGCAATTGCGGCACGTTTAATTCAAATGCCAATGCCGTGCCTGTTGGCTAATAATATCTCAATTATCCGCATCAACACTGCTGATTGGCAGTGGCTATCCGGCAGTGTATAACGAATGCATTTCAAATGTTGTTTTCTTTCCTATATAGAGAGTAGCTGTATGGCCAGCGATTTCATTAAATTTTAGACACGCAGTTTCCCCAGAACTGGTTCAAAATCATTTAGGCACACACACACACCTGTGTGTGAGTGTATGTCTCTGTGTAGTTGCTGATGTACCCCAACCAGTTTCCTAGAAACTGAAAAGAGAGAGAGAGAAAAAAAAAGAAGTGCACGCAGACATTCGGCTCGGTTTGGTTCGGGCGGGCAATTGAACTACGTGGAAATTAAAACGAAACATGCAATTCTTGGTAATTGAAAAATGTAGAAGAAGAAGAAGAAGAGGAAGAAGCAGCAGCCGCCACAGCAGCAGCAGTTGATCTGAATCCGCATTAAATTACTTTCACAATTGGTCAAAAGATAAACTCTAGTCGAATACAGGTGAAGGAGAGAGAGAGAGAGAGAGAGAGACATGGCATTATTCGTACACGATCTGTGGATCTATCTACTGATTTGTAGCTGGCATTTAGGCCTAAAATGTAGGGGGCGCAGCAGTTGCTCCAGTATCGAAAAAGCGATTATATTAAAATGTTGCCACGTTTTGGGCGGGGCGCACAACCGTCAAGGCCCCCACACACTAGTCTAGTGACTGCGAGTCGCTCTGTCTGCTGTACCTTTTCCCAGTCCATTACGAAATCTGCGTGGCTCAGACTCTAATTTGCCCTGACCTTGTTGCGTGCTTTTGTCTTGGCTCACAAAAGGGGCGGCAGCAGCAGCATAAGAAAAATAAAAAACTTTATAGATACATATAAACAACGGAAAAAGACGTGTTTTATATATACATAGATCTTTTATTTATTTTTATACCCTGAACCCATTGAAAATGGGAATTCAGGGTATAATAGTTTTGTGAAAATGTATGTAACAGGCAGAAGGAGAAGTCGCAGACCCCATAAAGTATATATATTCTTGATCAGCATCGAAAAATAAGTTGATCTAGCCCTGTCCGTCTGTCCGTCCGTCCGTCCGTCCGTCCGTCCGTCCGTCCGTCCGTCCGTCCGTCCGTCCGTCCGTCCGTCCGTCTGTCCGTCTGTCCGTCTGTCCGTCTGTCCGTCTGTATGAACGTCGAGATTTCGGAAACTACAAAAGCTAGAGAGCTGAAATTTTACATGAATACTCGTATGCTAGCTACGCAGTACGAGTTTGTTTTGTTTTTTCGATAACTCATCACATTTCCAAATTATCGATAAAAAATCGAAAATTCGTTTACATTTTTTTGGTTTTTTGGGCGTAACTTCTACACCGTTTTAGTTAGAGACTATAAATTAATATTTTTAGATAGATATTATGAATACGCAGATTATGTAATTTTCAGATTTTGGATGCCACGCCCCCTTCGCCCTCAATTTGAAAAAAACGCATTTCAAATACTAGAGACTTGCAATTTGGCAAATAGGTACATTTAGATGCTCTTAATATATTCCGAAAGTTTCCTCAAGATCGTCCTTCTAGAAATGGAGTTATAAGCGTCCAAAGTTCAGCCCAGCCCACCCCCAAGCCACGGCAGCAACTGCGCGGTTAGCAGAGCGTGCGCTCATAAGTGCGTAAAGAAGAAGAGTATCACTTTTTTGCAGGGTTCAGGGGATCTCGTAGTCGAGCCGTCTCGACTACAGCCTTCTTACTTGTTTTTTTTTCATATTTTTTTTTTTTTTTAAGTTTGAACTGCATTTGACTCGAGCTTGCGTCACACACAAAACAAAGGCCAAAATGCAAACAAGTCACGTGTGATTGTGTGCAACACGTGTTGTTGTCGCTCAACTCAACTTTATGCATTTTTTATGTGCATGCACAACAAATACAAGCCTGAGCACACACGCACACTGACACACGCAACTATAATGTGTGTTGTTTGTTGGCTGTCTGCGCGCCTTTTAGCCATTTCTTTTGGAGTGCTTGATGGGCGCACAACCTGTGGCAGCGCCGGTTTGGCCCGTTGCGCAAGTTTGTGTCTGTGGTGTGGAACGCCTCTTTAAGTACCGCGAGTGATTTAGTGCAATAATGCCGTTAGACTAGCAAGGCTAAAACTGTTGACTGCCTGGTGATAAGCAGCAGTCGTTGCAAGCAACAGCAGCAGCAGCAGCAGCAGTTGCCTTACCAACAGCATTAGCCACACATCTTCACACACATACACATACAGCACAGTCAACAAACATGGTCTAAAATGCATAATTAATCGAACTGTGCACGGTTTCGAGTGCTTTGCAGCATGCCACATGTGTCCCAGCCACCAAACCACACCACTACACCACCCCACACACCACTCACTGCACACTCGACTCGACTCATTTCTCGCATTGAGTCGTTTCGCTATTTGAGTTTTTTGTATTCCGCGCTTGAGCTCATTTCTTTTTGCCTCCGACTGTCATTAACAGCCTTTGCATAATTTTATGCTATGCAAATGCAGCTAGATGTCTGCAACTGCAACCAAAGACTTGAAACTGCCACAGCACAGCCCAAACTACGGTTCCTGCGACTGCTCTGGCCTTGCCCCTGCTTCCCACTCACGCTGCTGCTGCTGCTGCTGCTGCTGCTGCCTGTCAGCGTCTTTGAACACGTTTCAGCGCTTGCCTCTTGTTGCATGTGGCAGCACTTTAATTTATGCAAAATGTTGTTATTCTACTGTTATGCAATACCTTTGCAGCTCCTCTCCTCCTCCATAGACCTTCCCATGAACCATGAAGTCTTGAGGCTTTCAACTTTACGTTCATCAAATGAGCTACCAAATTCGTTGACTTTCAAGTTCACATTTAGCCTTCATTTTGGGCCAAGTTTATTGATTTATTTATTTTTTATTTCTTTCAATAATAACACAAAATAAACTGGCTTTCAAAGCTATTGAAAATGTATGCGTTTTAAATTGTTGTAAATATTTTGGCATACGCCCATATTCGGAAATACTTGGCAGCAAAGGTAGTGAATTAGCTGGCCAATTAGCTGGTTTTTTGTGATATAGCTTCTTTTGGCTCTTATTAAGCTAATGGAACAGCTAAAAACAAATACAAATACAAACTCTAATACAAATACAAATACAAAGACTGACACGAAAATGGATATGGGTAGGCGTATGCTGCCACATCGTAAAATACTGAGAACAATTGGTAGATTGAATGACGATGATATGCGACTGAGATGACTTTTCTCAAGGAATAAAAAAACTCCCACAGTTCTTAGAAGACATAATTAGATATTTCTTTTTCTCCACATTTAATTTGGCCGACAACAAAGAGGAAAATGACGATAGTTATAAGTGATAATAAATGTAATTGCGTTGAGCTTCACATCAAATTAAGGCACAGAGCAGTGCACACCATTACAAAGATTAAGTCATAAGATGATAAAATAAAAAATATATAAGTTGATTAAATTAAGAGAAACGAGAAGAGGAAAATCTATATAGAAACATTGCTTATGAGAGCTACAACGGCAGACAAAGTCGAAAAAAATAATTGACAAAAACAGAGCGAGCAAATTACGATTCCAAGTCATAGAAGAATATGACCAATACAATTACAATCAGCAAGATATCAAGAAGAGACCCAAACATAACAATTATTCTATGACAAAAAAAAAAAAAAAAGCAGACAACAAAAATGTAAGAAATAAAACCTGAAACGAAATCATCGAAGCGTTTAGCACGTCGCTGATGGATGTGTCTGCAACTGGGTCTACCAAACAGGTAAGGGAGACAGCGAGACAGAGAGAGAGAGAGGGAGTGACCTGTTGCTAACGTGGGAAACTAGTTGCAGCGACAATTACCAAAATAAGACGATGCGCTCAACTCGTCAGCAAACAGAACACAAATTTAAAGAAAAACTCAAATCCAACCCTGTTGCGGTTGCTGCACTTTCCACGTTGCAAAGCAGCTGACCATGAAGTGGAAGTCGGGGGCAGTCAACGATGACCGAAATGGGGCATGCAACAGAGTGAAACAACGAAAACAACGAAAACAACAGCAACAATTGCACTTTGACTAAGGTCAAGCGTACCGGAAGTGTGGCATATAATTAATTGTGGCATGTGCATCATGACGCATCATTCGCTGCCAACAACAGTCAATTGGCAATATTTTTCTCACACACCGCAATTGGAAATTGGAAAATGGAAAATGGAAATTGGAAATGTGCGTGTGCAGTGAGCCGTGAAAGGATTAACTTTTGCATGTGGCACACACAAACACACTTTGATATGCCGCCTGTGCCGACTTCCCAGTTAACTGTAATGTGCAACAAGCTGCACGGCGAGCAAGCAGATAAACTAACTGACAAACACACAAACAAGTAAGCATTGGGCCAGCAGACAGCCACATTTCAATTAACCAAAAGCTAACCACAGATGCTCCACTGAGGAAAAAAGGAGGTGCGAGAAGAGGAGCTAGAGACCTGGAGTGATAGGCAGAGGAACTTCGTCTAATCGCCGCCTGTCACAACACACGCTCATCTCGTTGACCAGACACCGGCGCTTATGTATCTGCCAATGTAACTGCTCAAATTGTATCTGCATTTTGTATCCGTATCTATATCTAGAAACTCTGTCTGCGCATCTGGGTCTATTGCCTATGCTAAAATGCGCAATTAAGTCATCATCATCCTAGCATTAGAAGCCAAGTGCATTAGCCAAACGCACACTTGGTCAGGCAACCAGGAAGTCAACCAGTCAGAACTTAACTTTTACTAGAAATACCCTACATGTTGGACTGTTGATGGCAGCTAGGTATGATGAAGGCAAATGCGTGTATGCAACAGTTATTCAAAGTAATTTAATATTTAATATTATTATTAATATACATTTATACTTTTTGTAATAAAGATGTTTGTTGTATGTTAATAATTCTGTGAAACAAGATTAAATGACAAAGAATGTTCTGGAAAAAAAAAACTGTTGAAAAATGTAAAAGATTTCCAAACAAATATTTTTATTCATTTACAATTATAATTTGAATTTATTATAATTACAATTTGTATCATAGAATGACAGAATTCATAAGCTCTAAGACGTTATTCGAGGGCATCTCTTGAGTCCATCAGTAATCACAGCTAACTCTTGCTAAGTAGAATCATGTACTGAGGAACTGTGCAACTGTTTGGCTAATGAAGCTTGAAGCGCAACTCGAGCAGTTCTTGAATTGGGATTAGTGAACAGGATCTTGTTAGCGAATGAAAGCGCCGTTAGTTGTGGCAATTTCCTCGCCCAGTTGCCCAGTCGCTCAGTTAAGTTGTTGCATAACTTGGCTTGGTTTGCTTCACTCCCCGCTTGCCCACTCTCTCCACTCGTTGTATGTTGGCCAGCAATTTATCAAAATGCAATTGTTAAAGCACTGTGGCGCGGCTCATTAACGCGCCACTTGCCGCAGCATAACTGGCAGCAGCAGCAGCAGCAGCGCTTACCGCGTGGGCGACCCCGGGGCAGGTACAAAATGCAAGCTAAAGACGCTGTTGACCTGGCTTTTGGGCATGCCACTCACGCCCCAAATGCGCCTGTACACATGTTTTTTCTAACTTAATTGTGAGGCGCACAAGCACATGGAGCACGCCGACATGAATAACAAATGCCAATACTAGCTCCAGCTCCAGCTCCAGTTGCATTAAGTGGGAGTGAGTGAGGGGCAGGAGCAGCGACTGGGGACAGGGGCAAGCCTCTTTGAGAAGACACTTGAGTGCAGCTGCCTGTTAATAATTTGCGCGAATCTTGGCCAAGTCAAACAGCTCAACTCAGTGCAGCTCAGCCAAGTGGCAGAAATATTTCAAGAAAATCACGATTTTCAACTCGAGTTCTTTTATTTGGCTACCAAGCCAAGTGATGCGATACGACGTTGTGGTTTCGCTTTGACACTTTCACAAAAAAAAAAAAAAAAAAAAAAAAAAAAAATAAATAAACGAACAAAATATAAGAAACAAACAACAAATGTTGAAATTTAGTTTATCAGCGACATTTGTCCTCAATTTCGTTGGGAGAAACGGCAAAAAAAAGAATTAGCATGAATTTCTAATCAAGCTAATTTTATTTATAGCTTTAAAATTTCATATCGATTCATACATGTCTGGATAAAGTTCTCTTTAAAAGCCATGACAAATCAATTTGTTGCTCTCGGGCATAGAAACATTACCTCTGCAATTACATTTTCGGTTAATTGTTATAATTGCTACGATTTGCTTTGCTTTGCTTATGGCTACTTTTTGGCCCAAACTCACAAACGGAGTAACATCAAAGCCAAAAAGAAAAAAGAAAAAAAAAAAAAAAAAACAAAGCATTCGAATTAAGCCAACAAATTGAGTGGGCAATGGGCGCCACTTTTAGTGTGGGCGTGAAACACTCGAAAAATACACTAAAAACGAGCATATGAATTTCGATGTTAAGAAAGTGACAAAAACTATGATTAAGATTCGATTTTATTCAATTATTTATTTAAAATATTAATCCAATATAATACAATTGAGTAGTTTTGTTACATTACACATTGAGCTTGCAAATAATGACGGCATTCGCTAATATCGTTTTCAATCTTTCTGTTAGGGTATTCCACATTCTACAAGCCCCAATGAAACTTTACACTTCATGGTGATTTATCCCAAGTGCTGCTGACTATTTGGCTTTTGTATCTTAAAATGATGGCCATTAAATTAATTAATTTTCGCTAAATGCTCAAGCTCAATTTTCAATTAAACATAAATTACCAAGGGAGCAAAAACAAGTAACAAGAAAGACGACTGTGGAACTGGTTTAAGCAGGCGCGCACAAAAATAGCCGACAACATTTAAGCTCAGCGTTTATCTCACAGATACGCAGATACAGAAGATACATTTACAGAGCTACGCAGATACTAAACAAGCCACGACCTCTGACTGACTTATGGCCACAAAATTGCGAGTGTGTGAGCCAAGAGCCCGAATAGCATCTATATGCTATAGAGAGATCTTATATAATGACCATAATCAAAGAACAGGAAACACAAACGCCCTTCAATTTGCCTGGTTAGCAAAGAGGCATGTTCCTTTTTTTTTTCGTCTTGATTTTTGTTTTGGTTTTACGCTAATTTTATTTGCGGTTTTCTGATTTAACTCTATCAACACATTTTTTTTTTTCACTCGGCCAATTATTGTTGCTTGCTGCTTGAGTGAATTTTTTTGATTTAAATTGAATTTCCCTCCAGCAAGACAACTAAAAAGCAAAAATAAAAAAAAAAAAAAAAAAATAAATAAAATAAAAAAAAAAATCAGACGCAGCTCTCTGGCTGCTTTCAAGCTTTTGTTTTGTTTGTTTAGCTTCTAACTGAATTAGCTAATAAATTCCGCGATGCTTTGGGGCATTACATCAACCTCAACACCTGACTGATAGATAAAGCCAACAGCAATGACAAGAATCAATGAAACGTTTTAGTCATTATGCTTGGAACTGGATTCCTCTGCTTCTCATATTATTATTTTTTATGGCCCAAGTTGATTGGAGCACGTTTCGTTTTATATTTGTGACCGTAAAGCAAATAAGGAAAAAAAAAAAAAATCAATAAGATATTATGAAATATGTGCAACTAAATTATTTCTTTTTAGAAGCTCCCAAAAACACAGCTGATAAATGGCAGACAGTTATCCAGGCCACGCCCCTGAGCTGCTTTAGACTTTTCGGACAACTCAAAAACGCCTCCCTCGTTTTGAAAAGTTGCTCAAGAAAATTGCAAGAGGCGAAAAGAGAAAAGAATTAATTACAAAATAAAAACTATTTGCGTTACGCTTCTTTCATTTGATATGTTTTGCAAAATCCGAGGAGCCAGCAAAGAGCCACGACGACGCCCAGCTCTGCCCCTCTACACACGGCTGCCTCCTTCTGGCCTTTGCCATTTCAATTAAAATGCCATATATCATGAAAGAGAGCGAGAACGAGCACAAGCTTTGCGCACATCGAATGCAATTAAAATCAAATGGCTCGGCTCCATTTTCGAAATCAAAGCAAAATCGTAAAACGATAAGCCTTTGCCTCCGAGACCACCCGGGCAATTGCGCTCTCATCAAGCTGGATAATCTCGCCGCCAGACGAAGTACGCAAAAATAATATCACAGCAATCTGTTAACAATCTAATCAAAATATTCGTCAATACATGCCTCTACATAAACGTTTTCGCATCATGACAACGTATCAAAAAAAAAAAAAAAAAAAAAAAAAAAAAAAAAACATTGAGATGACTTTCACAATACGACAATACTTGTTCAAATATCGATATCGGAATATCGCGAGTCAATTATCTGACGAAGAACGAGAAATCGCCCGAGAAGAGCGCCGCGTCAGTATGCAGCAAAAGAGGGCCTTAATTCACGCTTCTCAAAGAGCAGCCCGTGAAATGGCTAGATCAGAAACGATAAATCGTCGAGCTGAATCGAGCAGCGTTTCGATATGATTGCATATGTCGATAGAGTGATCGACTACGAATTGCATCCTTTAGTTTGCATTGGTCCAATGGACGTTGTTTGCCAGCATTGTGGCGCATTGAAGTTTGCTGGTGAAACGCGCGATGTGCTGCCTTAGTGACAAAGTAACATTGCCATTGGTGCAACGTGATTATGACCCACATGAACTAATCCTATCAGTTCAAACGAATGTACCACTGTTGAATCCCAAGCAGAGGGAAGTCTATGATACACTGATTAATGCAATTGATGATAGAAATGGTGGCTTATTTTTTTTTTTTTTTTGGATGCCCCCGGTGGAACTGGGAAGACATTCCTCATTTCATTGATTTTGGCCACTGTACACATGCGAGATCTGAAATTGCGGTAGCAATTGCTTCTTCTGGAATAGCGGCCACGAATGCCGTACGGCTCATTCAGCGTTAAAATTGCCATTAAATCTTCAAACTAATGAACAGACATGTAACATCAAAAATCATCAAAAATTATCATATAGGACGAATGTACAATGGCGCACAGCAAAATATATATGTAAATTTAAAACGACACCTCAGTCAACATATTCATAAAACATTTGAAATACATTAGATACGATTTTACAAAACAGTACTTTAGTTAGCTTATATTTAAATTTCTTTTGAAAATACAGAATTCATCATTCTAGAACATATCCATAAACAAAAAAAAAAAAAAAAACAAAAACACTCCACAAGCCCAGTCCAGTTAGGTCTCTAGTTCTTGGCCAATGCTGCTGTCGCGCTTAATTACGCTTAAAGTAGCCGCAATAAATATTTTCTTTGGCATATTTAAGGTGAGGGCCCCGATCAGAAATTTAATAGGACTTGAAACAGCAGTGCCCACATTCGTGGCAGCTCAGGTTACCGCGACCATTGAGACTTTGATTTTATCGACTCGGGCAAATTTATGCAACACCACTCTGTGTCACGTTGCGGCTGCTACCGCTGCTGCCATCGAAGAAGTCCTTTTCATCGACGCTTGTTTTTATGATGCCAACAGTCATTAACACGAAATCTAATTAACAGTCTGGTCAATTTATGAAAATCGCCATACACCTGCTTAAATTAACAAGTCGATGCACCTCAATTCGTGGCATCACAACCTTTGTTTAGCTTTACAGAACAGGATATGCAAGAAGTATCAAACATCCCATATGTGAAGGTACATATTTGTTAGAAGACATATTAAATAAATAGGTCATAATTTGTGGAAGAAAAGAATTTGAAAATAATTTCGATTTGCAATAATGATTTGTTGTACAAGAAATATATCACGCTAAACACTCCAACATTTATATTTAGTCAACTCCCCGAACGCTTTACTTTTTATCTTTAAGACACACAACCAGTCAATACTGATTGATTTCGCTGAACTCATAGATAGGGTTATCCCCAAGAAAAATATACAAAAAATTCAAAAACTTCCTATAAATAAATTACGAAATGCATCGCGCCAACCATTGGATATGCTGATTTTTTATTCAAAAAAAAAAAAAAAAGAATTGAAAATAATCGCACAGACTTAATAGAGCTCAACTTGAACACCTATCAGAACGCATAATTTCCTTGAGAGCCCGTCCATAAATATGGACGTCGCGACGTCTTAACAACGAAGATATGTAGACAATGCCACACAGGGAGCCAAAAATTGCTCCAGGTAAACATATCAGCAAGTTACACAAAAAAACAAACAAAAAAAGAAAAAAATTTAAATTGGTATAAATGGTAATATAGTCCATAATTACAATAACAAAGAAACGTTTTTCAAACAGTAAAATATATGACGACTTCTCACATTTGTCGCCAAATTCGTTTAGTTTCTCTCTCTCTCAGTGCACATTTACAATAATGTTATTACGTACACTAAAACACATCGAAAGTTTATTTAAAACATGTGTTTAATAAAGGTTCGCATAAACGAACAGAGAGTTTGTATTCAAGAACAATACCCAACAAAATAAATAAAAAAAAAAAAAAAAGAAGAAAAAAAGTTCAAGTTCGACGATTGTACATCGGCAATGGAAAAATATCTGTTGTAATTATCCATTGCAATTATTAAAAAAAAAAAAAAAAAAACGAACAATACAAGATTGCTAACTTTCTCTTCTAAACTGAAGAGTAGTCAATTATTCTGGACCTAAACCTGTTGAGAATTATAAGCAATGAAATGTGAAAATGTCATTTAGTCTGTTTTATGAAGTTTACTTTTAGGAGTGTTAGCCATACAGTTAAGAACAACAAAACTCCAGAAGTTGACATTGTTTTGTAACTAATAAGCATCTAACATCAGTTAAATTTAATCAAGTTCTTAACTTAATAAGCCGTTCATCAGCCCATAAAATTATGATAAGAAATAAAAGAAAAATGCGAATATCTCAATTAGGTATCAATTAAATTTCCAAATGGCCATAAAAAACAATCAAATTCTTAGGCTTAGTTCAACTAGTAACTCATAAACGTTGCGGATCACAAAACGTTCAAACACTCGAATGACTCGACTGTGAAAGCTTTTTATGAGCATTTTAGAGCGCCGTCCATATAAAGCTATTAAACAGCCATTAAACTAGCCCATAAAATGTTCCATATGAACTAAATTCCTATCAGTCGGTCTGGGGTCTCTGGCTCATTAATTCCATTTGCTATTCCCACAGGTTCGGATAACAGAGCCGAAAAAAAAGAGGGGCAGGGGACGGAATGTAAAACGCGTCAAACGCATTTCAAATTAGTTTTGCTGTTGCCGCTCCAATTAAGAGGCAGCTAAGGGATAGCTCCTCATCTATAGATTATCTTAACAACCTGTTGGGGCTTTCCTTTTGAGGTATTCAAGTTGGGTTAGAGAATTATGGGCAATGCGATAGATAGGCTTTGCTTTCTAAGTGCTCTCGAATAAGGTTGAACTCACGTTTTGGCAGCTAGTTGCTGATGTTGTTGTTGCTGACCATCAAACTTGGCCAATTGTTCTTCAATATCGCTTAATTGCATATCATCGGCAATGGCTGTTGTTTCGCAATTGCCACGCCCACAGTCCAGCAATTGGTCCGTTTGCGCATTGTGCAGCCAAACAGCGTTTCGATTCCGGCAAACATTTAAATTGAGTAGCTCATTCAAAGGCAATTGATTGGGCCTGTTTCGATTTTGTACGCGCTGCAACTGTTGCGGACTTAGACAGCCTGTTAGCATGGCCACCTCCACGTCATCATCTGTTTCGCCATTGCACGAGATGCCCGATGAATGGAAATGTTCATCGTGCTTGGCTGCTGGAAAACTATCGCTAGACAAATCGCTGCTTATCAAACTCGATTGCTGCGAGTGCAAAGCGCGTGCCAAACTAGGCGTCGCTTCGTCTACACAGTCTGGCGCAGGCAGCTCGAGTGAGATGTCATAGGGCGCCAGCTTGACCTTCGTTTTGGTCTTCACAGCGGATTTGACCAGATGCCGCTGTTTCGAACAGTTTGATTTCAGTTTTCGTGGCGTCAATTTGGTGACAGTTGATTGACGAGATTGATGTGTACGATTCACGGTTAAGGCAGCAGCCGGAGTGGGAGCCGGAGCCTGAGCAGGAGCTGAAACATTTTCCTTGCGTTCTGTGGAACGTCGACGACTGCGTCGTATGCTCGGCATATTGCGCGGAAACAATTTGCCTGCATCCGGTTGTGAAATTTTAGATACACTATCGCAGCTTTGAATGCCACTTCCACTACCACTACCACTCCCACTCCCACTCCCACTGCCGCTGCTGCTGCTGCTGCTGGTATCCGTAATGGCCAAAACAGAAGCGCATTCGCTGTGTCGTATAATTTCGCGATAGTTTTTGTTGGCATCATTTTGCGTGTGGGGCAAACAGATTTTCCACCAGCGCTTCTTAGCCAACAGCTTGGACATATTTGGAACACAATTGAAGCTGCTGCCAATTAGCGCATCACAAATCAAATCAATTGACACCGTTGCACTGGTATGTCGCCTGTCGACTGCACAACAATTACTGTCTGCTGCAATTAACAGCCAATCCGTTTGTGCTAATTACGTGCGTAAAATCAATAAAAGAACGAGATATCAATTTAATTCGAAACTGAATCGCGCGCAATTCTCACTGCGTACGTCATGCAAACCTTACGCTTTGAAGTCGCGTTTGCTACTAAAACATTTGCGCGTGCGTAGAAAGTTGATCCAACACCAGAAAGTTCAACACAGCAGAAGTTGATGAAGAGAGAGAGAGAGAGAGGGAGAGAGCGTACACACAGGTTGATGCAGGTCAAACTCAACACAGCCGGCTAAAACTCACCACACGATCAGGCACGCTCTCGCTCACACACACACATACATACACGCACACACACATTGGCCTCTTGAGCTGAGCTGCTCTCTTATACGAGTAGCAAGTGCAGCTCAGCGCATAACAGGTGCCGGCTTAGCTGAGGGAGTGAGACGCATTTGAGTTAGAGGAGCTACAATTTTGAGCGCTTTCTGTTGTTGTTTTCAGTGCTTGTGATTTGTGGCCGCATTCTGTGCGCTTATTAAGCGGTTATTGGCGTGACCGGCTGGCAGGCGCTACTGCTTGCCTGATTGGCTGCAGGCCACATTTGACACATTTCAGACACTTAAGCGCGTGACCCATTTCAGGCGAGCAGCATAGCTGAGTTTAAACTCAAGTATGAGGTAATGCCACAGGGCTCTGATGTTGTTGTTGTCGCATTAGCAACCTTACAGCGGCTATCATTATTATGTGTGGCACAGCCGGAAGGGGTTTGCAGCTTCAAATTTCACTCTTGATTGACAGCTACGAAATGCATAAGAGTGAAATTAGCTGCGGCTGCAAATGATTTTCCGACTTTCTAAACTTTTAAGTCATGTTTAAGAAAAACTGAAAAGATTTTCACTTGGAATTCGTGTTTATGCACTTACGTCTAATATTTGCCAAGTGTCGTTTCCATTTTGCTGGCCAGCACTGTAGAAATTGTTTGACTAACTGTAATGAGAACAAAATATGCCAATAAGCAAATAAATTAGAGAACAAAGTTGAAATTGTTTATGCAGAGGCGTGGAAAAGGGACAGTTGGGCTTGAATTATAGAAAAACGTGCAACTAATTGCCAACAAAATGCCAAACAACAAAATAAACAAAACTGTACGCAAAAGTATTTTAATTACCAGCATTTGCAGTGTCAGTACAACATGCCACGCCCACCCCAACCCCCTCGCAAAAGTGCGTCAAAACTTTATTTGACAGTTACAACTGAACAATTCATGAAGTGAAATGCGCAAAACGAAACAATTTTGATTAAAACTTGCGACACGCAGCTGGCAGTTCAAACTGTCAACCAAATGTAGTTGGCAGCCAGATGGGTGTGAGGGAAGGGATGCGGGGGCGTGACAGCGAGGGTAGTATTACGTGCAGAATCTCTGACAATTGTCATTTGTGTTAAGTGCAGCGGGCAAACGGGCAGGCCAACAGGTAAGACTCAACGTCACACGAAATAGACCAGCAAAAAATAAATAGAAAATATAAAACTCGCAGAGCCAACGACACGGAGAACGTCCCCCGACGTCGACGTCACTGCAAAGGTCCTAAAAGTTGAGATTTTAACGTGCGCCCTACACGTGTACGCCCTGCGTGAGTGAGAGTGGATGTGGATGGCAGTCAGGAGTCATTGCTGGGCGTACTTAGGCACAGCTGATGCCAAGGCAGAGAGAGAGCAGCGCTGCCGGCGCATATCGCTGCCAAGATGGCGTCATAAAGCACTAAAAAGTATTAAAACAATTTAC